>SMDT01000033.1:0-737535 GCA_005392925.1 Aquilaria sinensis | reverse complement strand
CTTATTAGTGGTTGAAAATTAGTACAAATTAGTAAAAAACAAAAAGAATAGACTTTGAATTCCATGTAGAATTAATAACATTTGGATGTTAGTACTCTATCTACGTAATAGTTACTTAAGTAACTACTTCATCAATCTCATATTCTTTACAACATTTACTATTTTGGTCATCCAAAATCTTTACAATATTTTTCACATTTAGTAAATCACTTTACCATATTATTATTTAAACTATCTTTTAAATGTTGATTTTTTTCATCTTTCTTGAATCACTACAAGAAAAAAAATTCAATTTCTAACGGTTATTTCAGACGGAAAATTTTCAAAAACATGTCTTTTGGGTTTAAAATTGTTAGAGTGAAATTTCAAATGACAACCATTAAAATTATTTACAGCTAATGGCAGAAATGTCAACTTGGCTCCATCTTCCAATGGCTTCGTTTATTTGAATTTTCAAAAAACGGTAGACATCAGAAATTTTTATGAACATAGCAATTAGAAGTTGCATCTTATGGTGGCCTGAGTTTTATTCTTGAAAAAAAAAAATTGTTAAGCGTGCTTAAAAAAAGCTTGAAAATGGTTCAATTTTTTTATATAGGCATTAGTTTTCATTTTTCAACTGGAAATATACTTGAAAAAGGTGAAAAAGAGAGGAGAAGGAAGAAGAATATGGTGGGATACAATAAGGGAAAAAGAATAAGAAGAATAATATGGTGAGAAAAAGTAGAGGAATAAGGGGGAGGAGGAGGAGGACAAAGAAGAAAAAGAAAAAGCAACAGCAGCAGTAGGAGGTAAAAAAAAAAAAGAATGCAAAATGAAGTTTTAGAGAAGGATAGAGATAATTTTGTGAAAGAGAAATAAAATATAAGTAAAAAAATGAGGTTTTAATAAAAGATTGATGGTTTTATAATGTTGAAAGAGGGTAGTAAGTGATTGAGTTCAATAGTTCCTCACATAGAATTATTGACTCTTGGCTCTAAAAAACCAGTAATTTGGAGAACACAAAATTGTTTCAAGAACCAATAGAACCAGAAGCACCCATTGTTTCTAACAAAGGAGAATAGGTTATTCATATTTCATTTGATGGTCGAAGGCAAATTGAAAGCTAAGCAATAGAATTTTAAAGATTCCTCAAGCAAAAAATAGAGATGTCTCAATCCTATGTTACTCATAAATATGTGGAAGTATCAACGTAATTTCATAGAGTCATTCGGTCTAGTTGCTACATGAAGAACATATGCTAGCTGATGAAATGGGAAGACCTAGGATTTAGAAGATCCTAATGCTAACATGAATGGTTCGGCAAATTTGTATTCAAATATATCCACTCATATGGTACTTTATTGTATGATATATATAAGAATTATATAATATATATATATATAAATCCATTTGTATAAATATCATCATCTACATCTAGAAAGTTGTATGCTTGGGAAAAAACAAACTTGTCAAGTCTGGGAATGGTTAGCCACCAAAAATTTTAAAGTGAAAATTTTGGCCTTTTGATAAGATAATAAAATAGAAAAGATTTCAATTTCTAATAACTAGCTGTCAGAATTTTGCCTTCAGAAATCTTAAATTTTAAAAGCTAGATTTTAGCAAGCTAGATTGGTCTAAAAGAAATCTAGTGTCAAGATCACTAAAAAATTTTTAACAACCAAGCTACTGGAAATGTTGTTGAACCATTTCTAATTAGTACACTATAAGAAAATTTTGACCGAAACATTCGATTTAAGCCTTCATGAGTATGTTGAGACAGTGATGGTCTTGTCAGTGCCTAGAATTATGACCTTTAAATGAGAAAATGACACGTAGGGACCATTGAAGACTCTTACATTTGCTAAAATTCACCTACATAGGCCTCGGCTTCCTAAGGGTTTATTTTTTTTCCGTCCAATGTTTGGGAGAATTATGGCTTATGGTCTCATAACTATTAGTAGAAGTTCTCTTGCATATTTCTAGCTATTTTGAACCCTTTTAGGTTTAAGCCTAAAAGAGGTTTAAATCATTTTTTTCCCTTAGTTGATGATCTTTTAAAATATTCTAACCTTATTTAAATGAGTTATTTTGGGCTAAGAAACTAAGATATTAAGAAAGGTCATTGTGGTCCTAAAAGTAGATAACCTATAAACTGGGAGACTTCATAAGCCAAGCTAAAAAAAAACCATAGAACATTATAGACGCTTAATAAAGCTTATAAAAAGGACAATATGATCTATGAAAAGAAAAAAAAACCTTATTCATTTGGAAAAAGGTATCATCTTCGGTGGAGAGGCAAAGCATTTTTCGTCTTGCATCATTTAATAAACGACTTTGAGGAATCCTCTAATTTGGTAAAATCCAGATACGGTCCCCTAATTATAACTATCATCCTAATGTGGTCCATTACTTTAACTAGTACATCTTAAAGTCCCCTAAATTATATACCGTATTCTGTTTTAGTCTATTTACCATCAATTTTTTTCATTATTTTAAATGGAAATTACTTATGTGGTACTTTCTACCCTTATGGTGAATCCTATAATTTCAAGCAGCATCCTCTTCCATAAAAATAAAAGATTATACTGGAAGAATAAAAAATTTCATACAAAAATTGCCATAAAAAGCAAAATCTTAAGGAAAACTCTTTAACGATAACCGTTCGGCCATATGATCATCACTAGTCTGTACCACTTGTGAAACCTTAAGATTCTTATCCAAAATTGTGGCCAGCCCACTCGAGGCCTCCCTAACTCCCCCCACACCTCCGTGCACTCGTCTAGCTAAGCTGATCCAACACAATCAACATAAACTCTGCTACTCTCCTTTACATTGTCCCCATCAACAAGTCCAATAGCATTACCACCACATCTTCGTTGCCAACATTGACATGATTACTTCCCCATAAACAAATCTCTTACAGTAGCTTCAATGTCGCCTCAGTTAGTTGCAGTAAGGTCTGATCTTTTAAATCTCAGACAACTTTGATAAACAAATTTGGGCTGACTTTAATCAATTAGATTGGATCTGACACTTAGACATGTACTTTAATAAAATTGTCACATATACTCAGGATGGAGAATCTCCACTTTTGAGAACTTCACCAAAGTTTCAACAATTTCAAACTCATCATTTCTTATAATAATCTTCAAGTAATTCTCTAAGATTTTCTAATGATAAACAATGGCCAATGCCTCTAAACTCGATTCATCAGAACCAAATTTATTAGCAATAACAAAGAAAAGAAACTCAACTACATTAATCCTCTCAAGGCACCCTTATTTCGATCACTTTCTAGAACGATGGACTTGAGTTGTCAAAGGTAATCCAGCCAATTTTTCTAGAAACCATCTTACATCCTTAAGGAGATTTACAATTTGTCTATTGAAGCCTTTGGCTTTGGGATCAGTTCAATGCCGTAAAAGGCATGCAAAGAGCACCAGGATTTGATAAGTCTAGGCACCTGTAGCTGAATGGTTACCATTTTTATAATAGAAGATTTAGGGAAGAACATGAAGTTTTTGCTAATCAACGTTTAAGTCCTTAACAATATATGTGTCTCAATTTTAACATAAAATTTTTGTTCTGTCAATATAGTCATTTATTCTTATAAAAGAAGACACCGCATGGCATTGCGAAATCCACCACAGTGGTAAAAAGTGTCACATAGGCAACCGTCATCCAAAATAACACTGAAATTGATGGAGAAACTGACATAAAACACGATATATGAGTTAGGGGATTTTAAGATATACTAGTTGAGATAAGGGATTACATTAAGAAGATTGTTATGGTTAAGGAACCATATATTGATTTTACCAGAAAGAAGTTATAAAATATAAAAGCCATAAGTTACTTGTGTTGGAGGTTATAGCAAAGTCAGCTCAGTAAATGCCCTTATGACTAAGTAGATGAGTTAGAGTCCATTGTTATCTGTATTAATGGACCAAGAAGCTTTAAAGGTTAATAAAAATAACTTCTACATTCCAAAGAAGCATTTCATCAGATGACTTATCCTAAGCATCCGAATTGTGTGAAGGTGTAACCAAATAGAAGTACCCTGTCACTTGTCTACTTTTTGAGGCATCCTCTCATGAATTTGAGGAAATCAAGGGTCTTTACATTCATATACAAACATGTGTGAGTACCCTGTCACTTGTCTACTTTTTGAGGCATCCCCTCATGAATTTGAGGAAATCAAGGGTCTGTACATTCATATACAAACATGTGACATGTTTGTATATGAATGTACAGACCCTTGATTTCCTCAAATTCATGCGGGGAGAATTTGTGTATATCAATAATCCGATGCTCAATAAGTTATCATACCTAAATACTAGATTAATGGTATGAGCTCTAACAAAATTAAGTGACCTTGTAAACTAAGGTAGAGGTCCATGAAGACTAATCATTCTCCTTTTGGTTGTAAGGAGGTTGCCGAAACTAGCCTAAAATTGGAGTGAATCCACCATTTCATATGGAGCCAAAAATGCCTTTGCTATTAGCTTGAGACCAGCACACTCATCCAAGAATTCTAAGGCCTACACGTGCTGATAAATAGGCAGAACTACTACAATGAATAGTAAAGTAAGAAAATGAATAAGAATTAAACAAAAAAGGTTAAAGATATTATATCATCAACAAAGCACTGAAAAAACGGAAAGAACAAAGAAGTTGTGTTAGTTTGCCGCTATAATAGGGACGACATCTCTTTTGACTATGATATCCAAGAACTTAAGCGTCCTAGCTTTGAGCAAGGCATGTAAGGTTATATAGTTTTCATTTTTCAAATTTTGATATGTTTCTAATCCAGATTTGCACTTCCCTCTTCCCCAATATATTATTTTTTTATTAATATTATTCTGCCAATTTTATTGTACAATTTCAAAACTTAAAAAATTTAAGATTTTTTTTTTGTGTTTTAGTATTTATACTGATGATGTCATTAACCTTTTTTTGCACAAATTTCAAGAATTAAAAAGTGGGATATAATTAAAAAAATAATCTCTCCGCCTTAGATCCATTTAATCATTTGCTTAACATGGAGATTAAGAAAATATAAAATTTTTATATATTGTGTTCGCTTTTATCTTTAATTTTTTATATGTAAATAGATAAAGTTGGAAAAGTGAATATTGAAATGATACTTTGAATGGTAGTACTATAAAATAATTAACTAAATATTGACATATTTAAAGGATTTTAGAATTGCCCAAAATAAAATCTCTTTGGGAAGCTTAGGAACGATTCCAGGAGATTGTTAAGAAAAATTCCCAACATGGCTACCAATAATGGCATTAAATCCAACTTTTCTGTGAGGGTCATGACATCAAATCCAACTCTTCTATAAGAGTTTTTCTCCACAAACAAGGACCATAGTTGATACAACGGCCAGAGGAACTCTCATGCCAAAGGCTACTATTAATACTTTTAATTTGCTTGAAGACATGTCGGTGAACAGCTATTAATCAAAAAAAATAAGAGGGCATTTTGAAGAAGAGGTGGAGTGTTAGAATTGGATGCATTTATTTCTTTGTTGGCACTAATTACTTCTTTGACAAATCAAGTGGCTAAGCTTACTACAAACAATAAGAAATCTATTGAGCAATTGGCGGCATCATCTTTTACACCTTATGGAAATTATAAGCTGAACATGTAAAGTGCTTAATTTTTCAGCTACTTCAACAACAACTATAGGTACAAGAGCAATGGTCCAAATCTATACCATTCAAGGCTGAGGAATCATGAGAATTTTTCTTACTCCAATGCAAGAAATGTCCAACAACCACATTTTCCTGGGTTTAATCTAGCACCGACTGAGAAGAAGACTACTATGCAGGAGATAATGATGCAATTTATGAATGAGACAAGAGATAAATTATAGCAAAATGAGGTCATGACAACAAACTAAGAAGCCACCATTGAACATATAGGGGCTAATTTAAGCATAATCATGAAAAAATTTGGAGCACCAAATTAGCCAATTAGTCTTGGTAGTGAAGTCATTTCAAATAGAAAAATTTCCTAATGAAAATAAGGTTAACCTAAGAGAGCATTGCAACATCATATCATTGAGGAGTGGTAAAGATGTGGTTATATAATTTAAAAAGGTACCCAAAAAGTCAACATATTAATAAGTTGAGAAAGAATCCACCGAACTAACCTAGTCAAGTAATGAACATCATAGGAATTGTACCTTTCTTTAGTGCCAAGTAAAACCCTTAGTTTGTTTGTGTTCTTTGTCTTATTTATTCTTGCTTGCTTTAGTTTAGTGTTAGTTAGCTTAGAATTTCACTAGTGTTCATTGAGATAGTTTAGTATAATACATTAATTATTGATTATTTAGCTAAATTTAGTTTCAAAAGCAGTGGTAATTGTTATTTTCAATTGCAACAATCTTCATGGGATTGATACTCACTCCCTTTTCTACAAGCACCCTTTGCACTTGCGGTTAGAATGTGTTTTCAAAACATAAAATGCACAACAATGAGTGTAAGAGGAATCTAGCAAGTGTACCTTCAATGCCACCTCTAGTAACGGCAATGGGTAAAGCCCCTGCAGCCTTGAACAATGAACAATTCCAGGCCATCTAACATCATTTGTCTCACAAGTTGAAAGCCACAATCTAAATCAAGATTAGGATGGCAGTTCCTCAAAAATCTAAGAAATCAATCAAGAACCATCTAGACTCATACCACAGGGACTAACGCCTTGTTAGAGGTTTAATCCAAGTCATATAATTATGGTTTTCAAAAGGTTGGACCAAATGGAGGAAAACCTAAAGGCCATAAATCATCCTTTTAAGAGCCAATCCTAAGACATGGATGTTAGGTATATGTGGGTCAACCATTCACTGAAGAGATCAATAACACACCAGTCGAATAGGCTTCAAGATGCCTAAGATTGATTTGTATGATGGGCTTACCAACCGTGTCAACCATTTGTTAAGGTATATTACTTCTATGAAGTTGTAGAAGGCTACAAATGTGGTTATTTATAGGGCTTTTAGTTCAACCTTAAGGGGCCAACCAAGAACTGGTTCATAACAAACAAAGGTAAGCAATTCTAGTCCTTCTAAGACTTGTCATGGACTTTCCTATGCCATTTCTTTGAGAGCTGGCCCATTGTTGAAACAGCGGCCCACCTTCTCAAGATAAGGAAAAGAAGGATGATTCCATGAGGGATTACATCTAATGTTTCCAGATAGAAGCTATTCAAGTATAGGACATTTCCCTAAAATCCATCTGATTGTTATGACTCAAGATTTGTTGTGAGATTTCATGTTGCCATGGGATCCACATGATAGCCCCGCATGGAACATTAAGGACTTTCCCCATTGTACCATTCGTTATATGCATGGAAAAGACCTTACTAGGCTAGACCCCAAAAAGTTACTCAAAAGTATTAATCAAAGCCGAAAAATAGCGAAACACCAGCTAAATATAAGAATGAAGAATAGGAAGCATAATATACTCTGTTGCAAAATTCAAATGCCATTCTTTATGCCTTAAAAAGAAGGAATATAGTGACTAAGTAGGCCAAAATTTTGCTCCTAAAGGAAGCGAGCAATAAGAAAAACTATTATGATTATCACAAAGATAGAAGGCATGACTCGATGGATTGCTGAGACCTATGAATTTTTTAGAGGGGCTTGTCAAAGAAGGCAACTTGAGGTACTATGTCTCATATCTTAACTACCATTGCAGATAGCCAGAGGATAGGCCCAACATGAGGGATGGTGATGATTATGAATTTAATCACGCATGATGGCAAAAGATATCGTAATTACCTAACAAAATAGAGGATTATAGAAATCTAGAATCTATTTTCAGGGTCATCGACAATATTACTATGGGCATCCATCGTCATACTGCAAAAAATAGGTAAAGGATATCACACAGCTAAAAAAGAGGATATAAGGATCTAAGGAATGTCATGATGCAAGCTAATGAATCACCATGTTATATTTCCTTATGTCTTATCTTGAATTAGTGTCATTATAAAGTCTTATAGCTCATATATTATGTCATACTGACCTCCATTTTGTTAATTTCTTTGTTATCTTTGATAGAAGTTATCGATGTGGTAATGTCAAAGGCCCTAGCAGGACCACATTGCCATAGTAGCCTTCTATTTAATTACAATAGATAACCATATCATATGAATATGCTTAGACCTAAACTAACAAATGGATAAGTCAAACCTAAGCCCTATCCCATATGTCAATATATATTGACATTCTAATACTATTTTTTATTGCATAAAACGAGCATGAACACATTAAATCCCGTGTTCTCCCAACACTAGGTATATGTATGAATTAGATATAGGACATGTACAAACTTGATGTATAAGAAAAGTAAGAGATGTACAAATTGTGATAGCTTTAGAAGCTATAAGTCAAATTAGCCAGGTAATTAGTTAATTTAATAAATTAATGCTTTAGATATTTTATTTGCAAGCCAAGTCTCGGTATTAAACGGTCTAGCAACTTAAAAAAGGTAAAAATTGATTATTTAAGTGGGCCGGACCAAGAAAGGCATTTTAGTCATTCCACATAGTGACATATTTTATTACATGGTTGGATAGAGCATGAAAAAATATTAAATTTGAAGTATTATGGTTTTTTGTGATTCCCGCTCTACCATTGTGAATTTGTGAATTGACTAGATTGTCTATAAGTGGTTTATGTGTAACCTTGATAAAAGTAGGGATGAAATTGTATAAATTGAAAGGCTAAGACTAGCTGTGTAATTAATTCTGTGAAGGAATAAGGCACTACATAATGCTGGGTTTGGTCTAATATTTTTTTTCGGTTACAGAAAAGGTCCCAACATAATACTGAGTATAAAGAAGGGACCAGGTGCGTGGCATGTGCACCTTAAGACTACATAAGTTGACTTGGCTCATTCTTTTAGCCAGCCATCTTCCTCCTTTGTCTCCAGACCACCAAAACCTCTCTTTCTCTCCAAACACCATAGCTAACACCAAATCCAAGCTTAATCTATCAAATTCAAGCACAAATAAGCAAGATTTTGAAGGAAAATCAAGTTTTGTGTTACCCTAAACTAGGATTTCTTGTTTCTTGTCTAAGTAAGCTTGGTTCTATTATTTCCCCTATTTTGAGCTTTAGTTTAGCTCTGTAAATTCTGAAAATTAATGTTAGACTTGGTTGTTAAGAGAAATCAAAGGTGCTCAACATGTTTGAATGTGTCATGAGCTCATCTATGGTTAGTTTTGTTCCTATCATGTAGTTTTCATCATCTTTGGGTTTCTGGTATTGTTCATGTGATTTTATGGCAGCAATCATGGCTGGGGTGATTGCTTGAAGTGTTTCCTAGCTTTAAGATGTAATTTGAGATGCAAATGAGCTAAAACCCAAGAGAACTAAGGCTGAAATTTTGGTGTAGCTGAAACCGTGAATGTTGAGCTAGGTTTGCTTTAATTATTTTACAGCCAGCCATAATTTCTTGTTCCAGGGGTTTTAGTAGCTCACAAAGGATGTTATCTTACTTATGAACTAGTATTTAAGGGCTAAGAAGCAAGGGAACATTTATTTGGAAGTGAATTCCTAATGAATGTCATGAATGTGCATTAGTGAAGTTTTGTGGCTACTGTAATTGTGGTTACTTCCCATAATAAACTGTGTTATTCCAGTGATATTGGTGGCTATTGGTTGTTATAATCTTACTTATATACTAGTATACAAGGCATAAAAATAAGAGAACAAGATTTGGGCTACATTTGTGCTATTATAAGTGTAAAGAACCACAAGATAGGCAAACCAGAAACAGAAAATTCTAGGCTATTGATGGTTGTTTCAGGGGCTGTTTTCCAAGTGTTAAAATTAATAAATTGTGCTTAAAATGATCAATATAGGTGCTAGGAATAAGCTACTAAGAGAGGTCCTAAGTTTAGCTTGAAACTAAGGCAAAAAGGCTAAGTACTTAAAGCTTGCAAACTAAATTATCTAAGGTAAGGGTTATTTAATTTGTATGCTTATTTGTTAAATAAATTTGGCTATGATACTTATATATCAAGTGGCCAAATTATGTATAAATTTAACGAGCATATGATTTGAGTATTGATGGCTATATAAGAAACTTATACGATTGGGTTTGGTAGGAAGCCAAACTATAAAGTGCATATGATGTGTGCAAGTGCATATTTGTAAACTTGTATTTATAGGCAAAAAGAACTTTAATATGGTCTAATTTACGGTTAGTATAATAGGTTAGGGACCTACGATATCTAAGGTCACCATGATGGGTTAAGACCTATATGAACCTAAGAGGAGGAGGTGTTCTTAACTACTCATAAAATCTTACAAAGCTAACACTAGCATATGCACTAAATAAGCAAATAGCTCACTCTTGTACATAAAATAAGGGATATTAGTAAATAATAAGAAGCTTTCAAAGCAGTATTTGTATGGACAAATTTGACCTGTTAATTACAAGACAATGAGTAAAGGAATTGTGAGAATTAGCTACTCCTATGATTATTAGTCAATAATATGAGTTTCTAGCACTATGATTTGAGCTCAAGTGCATGAGGCATATATTAATATCTTTATAGATAATATGAATGGTCCTATATGAATGTTTTCCTTGCAGGCTTACAATCCTTACTGGGAACTTTTGGTTTTTATATCCCTTACAAATTTTGTGTGCAAATATTGGTGGACCTGGGACTCATAACCAATAAAAAAAAATTGGCTATTAGTATTTTGATACCATGTGTGCAAAAATGAATTAATATTTTACATTGTTGTTAAGCTTTTTTCTTGCAGGTTCCTAATTACTGGAATACTAACTTATTGGCCTTTGTTGTACAGAGGCAATGAATAGGGAATACCTGAACACTGTAGTAGCCTCTTTTGGCAATGTAACTTAGGTGGGATTAGATTCCTAGATTCTCAGTATGTAACATATATATAACACTTTTTTGTAAAATGTATATATGTGTGTGAAGCTTATGCTTCTGGTAAATGCTATAGAACTATTGGTTATGTTCCCTGATAGCTTGTATGAATTCATAGTGCATAATAATATGTTTTATATGAATGCATATTTTGAAATGCTGGCCAGCTACACCAAGTATATATTATTTTTATGGTCATTAACCTACAGCCATATTAAGGCATAGTATAAAACAGTAATGCATTAAAGATTTAATTAATTAGTAGGCCCACTAAGGAACAACTTGTGCAGGCCTAGCACTAAATTAGTGTAAGGCTCCTGGGGTCCTATATGACTTAAATAGGATTATAGGTAAAGGCCTGTGACATAAATAATATGTAACATATGTATAAATAAGATCATGGATATGTTTCAAGTTTAAAATCTCATAAAAAAATAGGTGTAAATGTGTCAAATCCTGCTTTTTGCTAAAATAAGATATATATAAAAATCGAATGACAGATATTTATGAAACTCGATGTATAAAGTAAATGATAGATATGTAAAAAATATATGACACATATGTACAAATGACATAAGAGAAATGTCAAACATATGTTCAATCATTTGTAGAAGTTTCAATTGTTAAAATTTTAATATATTAATCGTATGTATAAACAAAAGTTCTTTTGTACATGTGTAATTATATGTTTATACAATTATCTTTATGTATTGTACATATTATACTTTAATATCAAAATCGTTCTTACATTATTTTGATATACATATAATTTCTAATTACGTATTACTTTTGCTTGTGTACATATGTGTACCTAAAAACATTAGGGATTCATTTGAAAACAAAACAAAAATATAAGGTAAAAAAGAATGTTTGACTAAAAACACTATCAATTCCAACACGCTAGACACTGTCACTGCAAGCCTGCAGGCCGTAACTACCCACCGGCACCAATCATGTCCACCATCACTGCCGCTGCCCATCTTCCCTTCTTGTCCTTATCTCGTGTTTACAAGCATCGCCACCCAACGATGACGCCAACTAAAGGGTCCTGCCCTGCGCGATCCATCTCTGCTTTTCTCCGTCCAGATCTACCACCATCTGCACTGCCACCCAAGTGCCGCTCGTCTTGCAGTTATCGAACAATCCCGTGTCGACTCAGCCTGCACCAACTCCTCCTTTTTCTGCCATCATGAGCCAAAGAAAGGAGGAGGAGAAGTTGCCGTTCTCTAGCCATCACACAAACAAAAAATGACTCAGGGACACGTAGGGTACTTTTTTTATTTTCAAAATGGCATAGTTGACATTTTACCCCGTAAAGCGCACAATTATTGATGTATATTTAACCAACGCCTAACAAAGCATAGATCATTGAAAAGGATATTCTTAAGTATTAAGTTTGATGAATATAATGCATGCATGATTAGCATCAACACTAATCACAGAATGCTGATGAGTTCACAGTTTATATGTATTTATTTAATAATTTTCTTAGCTTTTTTTCCTAATTAATTAAGTTAATAAGACTATTAACAATATTAGTTGGTGTTTGATGGAATTGAAGGTATGATGGCATTTTTGGATTAGAAGTCAACTTGGGACCAACTTTTCATGGGTGGAGTTGTTAGTAGTGCTCTTATTTACGCTTTGGCAATTGAGAAGCAAAGTCCTACTTTGCTTTGTTTTTACTAGCTGGTACTAGACTTCTCTAATGCCTGGAACTCTTCAAACACCAGCTCGCCATCTACCGTCCCAAATTGCTTCGAAGCTAATTCGCCATCTCCAAGCAAAATAAGCCAACAATTGAAGACCTCCAACAATTTAATTGCTTCAGTCTACCTATTGATCACGGAAACTGTTACTGAAGAAGGCGGCTGGCTCTCCAAGTTTCTGATGTCTGCATATGTTCGATGAAAGACCTCTAAGAGACAGCAGCAAAGAAGTTTGGCAAGCTTGGAACTCTTAATTCTTGCAACTTGCATTGGCCAATTAGAGGAGAGTCCGGTTACAAGTTAACTTGAAATAGGTATCTCACAGCCTGAATTTTTAATTTTTTTTAGCATTTTTAGGCAAATTTTTGCCAATAAAAAGAGTGAAAGAACTAGGGATGGCAGTTGGGTAGGTCGGGTCAGGTTTGGGTCATGTCATTCAGGTTCGGGTCTAGTCGGGTTAGCATGAATTCGAATCCAAGTCGGGTTCAGGTCAAGTCATTTGGGTTCATGTTGATTTCAGGTTAAGTTAATTTCGGGTTCGGATTGGGTTGGGCCGGGTTTATTTGGGTTCGGGTTCACTTCAGGTCGGGTCAATTTTAGTCTCATTAACTTCAAGCCAGCTTTCGGGTCAAATTCGGGTCAACTTTTGTGTTCACGTGGGTTACAGATGTGAAATCAAAACGATTGAATCAATTCAATTTTTTAAAAATTTAAATCAAATAATTCAATTTTTCGTGTGATTTAATTTAAATTAAATTTTCATTTTCTAGTATATTTAATTAAAATATTCATAAAAATCTTCTTCATTGTAGTTTAGTACATATTTAAGTAATTTAATATTGTTAGTAATATTTGATTGTTTTTCTAAACCCATAAGCTTTAACTATCATTGTACAGATTATTCAGATCTTCACCCAGCTATCACCTAGACATACACAATGACAATTTTGTTATGTTTATGTTTTAATGAATTTTCTTTGAAATTACAACGAAATGCAAATCAAGTTAATTATCAGTGACTAAATTGTAAAATTTGAAAAATTTTGGGTGAAAGTGCAAAGATTTCAAAAATTTTAGGATCCATGTTGTAATTATTATGGGTGACTAAAATAAAATTTTTTAAAATTTAGGTACGTTATTGCACTATACTTAAAAGTTTAGGGATGAATATTGTAATTTTAATAATTGCCTATTAAGATCATTAAACTTACTAAATATAAAAATTACTTATGTTGGAAAAATCCAAATATGGGATTCACTAAATATGGATGTTTTTTCCCCAAATAAGATACTTGCAATATATAGAAGTCCTAAAAAAATAGAAGTTACTAAATATGGAAATCCTTTCTCAAAATATGAAAATTATTAAACATGAATATCTTAAAAAATGAAATGAAACTACTAAATATGAAAGTCTCATCTCCAAAAATGAGACTTACTAAATATGGAAGTACCAAAAAATGGAAGTTACTAATAACGGAAGTCACCATTCCTAAATATAAGACATACTGAATATGAAAGTCTCAAGAAATGGAAGTTACTAAACATGGAAACCTCCATATTTAGGACTGACTTAATATGGAAAATAATGAAAAAAGAAAATTAAGGTTTAGGGTGAGGGTTAAAATCGGGTCTTGTCGGGTTTAGTTATCGGGTCATCTCGGGTTCAGGTCAGGTCAGTCTCGGGTTTGGGTCATTTCGGGTTCGGGTCAATTCAGGCTAGGGTCATTTCGGGTTTGGGTCATTTAGGTTCGGGTTTTCTCGGGTTTCCCTTTAATCGGGTTCGGGTTCAGGTCGGGTTGGGCACAGTCGGATTCCGGTCGTTGACTTTTTTAGTCAAATCGGGTCAGGTTGGGCTTGGGTTCGGGTGGGTTGGGCCAGGTCATCGGGTCGGGTCCGATTTTGCCATCCCTAGAAAGAACACAAAAGTGTTCTCTCTCTCTCTCCCTCTTGACAGCTTAGGTTTTTCTCTATTATTCTTTTTTTCTTCTAATCATGGCTTAGTAGTTTTCTAGTTTGGTTCTAAGGACGATTTCCATCACCAACACTAGTTGTGAAAATTGATTTTTCTTGTTGAATTTTTCTTTAAATTCAAGTGTTTACTTCTTCGTTGTTAAGATTTATTGCAATTAGTTTTTCTGTTCTCTATTCTCCCTTATTGGATTAATTTTGAGATTGCAAATTTACTTGGTTTTCTTTCAACTGCTTGGGTTAAAAGAATTCAATTAGAAACAAGTGAATTGAACTGGAGATTATTTTTATTTCTGGTTAGTTCATACAAGAGAAGTAAAACAGGTTAAATTGTTTAAACTTTTAGATGGTTGTGTAGAATAAACTTTTTGGTTCATTGTTCTTCATGCTAATTTTGAGTTTATTAAAATTTCTTTTCAATATCTGGTAACTCAAAATTAAGAAATTAATTTGAAACTTTTTCTGGTTAATTTTACTGCTGGATTCTTTGAGTTCTTTTTAGCTTTAAAGAGAGTTTAGTTTATTTGCTTGAATTAAAGAATTATTTTTGTTTGATAATTAACTATATAACTAGAATGGATAATCAACCGTGAACTGAGCATTTTTAATATTGGTTAATTTCATTTTAATTCTATAGTTAATTTATTTCAGGATTCGATTCAAGAAAACCTTTCAATCTTTTATTTCAGTTTTCTAACAAAAAGCTTTGGATTGATAATTTTCTTGGGATTCGACCTGGTTTTCACTGCTATACTATAAATTTATTTATTATGAGTTGTTAGTGATATCAGAATTATTTTTTTTCAATTTTGACGACCGGCCAAATATCGATAAACAAATACTCTCTCTATCTCACAAAAGTTGTCCTCTTTACTATCAATAATAATTAATTTGTGATTTCATTTGTTTTAAAATTTATCATAAAAATTTAAAAATTTTATGTGAAAATAAAGCTTTAAAGGTTATAGTTTCTAAATATCATTTTTATGAATTTTTTTCAATACATATTATTATAAATATATTCAAATCAAACTTTGGTCAAACAAGGTAAAAAAGTCAATTAATATGAAACTGATGGAGTAACAATTATTATAAATAATTTTTTTTTAATAAATGGACAAGATCACTTGAAGTTTTAAAAAGTTTCATGCTTTTACTGTTTCCATTTTTCTAAATAGGGTAAAGTACCAAAAAAGTGACTGTACTTTTGGCCATGGACACATTTAGTCACCATTCTTTTAAGTGATGCTAAATGCATCACTAAAGACAATATTTGGTGCCAAATCAATTATCAATGTTTTGAAATGGGGTCAAATAGGTTATCGAAGTAATTGACAGTGGAAAGATTCCATTAAATGTTAGAATATTCAGTCAGGAGAAGATTATGTGACAATTAAATGACGATTACATGGCAATCAGTGATGAAATGGCATGACATTGAGGCACAAGGGGAAAGGACATTTTTGGTCCTCCAATTTTATTAACTTTTCCACTTCATTCTCAATTTTCCTCATTGATGCCAACCTGGAGTAACCAACGAGCTGAGTCTCATTTTCCAGCAAAAATTCTTTAATTCCCTTGTCTGACACTCATCAACGCGTTTTTCTAACTCTAAGTTTAGGATATCTTCGATTGGAGGTGGTGTGTGACCGATTCGAGGCAGTTAAGATGCGGGTTCAATTAAGGATGTGGGTCCGATTGAAGGTGGTGGTGACATCAGGTCGGGCGATTAAGGGTGGCAGTGGATCTGGAATAACCATTTTGAGAATGTTATGTACCTAAATGAGACAAATAAAAGATTAAAGGTCAATATGAAGCATGTGGGTCAAATTGGGGACCAATATAGCAATTTAAATGTCTCACTTAACACGTCATCAATCACCAACTCACTCCTCATTAACACGTCATCAAAACAAATGGCTCAATCATGAAGTTGGGTTTAACTTTAAACTTTAGTAATTCATTTGGTATCATTTAAAGTAATGGTGACCAAATTTGTCCACGACTAAAAGTATAATCACTTTTTTTGTACTTTTTCCTTCTAAATATAGGTTTTAAGATTTACAACTATATAATACTTTCTCCGTCCCAAGTTCTTTATACCATTTTAGTTTTTTTACTTAAGTTTAACTTAAATTTATTTATATAAATACATGCTAAATTTTTTTTAAAAAATTTATATTTAGAAACTATAATATTTATAATTTTTAAATATTTTTTTACCAAATAATAATATAAATAAATTTAAATTAGTAAATTGAAATTGCACCAAAAATTTGGGACAGAGATAGTTTTTAATTTAATGGAAGACTGTTACTGAAAGAAAATATAATTTTTGTATGTCAAAACCTGATAATTTAAATCACCTAATAACTATAAAAAAATTATTACATAATTTAAATTTACTAAAAAATTGATATATTCATGGACTGTTTTATATTATGACTTAAAAAATTTGATGTTAAATAGTTACTGTTAATCTTTCCTTTTTTCTTGGTTAACCATATAAACATTTAGGACTAAAAGTCTAAAAGTGCTCCTTTTTGTTTTAATCAAAACACAAAAATGTCAAATTCAGTGGGCAAAAGCCTTCCTTTAATCCTTTTGAAGATGAAAGCCTCTAATCCTATTCTACGTATAGCCTCCACTACAACTTTGACAAGTAACGTGAACTATTCAAATAATGGACGGCAAATGTGGGCTAGGAAAAGGACTCAGTTGGATGTTTCAACCTAATTCAACATATAAGTTTATATGAAGTATGAAAGGCCGGCACGTTACGGTGGTCATATAATGTCACAATGTTAAGTAAAATAATAATAAAAAAAGTAATAAAAATAATTTGGGGATCAAGAGAGAAATTGTAAAAATTTTAGGCATTAAGAGTTTAACAATTGACTTAGGAAAAGTAAAAAAAAAAAGTTTTATTTCACTAAAATAAAAAAAAATCATGATGATCAATGTTTTAGTTTAAAAAATAATACATCATTAAAAAAACCAAGAGATTAAACAAAACACTATAATTAAGTAGTTATTAAGTTTAAGGTCCAAAATGTCAAGATAGTCAAACTCAGGGTCTAATATCAGAAATGGAAATAACATAGGGACTGGAAATGTGTTTAACAAAAAAAAATGAAAGTAAGAGAATAGCGAGATCGACCCTCAAAAAGATATTTTCATTCGAAAATTTCACCAACCTTCTAAAAGAAGCAACCCAACCCAACATCAAAAAAGAAAAAAAAAAAAAAGATAGGTAACAGAGTAGGGCACCTAGCCCAACACCGAAGGAAAAAAGCAAAAAGATACTATAGTTTACTGTAGATAAAACGGTGGTTAGAATATAGCGAGGTTTTTTTAGACGCACTTTGTAGCAAACATTTTTTTAATAAATTTTGACATTAAAACAAATGCCAATAATAAATAATTAAAAAATTCTCATTCATAAATGGACGTTAATCAATTAAATTTTGCTTTATTTTAATTTTGGGTTTGGGTTTTCTTTATGTTATGTTCTTATTATTAAAATGATTAATTGTGATCAAAACATAATTCTATAAAACATAACACTACATGTGCTTCGAAATGATAAATATTTTTTGTCATAAAAAAATAATTTACTAAAAAGTTTCATTTCTTATTAATTTAAATTTCAATTTTTAATATCGATAAGAAATTTATTTAGTAAAATTCACTCAAAAGTCTTAGAGTTTAATAAAGTAATTCGATCCATCGATCCATAATTTTTAAAATTGAAAATGAATATGAAACATAACATTGTACATGTTTTGAAATAATGGATAAAATTTTTCATTAAAAATTAATTCACTAAAAATTTTTATCTCTTATTAACTGAAATTTCAATTTTTAATATTCTTTATAAATTTACTTAAAAAAATCCATCTTCAATTTATTTATCTTTTTTTAACCTTTATTAAGTCAATTATTAAAACCTTAATGTCTAAAGTTATTTCTTCAAGCTAAAGAAATAAGCCATGATTACCAAGATTTTGCTTTAGAAGACAATAAATAAAAAAAATAACAAAAAAATTAGAGATAAAGAGAACAAATTATGCTCACCAGTGTCTTTCCTTAGAAAATAGTATATAAAACAACAATAAAAAAAAAGCTTGGGATCAAGAGAGCAAATAAAAGAGCTAGATTAATAGTTATAAAATTCGGGGACCAAAATATAACACTGATGTAAATTAGAGCCTAAAATGGAAGCATTAGAAAGTTAGGGACTGAAACCGTATTTTCACCGAAATAACACATGAAACAGATTGAAAGTCAAAAATTGCAACAAAGATCCTCATGAAATTCAGAGCCTTGTAAAAGAGGATCAAACTCTAAAAAGAGCAAATCGTGTCTGTAAAAACAAAAAAAAAATGACGAACACAAAAAAAAACGATAAGGGGCAAAACGGTAAAGGCACTGTAACTTTTAATGTAATTCGAACAGTAACAGCCTCACGGCTTGTAGAATATAGTGTAATATATTGTGCTCTACAAAACAATACAATTGCCTATAGCTGCTAGAAGGAAGTAATGGCAGAAAGCACCAAGCAGAAGCATTTTATTCTAGTACATGGAGCTTGCCACGGCGCTTGGTGCTGGCACCGGATCAAGCCACTGCTTGAGGAGGCCGGCCACCGCGTCACAGTGGTCGACCTTGCCGCCTCCGGCATCAACATGAAGAAAATCGAAGACGTCCATTCCGCTCGAGAGTACACGGCGCCGCTGTTGGAAATCATGACCTCCATTCCATCTGGTGAAAATGTGATACTTGTTGGGCACAGCTTGGGAGGAATAAGTCTGGCCCTGGCCATGGAGGATTTTCCAGACAAAGTTTCTGTTGGAGTTTTCCTAACAGCGTTTATGCCAGATACTTCTCATCCACCGTCTTATGTTTTGGATCAGGTACTTAAGAACTGATTTTGTTTTCGATTAGAGAGTTTTTGTCTAGTTTCGACTAAATATCCAGAAATATTAGTTTCAAGGTCAAAAGTATTATTAGTTAGCTGACGTCGTTTTGTGAAGTATTTTGCAAAAAATGAAATGGGAGGAGGAGGATGGTTGGACACCAAGTTTGAAACTTTTGGAGGTCCCGAGCAGCCTCTCACATCAATTTTCTTCGGCCCCAAGTTTCTGGCTTCCATGCTCTACAAGCGTTGCTCTGTCGAGGTAAGTTTTTATATTAATTTGTTCCTTAATTAATTATGCAAACTTCAAGTATTAATTGATTATATATAGGTTACATTTTAATGGGAAAATCTTAACTAAAAGTTGGTGCTTTGATTAATTGATCTGTTCCTGGGAAATTATTTGAAGTACGTGGAGTTGGGAAAAGCACTGGGAAGGCCAGGGTCGCTGTTCATGGAGGAACTGGTGAAGGCAAACAAGTTCTCGGACAAGAGATATGGGTCCGTGCCACGTGTCTACATCGTATGCGACGAGGATAAAGGCTTACCGGAGGAGTTCCAGCGGTGGATGATAGGTAACTTCGGTGTCGACGAGGTGATGGAGATCAACGGCTCAGATCACATGCCCATGTTTTGCAAGCCACGGGAGCTGTGCGATTGTCTGTTGAACGTAGCAAATAAATATGATTGACGTCTGTTGGTATTTTGTGCCATTTCAAGACAAACTTATTAAGCTTAAACTTATTACTGGTTGAAAATTAGCATAAATAAATGAAAAACAAAAAGAACAAACTTTGAATTCGATGTAGAATTAATAACATTTTAATGTTAGTACTCTATTTACATAATTATTACTTAAGTAACTACTACATCAATTCCATATTCTTTATAACATTTAATATTTCGGTCATTCAAAATTTTTACAATATTTTTCACATTTAGTAAATCACTTTACCATATTACTATTTAAACTATCATTTAAACATTGACTTTTTTCATCTTTCTTGAATTGTTAGAGTGAAATTTTTTATGGCTATGAATGGCCAAAATGACAACTCGGTTCCAACTTTCAATGGCTATATCTGTTTGAATTTCCAGCAAATGGCAGATATTGAAATTTCTAATGAACATAGCAATTAGAAGTGGTGTTTTATGGTGGCTTAAGTTTTATTCCTGAAAAAAAAATTGTTGAGCTTGCTTTAAAAAAAGTTTGAAAATGGTTCATTTTTTTTTTATATAGCATTAGTTTTCATTTTTCAAGTGGAAATATGCTCAAAAAAGGTGAAAATGAGAAGACAAGGAAGAAGAATATGGTGAGATACGGGTGGGGAAGAAGAAGAAGAATATGGTGAGAAAAAGATCAAGGAATAAGGAGAAGAAGGACGACGAAGAAGAAGAAGTAGCAGGAGGTAAGAAAGAAAAAAGAAATAAGAATGAAGTTTTGGAGAGGGATGGAGAGAATTTTATGAAAGAGAAAGAAAATATAAGTAAAAATAAAGAGGTTTTAATGGAAGAAAAATATAAGTAAAGAAAAAGAGGTTTTAATGGAAGATTAATGATTTTATAATGTTGGGAAAGAGTTGTAAATGATTAGGCTCAATAGTTCATCATATAGAATTATTGACTCTTGGCTCTAGAAAAATAGTAATATGGAAAAGACAAAATTGTTTCAAGCACCAATAGAACAAGAAACACCCCTTGTTTCAAAGAGAGGAGGATGGGTTATTCACATTTCATTTGATGGTCAACGGCAAATTGAAAGCTAAGCAGTGGTAATTTTAAAGATTCCTCAAGCGAAAAAATAGAGATGTCTTGATCATACGCTATCCATAAATATGTGGAAGTATCAACTTAATTTCATACAGTCATTTGGCTTGGTTGCTACATAAATAAGATAAGCCAAATGATGGAATGAGAAGACCTAGAATATAGAAGATCTTAACCCTAACATGAGTGGTTCAACAAATTTAGATTCTTATATATCCACTCATGTGATGCTTTATTGTATGGTATTTATAAGAATTATACAATATATATCTATCTATATAAATATCATCATCTACATCCAGAAAGCTGTATGCTTTGGAAGAAGCTTGTACAGTTTGGGAATGGTTAATGATTAGAAATTTTAAAGTGAAAATTTTGGACTTTTAATGGGAGAATATAACAAGAAAGTTTTCAATTTGTAATAACTAGATGTTAGAATTTTGCCTTAGGAAATTTTAAATTTAAAAAGCTAGATTTTAGCAGGCTAGATTGGAAAAAAAAAAACTAGTGTCAAGATTGCCAAAAAAATTCCAACAACCAAGCCATTTGAAATGTTGTTGAACCATTTCTAATCAGTACACTATAAGATAATTTTGACTCAAACATTCGATTTGAGCCTTCTTGAGTATGTTAAGACAATGATGGTCTTGTTGGTGCCCAGAATTGTGATCTCTAAATGATCAAATGACATTAGGGGCCATCAAAGACTCTCACATTTGCTAAAATTCACCTACACAGGCCTCGGTTCTTAAGGGTATATTCTTCTTCCATCCAATGTTTAGCAGAATTATGGCTTATAGTCTCACAAGTATTAATAGAAGTTCTATTGAATATCTTTAGCTTTTTTAAACCCTTTGAGGTTTATGCCTACAATAGGTTGAAATCATTTTTTCCCCTTAAAGGATGATCTTATAAAATATTCTAGCCTTATTTAAGTAGGTTATTTTGGCCAAAGAAGCTAAGATATTAAGAAAGGTTATTTTGGTCCTAACAGTAGTGAATCTATAAACTGCAAGACTTCATGAGCCAAGCTGAAAAGAAAACCACGAGACCTCCTAAAGGCCTAATAGAGCTTATGAAAGAGACAATATGATCTATGAAAAAGAAAAAAAAAACTAATTCATTTGGAAAAGTGTATCATCTTTGGTGGAGAGGCAAAGCATTTATTGTTTTGTATTATTTAATAAACAACTTTGAGGAATCCTCTGCTTAGATAAAATTCATATATATATGGTCCCCTAATTATAACTATCATCCTAATGTGGTCCATTACTTCAACTAGTACATCTTAAAGTCTCCTAAATCATATACCGTATTTTATTTGAGTCTTTCTCCCATCAATTTTTTTCATTACTTTAGATGGAAGTTACTTATGTGGTACTTTCTACTCTTATAGTGGATCCTATAATTTCACATGGTATCCTTTTTCATAAAAATAAATTACTATATTGGAAGAATAAGAAATTTCATGTTAAAATTGACATAAAAAATAAAATCTTAAGAAAAACTCTTCAATTATAACCCTTTGTCCACGTGATTATCACTAGTCTCTACCACTTGAAAAATCTTCTCTAAAACCATTGCTAGCCTACTCGATACTTCCCTAACTCTTGTCATGCCTCCGTACACTTGTGTAACTGAGCTGTTCAAACACAATCAGCATAAACCCCACTGCTCTTCTTTACATTGTCCCCATTAGCAGGTCCAACAGCACCGCCGCCACCATGCCTCTATTGGCAGCCTTGACTTGATTTCTCCCTCACAAACAAATCTCCTATAGTAGCTTCGATGTCGCCTTGGTCGGTTGCAGTAAGGTCTGATCTTTTAAAGCTTGGACAATTTTGATACACAAATTTGGGTTGACTCTAATCAATTAGATAGGATCTGACACTTAGAAAGAAATGTTCTTTAATAAAATTGTCAGATATGCTTAGGATTAAGAATCTCCATTTTTTAGAATTCTCATCAAAGCTTCAACAATTTCAAACTCGTCATTTCTTATAATAATCTTCAAGCAGTTCTCTGAGATTTTCTAATGATGAAGAATCACCAATGCCTCTGAACTTGATTCATCAAAACCAAATTTATCAGTAATAACTGAGCAAAGAAACTCTACTGCATTAATATTCTCAAGGCACCCCTATTTTAATCTCTTTCCAAAGTGATGGACTTGAGTCGTCAGAGGTAATCCAGCCAATTTTTCTAGAAACCATCTTGCATCCTCAAGGAGCTTTATAATTTGTCTATCGAAGGTTTTGGCTTTGGGATTAGTTTAATGTCATAAAAGGCATGGAGGAAGCACCAGGATTTGATAAGTCTAGGCACCTGTAGCTGAATGGTTACTATTTTTAGAATAAAAGATTTGGGGAAGAACATGAAGTTTGGGCTAATCTACGTTTAAGTCCTTAAGATTATGTGTTTTTCAATTTTAGCCGAAAGTTTTTGTTCTGCAGTATAATCATTTATTTTATAAAATAGAAAGCCACATGGCAATGTGAGATCCACCATAAGGGTAAAAAGTGTCACATAAGTAACTTTCATCCCAAATAACATAAATTGATAGAAGGGACTTACATAAAACATGATATGTGAGTTAGGGGATTTTAAGATATACTAGTTGAGATAAGGAATTACATTAAGAAGATTGTTATAGTTAAGGAACCACGTATGGATTTTACCCTAAAGGGGTTATACAATGTAAGAGCCATAGGTTGCTTGTGTTGGAGGTTAGAGGAAAGTCAGCTCAGTAAATGCCCTTGTGACTAAACAGATGAGTTAAAGCCCATTGTGATTTGTCACATGTATATTAAAGGACCAAGAAGCCTCAAAGGTTACTAGAAATAGCTCCCAAATTCCAACTAAGCATTTTCTCATATGATGCATCATAAGCATCCGAATTATGTGAAGGCGTAACCAAATGAGAGTACCCTACCACTTGTTTGCTTTTTAGGGCACAACATGTGATACAAGTTTGTATATGAATGTACGGACCCTAGATCTCATCACATTCACTAGGCGGAGAGGTTTTTTTATACCAATAATTCAATGCTGAATAGGTTATCATACCCAAATACTAGATTAATGGTATGAGGCCTAATAGAACTAAGTGAACTTGTAAACTAAGGTAAAGGTCCATGAAGACTAGTCATTCTCCTTTTGGTTACAAGGAGTTGCCGAAACAGGCCTAAAATTTGAGCGCATCCACCGTTTCATGTGGAGCCATGAATAGTTTTGCTAGTAACTCGAAACTAGCATACTCATCCAAGTGTACCAAGGCCTACATGTGCTGATAAATGGGCAGAACTATTACAACGAAGAGCAAAGTAAGCAAATGAATAAGAATGAGACAAAACAGGTTAAAGATATCATCCAACAAAGCATCAAAAGAATGGGAAAGGACAAAGGAGTAGTGCTGGCTTGCTGCTATCCAAGAACACAAGCCTCCTAGATTTGAGCAAGGCATGTAAGGTTCTATAGTTTCCATTTTTCAAATTTTGATATGTTTCTAATCCAGATTTGTACTTATCCTTCTTTTACCCAATATATTATTCTTGTTATTAATTCCATCTGTCCCAATTTTATTGTACCATTTCAAAACTTAAAAAATTTAAGAAATTTTTTTGCGTTTTCGTATTTAGAGCGATGATGTCATTAACATTTTCTACACAAATTTCAAGAATTAAAAGTGGGATATAATTAAACAAATAATCTCTCTGCCTCATATTTATTTAATTATTTATTTAACACGGAGATTAAGAAAATATAAAAATATTATATATTCTATTCATTGTTATCTTTAATTTTTTATATGTAAATAGATAAAGTTAGAAAGTGAATATTGAAATGGTAATTTGAATGTTAGTACGGTAAAATAATTTACTAAATATGACAATATTAAAAGTATTTTAGAATTGTCCAAAATAAAATATATTGTAATAATGTTGGAGCGGATGGAGTATTAATAGTTTAGGAAATAAAATAATAGTTCTGGGATATTCTAAAATTAAAAAATCAAATAATAAAATTGGGATGAATGAAGTATGTAAAACTTAGGAACCCTGATTCATAAATACTTCTTGTTTTAATTATGCTATTTGGTAAGCGGTAATCTTGGGCCATAGCATATAATACATTTATAGGCACAATTTTCACATTTTTCCAAGAAAACAATGACCATTTAACGCATAGAGTACTAAATGAAATGTTTTTTCTTTTTCTCCTTTTTTTGGGGGGGGAGGGGGGTGGGTTTGATACAAGTAAAAAGAGAAAATAAGTAATGAAGACAACGAGATCTAACTACTACTACTGCTAATACTAGAGCATGTTCCTCCAACAACAAACAGACCAGTTCGAACAAGACCTGCAGGAGGATCCTAGAAGAAAGCGAGTCTATGATGGTAGAGAATTTTGGTGCTAGCCAGCAGTCACTACTAAAATTCTGCCGTTTACCAACATGCAGTTACCAACTGCTGCCCGTTCGTAAACTGAAATCACCAACGCGGAGCTGTTGGTAAACGCACATTGGTAATCGATTTGTTGGAAATTTTTTTACCAACACGCAAAAATTAACACGTTGATAAATTTCAACGTGTGCACATTGGTAAAATGCACGTTGGTAATTACCAACGGTCAAGAACCGGCCTTCGTTTCCAACGCGTAGTTGTAGCTACCAACTGCCATGGCAGTTGGTAATTACCAACTACCATGCACGTTGAGAGGAGAGTTGGTAATTACCAACATGTACGCGTTGGTAATTATCAACTTACAGCAGTTGGTAAGGGGGTTGGTAATTACCAACGTACGTTGAAGTTGGCTATTACCAACGCGTGCGAGTTGGTAGCAAGCTGTTAGTAATTACCAACTTGCATACACGTTGGTAAGTATGTTGGTAAATACCAACGCGGATGACAGTTGGTAATTACCAACTAGTGCGAGTTGGTAAATGGCCGTTGATAGTTACCAACGCGGATGTATATTTTCAGTTTCGGGCCGGGGTTGTTTCGTGTTTTTCCATGTTTGAAACAAGTTCAAAACGAAGTTACCAATTCCAAAGTCCCCCCAGCCTTGCTAAGCAATCAAAATTACATAGATAGGCACACATAATTTCCATCAAACATTTTACCACATCTATTCAAAATTCTCACTTCTGAGCTCAAGATATATAATGCATAGACCGGACAGATTTTAACTTTCCATACAAGCCATACTTCAATAAGACATACCCCAACGAAGCCTAAGTACAATCCCCTAGAATTCCTTCAAAATTTGAACACTGTATGATCTTCCTTCCAAAAAAAAAATCTAGTAACCAATCCCGTATTGTTATTACCTTTATTTCCTAAACTCAAAACAGTAGAAACAATGCCATTGGTAGAACTTGTTGACCAAAAATCTACTTGTTACACTTGATAGCCCTTCTTCCATGTCCTTTCTTCGGTGGTCCCTTCCCACGACGCTTCAACATTTCAAGTCTAGATAAGCGTCTATAATGCCAACAAAAGAGAAAAAGATATCTGGCTAAGCAAAAAAGAAAAAGAAAAAAGAAAAAAAATACACATTCTGATGATCACTGCACCTTTAGACACACCAACCATGATAACAATCCAATCTTCCCTATTCAGTTCCAAGCATGATGTGTTTTATGAGATGCGGAAGGTGTTTGCTACGTCGGGTATGGAGCAATGTCAGCATATCTAGCTTGCAAGTTACAATAAAATCTGCTTTGAAGAAAGGTTTTAAACATGCAAGGAAGAAGATCGGGGGAAATCATGTTTTTACAGGCTACCGTTAGATGAAGTATTTTTCCATCTCCCTCATTTACAAACTCTGCCCACAGATTTTATCATCTTCAAAGAAACACTTGGAAAGGCATGCATTGATGCATAAACGAAGAAATTCACACAAAAGCAAGCAAGCACACATGCAAATGTGCATGCACACACAATTGGGTACACAGAAAAAGAGCCCATTCAAGCACAATGATGGAGATACACACCCTCAAGAGACATGAATAGCGACATGAGACTCATATAACATGGCCAAAGTATACTAGATACTCACATGCACCCACAAGAATGGTAACACACCCGATCAGAAGTAACAACCACGACAACACTCATGTGCCCATCCACAAGTAAACATGCAAACATGCAAGTCTTCACACGCATGCATGTATTTTTCAAGAGTTTCACAGTACTATTTTTATCTGGAATTAGAAAAAAGAAAACAGAGGGGATAAGACTTACCATTCCTGAACAATGTGAAGTTTCCAACACAAGAATAGTTGATTTCTTGACAAAAAGGCAACCAAATCCCGAAGGGTTTTCCCCAAAAACCTTGTAGAATGAACAGATTAGGAAGTCTGGTCGATACAGTGACAGGCCAAAGGTGTTCATGTGCTTCGGTCCTAATGCACAAGCATCAATCACCACATGCCAGCCATTTTCTTCAGCAATGTTCATCCACATATAAGGATATCTAGCTCCTGTCAATCTCGAATGAAGAGGAAACACAAAAAGCCCTCTTTTCTTCTTCTTCTTTTTATCATTTCTCACAACAATCTTCTTCAGTTTTGCAGACTGAATTCTTAGCCTCGGCCATGAGAACTCTGCCGACATCACCTCTGCTCCATTCTTCTGAGAGCAATTGATCATGGTTTCTACCACCTCGCTTTCGTAGTCATAAACTGTTAAAAGCTTCTTGTTGGACTGGAAAGGATATGATTCTGCAACAAATTTGAAAACAAATGTCTTGTTTGGCGTGAAGACCATGTTGGAGTCATTTTCTGATATCTTGAGAAAACTCATGATCCTTTTCTTCATCACAGATTCCAGTTCAGATTCCGGCCCCTATGAAGCAGCTGTGTCTTTAGATTCCCTACCTTGTACGCCAACCCCAAGAAGGGAACCTCCAAACTCTGAAAAGTTGAAAAAGTGGTGGCTTCATGGTTCAAGGACTCCTGCTTCTTCAGCTGGGAATGCGAGAAAAGTCCAAAAGATAAAAATAAGAGGTGATCATTCCAGTTCCTTAAAAATACATGGAACATTATTGTGATTGCATACAAAAGTGCAAATAAAAAAAATGGATTCCAGATGTATAAGTTCTAGCATCCTGTCTATTTCACTGCATTCATTGTACTATATTTCTTTTCAATTTCATTCTGTTTATGAAATGACCAGCCAGGGAATTACAATGCAATGCAATCCAAACAAGCGAATGCCCTTAATTTGTAACAGAGGAGTTCAAAGACACAAACAAACAAGCTCAAAAAATGAGCTAGAAAATAAGCTTTACCAACAAACAGAAAAAAAAAAAGACACAAACCTTGCACATTTTACCAATTAAAACTCCGAACAAGCTCAAAAATGTATTACTCATCACTGAACAAAGTAAAAACATCAAGTGTAGTTCAAATTTCCAAATAAACCTCAATGAGTGCCACACATAAATCAGAAAAAAATTTCTCAAGCTAGTTGCAGCAAGCAAACACCTAAGTAAAACTAAATGAACCAAAACAAACACAAAAAGCACCATGAAAATAACCAGAATCAGCCCTCAATCAATAAAGAAAATATGATAAGAGAGCTGTGTCAAGGCTCTTTTAGCACTTAAAGCAGCAATCACAGAAGAAAAATGAGAAGAGACTGAAAGTTGAAACTCGACAGATGGGTCAACCAATCTCGCTGACTAGATAGATGGATGAGATAAGGAAAAAAGGGAGAAGAATTACAGCTCAAATTGCTCTATTTATTTGATCATATCACAAGGGCTAACCAGTCATCTAGATTTCAAAATAGCTTATAACAAACACAAACAAAGGCACTTAAACAAAGAAAATGCAATAGGCAAACAAGCCTTGGCTACGGGAAGTGAAAACAACAATTAACTGCATCCACCTGCCATCAGCTCTATGAAATTTGTTGGCCACATCTCATTTTGGATTACGATGAATCAACTTTGGTCCCAGTTGCAATCCAATCACTAAACAATTTCTCACGAATAATCATAGATGTTTTTACTAATGTTGCAAGAAGAGTAAAATCATAAAAACTCAAATAAAAAGAAACAAAACACAAAAAAAAAAAAAAAAGATATCTAGAAGTCCATAATGCAGACAAAGCTAGTATCAAGCTTTGTAACTCCCATGAATACTGGAACCTATCAACAAACAGCAGGAGTGATGAGGCGTGAACAGATTCAAGGGAAAAGCTATCACTAAACACAACATTGTCCATAACAGCCCAGAAAAGATCTCCACACACTACTTCGCTGTGTTTTAAACCTATGTCTATGCAGCAACGTCCATAACTTAAATTTCCTACTTCCCACAAAATGATGGCAATTTGCACAAATTGAAAGCCATAATAGAAGGCTAAAATAACATACATAGAATTACTCATAATTCACAGTCTACCAAATGTTGGATAGAGAAATAAAACAAGAAAGACGCTGATTCTCAACTGTTTAGGTTGAAAAGGTCCTCACTTGTTCTCTACAACAAGTGTTTTTGCTGTAATTTCCCTACTAATTCTATCCAAATCCAACATTCAGTAGTAGCAAGCAAGGGTTAACTTGCAGAACAATTTCAATTTTAGCACAAAAATGTTGCTGAAAACACATCAAGACGGCAACTTTATTAATGTGAAGAGAATAACACACTACAAAACAACAGTGTCCTAATAAAAAACAAAACAAAAACACAACCAAAGAACAAAGCTGTAGAAAAAATCAAACAACAGAAGAAAACTAAAATGAAACCTGCTAAACCCCAGAGAAAGACATACCAAGGCCTGACATCACCGACCCCACACTGAAGACACAAAATACTTCAAAACGAAACTGAAATCAACCCTGCTACTCTAGCTACTCCACGCCTTTCGGAATTGCACTTCTGTAAACACCAACCCGGAACAACCAAACAAATGAACCAGACCTACATAGACCAAGTTAACAAATGACCCAAATGACCAACTCCATCCTTAGCCAGCTTATCAGGCTCTTCATTTTTCTACCTGGGAATCTTAACAATAGAATATCACAAAAGCCAGGCAAGCAAAGAATCAATCTCCTAAAAAATGTGGATCAGCCTCCAACGTCTTCACAACATTATTTACCTAAATTACTACATTAAAGAAATTGCTTTCGATCCAGATAGTGAAAGCATTACAGACCTTCTTGTCCATCACCATCTTAAGAGCTTGATGAATAGCTAGTACCTCTGCCAGATTTGAATCTACGAAATGGAGGGCAAAACGGAGCAAAACGGCCGGAGAACGACCTCCATCGGCGGCGTCGGCGACACAACGCTATGCGAGCTTCTCTCTCCCCCTCCCCTCCCGAAATGGCCGACTGAAGCTGAAGGAGGAAGAAGATGGATTTGAAAACGAATTACCAATGGCTAGCCGTTGAAAAATTACCAAATTAAACGCACTATTTCATTTAAGCCGTTGGTAAATTAGCCTTCAATAACAGCCCATTTATTCTACCAACGCAGGGAAGTTGGAAACTTACCAACGGTCGTGACCGTTGGTAATTACCAACTGCTAGGCCGTTGGAAAAAAAATACTAAAAAATATTTTACTGTACTACCAACGCGTGAACGTTGGAAATTGACACCAACGATCCTACACGTTGGTAATTACCAACGGCTAATAGCCCATTGGAAAAGCAACAAAAGTTAGTAGTGAGTCTACTGCAAAGGTCGTCTCACGGAAGACATGTCGAATAGATCACAAGGAGCAATCTTTTACAAGATACCAGAGACAAAGCCAAATCATGGAAGATCAAGAGAACGCTGCAACTTATCCAACACTTTGGTAACCCAAGTTGAATTATCTAACACGGTTTAGGTACAAACTTACTAGGATCTAAAGGCCAATGGAAATTAACATAAAAAGGTAAACTTGCAACGCCATTTTTTTTTTTCTTTTGAATGGAAAAAATAAACGATTCTTTTCAAAAGGTAGGTAAACTTTCAAAAGGCAGAAAGGTAAACTTGCAACGCCATTTACAAATGCACCAAATCGGGAAGCAATATCCTTTTCAAGAGCTTTTTAAATATTAAATAATTCTTTTATCACTCGGAAGTTTTATTAGAGAACGGTAAGTAATATGCAAAATATAATAATCTAATACACCCTCTTTCTTAAACTTTTTGCTCCATTCAATTATTTTATTTTATTTTTATTTTTATTTATTTATATTATTATTTATTAAAAAAATTTAATATATATATATATAAATTATATATTTTAATTTATTATTTATATATAAAATTTTTTCATTTATATATTAAAATATTAAAAATAAAAAATTTAAATTAATTATCAAAAATAAATTGAGCAAAAGTTTTAAGAAGAGAGGGGTATAACCTACTAATTTTACGCTCATTCTCACCGACGTATACTCAACTACTATCTGCAAGAAATTTATTGAATAAATAAAGACTTAAAATCTTCACTGACAACATGATTTGACAGTTTTTATGTCAATTTCTCTCTGTATCATATACCAGTTTTGTAGTCTCAAATCTTCTTAACATTTATATATTTAGTACGTTACTACACCATTTTTTTTGTTTAACGACTCAAAATTTGTTAATGGACAGCTAAAAAATGTACAGGCGACTGGACCACCATGAGCAGTAAGTTACTGCATTGCCCGTTACAGGCGCCTGGACGTCTGGACCACCATGTGCAAATGTACAGCTAAAAGAAATACTCATCATAACAAATAGCTAGTGTTCGGACTTCGGACCACACCCAAGTTTAATCCTCCAAGCACCATTAGTAACAAGTATAAAAGATTTTTCCACACCTGCTCACAATCCAAAAGAAGGAAATAGATTGGATATAGTGAAACACATCACCTATAAGAAACTCTTTCTAATATTCACATTTTTCAATTTTATTAATTTACCTGTAAAAAGTTAAAGTAAAAAATACAAATAATATAAGTTTTTTTTTTAACTTTCTTAATCTGCATGTCAAAAAAAAAAGTTTCAATAGCTGTAGCGCAGATTGATTATATTAAAACACAGTATTAAACAAAATAAAACTCATTGTTTCTCAAAAGTTTCGGATAATATTCTTTATTCTTTCCGTTATTTGTTAAATGGTACGGAATCCACAATTATTGTATACCCCACCATCTTTACGACCCTTCAAAAGGTCATGACTAGGCAAGCAATAATTTTCCAAGATGACAAGTTGATCCTTAGTGGACCAAGAAAAAAAATCAAAGGCATCCTCATTGGGCTCAAGCAAAATGAAGCCAATCCAAAGAATCCCTGAGGAGCCCCAAATACCTAGGTAAAAAATTAGTCGAGTCAAACTGAGCAGTGCTTTGTTCACTTAAATAAAAAAAAAAACTAAAATAAAGATAAATCATGCGAATAAGTAAATTTTCCTTTGTTTGAATTATATATTAAGCTTAACTTAATAAAAATTTAAATAAATATCAAATAAATTTTAAAACGAGTCGAACTCAAGCAATTTGTTTATATTTTTGTCATCTTAACAAAAAATCTCACTTTTTTTTTTAGAAATATTTTCAACACTAACCACAATCTTTAAAAAATCTTTCCTCAAATATTAGCGATTAGGATAGCAAATTACATTCATCAAAGCAAACAACAAAAATGACCTCTTAAGATTATCACATAGTTCACCCTCTTTAATATCTATCTCAAGAACATGATAATCAATCACAAATATGTCCCGACTGTACTTCCAATAATGACTAACTAATTCTTTAAGTAAGTCCATCGAACTTTCAATATTAATATCCTCCCCTTCATCATATATTCTCATCACCTCCTCAAAATCAGTAGATAAATTACCTTCGATTTCCATACAACACCTACTTGTGTCGAAATGATCCATTATCCAACATACTAAGTCAGCCATCACCTTCTCATTACTCATAATAAGCAAACTTCCAAATCCTGTTTCTTTAGCAACATCAATCTTTTCTTTCCCATAACCCTTCACAATCTTAAAAAATAATTGTGGCTTACACTTTATACTTAACCGCTCTGAGTTTTGACTCTTTTTTTGACAACTACTTTCATCTACATACTTCACTTGTTCTACTTTCAACATATTCTTCCACCACTGCCTAAAATCTCTTTTGACCTACATACGTTCAACTACACCACAAAATATTATCAACTACACCATAAAAAACATAAAAGAATTTGCAAAAACACTTGATTTACCACTTTCATATCAAACACTTCATTCTTTGACTCCAACTCCATTGTTATCATAGTTTTTTTCTACTCAATTTATGACCATGATAAAGTAAAAGAAAAAATAGAAGCAAATATTAAATATATATACTCATAAAAATCTACTTAAACATCATCTCATATTTACCTCATTTGCTTCATTTTCACTCTCCAGCTCTATATGGTCAACAAATTCAAAAATTTGCTCATGTAACACAATTTCCTTGGGTGTCACTCCTATATTATCAATGTTCTTCATTTCTAGAAAACATAACCAGTAAATAAAGCTAGGATAACAAATACAATAATACATATACATATAAAATGCTATCTCATATCTAGAAATCATTGTTGCAAACTAAGAAAATTTTATGCACAAAAATTTTATTCCTTGACATGAAATTGCCATAAACATATAAGATATTGGTATATTGACATAGAGTATCGCTACTAACGTTCTACTGTGAAAAAACCTAGCCCCAATTGTTTCCAAAAACTTATGTTTTGTTATTCTCCTCAAATTGAATAGATATATATAAACGGTGAGTGATAAAAGACATTGTTAATGCTTTAATTGAAAGTAAACTAACATGAATTAATATAACCAAATCACTTACTTCTTTTTAAACTCTAACAACCTTTTCCACAAACAAACTTCATAATTTTTTTTCTTTTTCAGTTGATTCTGGATCAAAAAATATTCGAACAAAGATTATACAACTTTGTTTATGTTAATACTCTTTAGAAAAAGATGCACCAACTTTCATTGGAGGAGGTTGGCACATATCAGAAAAATCTTCTTCAATATATGTGTTTTTCGATTTTCGATTTTCTATTTTCTTCTCTCCTTCAATAAGGATTACTATTTTTTATCTTTTTTTTATTTACCTTTTAACCAGATCATATCTTTTTTAATCCAATGGCCTAAATTATTACCTTAAAATCTAGTGGTTATTATTGTTTCTTTATCTATGAAGAAGGAAACATGCTTCTCTACTATAAAAGGACCCACTGTGAAATATATCATTTACAATAAACTCTTTTTAATATTCAGATTTTTCAATTTTATTGATTTACCTGTAAAAAGTTAAAGGCAAAAATCAAAATAATATAGAATTTTTTTTACTTTATTAATCTCCATGTAAAAAAAAAAAAGTTTCAATAGATATAGAGAAAATTATACAATAGATATAATACACATATGTCTAATTAGACATAATAGTAATTTTACATTTTTACCCCTTATTATTGAGAAGAATTTATCACAATAAGGCACTTTAAACTATACGGCTCCCAAAGAAAGTAGACCAGAGACGCAACACCCCCGCTACCACCACCACCTCCTCCACCGACAGTGCATGGTCTAGATGATGACAGCGCAATGGTAGCAACGATGGTGCGGTGGCCCAGACGACAGCGATGGTGAGGCTAAGCGGCAATCACCGAACGGAGAGGCAAAATTCGAAATGATGTTCATCGAGCGGCGATGCGGCCATCCAAGACAAGGCGCACACGATCCAAAGTGAGGTGGGGAAATTTGACAATGAGCTTGAAATCTAACAACACAATGATGATGGCACCACGACAACAATGCAATGAGCCTGAAATCCGACAATGTGACAATGAGCCTGAAAATTCAAGGTCATTGAAGTTGACGATGGCGAGGGTGTGGTAACGATTTGAGGCGAGGTGATCCGAGGCGAGACAATCGACAATGATGAGTGGGATGATTGTGGAGATGATGATTGTGAAGGGAGGGCGGCAACTATGGAGAAAAGATAAGAGATGAGAGGGATGAAAAAGAGAAGAGGAAGATGAGAGATCTATGGACCAATTTGTTTTTCAAAAGAAAAATAATTTTTTTGGTTGATTATTATGTAAACACTTTTATATTTCACTTTAGACATTTTTATACATTTATTTAGACACTTACTTATTTATTGAATCACATACCTTTATTTGAACATTTCTTAAAATATATCAGACACTTTTGCATTTTTATTTCGACACTTTTACATATTTAGTCAGACACTTATTTTAATTATTTTAGTCACTTATTTTCTAAAGATAACTTATTGTTCACAACTTATTTAGCCAAATACTTTTACATATTTTTTAAGACATTTTTCAACATTCAATTGGGCACTTTCTCTTACTTATTCAGACACTTTTTTTATTATTTCAAACAATTATTTTCTAAAGATAACAAATTTTTTATAAGTTGATTCAATCATTTTTTTTTCAAACATTTTTACATACTTATTTTGACATTTTTCAATATTCAATCAAACACATATTCTTATAGCTTCAAATACTTTCAATTTCACATTGTGACAGCTGCGAGATCTGAAGGCGGTGATTGCTCGTCGGAGAAGGCAGTGGCGGCGATGGTGGAAGTGGTGACAAAGCACTACTAAAAAAACAGAAGATTCCAACTGCCATTATTTCCAACGGCTAGGTAGTTGGAAATTTTCAACTGCCAAAATCGTTGGAAGGAACACAAAACTTTTTCCAATGGCTTAGTAGTTGGAAATTTTAAGACATTAAATTTAGATGTATATATATAATATTTCCAACGGCTTTAGCTATTGGAAAAATGGGAAAAATAATGGAATTTTTTGCAAATTTTATATATATAATAGTTCCAACAGCTGTAGCCGTTGGAAAATATCTAGTATGAGTTACAATTTATGTGTTTTTTTTCAAATCGGTGTGGATAATTTTTCCAACAGCTTTAGCCGTTGGAAATTAGGGGTTTTAGGTGAATTTATGCTCAAATTGTTCCAATGGCTAAAACCATTGGTATTTAGGGTTTAGGAAAAAATGTTTCTTGAATTTCCAACGGCTAAAGCTGTTGGAAAATATATGTTGGCATGGGGAATAAGTTTTCTAATTTTTCCAACGGCTTTAACCATTGGAAGTAATTTCAGGAGTTTAAGGATTTAATTGTTTTATTTCCAACGGCTTTAACCGTTGGTAAAAACGTGCATATAATTTTGTGTTGGCAATGTTTCCAACGGCTTAAGCAGTTGGAAAAATAATTAATGCATCACATAGCTTCCAACGGCTTCAACAGTTGAAAATTCATTTAATGAAACGGTTCATTTTGCAAATTTTTTTCCAACAGCTAAGGCCGTTGGAAATTTCTAATTTAAATTCCCCCCCAGGCCTATCGTCTTCTTCATTTCATAACCAATCTCATCTCTCTCCTCTCTGCGATTTTCTTCCTCCCACACGCACACACAACACCTTCATTTGTTCAATTAAGGGGTTAATCAACTTCCTGGAGCTTATTTTGACGTGGATCTGGTCTCGTTTTCCTTGATCTGTAGGTTAGTTTGGATTTGTTTTGATTTTTTTTCATTTTTTTCGTGGATTTGCGTTCTTTGCTGTTGTTTGTTGATAATGGATTTTGATTTTGCTTGTTGTAGCTAATTTGAAGCTATTTCGAGGCATTTGAAGCAAGTAAACTGTCGGATTTGAGATAAGTTAGTTTAATACATATTTTTAAATTTTTTTTCCAAAAAATAGTTAAAATCCGGATTATTTCATGGTATTTGAAATATGTGAAATGTATGTGATTTGTAGTTGTTGATGGTTGGATGTGAAGTATTTGGGTTACCAATTATAATTTAACATTTATGTCCATTTTCTTATTTTTTTTTCTTAATTTTGGGATTAATTAAAAAATAAAATTTAATTAGTTTTAAGTAAATTTTTTAGGTAGTATATTTGTGTGTGAAATTAGTTAGTATATTTAAAAATACTAAATAATTAGTTTGAAGTCAATTGTTTAGGTAGTATATTTATGTGTTGTTAGTATATTTAAAATGTTTTAATTAGTTTTAAGTAAATTGTTTTACAATTATTTTTATGTGTGAAATTAGTTAGTATATTCCGTTCCTCGTTATAAACAAAAATATTTCTAGTTAAATAATTTATTTTGATTAAGTTTGACCTTGAATATAATATATGTCAATAATAATAAAAATAGTAATAATTAGTCCGGTAATACATTAAGAAGTAAATATTATTCTAAAGTAGTAGTAAATTCATAATAAAAATAATAATTATTATTCTTATTATTGTTTACGTAATATTTTTGTGTGTATATTGGCATTACTTATATATTTAGTAAATAATAATTAATTAATTTTAAACAATAATTTATTCTAATTTAGTAGTGTGAAAGTAGTTAGTATATTTAATAATTAATCGATTTTTAAGTAAATTATTAGGTAGTATATTTATGTGTGAAAGTAGTTAGTATACTAATTCTAAAAATAATAAATAATTATTTGAATCATAATGTTTAGGTAATATATTATATTGTTAGTATGTAACAATGTTTAATTAATACTTTATTCTTACAATGTTTTATATAATAATTGGAATTAATATAAAGGTACAAAATATATAATAAATGAAATTTGAATAAATTTGATTCTATAATAAGTAGTATGTAAAGTAATAGTAATAATAATAGTAATAGTATATAATAATTATATAAGAATAAATATGTTGTGCCTGGACGACGACGACCAGCGCTTACTCATGCAAATACATGTTGATGTCACAATTAGACTCCGGAGTTCACTGAACAAGTACAGCGAGTCGTAGCGGAGCAAACTGCACAACAAGCATCACATTATGAGCGGAAGCTAGAGCGTCTGAAGAGGAGACAACGAGCTGAGCTCGAGTACATATGTAACTCAATTGGCATTCCCCCGCCCGCGCCTCCTGCAGATGATGATGATGCCTCGGGATCGGATTAAGAATATATCAGGTATATCATGCTACTATGTGTGTTTATTAACAAACAAACACTTAGTTGGAGAATGAAATCATGTAATTTCTAGTATAAATGTTTTTATGTGGATTTATAAGTACATTTATATCATGACTTAGTAATTTAAATTGTGTATGTTTTTATGTCGTTTTATATATATTTTATGTAATTTTAGTCAAAAATTTGACTACATACGATATAATTATCTAGACTATAACCAGTGGCGGATCCAGGATTTTTGGTTGGGGGGGGCAAGCCCGGAGGAGAGTTGGCGGAGCCCGGAGGAGAGAGACGACGTCGCAGTTAGGTAAAGCTGTAAATTGGGACTAATTTATACTAATTCAAAGATCAAGGAGCAAATCATACGAGTTTAAAACGTTTGAGGACTAATAGTGCATTTTGGCCATTTTAGAATATCCCTTAATGTAAAGGGAATAACTACTCACTGGGTCCCTATTTTCTTCATAGCCTACCTTATTGCCCCCCCATCTTTATATTTTACCACAATATTTGGGGGGGCAAAATGCACACACAATCCTTAACTTTTAACAAAATCATCAAATTAATACCCCATATTTACGTTTTTCCAAAATTCCCGGGGGGGCAACGGCCCCCCCCCCCCAGCAACACGTAGCTTCGCCCCTGACTATAACAGGTTAAAGTTTAAAGCAAACATTCAATTGGAATGAACAGCGCTTCCAATGAAAAAATAATTCTAACAGAAAGTAAATATGGCCAAATTTCCAACTGCCTTTTCCAACTGCCCAGGCTGTTAGGCAGTTGGAAATTTTCCAACTGCCTAACAGCCTGGGCAGTTGGAAGCCGTTGAAATACCAAACAAAAAAAATTATTACTACAGCCGTTGAAAATTCTCCAACTGTTTATTTTCCAACGGCTGACAGTTGGAAATTCCAACTGCTAAAATCTGGGCTGTTGGAAGTAAAACTTTCAACGAATGGATTTCCAACTGTCAAATTTCCAATTGCCAGCCGTTGGAAACATAAAATTTCCAACGGCCAGCAGTTGGAAATGACAGTTGGAAATAGTACTATTTTTAGTAGTGAAGGTAAATTTTTAAGAGTGATGATAAATTTTGGTTCATGGGTAAATTAGTTAATTTTTTATTAATTTATGGGTTATATATAGGGAGATGAGAGATAGATTAGTATATCTAATTAGATATAGATCTACACATAAAAACTAAAGTAGATTGAGTATATTAAAACACAGTATTAAACAAAAATAAAACTAAATGTTTCTCAAAAGTTTCGGATAATATTCTTAATTCTTTCCATTATTTGTTAAATGATACCCAATCCACAATTATTATCTACCCCACCGTCTTTACGACCCTTCAAAATGTCATGACTAGGCAAGCAATAATATCCCAAGATGACAAGTTGATCCTTACTGGACCAAGGAAAAAAATCAAGGGCTCCTCATTTGGCTCAAGCAAAATGAAGCCAATCCAAAGAAGCCCTGAGGAGCCCAAAACACCTAGGTAAAAAATGAGCCGAGTCAAATTGAACATTGCATTGTTCACTTAAATTTGAAAAAAAAACTAAAATAAAGATAAAACATGTCAAGTAATAAGTAAATTTACTTTTATTTAAATTATATATCAAATTTAACTTAATAAAAATTTAAAAAAATAAAAAATAAATTTTAACACAAGTCAAACTCAAGCAGTTTGTTCATTTTGACAGACAAGCCATAGATAACCGGAGCCGGTTCGGCCATACGTAATGAAACGAGCCACCTGACGGGTCGGGTAAGGGTTGAAGTGTCGGCAAGAACGACTGCCGACATGTATAAAGATGAGACAGGGGCAGGCGTATACGTGGAAGCCCGAAACTGGAACCACATCTTCCGATACTCGAATGATTCGCATCAATTCAACTGCCTTCCGTTAGCGACCATGCACGCGAAAGAGACGGGCGATCTCTCCTTGAAAACCTCCACCACAGGCTTCGCGAAAAAAAATCTGTTGGCCTTATCTTTAACCCTAATAAATATCCTCCTTCCCGGCCACTATATATTGCTACCCAAACGACCCATTTGTTCCCCCATCGGAGAACTTATTGTGTACAGCAACCACAAGTAGGAAGGAAAAAATCTCATGGACTCGCTCAAGGAAACAGCCTCAAACTTTCTCAAGGATGGAGTTGAGAACGCCTTCGAGGGTGTTCAAAAACGGGTTCGAACAATTTTTCCCTCGTCTCTCTCCTTTTTCGTTGCATTTTGTTTAGTGAAATCCCATATTGATCCCCATCCAAGTCATGAGAAGTAACAATTTTCTTTTTCGTTTTCTATGTATATATGCTTAAGCTAGCCTTACACTATGTTACATAATCCTTATATTTTAAGTCATTGCTCCTTTTTCACTTTTAACTGTCGCTGATACTTTAATTTCATTATTATAACTAATGTCTTAAATACTTATATTTTAAAAAGTATTATTTTTCAGCACTTGCTCCCGCTTTTGTGACGTTTTGTGTGGCTTAGGTTTTATGTCATAATAATACTATTTTTCTAAAAAAACTTTTATTCACTTATTTGTAATTAGATAAGGACAATACTAGAAAAATTTGTATAATATGCTATATTACATTCTCGAATTTTACACACATAATTAAAGTTTCAATCCTAGCTACTGTGGGACAAAAGAAGCTTTTTGTGAGGGCTTCTAACTTTTTAACATTCCTGTATATCTAGTTTTGCCAATTAAGTTAAACTCTAAATTAATATATCATTTGTTTTTTTATTAATGATTAGAGTAATAAATGAAAATATTTAAAGTCAATTCATTGTACTCTAAGTCAACTTAATATAAAACAGCTTATTTTTATTTTTATATATTTTTTATTCAAAATTAATTTTATTTAAAAGTCAATATTACGTAAGTACAATGATTAATTGTAAATATAATTTGTATAATCCTATTAAATTTGTATGAATTTTTATTTTTTGATGCATCAACCTAGAAAATTTTATAAAAAAAATTATCAAACTAGAAATATTCATAAAAATTTAATAATATTATGAAAAATTTTTATAGGTAAAAAAATATATAAAAATAAAAATAAAAAATTTTCTATATTAAAACAAATTTGTTAAAACTAATCAAAACTTCTGCTATAAATAATGTGGCAATATTCAATTGGAGGGAAAGTTACAAAAAACCCCCCTGTGGTCTGGTCAAACCTACAGTTTACCCCCTCTATTTTGAGAAACCTACACTTTATCCCCTATATTTTTTATATTGCCTGATAACATCTTCTGAAATTGTATTTAAACTATACGATAATTATCTTCTAATAATTTCAATATGTCCATTATTTTTTTTATAGTTAATAGAAATTTTAAACAATCAATTTTTTCTTTCTATAAATGTACTTTTCCACCTGTAATTATATATTAATATTTTTTAAAGGTCAATTGGCTGTGAAAAAAATATCAAAAATCTTGAAATTACTAAAATATTATTACCATATAGTTTAAATACAGTTTCAAAAGTTGTTATCAGATAATATAAAAAATATATGAGGTAAGATGTAGGTTTCTCAAAATAGAAAGGATAAACTGCAGGTTTGACCAAACCATAGGGAGATTTTTGTAACTTTCCCTTCAATCGGATGTTCAAAAGGTCAGCAGCGTAATAAAATTTTAGAAATTTTACAAAGTTATAGCACATGTATAATCAATACCGGTAATCATTACGTGTGATCTTGTTTGCAGGTTGGGGATGTGACTTCGTTTGGTGATAGCGACCGCAAGGCGTCTAAGCACGGCACGAGTGACTACTCCACTGGCGACGACAGTTATGGGAAAGGCGACGTCGGAGGTTATGGTGAAAGCAGGAACGAAGGTTACGGGAGCAAAGGAAGTTCTTATGGGACAGACAAGACTGAAAGCTACGGAGTTTCAGGGGCCGGAGAGTACGGCCAGAGAACTGGGGGGGAAGATTATGAGAAAGGTAGCTCTGGAGGCTACGGCGGATCGACAGAGAGTTATGGCGGTACAGGGGATTATGGCAGAAACAAGACCGACAGCTACGGCTCGACCGGAGAGGGTGAGTACGGCCGTAAAAGTGGGGGTGGCGGAGAATACGGTAGGGACGAATCTGGAGGATACGGGACAGGTAGGACTGAAAGCTATGGTGGGAAAAGCCGCGGTGGGGAGTATGAGAAAGGTACCTCCGGTGGCTATGGTGGCTCCACCGATGATTATGGAGACAATCGCCGCACAGATTACCCGGGAACCGAAAACTCCGGTGGTTATGGGGATGAACGGAGGGGAACGTATGGCGGTGGTGAAGGTAGAGATGAGGAGGACAGGCATGGGGAGGGAAGGGGTCGCCGGGAAAACAGAGACAGGTCGGAGGACTACTAGATGATTCATTTCACGTCCGACCGGATTCATGTGCCATATATAATGTTTGTTACGTAATTACTAAATAAGGGCACATGAAAGTATTCTATTTGAGTTTGAGTAGCTGGTGTTTGTAATATGTACTCCGTCTGTTGTTGATATATATATGTGATCTCCAATCATGCCTTCGTTTCAAAATTCGTCCATTTTAAGATCTTAGAATTAAAAAAAAAAAAACTCACTCTTTTGTTTTTGGCAATTAAAACTCACTCTTTTGATGAAGTTAACGAATTAATTCCTCTTCCCTCTCTTCAACATGCACTTTAGCAATCGATCCACATGGTTAAGAACCCTAAACACCTTGAACTCTTTGTTATCTTCCATCATTTCTACCACAAGTGTAAGCTCCACTCTTTTACGCATCTCGTCAATGCTTCCAGACACATTCATTAGGACAAATCTTTATCGAACAAAATTTGATTAATGCAAGTAAGACTAAATCAAAAAGTACTACAGTTCTAGAATAAAATATTAACAGTTGCGGTAATAGAATGTTGCTTGGCAACAATGAGAAAGTTAAAAATAATAAGGCTCAACAATGGGAGTATATGTATGATCAAGCATAGGGTTTTAACTCATTTAGGTGCTATGAAATGTTTAAGTAGCTAGAGATTAAAGAAAAACTTTTAAAAACTAGTTTAAGAGTTGTATTATGAAATATTTTTCAAACAAATAAAATATTTCTTTATGCCATTACTGGCCAGTAGAGACATTGCCAACAATAAAAAACGTTAATGGCAAATTTGCATGTAAAAAAAGTTTAATAGCAAAATTACTCTACCCCTATAATTGAGTAGAAAATTTGCACCTTTTCCATGAACTTTCATATAACAATTCATGTACTAACACTTAAAATTTAGTTAGATTCTTGTGCACAATTTTATTTATCAAACATACTTGGAAGAGATTCTGCAAATTATATGCAATATCTCTTACAAAACCTTAAGGATTGAAATTGACGAGATAAACTTGAGTCATGTTAGGATAGAACAAACCCCAATGTTGTTCTATGCCCATAGGCTTGAGATCTTCATTGAACAAAGCAAAAATCTAGACCTCAATTTCCTTGCCGGGATTCAATGGCATTTCCTTACCAGATTTCACATGAGCAACCAAGTTATTGCTATGAGTTTTCGCAATTTCTATGGTCCCCAAGTCAGAACCTCCACCAGAAGGCCAACCTGTCTCACTAACCAACACTTCAAAATTCTTAATCCTTGCCTTTCTCAACACCAAATTCGCAGAGTCCAACATTGCATCAAACATGTTTGTGTCATTAAGCTTTCCATCAGTCACAACCACATCAGTTGTGTTAAAAATCACGTAATCTAATCGAACATATTAGGGGTCTTGAGAGTAGACAAATGATGTGTGGGCATTTAGGAGTAAAGGGTACTTGTTCTCATCTAGGAATTTCAGGATTGGGAAAAGGGTAGGTTCGACTACACTTTGGATATTTGAGATGCCGAATGAGGGAACAATTTGCCCAACACAGTCATGAACAAACTTGTGGTGACTGCTATGCTTAAGGTTGCAATTGCTAGAGCAGTTTTTAGGTTCTGTATTGCTGGTAGCACGTATTGCACTAATGGTCTCGGTATGGCCTCATTCCCAACTGAAATGTACCAAAATTTTGTGTAAGGGAAATAAGGTTTGATGTGATTTGTTAGCCAAGTGGTGGCATAGACAGGGTCAATGGCCAATGGTTGAAGGTCTGTGTTTTCACTTCCTAGCACAAGTTCAATTCCTGTATTCCGCAAGGCCTTGAGCATGTCTTTATCCAGAATAAAAATGCGAATCCGAATGATGTTGTAAGACTTACAAAGGGCACCTCCTTTACTTGGTGGTGGGAGATTATCTCCTCTCAGTCCATAATTCACTCCAATACCTCCTCCTATGCAAAAACACTAATTACTAGCACGAATGGATGTGAATGACAAAAAAAATAAAGCAAGAGAAAAAGATGTTTCGACCATGAAAAAGTTAAAAACCTACTGAAAGAGATGTTGGACAAACGGAGAAACAGCAGTATAGACACAAGGTAGCCATACGTGAATTGAGCCATTAGAACCTAAGTGTTCTCTTTTCTGGTCCTCTCTAAGCTTTTATGTAGAATTAGAAGATGCCCACGCTCTATTGTATGCATTTTTGCAGCTAGCGTTCATTTGCATTATATATTACAGAACAGTTTTGTAGTACATTTATAAACATACATAGTACATAAGCATAGATAGTACATAGGAAATAATTTTAAGACAGTAAGTATTTTTACCATGCATATGTATTGTCGTTTCATTTTTTGTTGTTTTGTTGCTGCCTTTGCCATTTAGTTGGTGGGTCATCAAAATCTTTGTTTAAAAGGGTATGTATTGTGGAGTACATAAGTACCTTAAAGCTAAAAAGTTAAGAGCTAATTCATTTTAACTTTACTCAACTTAATTAAAAAATTACTTATTTTTATTTTTACATCTTTTTTACAAGAAATTAATTTTATTTAAATGAAAATACTGTATAGGTGTAATAATTTATTAAAAATATAATTTTTATAATCTTACTAAATTTTTATAAATTTTTCTATGTTTAGGCATTAAAAATAAAGATTCATAAAAATTTAACAACACCCTGAAAATTTGCTTTTAAATGAACTATTGTATCCACATAATATTGGCTTTACAATGAAATTAGTTTAAAAAAAAGATGTAAAAATAAAATTAAGTTATTTTTGTTTAAGTTAACTTAATTTAAAACTAATTTACCAGAACACATGCATCTCAACACTTGGCACACATGCAGGTTTATTGGGCATGCATCTCAACACTTGGTAGAAATGCATGCTTATTGGACATGCATCTCAACACATGATACACATGCATGGTTATTCGACATGTATCTCACCACTTGGAACACATGCATGCTTATTAGATATGCATCTCACCACTTGGCACACATGCATGCTTATTAGACATGCATTTTGACACTTGACACACATGCATGCTTATTGGACATGAATCTCAACACATGGCACATATGCATGTTTATTGGACATACATCTCGATACTCGGCATACATGAATACTTATTTAACATGCATCTCAATACTAGGCACACATGCATGCTTATTGAACATGCATCAAACCACATGGCACATAATGACAACTTCGTGCAAACAATGACAATTCACCATGTTATACAACCATTCTCCCTTCATTGCCACGGCACACTCATCCCTTAATTTTTTTTTTCTTATCTGCAACTAATGAGCCTCATTTACTCCATCACATTCTACATAATGTGTGCAATGTTGATCAATAATTGCATGTGTTAGAAAACAATGCATGCAACTATTGCTGCTAACCTTCCACTTTTGCACAATTTCTCCCATACACAGCTAGATTTCTTCCACTCTCCCCAACTCTCTTATGCTGCATATATGATGTTGTTCTGGTAGGTGTACGTGGCATGAAGTGGATATTTTCGCATCTTTTAGAGTATTATATAGATTGGAAGCAAGGGTTGGGTTGAAATAGGCCTTAAAGTAAATATTTGTTTGGTTTAAGTTTAAAAACCAATAATCAATCTAATAATCGATCATTGAATTTGGTTTTGTTTCTGTGTGAACAAAATAATCAAAGCGTTCTATCCAATTCAATTAGTTTGACTTGTTCAGCTTTATGCTAGTAGTGAGCCAAATAACTAGTGAAGTACTAATTGCAAGCTTTTATTTTTATTTGGGAGAAATAAGACCAAGTATTTACAGTGTTGACTGTTGATATTTGGCAGCAGAGTTCGGAAACCTTTTTTGTATGACTATGACCTGAAAACTGAAACAAATCTCAGCAAGAACTAAAAGATTTGCACAGCTGAAACATTGAACTAGACATTGTTGGAGAAACCCCTTAAACCATTTCCACCGGGCACAGGCCCAACTAAGATGGGCCGAGAGGCCTGGTACGGCCCAGCTCATAGACAATCACTAAGCTTGGAAAACCAAACCTGCCAGCTTCTTCATTATTGTTGTCCGAAACGGTTTCATCTTTGTCCACTGAATTGTTTATGTATGGATTTACCATGTGTTGTTTTTCAGATAACCGGATTTACCACGTTTAAGCACTTTTTCTTTGATAGAGACAATTGATAGTGATACTTGACAAGAGAATTCCACACAAAATAGTTCTACAAGAAAAATGAATCAAAAGCACATGGCTTAGAGTTACGAAGTCATAAAATCCAAACTTGAGTTTAATTATCTATAGGACAAAATTACAAAATGATCAACAAATTTTCGTGAATGCACCTATCAGCTCACTACATGTTTTAACATACCAGTTCACCTATTAAATGTTTTTTATTTTAGTTCAGAATCATATACAAGTAAATATATTTAAGAAAGTTTGGAAGTAATTGGAGGTGAATTTGTAAATTTCTCAAAATCTGCCTCGACAGCATCTGATATTTTTCTTCACCTATTTACCTGAAAGGTACATCTCTAACAGCTTCTTCATTTTATAGATTTTCTTAATTTTAGAAAATATTGAGCATTTTTTTATTCCAATAATTTCTCCATCTCATTATCTAAAATAGGCAATGAGAGGAAAGAAAAAAATTAATTCCTTATATCTGAAGAAACTCTAAAATTTATTATTTTCTCTTCTCTCCCTTCCCAATTTACTTTTGGCTCTTTTTTCCATCGATTTTTTGAATTTTCTCATTTGTCCTTAATATTATTGTTTTAAATATAGAATATTTAATTATTTTAATAACTAAACTAGCCATTAAATTGGATTTTCTTTAAATGCATAATATTTAATTGTTATATAATAAATGCAAGATTCGACAAAATAGGAAAGCTGTTGAAGTTAAAATTGAAAAATTAAAAAGATTTTAATTTTTAGTTCTCTATCTTGTAGAAATTAAAGGAAAATTGTTGGAGATACTCTAAACCAACTAGTGGGAATGGTATACCATAATGCCACTTAAACTAGCTAGTGGACACCAACCAAATATTTAAAATTATGAAGATAATCAATGGATTTCATTTGCACTGAAGTAGACATATTTTAAGAACCCCCTCTCTTGAACCCCTTACACTAGCGCAACCAAGATGCACCAAGAGGGGGGCTCCTAAGTCCGAGGCAATCGATTGGGAGCATTTGTTAAGCAATTGTTCAAATAACTACTTGCAATTTATTTATCTCTATTTGTGAAATGTTAGATGTAGATGTATAGTATCAAGAACATTTTCTTGATTTTCTATTAAAAAGATAAACATGGATTTGCTATTTGATAAGTACTTTTCTTTTATAGAGGTAGTTGCCACATGCCATGCAAATTTCATATAAAATAGCATTACAAGTACAACCCACCAAAATCACATGGCTTAAGAGTCACAAAAGTCATAACCCATAATCCTATTTTCTCCTATTTTAATACTCACTAATTCCCCTAAAACTACTCTGTCATCTTTCTAGAACAAAGTTCCACCAAAGAAACCCAAGAAAAAAAAAAAAGAGCAGAGGAACTCAAATTGCTATTTTCTTCACTTCAATCCGCTTCCAGGAGTTGAAATTGCTAGATCAGGCCAGGCAAAGCAATCTCCACCAACAAACCCACCTTCTCCACCCTCAAACTGCCACGGGTTGCCCATTCCAGCCGCAGCCCCGCCACTCCCAGCTACACCAGCCGCACCATCTCCAAGCCCTCCAAGAGCCCACACCCCTCTTCCAAGCCCAAATCCATTCTCCTCAAATCCAGTTCCAAGCCCAAGCCCACCCAGCGCCAGAAACGTCGGGCCCTGTGTATTCAACAGCGAAGTAAAGCTCCCGCAAAGTCCATTCGCACTTCCCTTGACTTCGTTAATGCCACCACCGTTAACCCCGAACTGAACGGCGGGAGACAGCAGCGGAGTCGAGGAAAACGGGAAGCTGTGAGCTACTACCGCGGTGGTCGGAGAAGCGTGAACGGAACTAGTGGCAGTGCTGCTGACGTTGGTCGTCCGAGAGCGCTTGGCGCTCTTGCGCGTGCCGCCTCCGATGGGGATGTCGCGGAGGGTGCCGCCCTGGGTCCAGTAGCGGCGGCACGACTTGCAGAAGTGACGGGGCTGCGAGAAGTTGTAGTTGTTGTAGTAACAGAATTTGGTGTTGGTGGAGTCGCAGCGCGGGCAGGGTAGCTGCTCATGCTCCGGCGGCGGCGCTCCTGCAGTTTGGGCCTTGGTTAGCCGAGGACGGCTTTCACCAGACTCCGGCGGCATTCTTTGATTTCAATTAAAACTGTGGAAGGATTCGTGGGCCGTTGCTCTGTTTGAGTTAAGGTTCTGTTCTGGGGGTGCTCCTGGTTTTTTGTGGAGAGTGGGAGAGGAATGTGGATGGTGTGAGGGGGAGAGGGAGGGTTTTTATGGAGAGAGAAAGGAGAGAATCTATTGGACAGTGAAACATATTCTGAGACTTATATGAGCAGAGACAGAGACAGGGGGGGGAGAGAGAGAGTAGCAGACTTAACAGTGTTCGGTTAGGCACGACTTGTCAGTCGGCTACAAGGACATGGCCAAATGGTGCTCTGTTATTCGGGGCTCTGTTTTCAGCTACAGCCAGCTATTTGTGAGGCTTGAACTAAAGCTTCTAATTTTCAATACTCTAGTGCAATATACTGCGCTTCTATAGTACAAACAGTCATACACAAATACCTTTGTTTTGATGATATAAGGATCCTTTCTACTCTCTTGCTCATGATTTTAGAGGGTTTTGTTTATTGTTTTAATTTTGGTTAATGCACGGAAGTGTATGGGTAAAAATAGTACCGAGCCTCACTTGAGTTTAGGTCAAAAAAGTGATGTAAATGTCAATTATAATGGTGTAGCGATCTTTTGAATCATGAAAATATAGCCATTCTCTTACTATTTAGATTATATTAACTGATTTTTCTTAGTACCTAGTAACTTTGTGAGGAGATCTAGTTGTTAATAAACTTCTGGTAAGTATCGTTCATCAGATGACTACTGATACAGAAAAGTTTAATCGCTACTTAATAATAGTAGTATTTAGTCAATGTGTTTTTATGGCTTATGATTTACCTCTTATCTTATCTGTTTCAATAGTTGTTTCCGTATTTGATTCTAAATATCAAAACAGTGAAACACAAAAGCTTCTTTTGAACAAAAACAATATGAAAACAAAAATTAAAAGGAGTAAAAAAAAAAAGGAAAAGGAATAGGGGAAGAAGATTAGTCAAATTACAGGGACCCAGAAGAGTGACGGTTGGTGCTTCTTGAAATAATGATTTGCCGAGGGGCAATCAGTCGCGGGATAACAAAATTTTTTTCTTTCGAATGCAACAAAATTTCAAACTTAGGCAACAGTCCGTTGGTGGATAACGAAAAGAAAATCCAGTCTTTGGATTTTATCGGAACACGGTCGTTTTCATGCAAAAATTATACAGGCCCGGGCAAGAAGAAAACGACACCGGTTAGCTATCACCACCCTCCACAGGCACTGCTTGGACTTAATACCAACTGTGCCTTATCATTATACCAAATCTGAATTTTTTTTTTTTTGTTTTTAAAAGAATTACAAATATAAGGAATTAGAAGTCATTGTATGAATGTTTATGGATAAAGTGTATACTACACAAAACTTGAAAAACTCAAGTTAAGACTTGACCAATTTTAGATATTTGGTTTGTTAACAGTGAGGCGCCACCTCCTCTTTGAACCGGGCCCGTTGCTGGGATATGTCCTCTACTTCCAATCTTTACATTAAAAGATTAAATCAACTCTAAAACTGTGGAAAAGATAGGAGTCACTTGTCTATATTAATATTACCGAAAATTAAGTCGGTGAACGAAAAGTGGCCGTTGGAAAACAAAGATACACGGTGGTTCATGAATCAAAACCAAAGGTTGGTTTGAGGTTAGACAGAATCCAATATACCTGCCTAGACTATAGTATACAGGATAAGGCAGGCAGGTTAAGATGAGACAACGGAAACGGGACAAGCCAACGGAGCAGAGAAGACAGGGGGGCTAGCTTTAGCTAGGGAGCTGTAGAGATTGTTGTGTCCGAGAGAAGCAACAAAGAATCTGGAAGAACGGAACAGTAGAGTACAGTTACAGGGGAGCAGAACAGAACAGAGCCGAGCAGGGGAAGAGAAGAGGGGAGGGGAGGGGAGCTAGTGCAGACAGAATGATGAAGTGTCGGGAGGCGTGGGGGTCAATAATTGGGTCTTCCCTCTGATTTCGGACGCGTCATGTCCGCATCAGATTCCTCCTCCGTACTCCCATCTATCTCTGTCCGGATTTTTCGGTCCACTGTTCCCAAACACCCCCCACCTGGTTCCTGTGTTCCTACTCCTCATCGCCATCAACGGCTCTGATTTGATCTGGACCATTTCCCCATCAAGTCCCAACAAGCAATTCGAATATGCCTTCGCATGCTTTCCTCTTTTCACATCCAAATGCTAACTCCAAACATTGCATCACCCCCAGCTCCATGCCAAAATTCATCCGCCTTACCACCTTCCATTATAACACTTGGTCACATCAATTTTTTTTATCAAAACGATAGGTTTAATCTAACAGTATTTGACGTTATCATTCTGGTATATATACCACTTTACAGCTGTAAATAGCTTCTATTTGCATTCTCGCATGTCGCTCTACACTAAACAACAATTCTTGTACGCTATTCTACTCCAACCGTGGTGCTATTGATTTCCATTGTGGGTTTCGTTTCGGTGGTGGTTTGATTTTCACTAGCAGATTCAATCAACATACTATTGGGTTTGATTTTCTGGTGATTGAAAAGACTGAGTTCCTCAAGCTAAGTGTAGGGTTCAGAAATTTCGTCTAAAAAATCATTTTATATTGTAGTTTCTTGCATTTATTTGATTATGTTGCATGAATCATTAATTGATTTTAAAACTTTGTTTTGTTTGGTTATTGTATGAATTTGGGTACCTATTGTATTCAGTTGATGGGAAGATACAGCCTCGATACAATTCACAACATGCAAGTAAGTTTCTATTATATGAAATTAATATGTAGTATATGAAATTGAGTTTCTATTATATAACACCGGCTACCTATTATACAAAACTTAGTTCATATTGTAAAAGTGTGGGATGTACAAAACTGAGTTCTTATTATACTATATTGATATAGCAACATATAAAACTAATTCTAAATATATACAATTGAGTTTCTATTATATGAAACTATACTCTTGTTGGTTGAAACTAGTTTCATATCATATTAACTTGATTCCTATTGCATGAAATTGAACCAAAAACTCTCCGAACACAATTGTTGTAGTGAAAAAATGAAAATGGCTTTTTCTATAATTACTATATTTATCATTTTCAAAATATCTTTTTATAATTTCTATATTTTTCATTTTAAAAAAATAAGTAACATTGACTTTTAAAACTAAATCCTCAAAAATACATTGATTTATCCTTATTACACATGATTTACATTGATTTCGTTTAACCAAAACTAAGGTAGCAATGTCAATTTCAACCTAGGCATACAAGTACCTTACCCTACCATACTCAACTGGTATGGTGTTTTTCTTTTTTAACTTCTTTTTTGCAAATGTGTGGGTTTGAGTAATTTGTATATATGTATCTGTCGGGCACAAGGAGGGTTTGAGATTAATGGTCAACCCTTTGTAAATCAAACCTGTACTCTCCACGCAAGTAATTTATAATGTTATTTAATTCAAAATCCCTATTTCTATTGCTCATCCCATCATTGATGATCTCTGTTGTTTATAATGAGCAATTTTCTATACTTCATTTGCTTTTGTATGCCTAAATTATTTGGAAAAGCAAACAAAGTAGCACAAAATAGCAGTTAAATTTTTTTTAATTTATTTTTTGTCATGTGAATTATTTGTGAAGATATTACGGATATAATACTTGATTCTACCCACTCTAATAAAGGGAGGGTTTGAACAAAGAAATCCTAATCACTGCGGGTTATGAGGTGAGTTTGGGTAGAACTCTTGTATTACGGTAAATGTTTAAAAATAACTCAATTTGCCTAAAATCTAACCGATTGACATCTCTAAACTAAGGGAAACTTAACTGCTATTACTGTAGAGTATCTTCCAGCCAGGTGCATTTAAAAATCAGCCAAATTTAACCATTTAAATTTTCTTGTTATTGTTATGGAATTTGAAGTTACGGATTCTCCTAAACTTTTGATTTTGTTACAAATTAGTTCTCAAACTATATCTAGTGAAAGGGGTGTGGTTTGTGGTGGGTGGGTGGTCGTGGGTTGGAAGCGCAGTGGCACGCGCAGGCAGGGGCTGGGGCAGGGCAGGGGTAGCGGCGAGCACATCTATGCGTCTCCGCCATTACAGACCAGACATGTTAGTCATAGTCCGTCTGGGACGTGATGTGTCCTTTTCGGATCTCACCCCTTCCCTTCCCTTCCCTTCCCTTGTGCGTACTAAGCTTCTGTCTTCGGTCGCCACTCGCCTACATTGACCCACTTTTTCTCTTCCCTTTTCTCATTTCTTCTCTCTCTCCTCTTTTTTTTTTTTTTAAATTTCTCGTTTCTCTTTCTACTTCTCTTCACGTTCTCCATACTAACGAGATTGCTACCAAATTATACATCATTAACCAATCAAGGTAATAAACACAGCTATGCATAGTAGCCTAGTAGGGAGCTTAATTACACGTACGACTTAACAAATGCTCCCCATTGATTTAGCTATCAGACCATACTCCAAGAGGCAGAGGGAGCGATTAGTTGGGCTACCTCTAATTTTTGAATTATATATATATATATAATATAATGGGAAAAGCATTTAGGGGAGTACAAAAGTGTTGTGGGGAGAATGAAAGCGTTGCCACCAACTGTTTGCGAAGAAATAACATTTGTTGTAGAAAAGCAATAAGCATCAGAAAAACGATATCATAGGTACAAAAAAGCATTTAGGAGAGAAAAGAAGTATTTGGGGGTGAACAAAAGCGTTGGAGGAGAGAACAAAAGCATTGCCACCATCTGTTTGTAGGGAACTAACACTTTCAGTCCCAAAAAATTTAGTTATTGCCAAATCAGTCTTAAAACTAAACTAGTTTATACTCAAGTCCTAATTTCATAAAATAAACAGGTTTACAATTAAGGGCCTCAATATGGACAACTGACCCCTTGAATGTAAACCACAACCCCCCCTAATTGTGAACCATTAAGCCTAAATTGTGAATCCTTAATGACTAGTTCATAATTAGAGGCTTGAATGTAAACCAGTGATCTATAAATGTAAATAAGTCATGATTGATTCACATTCAGGGGGTCATTAGTTTATATTTAACCTCTAATTATAAACCATTGACCCCTAAATATAAACCAATCTGGAAGGTTTCAAATTGGTTCATATTCTGGGAGTCACTCATTCATATTCAAGGGCATGGTTCACATTCAGGACCCTGATTGTAAACAAAGAATCACTGGTTCCTATTCAAGCATCTGATGGTAAACTAGTGACACATTAAATGCGAACAAAACCTGACTTATTCATATTTTGGGGGTCTTGGGTTCACATTCAGACCCTTGATAGTAAATTATTGCCCCCAAAATATGAACTAATCTAAAACCTTGCAGGTTGGTTCACATCCATAGAGTCACTAGTTCCCAATCAGGGTCTGAATGTAAACCTATGATCCCATGAATGTGAACTAGTGTTGACTGGTTCACAATATTTCAGGGATCAATAGTTCACATTCACTTATTCAAACCTCTGATTAAAAACTATAAAAGTTTTAATATTGATTTGACAAAATGCTAAAAGTTTTAGGACTGAAAATTGAGATGAAGTTAGTACTAGCTTATCAATAAAGCAATAATCATGTTCCAATAATAAAGAACTTAATTTGTGAGATCTCTAGATCTCATTATCTTGAAATGTTTCCACTTGGTTGTATATGTCACACATGCATGGCATTATCACTACATATTGTCGATAGACGATAGTAGTTTGGTTGACTTTGTTATTCCTCAATAGAATTAAATCTCAAAAAATGTAAGCATCTTAATTAGATTTCCTATTAATTTTTCATACACTAGGAACACATTCACCCTATTTAGGAGCTTTAAGGCTTAGAAAATATTATTTAATAAGAGTAAATTTTATGAATAATCCCTAGCCTTTAGTCATTGTTTCCTTCTAGTCCCTAACCTACTGAATGTTCTATTTTAATCCTAAACCTATTAAAATATCTCATTTTGGTCCTAAATCTATTGAAAATGTTTCATTTTGGTCCCAATTTGATAAAATTTGTTAAATTAAAATATTTGTCTGATAAAAACTTTTTAGATCATAATTTAAACTATTTAGCAACTGTCTTACAATAAATTTAATTTGTATAATAATTTTTCTATAATTAATGAAAAATTTAAATCACTTTTTTTCTCTCCATAAATTAAATTTATTTCATTCAAGAAGAAAAAATTATTAATTTAAATTTTATATTTACTGTAAAAAATATTAAACTGTTTAAATTTACTGGAAGACAGTTACCGAATACTTAAATTAAAATTTCAAAAGCTTTTGTCAAACAATTGTTCTGAGTTAATGAATTTCATCTGGTGAGGGACCAAAATGAAATAGTTTTAATAGGTTTAGGACCAAAATAGAACATTCAATAAGTTAAAGACTAAAAATAATAATTACTAAAAGTTAGGGACCGTTTAGGCAATTTACTCTATTTAATAATAACTAACTTTTAGTTTTAATGGTTAAAACCTAATATTTATCATTAACAAATTATAAAAAAATTTAAACCTAACATTGTGTTTTTTAATAAAAAAAATAAACAAATTATATTTGAAAACTATTAGTCTTGCAGTTTTAAATATATATACATTTTTTTTGAAAAAATTTAATAAATAATAATGTAAATAAATTCAAACCAAACTTAAGCTATCTAAAATAGAGAAGAGAAGCTAAGGCGAATGTAGTATATAAAATCTTAATACTAATCATAAATTTTTTTGTCAAACTTGCTTACTAGGGGATTAGTTATATTTGCTATCATCATCCTCATCTGGGTTCTTTAGATTGAGTTTTTTTATCCACCGTTCAAAGAAGAAATGATGAAGTGTGTCTTGGCATATATAGACTTGATGATTGATGACTGCTAATGCTATACATGCATGATGATTGATTATTGCTTCGCAATAATTTGATGGCAACTAAAAGGAGCAATACGCGCACGCGGCCTAATTATAATTTCATGCTTACCATCTGTCTATATGGCACTCGTGCCACAACTTCTCTAGTACTCATAGTACTCCTACACTTCTTCTTTTTTTCTTTTTTTTCTTTTTTAAGCAAGGGTATAGAGTCATCTATTGATCTATTAAAAGAGTAGTACAAAGCCATGAAGGAATATTCTTGTCTCAGGAAATTCTCCTAAAAGACTCTAGGCCCTTTCAGGCAATAGAATATGCAATACCATTAGCTAAACGACTAATATAGCTAGGGGAGGATGAATATGAAAAATAACTACTTAAACAACAAGCTGCATCAACAAGGACTCCAAAATAAAATAAAGGTAAAAAATGAGAACTTAATAGTTTGAATACCACCACTTGGAAATCAGATTCTAGCATCACTTGACGTATCTCTTTGGTGCCCTTTAAACTTTTAAACACTTAAAATTGAAGAGTTTCCATTTTTCTATTCATTTCCTCGGGTGAAAAAGGTTTCCAAAGCACACGCGACTTAATCATTCCACTTGTTCTAATTTTGCCCCAAAAACATAAAGTGGTTGGGGCAGCTAATAGTTGAAGCAAGCATGGGCTAAACTATATGATCATGGAGGATTGGGAGAACATTTAAATATTTTTCCTTTTATGTTTGAAATCTTATTTTGGTTATAACCTATAAGACATTTATTTTGAATTTTAGTAGAGATGATTTTTTTTTTAATTCAAAAACATCGTTACAAACATATAAGGAAAAAAAATACACTATTACATATTATTACTGTAATTAAAGAAACGGGAATATTAAGATCTATTTAGTTGTAGAAAATTTTCTAAAAAATGAAAAAAGAAAAGAAAATTTGTTTAGTTGATGGATTTTCATTTCTAGTTTTCCACGAAAATATTTTCCCAATTTGTTAAGAATTAGAAAACACTTCTTTTGTTGTTTTCCATTTTTCTAATACTAAGAAATATGGTTTTTTACCGTTTTAAAAATCTTGCCCCAATATCGTGAGTTCTCTCGGCGCTCCTTCACTCGAACTTCTCTTCAACTAGGTCAATCCATACAACCAATTGTTCCCTTCAGACTCGCCGCACCGGTTCCCTCCCGTCTCTGTCGCTGGATCGTGAGAGACACTTTTGATTCGTTATATATCCACTTTCTTTCGTTATCACCAGACCAAGCCGCTACTGCTCCTGTCCAGCCATCGATCGGTGGAAAATCATAAACAAGGAAAAACATGAAACAGATCCGCGAACTTAACCCGTTCAAAATTCCTTCACTTTTGGTCAAATTCTTAACTAGCACGTCATCTCTTATCTTTGTTTGTTTTGATACTTAACTCTTCTCTGCTTTGCATTTTAGATACTGACAACACTATTTTTTTAATCCACTTTCATTCAATTTCGTTTGCATGCTTGCTTGAGTCATGAATTGATTTAGTTATCAACATCACATAGGACTATAGGTTTAGGTTAGTTGGGTTAGTAATTGAGTTTTCTGAATAATTTAATTTTTTGAACTAAACACACTTGGTAACTTTTCATTTTCAAAAAAATGGTTTTCCAATGAAAACAACTAAACATATTTTCTAAACAACATTTTGGAAAACTGCACATAGAAAATAAAACTGAAATCAAAAAATGAAAATGAAAACTGTTTTTTATATCTAAACACCCCCTTAGCTTTTCTAGAATGCGTAGGGCAACCGAATTAGGTTGTTTATGACATTGTATAAGTGGTGTCAATAATCTAAACAATTCTGTTTTCTGAAGGCAAATAAAATTGGTTTCAGTTAAATTTATATGCACTTGTGTCCTGTTTTTGGGATTGGGAACTGAAAATCAATTGTTACAACATTTTTTTGTACGGGCTTTTGTGGTCTCATTGGACCAGAAATAATTTTAAGGGTGAAACGAGCCACCCCAAGCTTCACCCAAGCTCGAGATAGGCAAGACCAAAAGTGGAGTTAGGTTTGGCTTGAAAGTAGAATCAAATGCTAATTTTTAACTTCTGAAACCGTATGGAGCCACAACCACAATCAATGTTATATATAATGGTATTTTTTCAAGCCTGCGCTACCTGAAAATTTTGAAACCACAGGAGACGTCATGCAATCATAACCAAAACTATAGAGGGGACTAGTGCAATTAATTTTTTTTTATTAGAGTGCTATTGAGTTCAATTACCAGAGTCTTGAAACTTGGCTTATGAGATAGTATACATGTTTTTTTGTTATTTTATATTCAAAATCTTTACAAGTACAAAAACATAAAAGTTAGAGTGACTTATAATAGGGACAGGAGACAAAATATCTGCCACTCAAAACTTTAAAGGACTCAAAATCATACCTGCTTTTTGGCTCGGGTTCAAGATCATAGCTAAGCATCAATTACCATATTGAAAAATCTACAAGTTTATTTATTCAATTGCAGGAAGTAATATTTTCGTCAAGTCGACGAATGAAAAATATATAGAAAATGGTTTTTACTGCACAAATCAAGTACTGACGACTGACGACTGACGACTTCAATCTGAGTAAATGAGCTTTTGAAGCTCATGGTTATTCCTTTTCTGTGAAAAAAACAAATCCAAAAAGCCAAGAAAACAAAAACAGAAAGCAAAGAAAGAACAATGACATTTTGGGCCAGAGGAACTCTAATGGCCTAAAAAAGTATCGCGCACGCTTCAAAGCCCAGATCAGTGTTTACATTCAAAATAGAACCCAAAAGAAAAACTGTGCTCTTGTTTTTATTTTTGCCCAACGCCCCCCGACATCTGATAGCCACATTAAGTTCTCACTACTCTAGGTCAGATCTTATATACAGAGGAAGCTCTTCCAAAATAAATTTCTTTATTCATAAGACTCAAATACAAAACCTTACTTAAAGGATGATGTGGCTATATTATTTCGAGTGAAATCAGCCACTTTCTCGAAAAACAAACAGAAAAAAAAAACCGAGTTATATCTTTTTGGTCCTCGCCGTTCTCTGGGCACTGAAGACACGCAAATTTAAAATGTTGAGAAGTTCGTAAAACTAGTAAGCCCCTAATAAATTTGGGCTCTCAAATGTTTTAGGGCTAGTACGATAAAACCACTTCCCTAACCTTTGCTTCCTAAGGATCTGTTTTGTATTAGGGCCATGTCTAGCCCAAAATTGGCCCATCTACCTCCCACCAGCCATCCAGCTTGCGGCCCCTCAATCAGCCCTAGCCTTAGCCTGCGCAAAATATATGTGCTTACGAGGTGTTAATAGTCTTTGCTGAATGTTTGTTGGCCATATTTGGTTACAGCTTTTCTAGTTAGTGTTTGAGAACGATAGATAGAAAACTATTAAATTTAAAAGTTAAAGGCTACCTTGGATAACTTTTTGAAAACTATAACACTAATTATCAAATGCTAACACCAAACAGCTCGTTGTATTTAATCACCCTTTTTCACCTTCAACTTTGATAGGAGAGAAATTATGATGAAAGAAACTCAAAAAAACCAAAACTTTAAACTCTGGGACAAACATGGTGTGATTATATATATATATGAACTGAAGGTTTTAGATTCTAAGTGAGTTATAAAATTAAAATGATATGTTCATATTTTAGTGGGTAAATCTTTGAATCAAATTAACAAGAACGAGGGGAATGGAGATTCAAACTTCTCGTCTAATCATAATTGTGGTCTAATAATAATTGCAATATCACCAAACCAAATTCCGTCAGTGCCGTCTATCTTTTTATGAGAGTTTATATCTTTTACTATATTAGTGCACTAAAAAAGCTAATACTTTTGGAAAACAATTTGGAGCAAAAGCAAATGGAAAACATTACAATAACCCCTATGGTTTTGTCTAATCAACACTCTAGCCCACTTATTTTTGAAAATCTACACTTTTCCTCTTTTTCTTTTACAGTATCCTAAAACAATTTTTGAACTTTAATTCAAACTGTATAGCAATCATCTTTTAGTAATTTCAATCTCTCCAATATTTTCTTATAAATAATAAATATTTTACTTTTTTAATTTTTTTCTATAAATGAAAATTAATATTTTTTAAATGTCAGTTAAAAAATATCAAAAAATTTTAAATTATTATAACATAGTTACCGGTACCAAAGAGAGTATAAATTAGGATTTCATAAATTATTATTGGACAATATAGAAGAAGTTGTATAAAATGTAGGTTTTTTAAAATAGAGAGAATAAAGTGTAAGTTATATCAAACCATAGGAAGATTTCTATAATATTCTAAAAAAATTGTTTGACTAACTAAATTAATAATAGTATTTGATCTTGATCTTAATAGTGATTTCAGAAAAGAATCTCATGCATATCTATTCGAGGCTAAAGAGATAAAGTGTATTTGTTGATTATGTTGATTAATTAACGGTTTTTCATATCGTGGCATGATTAATATATTGAATAGAAAAGATGCAAATATATAAAATATTTAAAATAATAAATTTTGGAAAAGGGGGGCAAAAGAAAAACAAAAGAATTAAGGATAAGCTATAGTTGTGAGAAAAAAAGGTGAGAAAAAAAGGTATGATATATAAAAAAGTGATGAGTCCCAACCCATTACAATCAAATGAAACATTAATCATAACAACTTTAAGAAAGGCAAAGCTGGCTAGTTTTGTCCTTGTCCCTTTCACCTCCCACAATCACATAATCTAGACAATAAGATTCATGGGCATGATCATTGGTTAAGTGCGTGGCAGTTGGGGTAAGTGTCCTGCATCCCATGTTTGATTCAATTCGTCCCAAGCCATGCAAATTTTTTTTATTATTTCGAATAAAGTCACCGGTTAGTATTAAAAGTTAAAAGAAAAATACTTAAACACTAGTTATTGTTAGTGATACAGGTTTAGAAAAATTATAATTAAACTATTTTAATCTCTGATGTTAATATTAAATGTTATTATCGAATAAATTCTTAACATACTTTTTGTCTAAAATGTTGACTTGACTACAATTCATAATTCCTGACTTCTGAAAACATTTCAAAGTCAAATTAGAAATTTGCATCAATTAGAATTTAAAGTTACGGGTTCATGGAATGAAATCAGTACAATATATATGACTTGACTTGTAATATGTTAAAGGTTATAAAATTCAACTCATACAGAAAGAAAGGGGAAGGCATATTTTGACACGATGGTCCAAAAACACATGAGTGAATCTACTCGAATCTCAACTTTATTCACCTGTGTGTCTAGAGCGAAAAATGACAGAACAAAATAAAATTAACCCTCTATTGGAAAAAAAATTAAGAACAAAATTAAACCAGCTAAATTAACCTAAACATATAAGGAAAGGCAATTTTTTTTTTTAACAGGAACAGACTCAAATATTTAACTTTCTTCAACTACAATTTAACTTTGAGCACAAAATGACAAGACTTGAATCTCACCCAACATTTGCACGGTCGATTTCCTGCCATTATTAAAAGTGCAATTGTTTCTTCTCACTACAAACAAGACCAATTATAATAACCCAACACTGAACTAAAATAGATCTTAAAGTTGTAATTATTAACTCGATATACTGAAATAACGTAATACATGATGAATTGTATTCATCTTGTCATCTCATCTCCTGAAAAGAAATTAATAAGTGGATCATGATTAAAGCTTCTCTGAGTCGATTAAACTTTTTGCAAAAGTATATAATTTCCCCACTAAAATTTCTAAGAGTCAAATGTAATAGCATCCCTTCTGTTTTTGATAGATTTGTTTTTGACTTTCTAATATATTCAGTTCATTTCGGTATATTTAAAATTTTACTGATTGGGTAGAAGTATGAGAACATGGTCGCTCAAGCACCAAGTCTTGCCCTACAATTGCCCCTCCATAATAAAAAAAAAACCTACACTTACCAGGCAGATAATAGAGAGAATCATAATAAAACTCTACTAAAAGAAACCAGGCAGATAAGTGAAGTCTTCAACCAAACAATAATTTTGCAGGAATCACCAACAATAATTAAAGAAGTGTGGATTTTGACTATTGCACCTGAACTTGCATTAATTCTGCAGAAAATCAACTTAGGAAATTTGGAATAAACAGTCATTTGGAGTTCTAGGGCAGATTTCCAAATCAAACCCAGCAAGCAAGTTTGTTTTACTACTTGAAAGTTGTAGGAAGTGAAGAATTTGGTTTGGGACTTGAAAATAAGGTTTAGACCTTCAAATTAACCCGGTAGTTTGGTCTTAAACCTGCAGAAATGTGGTTCCAACACACTTAGTTAGAAAAACTTGGTATGACATTACAAAAAAACACAACAAATTTGAAAGGAAATCCTTATACCCTCTAAACCATCGGTTCTCCATTTGGTGAAACTTATGAATTTACTTACCCTCCTATTTCGCCCCCACCATCTTCGTAAAAGTTGCAGCAACACTTCCAGCTTGGCAATGAACCACCGGCTAAACCCCATTGGCTCCGAATCCTAGCAGAGATGGCCTTTAGCATTTAGGGGAAAATACCATTTTGAGGCCATCTTTGTATTTTCATCGACACCAAAGCGAACAACCTGATGGGGTTAGCTAGAGATGGGGGTAAATGTAGTTGTTTCATTATAGAGGGGGGCAAATGTATGTTTGGTCATACCACAGGGAGGTTTCTCCAAATTTCCCAATAGGAAAAGGTTGGATTTTTTTGTTTTGTCAAAAAGTTGTTCGGGGAGCAAGGACAAGGAGGCAGGCCAAGGGGCAGTAGCAGTGGCATTTTCGTACTTCTAATAAGAGGTAGTTGACCAATTGGGGAGTATAGTTAATATAATAGAATCTGGATCATGATGACGATCCAATATTTTATTTTATGGCTTGGCTTAGGAGTTGGCTTGGCGCCTCTAAATCCAAGCAATCATAGGCAACGTAGCTATGCACGTGCCTTCCACCTAAGAATCACTGCGACCTCCAATTTATTTTCTTTATCGTTTATTATATAGTTCTTATTTATGTATTTATTTAGCTTTACAAAATCTTACAAACATGGATTACTATATACTTCTTTTGCAAAAAGGCCCAAATGCATGTTTGCTTCCTCAACTTTACAAACTCGCACGAGTTAGTTCTTTAACTTTGATATAGTGTCAGTTAGTCCTCAAACTTTGATATAGTGTCAGTTAGTCCTCAAACTTTGATAAATTATACTCTCTCCGTCCCAATATGATTGAAACATTTTTCTAAGTACAGAGGTTAAGATGTTTGTGTAGTGAAAGTTTAAATAATGATTAAAATTTTTTTTTTAATAGATTTTTTGTAATGAGAATTTAAATAAAGATTAAAAAAGATTATCTATTGGGTTTTGTATAGTGAGAGTTGAAAACTTTATAAAAAGGAAAATGTTTCAATCTTTTTTGAACAATAAAAAAAGGAATACATTTCATTCTTTTTGGGACGGATGAAGTATAACTTAGTCCCTTGCTTGATCCATCAAGCACCTAATTTACGAAACCACTCCCTTCTTCAATTCAAGAGCAACTGGCCGATGTTGGCGAGGTAGCAGTGGCAAGGCTTGACAACTCTACTCCTAGGCCGCTTGGCTTATGGCACCTTGGCATAGCAGCAAGGCTCAGGGACAAATGGCTATGGGCGAGGGTAGTGATAGATCTTTAGGAGTAGATCTGACGATCACAACTTCAGTGTAGTAGCGACTTTCATGAACAAATGGCAAATTACTTCCTCACTTTATATCCATGTGGCAGTGGCTAGGCTGCATATCTGAGGCTTGAACATGGTAAGCAAGGAATGCCAAATGTCTCCTCTCCTTATTTTGGCATCACTAATAGGGGGCAAAGCTTAGGAGCAGCGTTGCGACATGAAGAAAAGCAACAACAGTAGGTTGGAGCAACTAACAATTGTGAAACAGCAGCCCAAAGGTTGATGGTGATGGCAGGAACTGTCATTTCATAAATTGAGAAACTAACTCTCTCAGTTTTTCAAAGTTGAGGGACTAATTCACTCAAAGTCAATGGACTAACTTGTGTGAGTTAATAAAGTTGAGGGACTACATGTGCATTTAGGCCTTTCAAAAATATAGATATTTTAATTTCCTCATGGTTTGTCATTACATTTTCTATCTGATGCACATTATCTTGAAAAGAGAAAAAAAAAACATGCACATTTTAGGATCTAAGAAAAATTTGAAGTTGTCGAAAAGGGTTGGAGTCATGATTTACGGTTGAAGTTTCTTCAAGCTCATGGATGTTTCTTAATATTAAAAAGAAAGAAAAAATAGCACAACTACGTTGGGAGCCAACTTTTTTTACTACCATTAGAATTTTTGATAATTTATTAGGGGTGGAGGTAAACTTTTACAAACTCAAACTCTAATTACTAATATCGTTTTCAATATGCACCAATGTTAAGAGTAATATAGTTTTATTCAAAATCAGTGTGATACTACAATAACATAAGAAGCATATTTCTTTTATATGTTCCCTCAGCAAACAATGTTTCATGTGATTTGGGATTTTTCCCCTCTTCTCTAAAATTAGACATGTTGCTTATACACACATATGGCCATATTTTTGGATCACAAAATTTTAATCATCTAAATTAATCCGGTAAGACTTTTGTTTCTTGCTTTAGGATTTTTTTTTTTTTCGTCACAGGATCGCCCTCCTAAAGGTAAAAACCAACTTATAATTTTATCAACTTCAGGTTATCAAATCATTTTTGGGTTAAAAAAAGAACTCCTAATGAACACCAATTAAGAAGAAGTTGAAAGAATATTTTCAATTACCAACTTATAATTTTATCAATTTCAGGTTATGAAATCATTTTTCTTTAAAAATTAATAAACGCCAAGAAGCTATATAAGTTAAAAGAATATCTTCAACCCCAAGATCGCAATACTACTTTTTGACCCTTGAACCTGAGTCAATTTCGTTAACGGGATTGTAGTTTTTCTTTTGAGGCAGCTCCTAGGGTTTTGAGCAATGGTCAGTTCACGAAGAGAGGAATCCTAAGGCCTTTTTGGATTTGTCTCCTCCAAGCAAGATACGAGTACCAGACTAAAAAGATACGAGTGAGCAACTCAGGTCGAGTTTTTTTTTGTTTTTACAATTCTTGCGTTTGTTTTATTTTAACGTCATTAATACTAATTTCCCTATTCTTTTGGTCATAGTATCCACAAGTAAAAGCATAAATAAATGACTTAGATAGTAGCATCAGCGTTCTAAAATATTTATCATTCATAGTTTTTTTTTTTAATTTCAAAATGTTTGTCATTTTTGCTTATTTTTTCCAAAAATTTTGTCATTCCCACTTAAGTTAAGTACCTCATATATATGAAGCTGTTTTAAAGTATGGAAGAAGCGAACAAACTTGGATTAGATTTCAAACTTCCAAATTAATTGAAAGTTGCTTCTAAAATGTGTATTTTCACGCATACTTTCATCCAAATGCGGTTGTGTATGCATCTTAAAAATGATTCAAAATTAATTGTGTATTTGTCAAAAGTTAATTGTGAAAAAGAATATATATAATATATATATATGGGTCCCAATATTTATAATTGTCACGAAAAATTGAAACAGTGACCGCAGAACCTGGTAAACATTGGGGGGGGGGGGGGGGGGGGGAATCAAAATATAGAATGTTCTAGACTCGGGTAAAAAATTAGAGATATATATAACATTCATTAAATAATGGAAAAGCTCATGTTTTCAAAATATGATGGAAAGCGGTAACTTTATCTAAACTTTGGTGTGATTTATATAATTTTGTAGTGAATTAATAATTTTTAAATATTATGATCTTTTATTGCTACCACTCATTAAATGAAGAGTCATGCATTCTCCTATTTTATCCTATTTATACCATGAATAATTATAGGATATAAATGAATTTTAATTAATGTTGGAATACCACAATCCCTCATTGCCCTTAACAGCCATCCCTTCAAATTCATAAAGTCAGGAGTCAAGACAAGATGGGGTTTGGGGCCTAAGTGAGCTAGAAGCTCACTTTTCTCTCTAAAAAAAATCTAGGGGTACTTGTAAGACTTAATTCTGAAATCTCTTTTTCTATTGAACCAAAATCCTTCAATATATTTGTTGAGTGGGAAAAATTTGAAAATATAATATGTATTATTGAAGTCGGGTGTCGTAGTCGAGCATTGATTGCTTAGTTGGTAAAGAAATCCGATGGCTTATCTTAAAGTTGAAGGGAATTTTTGGGAATTTCATCCACGAAGAAGAGGTAGCAACAACTTCAATCAAGCGAAATGGTTCTTTTTTTCAGTTTAAAAATAAATAACCATGGAAGATTTTTTATTGGTGGAATAAAAGAACTACAATCAATCGAGCATTATATTCCTAAAAGAAAGGAACTTGAAAGGATGGAAGAGAGTGTATCAGATGTTGTGTGCTCTCTCAAGCAATAAGTCAAAGGAGGTTGAAAGGCATACCAATGGATTGCAGCAACAGGTTTGGTAGCCCAAAAGTGGTCAGAAAAGCAGTGAGGTATCGAAGATGTTAGTCCAAGATAAGTCTAGTGGAGGAGGCGTTAGGTTGCCTGCGAATGAAGAAAGATAGTATTATGGGATTTGGATTGAGGAGGCTGCTATGAAACTAAAGAAGAGGTGGTAACAGGGGGTGGTGGTGGATATGCATAATGTTTCATGGAGGCAGTTGTGGTGTTTGACTGTGGAGAAATCAAAGTGTCATTGGCTAGCAAGGCCAACAATGGAGGTGCTATGTTGTATAAAGTGGAGGAGACAAGAACATGTCAAGAATCGGATTGAACAAGCAGTTTTGAGACTAGATTGGAGGCGATAAGGAAGTGTGGCAGTGGAGGAGTAAATGGAAGCATTCAAGTGGTTATGTTGTTCGACTATGGAGTAATCAAAATGTCACAGTTTGACAAAGTCAGCCTAACTTATGATGGCAAAATTAGGGTGAACTCGGTTAAGGTTTCTCAAAATGTTTTTGTTGTAAGCCAATTTAATTCTTATGGTGGAATTGATAATTCATGCTTTTTTCATGGGCTTGAACAGCACTTTGGTGGTAGGCTAGAGAATGATCCTTTTAATGAGTTTACTAGGTCAAAATTTGTAGAAAAAAATGGGTCAGTTTCTTTTAATATGGCGGTAAACAATAGTAAGGTTGATCTAGTGTTGAAAAAAATTAATGATAACAATTATTCCTGTTTAATCTTCTCATGGTTCTATTAATTTTAAAGGCCTTGGATAAGCAAGGGCACAAGATTTGAGGACTTTAAATGGCGATAAAAAAATTCAGCTATGAAAAGTACTAGGTTCTTCAAACATGTTAAGAGGAATATTAGAAATGTAGGGTCTTTTACTGGTAATCTAGGCAATAAAGGTTCTAATATTACTAATGGGTACTTTGATAGTTGTGATGAACTAACATTAGATATTTTAGAGAATGTAGGCAAGACTAAGGATAAGATGAAGAAGTATGAAAAGACAAGATTATGGCCAAAATGATCGCTGATGAAATATTAATTGAAAAAATTGGAATGGAGGATAGATTCTTATTTTTAATGGTCATTTGCGTCTTGGAGGTTGTACCTATTGGTGTTAAATATTGTATTTTCTTGGTGTTGATGAAAAATGTTGCATCTATTTGGGATAAAGGAGTTTTAAAATAGGGCTTTGGGTTTAATATATATATTGTGAAATAAAAGTTTTAAATTTGTAACATTTATTCACTCACAAAGTGTATGGTGTAGTTGTGTGCAAATGGCGAATACAAGTGTCGTCCCAAGAAAAAGTTGTGATTCCAAACAAATACAAATTCCTAAAGCATTTATCTAACTAAGCTAGATTAAAAAGCAACAATAAAAACTTGAAAAGATTAAGTATAGATGAATTAGTGCAATTGTAAATTGGAATGAAAAATAAGTGATAATGCAACTACTATTAACTAAAACTAGCCAAAGTTGAACAAACTTATATGAAAAGCTATCTCCTTATAATGGTACTACTTAACCTTGATACCTAAGTTAACTTGAAGAAGTATGGTTGTTAGCTCCTAGTGTGGTGTAAAGATTCAATCATCAAAGCCCCTATTCTTTAATATAAAAGCTTGCTCGCGTAAGTCTAACAGCAAGATTTCTCAAGCTCACTAATTAAACTAAGGTGGTTTAAGACCTAACCTTTTTATACACTTAGTGGGGAGAGAAATTGTCTCTAATCCCTTAACCCAATTATGCCATTTTCTAGTTCCACTTTAATTTCTTTTCTCTCAAGACAAAGTAGAGATTTGGATGCAAGTATGAAATGACCAATAGTATACAAGAATAAGCTCAAGGGAAGGAGTAACACAATAGATAATTTCTTTGAAATACCTCAAATTAACACTAAATAGCAAATGTCAAGAGTACATCATAGAGAGATAATGAAGATTACTCCATAGTCATACAAGAAACATCCATGAAAATAAAAGGTTCAATATCCATAAATAATACAAATGAAAAATAGAAGAAGAGCCAAAGAACCCTTATAAAGCTTAGTCTCTTAGCTCCTCAAGTAGTGCTCCAAAGCTCCTTCAAAATGATGCAATGATGGCTCTAAGAATGAAAGATGAACAAGAAGAGTATGAACACTTAGGACTACCTCTCTCACAATCTTACCTAACAAGGGTCTAGATTCTTCCAAATGAACTTCAAGATGTGGTTTTGGGTCTACCCATCAAATTTAACAATGTCTTTCAACCAATAATAACTTAGGATTAAAAAATGGGGGTAGAGGACCACATTGGATAGAGGTTTGGGTGTTGTAACTACCAAAACAGGGGATTTGGTGGTGCTGCAATGCCAAGAGCACTATAGTGCCAAGCTCAGGGGAACTTCAGAGAGGTTCACACTTTGGTGCAGCGGCAACACTACAGTACAAACCAACGTTAACCATTTTGTGTGCCAACTTCTGCTCCATTCACTCCCGCTTCATTTCGGCACTTCCATGATTTTCTTCAACCTACAAAAAGAAAGAACAAAGCGAGAAACCATGAAAAACATGGCTTGGATTAGTAGAATTTTATGGTAAAAATTGACAAAAAGTCAATAAGTTTAACCAACAAAAGAATTGCACTTAACATTACAATTTGGAAGTTTGTTTTAATTTTATTCTTTTATGGGGGGGTTCTTGGCTTGAAATTTTCAAGTACCTTTCTTGAACTCAGAGTTGTACTTTCTTTTATTATTAATAATATTTATTTTTACTATTAGTTACCTAGACCTCGTAAGGCATTGGCAAACTAATACTTTTGTCTTCCTTATTTCAAATACCTACACTTATCCTTTGAAAAATTAAGGTAAAATGTACAAATTTACTACTAATGTATTGAATATAGAGCATTTTATCATTGAATATTTTTTGTCTCAAATTTACCATCCGTGTTTTTTATTAGATCAATTTTACCACTATCAGTTTGGGCATAGAGTGATTTTTCCATTAATATTTTTTTAAAGTCATAAATTTTTCATAAATATTTTTTAAGGGACAGGGATAAAATTGCTTCAATAGAAAGATGAATAGTAAATTTGAAATAAAACAAATTTTGATAACAAAATCGCTCTATGACCAATACACTAGTTGTAAATTTTTACATTTTCTAAAAAATAACTCCATTAAAAACTGTTAAGATAGAAAACAAAAAAATACTTATTTTTGCCTTCCTAGCTTTCTTCTAAAAAAAATTTTTACCTACCAACTTATGCATCTAACAAGCCAGGCCCTGTCTCCCTCCATCCCTTTGCTCTCTACCACCACCACTACCCAACTCTGGTCAACCAAAATAATCTCAAAATCTTATTTCTTATTTTCTCATCATCCTATTCTTCATCACCTTTTACTTCTTCCGATTTCTCTCAGTTCAACACAAAAAACCCGAGTCTAAGGATCTCAAAGCCTACCCACTCGTTTGTGTTCTGCCAAAATTCTTGAAAAAGGCCACTGGTTTCTCAACCGATTGACCCATGTGTTAACCCAGTGATTGGGAAACACTATCACATCCTAGCAACTAGGGAAAATCCTCAGTGTTGTTACTGTCTTCATCGTCGAATACATCCTTAAGATCAACTGTGAAAACTACCTAAAAGGCAAGCAGTTCCTTTCTCTCTTCACGACTTTCGCAATGACAAAATCTTCAACATTGATGACGACTCTTAGAAGTTGTAGAGGAAGATGGCTAGCTACGAGTTCAACAATAAATTGCTCTGCAACTTTGTATTTGAAATTGTTCACTTTGAAATTTCTACTAGATTGATTCAACTGCTAGAAAAAAAGTTTTTCAACAGTTTGAAATTGTCTAGCCAACAAGAAGGAAAAGCTAGGAACACTACAAATATCTAGTTTTTTTTTATCTAATCAATTAGACAAACCTATTTTAATTGGGCAGACAATCAACCTAAACAAATTTCTACGCTATTACCCTACTTTATATGTTTAGCACATGTAGCACATCTCCATCTTTCTCTAAGCAAACTCTGAGATTTTTTGTCAAAATGCCCAAACAAGGCAAGGGTTTGGGCAACGGAGGCAATATAAACATCGTGGAACTGCTATAGGAAAATCAAACACAACTCGGAGAACATAAACAAATTTAGTTTCAGGAGGCCAAAAAATGCATCACTACTTGGCAAATCTAGGTACGAAGGAAAAACACCATATTTAACTCCAATTTTAGCAACATTAGGGAAATAGAAGATGGAGTTCAAAGGGTTTCATTCTTTTTGTTTTCTGGCAAGTGCAACAAAATGAAAATCTCATGGGTTGATTGGTGTCAAAAACTCAACCGCTTCAATTCATAACATTTTTTAATGGTATGAGGCTTTGTATGTTTATTCTTTAATCTTTGTTTCTAGGAAAGGTGTACGTCCAGCCCTTTGCTAAGCTCCAAATACCTTGTATTTGTACTCTATTTTTGCTATAATGAAATTCCTTGCAGTTCAAAAAAAAAAAAAAAAGGTAAAATGGCATAGGAGGGTTCTAAGAGACAACATTTTGGGAATTAAAATTCACAACTATCATATTCAAATTCAAAATCAAATTTAGATTTGAACTAATTTAGATTCAAGTTGTGATTGAAATTGATAAAAGATGGCTGTGGTGGTGAATTTGAAATTGGTCAAATAGGGCACTATGATGAAATCGATCAAAATCGGTGGTAATTTGATATTCCACTTTTTTTTTGTTCCAATTCTTAAATTTTTTTTGGTCATGGATTATTGTTTTTCTTTAGATATAGAGGTTTGTGGGTAAAATTTTTATAGAAGAATGTTAGGAGGGCAAAGTCAGAGATTTTCTCTTTTATTGTGGTACAGTGAATGACAAAGTTAACTCTCTAAAGAGCAAATATAGGTATTTGAAACAATGAGAAAAATAGTATAGGTTCAACTATACCTCGGGGTGATAATTTTTCCTTGAAAAAAGAAAAAACAATTTCATCCCTTGGTGTGACAAATATTTTAGGATTGATAGAGTATTTGTCTTTCACACAAATAAATGTACCATGGTTGTCTTTTGGAGCAGTGATCTTCTGACAATGCAAGAAGCCTCTTATAATAGGAAGACTATGACACAAATTTATAACTAATTTTTTATGTGATAGATGTACAGTCATTTTACCATTTAATTCTTATAAATAAACCTATATGTGTCATGAAAGATACAAGATTACAAGAGTGATCATGTCAAAGTTAACCCAAGGGCTAGACACAGGGCTTAGAGATGGTGCATTTCAGTTCATCACTTTGCATTTCAACTAAATAATCAATTTTACACACACATACATATGTATATTTGTTATGTCACTTTGTTGTATATATTATTTATTTTCAGAAAACAAAATTATTTTGTTCCATGGTTTAGGGACAGTTGTGCCATCTTACCTGTCACTTTCCGTATATACGGGAATAATATAATTGAGGTACCTCCTGTCGCTATACTGATCCAAAACCAAAGTAGCCTTTTCCATCTTTGTTTGTTTCTCACTACAAGATGAATGTACAAGCTCATTTTTTTAGTATGGCGTTTTGTATGACCTTTATATATATGAACGTGAATTAACATGCCATTATCTTTTAGGGTGAATTCCAGTTTTTCTCACTGAGGTTTTGTGGTAATTACATTTTTACGCTAAATTTTATAAACTTACAATTAGAGGTTTACTTTACATTTTTCTTTTTTAAAAAATGTAGAAATTTCGGTGAAGACTAAGAAACCGAAATTACAGAAGAAAGCCGATTAGGGAACGATTCTGTCCACAAGATATCTATCCCACCTGGTTTGTCTAGCTAGCTAGCCTGTGAGCAATAGAATTGCAACCACGGGGAAGAGAACGAACGTCAAAAAAAAGGAAAAAAAATCAAAAGACCGACTAGTCACATGAATAAAAAGAGAAAGATAACAAGAAAATTCATCTATTTGGCTGATAGATTTTTAAAAATGACGTCAAGTTTGAGAAATTTGAAGACATATTATCATAAGAGTGGGCAAAGAAGTTGATAGGAAAAAAAGAAGATGTTAAAGGGTGTATCTCAAAATCAGTAGATTGTACAGAGAAATAGAGATACTATAAATTAAGAATTAAAAGGATTGGAGAGGTTTTGGGAAGGAGAATTTAGATTCTAAAATGGCTTCCATCCAAATTATGGTTATTGAAGAAAACATTCTCATCTTTACTGGGGGCCGAAGCCGGAGCCTCACACCAACATGGCAACAAACTCATTTAATACGAGAATGCCTGCTGTTGCGTTCATTAATTTGTACCGCCCAAAATACTATTCCATACGGCAGTACATGGCCTAAAAATAGTCTTTTAAATTAAATTTTATTTTTTAAGAATTATAAAATTTCAATTGATATATTTCATAATAACTTAATAAATAAAGTGTTAGCGTTCAAATAATGTTGATTCTGGATGAAAAATCAATAAAATTGAAAATAATAAATTTTTTAATGATTTTGTAAATTGGAAAAGAATAAAGCCAGTAGCTCGAGGAACATATTTATAATAAAATGTACTATAGTATTTTAAGACCATTGTGATGGATTGGTATTAGTCTAACCCTTAAGTTGAAATGGTTTAAATTATGCAATAAAAGAGATATGGCAGGATACTGTAGTACTTATTTCGTAAAGGATTAAGTAGTAATAAGAGGTGTTTGATTAAAAAATTTTAAAAATTTTTGAAAAGTAAAATTTTAGGAAACTAATAACATTTTAAAAAATAACCATCCGTAATTTTTGAAGTATAAAAATGTTTGAGTATCAATTTTAGAAAAAAATTCAAATACTATTGTGTTTGGTTAGATTTCTAATGGCCTAAATCCATAACTTGTCAACAGAATATTGCTCACACCACATAAGTAATTTTTTTTAAAACAGGACTATGATGCTATGGACCATAACAACTATTATACATGCGTCGAGGCTCAAATGATGAATTATAAACCTCAGTTCATATATACCATTTGCCAATCTAATGATTTTGTATCAATTTGTGGCCTAAGAAGAATGCTGGGCATATAAGTGGAGGAGATTGTAAGGCCTCTAAATCTTGCATGAGAGAGATGTAAGATTTATGACTTACACATATGACTTTAAGTTCCAGTATTTGAGCATAAAGCTATTATCTTTTTTCAAATGATAGATTATATGGGTTGAACGGTATTTCATTAATCAGCTCTGAACTTAAGACATGATAAATAACTTTTTAGTAGAGGTCATCCATTCACAATTTTTGGAAAGAAATTTCACCAACTCCACAAGTAGGAAAATGATTTTCAAACAGACTATAAATGAAATATATTTTTTGAAAAATTAAAATTCAAGTAATCATAATCTTATTATATCCAAACACAATATTGTTGGATTCTTTTCCTCACTATTGATAGTCAATCAATTTTATGCTTTGAAAATTATAGATTTTTATTTCCAAAATGGGTAAACCCTACTGGAGGTACCTTAACTTTTTTTTTTGTCCCAAATTGGTACAATATCTTTATATTTTTCCTAACAAGATACTTAACATTTTAATGCACATTCCACATAGATACTTTTTTTCAATTTTACGGTTAAATTACATGAAAATTAATGATGTGACATTAAATAATACTAAAATAAATTCAAAATAACAACTTTAAACCCTAAACTTTTACAATCACTTAAACTAAACCCTAAAACTTCCAATAAAATCAATTATGCTCTCTCAATATCAGTCTCCCTCTCTCTCTCGTTCACTTGATTCTCTCTGCTCATTCTCCCATTGCTGCTCAACTACCAGTATGCCAACGCTGTCGTCTAGCCATTGTCTATGCCCTAATCCAGCTTGAATCTGCCACTTGAATTGTCCTTTAATCACCTCGAACGAGCAGTTTGCTAGATGCTCAAGCATGGGGCACTGCAGACAGAGATTCTGGAGAGACGCATGACGTTAGAGGGCGGTCAAAGGAAGGAGGCGAGATGCGATAGCCTTCAATCTTCGTCTCATCGATTCACTGTCCAAACCCTATCGCCATTGCCTCATCCTTGAATTGATTGAAAAACGCCATCGTTAGGAAGGTCGACCAAGAATCGAGGGAGAATTGAGAATCAGCCTTTATCATTTTTTAGGTGAATCGGCACCCACGGGTGGCTATGAGGGCGGTTAGCAACTTCTGAGTGGCGATACCCTTGGAAATCATGGTTGCTAGTGGCGGTTAGCAGTTCTGAATTGAGGCGAGCATGGATGAAGGTTGTCCTTCTGCCTTTCATTTTTGTGTCGCTGGTTAGCTGGGTTGGGTGGGCAATGGTGGTGGCTGCTATTATGGTGGCAGATTCGAGCAACGATCACAGTGACATGGAAGCCGGAGGTGGGCGAAGGCTAGGGAAATGAGAGATGGAGGAGGAGAAAGTGTAGATTTAGGCTAGGAATAGTAGGTTTAGAAACTTAGGGTTTAGAATTATTGATTGAAAATGTTTGAGGACTAAAATTGTCATTGTAACTTTAATTTAATGTTATTTAATGCCATGTCATCAATTTTAATCCAATTTAATGACAAAATCAACTGAAAGTATCTTGGTGGAACAGGCATTAAGAGGTTAGGTATCTTGCTGGGACAAATGTAAATGTAGGGTACTCATTTGAGACAAGAATAAAAGCTAAGGTACTTCCAATGAATTTTACCCTTAAACGAAGAGGTAGGGGTTAAGGTAGGAGTAGATGTTCCTGACATAATAAATTTACCTGGATCAGGGGATCAGCAAGAAGTGCCTAGTAACTCAACTCTGAGAGTAAAATAGAACAATCATGGCTCTGATACCAGATGGGTTCCGAGGTAGCCCAGCAATCCTTCTACCAGAAAATTATTTGAAAACAAGGTTTTTGATCCTGGTACGTGGCATTGTTATACAGCCAGACCCTCCACAGAGATTTCCGAGGAATTGCTCTGTGGTACGTTTTACCGTGGCACGAAACAGTTTCCAGCCCAATATACCAAGGATAAGTAGAACTGCGAAAAAAGCAGGACACTGGAAATCAACAGGAAAGACTAGCTGTGATATAGTCCAAGAACACACAATGAACTCATAAGCTCTAGCCAACTTTTCCATAAGCATCAGGCCCCGAGCACCAGAGTTCCAGGAGGCATTCTCCAGGACTTTCCCACACAAACAAATCTTTTCTGAAGATCATTTGAAAACCTTTGTAAAACATTTGAGAAAAACATTGCTGGACTATCCGGACGTATCACCGGGGATCGAGGCCGGTAGATTACAACAATTATGATTGAAGGCAGAGGACGACTTGAAGAGAGGATCCACAGAGTGGCAACTCCTAAGTCATCATTTGCCTTCAAGCTTAATTATTATAAGCTTGAAGATGATCTGAACCTGAGAGGATCCACCGAAGTGGCAACTCAGATTATCGGAGAGTTGAGAGACTAAGAACTTCTGCGTCACCCCTTAGCCAGAGTTTTTTAGTGAGAGAGGAACATAGAGAGAGTTCAAGAAAGGAGTTCTGTATTAGCTCCGGGATATCTTACAAGAGTAATGAGGCCTCCTTATATAGGCGGAGGAAGGAGAAACCAAACAAACAAGGTGACGTAAGGACTTACGTCAAAACTTAATAATGCTAGACCGGAAGTGACAGGCCACTTAACCGGAATCTTACTGTTACAATAATTAAAAGGCCAGCTGTAAGTATAGAGCTGGCAAACACTAGCCGCCCCATGTTCTTTTGTCTCTGAAAACAGGTTCTGGAAAAGCAGTGAGGTCCAGAGGCCAGTTGTGGTTTGAATCTTCAGAGTCACTTTCACTTGGGGTTTGAGTCTGTCGTTCGCGCCAAAAATACGGGTCGTCTATTCGTGGATCATCCATGGACGGGTCATCCGGGCCAGGACCGTTGAGACGCTTCCAGTGGATGCAAATGTATCCACAATTGCAGTCAGGCATGATCAGGTGTTCAGACGGCTGAGTCAGTGGAAGATCTTCTTTAAACTTCAGAGGAGAAGAAGGAGTTGGAGCCGGGCAGGTGATCTGGTGAATAGCTTTTTGGGATGCAATAGCTTGTTCACGTCGTTCTTGATTTCGGCGGAGCCGTTGAAGATCATCATAAGACTGAAGGGCTTCATGGATCATTTCTTGGTAGTCCATCGGGTAGGACGGCCATTCTGGAGAATCATGAGGCCATAGTTCTATAGAGAACACCGTATGGTTATATCGATAAGCAGTTCTCATGAAGGCACGGTATTCATCATGTCGTTGCCAAGGGACTCGGGCCAGATTAAAATCTAAATTCTTATAATGGTAATAAACAGGAGAGGGAGAGAATTTAAGGCCAGAGGGAGATTTAGAGAAGGTAATAGGCCTATGGAAGAAATATATAACATGACTAACTCCATAATTCATACAGGAATTAGTTGGGGAAATATTATTTAACTGGTAGCCTATTCGGCGGTTTGGGATAGCAGGGTTAAGAGCTTTATAGGCGGAATGGAGATGGTCAATCCATGTGCAGATGGGATCGAACCAGGAAAGAAAGGTGGAGAGCTCAGAAGAGAAGTCTGAGTGGAAGTTGGAAGAGAAGGTGAGGAGTTGGTGAAGTTCTGAGATATTAAAAATAATACCTATGGTATGGACAGAGCATAGGTACCAGAAAAAGCAGAGAGCTAAAGGCGGGAAAGTGAAGACATCAGGGATGGAGAAGAGGTGAGCAAAAGGGAACTGGGGATGAATCCCAACAGGTTTAACAGGGGAGTCATCGAAACCATACCTTTCAATGAGGGAGACATGGTAGTGGAAGACTCGGTGTCTCTGGGTGAAGGTGAAGGACTGATGCTCATATCTTTCAACATCAACCGGGAGATTATCATTCTTGTTAAAGACCGGGGGATTGGAAGAGGAGGAGGAAGAGGCCATTTCAGGCTTTGGGTTTTGGAGGCTTTGGAGGTTTGAGGAATGATTTAGAAGGTCTGCTCAGGATATCAGCTAAGGTGTTGGAGGTGCCCTTTATATGCTTAACATCGAAGCTTAAGCGGATGAACCATTGTTGCCAGCGAAGCAGCAGAGCATTGGGAAGTTGTTTCTGCCTGTAACTCAGCATACGGGGAAATGCTGACATGTCCATCTCTACAAGGAAGTGGTGACCAATGAGGTGGAACTGGAATTTTTCAATCCCACGTTTGACGGCCAAGATTTCTTTGTAGGTGGAATGGTAGTACTTCTCTGACTCTTTGAATTCTCCACTATTGTAGCAGCACACGTGTCGGGTACCATTGATTTCTTCAAGGAGGACCGCTCCCTAATATTCATCTGAGGCGTCCGTCTGGAGTATCCTTTTTCCTTTGTCGGGAATCTTGAGTGGTGGCAGATTCTGAACCACTTCTTTAAGCTTGAGGATAGCTCGCTTGTGTAGGTCGGACCATGGCGGAGAATCCTTTCTGAGATACACGTGTAAAGGATGGAGAATGCTTGACAACTTCGGGATGAACTCGCGGATGTAATTGACAAGGCCGAGAATTTGCTGGACTTGTCTTCTCGTGAGATTATCGTCCGGGAAGTTCATGATCTTGGTGACAATATGCGGCTGAGGATGGTACTTGCTATCTTTGATTTGAACTCCAAGGAATTCAATGGAAGTCTGACCAAGGACCATCTTGCTCTGGGAGAGCATTACTCCATGTTCTTTAACTATTTGAGCAAACTGAATTAATAACTCCAAATGCGTACCTGTACAAGGGGAAAACAATAAAATATCGTCAATATAAACAAGGGCCGACTGCAGTATCGGCTCGAAGATCTGGATCATTGCCTTCTGGAACAATGAGGGTGCCGTCTTCAGACCAAAAGGAAGCACCGTCCATTGGTAATGGTGGTCTGGGATGCAGAAGGCAGTTTTGTATTTATCTGGAGGAGAGATCGACAATTGCCAAAAGCCAGACTGAAGGTTCCTCAACCTTCAACCGTTGATTCAGAAGGACGACGAAGGGAAACTTCAGCTGCTGAACAAGTTCTTAATTGGCAATCTGAGAACATGGTATCTCAGAACAAAGTTCTCAGCAGAATCGAGCATAACCAAGTCCGCTTGGAGCAAAAGATGGATCAAATGATAATTGATCCATTAACACAATGTCAGCAACGGATCAACTACCTCCATCAGGAGATTCTTGGCCTAATAGCCCGGCATGAAAACTCTTCGGCCCAAGAACAGGAGATCCAACATCTGAAGGAACAGTTAGGGCACCTACAAGCCCAACAGCAACCTCAACCCAGGTATCCTACTTCCCTTTCCTCCATCTTCCAATCTGCTGACCCATATTCTTATTTTCCAAGAATTTGAAGATTCCTTAAACTAAATGCTTTATAATGTTATTCTATTTTCAGATAACTACTAATACACCATTTTTTATACTCAGAATCGCCCACCTACTACTACAGTTAAGGGTTTGAAAAATTAAGGGAATGAGGAGCGGTATCTTGAACTCCTACCGGCACCGTGGCATGACAAAGCCTTTTCCAAATGGCTTAAGATGGAGAGACTAATACACCATTTTTCAGGGGAAGGCAAAATTTCATTTAACTAACAATTCCTCAAGTACAAATGCCATTAAAAAACAAACCCATATTTATAATTAGGATTATTAGGTAAATTTTTACAATTCATTCAGGGTAAAATAGTCAATTATTGACTAACAACGCAGAAAAATAAAGAAATTTATAGACACTGAAATGTGAAGCATAAATGTAATTTGAAAATTCTCACTTATGTTTCGCTTCTTTTTGTCATCTTTTAACACCAAAATGGATCATTTGAATCTATCTTTCGAAAGAGTGTCGAATAAACTAGACAACACTCCTGCTAATGGTGATAATATAGTTTTGTGGGAGAGGATGAGGAAGAAGAAACAATGAAGAAAAGATGAGTATAATTGCCCAAGTGAAATAACGGTAATAAATTTACATGCCATATTGAATTGGTATCCAAAGTCGGCTGGAGATATAGAGAGGAAAGGATGAAAACGGTGTACACAAAATTGAAGAGCAATGTGCACATAATCAAATGAATTTACATAATATTTGTATTAAAAAGTTACTCCATTATGCATTTGACACTAATTATTTAAAGGTGTGTCTGCTGATTCCATTTAGGTTGTTTTCATTTTAACCTCCCCATAATCGTGTTATAAAGTGTCTTATTTCGTTTCGTTTTAACTAGTGGAGGCCATTTTCTTAATAATTTTCGTTGTTGAAATTGACTATGCTTGTTATAATTAAAGGCCATTTTCTCATGCTTTTCCTAACTTCTTGTCGTCATACTAGTAGTACAAAACAATGTAATAGGCCAAGCAAAAACAATCACCTTTTCAGTTTTTCAAAATGTTCTACAAGATTGATGGGAAATTATGACTGTGATCCTTTTAATAATTTTGACTAAAAAAAAAAAAGAAGCATTCACAGTCAAAAGAGTATCCTAAAACTAGTACTATTTTTTTTTATCTAAAAAATTGCTATTGAAAAGAAAAAGAAAAAAAGGAAATCATGCTAGGTGCTTGTTTGGTATTTGCAAAGTCAAATATAGTTTAGGCAGATGGAGGGAACTAAGATTCCAATTACAAACAGGTTACAAACAGGCACAATGGCATTATTGAAACATTTAAAATTCTCAACTGTTGATGGAAGTTGCCTCAACCCTCAAGTCGACAATTGAAAATCCAGACTTAGGGGAGAGTTGAACTCCATTGTTGCCTGGTTGGACAGAGAACAGCTTTTACAAGCCAGCTGATTTTTGACTCTGCGCTATAATGAAATGAAAATGCTTGACTTGGCCCCACTACCCAAGAAAAAAAATTGAGAATTAGTTAGCAAAAAGAAGAGATATTACGCTTTTTTTAATTAACAAGATGACATAATGAGAGAGCAATTAACATTTGATTTCTTAAAAGTCAATCGTCCTTCCCCACTATTTGTTCAAGGAAGGCCTTTGGGGACAAATCTTTAAAGGCAGAGAGACAGAAAGTGGGGTTGCCATCATTTTACATGACTGTTTTTAGTGTGTTTTCAAATTTAATACTGCAGCAAATGAGCAATTGGTTTTAAAGGAGTCACCTTGCTTACTGTTTTCTTCCTGGCAATTAAGGGGAGGGAGATGAACTGAGAATTGAGAAAGGCCCTCTCTTTATGAGTTCTAGTTATTTTTAATGGAGTCTCTGGTTACTACTTGAGTAAAGACTATTTTTATTCTGTTCATATCTTCTGCTGAACCCTTTGGGCCACTGTGTTTTTTGGCTCATTTTGGGGATCTGGGTTTTAGGGTTTCAGCGGTTTGACTTCCGTTTCTGTTTCTGGTTCTTCCGATTTAACGTTGGCTCCGTTGGACTTTTCTCTGGAGTGGGTGCCTGGGGTTTTCTATGGGCTGTAGCTGTTAATTTCCGTCTGAGCTGTTTTCAGCAAGTCAACCTGTCTCTGGGATTGAAGCTCTCGATTCGTTTCTGCTTGATTTCTCGCTCCCATATGTTTGACTCTTTCATGGGTTTGTTTGGTCCTTGACGATTCTTGATCTGGTAGCAAACTCGTTCGGACCTAAGGGTTCGAAATTGGAGCTGTTCCAGTTCATGGGCTAAACACTCCTGTTTCGTTTCAAGTTCGATCTGGTTTTGTCTCGCCGAAAATTGGGTTCTTGAAGGCGGCTTTGATGCATCTTTCACTGTGGAAACCAATATCTCACTGCGCTGCTCTGTTCCTGGACAAGAAGAGCAGAAGACGTGATGGCTCGGAATCCGCCGCCGCAACCGACAAAAACTCGACAGTTCTCCGTAAGCTGCAGGAAAACAAGCTCAGGGAAGCTCTAGAAGAAGCATCTGAAGATGGGTCGCTGTTCAAGTCCCAGGATGTTGAAGAGCCCGATTCGTTGACCAACCAAGATGAAGGCTTGGGTCGATCCAGATCACTCGCCAGGCTCCACGCGCAGCGGGAGTTCCTTCGAGCCACCGCCCTGGCGGCGGACCGCACGTTCGAGACGGAAGAGTCCATCCCCGATCTTCATGAAGCCTTCAATAAATTCCTCACCATGTACCCAAAGTACCAGTCATCGGAGAAGATCGATCAGCTGAGGTCTAATGAGTATGCACACTTATCTCCCAAGGTATGTCTCGATTACTGCGGATTTGGGCTTTTCTCTTATGTTCAGACATTGCATTATTGGGAGTCTTCGACGTTTAGTTTGTCAGAGATAACTGCGAATTTGAGTAATCATGCGCTCTATGGTGGTGCTGAGAAAGGAACAGTTGAACATGATATAAAGACTAGGATAATGGATTATCTGAACATTCCTGAGAATGAGTATGGTTTAGTATTTACTGTCAGTAGGGGATCTGCTTTTAAGTTGCTGGCTACCTCGTATCCGTTCCACACGAATAAGAAGTTGTTAACCATGTTTGATTATGAGAGCGAGTCTGTGACTTGGATGGCTCAGAGTGCTAGAGAGAAAGGTGCAAAAGTTTACAGCGCATGGTTCAAATGGCCGACTCTGAAGCTTTGTTCCACTGATTTGAGAAAGCAGATTGTGAATAAAAAGAGAAGGAAGAAGGATTCTGCTGTTGGTCTGTTTGTTTTTCCAGTTCAGTCTAGGGTGACGGGGGCAAAGTATTCATATCAATGGATGGCACTTGCCCAGCAGAACAATTGGCATGTTCTGCTTGATGCAGGGGCTTTGGGTCCCAAAGATATGGATTCACTTGGTTTGTCCTTGTTCAGACCAGATTTTATTATTACTTCCTTTTACAGGGTATTTGGGTATGATCCCACTGGATTTGGCTGTCTGCTAATAAAGAAATCTGTCATGGGAAGCTTGCAAAATCAATCTGGTTCTACAGGGTCTGGAATGGTGAAGATCACCCCAGAATATCCTCTGTATCTGAGTGATTCTTTTGATGCTCTTGACAGGTTAGGCGGAATTGAAGGTGGTGAGGCTACTGGGAATGGTGATAAACCTGCTGAAACTCGGACAGGATCACAGTTGCCTGCATTTTCTGGTGCTTTCACATCTGCCCAGGTCAGGGATGTGTTTGAGACAGAAATGGAGCACGATAATAGTTCTGACAGAGATGGAACAAGCACAATATTTGAAGAAACTGATAGCATTTCAATTGGTGAAGTGATGAAAAGCCCAGTGTTCAGTGAGAATGAGTCCTCTGATAATTCATTCTGGGTTGATTTGGGTCAGAGTCCTTTGGGGTCTGACAGTGCAAGTCAGTCAAATAAACAGAAAATTGCCTCTCCATTGCCACCCATTTGGTTTAACGGGAGGAGGAACCACAAGCTACTGTCACCAAAGAAAATGTCGCAGGTATATGGAAGCCCTGTATATGATGACAAGGAGATGAACCTGGGCCCACGTGATGATCGCCATGTGCTGTCATTTGATGCTGCTCTTTTATCAGTTTCACATGAAACAGATAATCATAAGGAGGTACCAGAACAGTTTACAGATTCAGTCACGTCATTGCATGAGAATGGGGGTTTAGAAGACGTGCATGACGATGAAATACAGGAGGAAAGGGGAGGCGACAAGCCATCGTCACATTCTGCTTTGAATGGATCATATTTTAAGAATTCTACTTTGACCTCTCAGCAGTATAGCCTAGCAAATGGCTCCACTTCTGAGATAAGTTCAGAAATTAAAGAAAGTGCCATAAGAAGAGAAACAGAAGGTGAGTTCAGACTGTTGGGAAGGAGGGAACGGAATAGATATGGTGGTGGTAGATTGTTTAGTTTGGAAGATGATCATCCTAGCAGGGGAAGAAGGGTCTCCTTCACCATGGAAGACAGCCGTATAGATCGAGCAAGCCATACTCCGGAGCAAGCAGAAGTATTTGTTGGCAGTGTTGATGATGAAGACTACAGCAGTGATGGAGAATATGTTGATGGGCAAGACTGGGAGAGGAGGGAGCCTGAGATCATATGTCGGCATCTTGATCACGTCAATATGTTGGGACTTAATAAAACCACACTTAGACTTAGGTTTCTGATAAATTGGCTTGTTACCTCCTTGCTGCAACTCAGATTACCAACTTCAGATGGAGAAGGCAGAGTGCATCTTGTTCATATATATGGCCCAAAAATAAAATATGAAAGGGGTGCAGCAGTGGCCTTCAATGTTAGAGACCGGCACAGGGGGCTCATCAATCCTGAAGTTGTGATGAAGTTAGCTGAGAAAGATGGTATTTCTCTTGGTATCGGCTTCTTGAGTCACATACGGATTTTGGAGAGTCCCAGACAAGGAGCATGCCCTGATGATACAGCCCTATGCAGGCCAATGGAGAATGGACGACAAGGTTTTGTTCGTGTGCAGGTTGTTACGGCTTCTCTTGGCTTCCTCACTAATTTCGAGGATGTCTACAAGTTGTGGGCATTTGTTGCCAGGTTCCTTGACCCAGCCTTCATTCGAGATGGTTGCTCACTTCCGACAGTGGAAGAAGAGTCAGAAACATAAAGCTAGAAAGTGCAAGTGTTGATTTTGTTTGGGATTGAGTTGATACCTAATTCTTGGGCATAGAAGATCATTTGGGATGAATCACACAGTCCTGAATGGAAGAGTTTGAGTGATAGACAAGCTCAGACGCCCTGGAGGAGATTCGAAGTTGTGTACATGGCATGGTTCTTTTACCCTTTTTTTCTAGACTATATGTACACTGGCAGGTCTTTTGATTCATGCTTCTTTGTTTGAAAAGTTCTGTTTGTTGTTCTTTTTGGTTTCTGTCCAGTGCTTAGAGTCTAGAGATATATGCTACTTTTTGGAAGGCTCCATAACATAAGCTAATTAGGAGCAGCAATTTCAACCCTGCTCTATACATATCTCGTCTTCTGCTCTTGCATTGAACTGTTGACAGGTTCTTCCCTACATGGCTAGAGGGAAAAAAACAAGAAAAAGAAAAAGAAGCTGGATATATTTGGGCAAGTAATTCAAAGTTAGGTCAATTTGGTGATCTGGTGATTCTCTTTTTTTCTGTTGGTGGAAGCAGTAATGATCAAGATTGGGCCACAGCCATTATCTCTTGTTTCCTTTGGGATATTTGGATATGAAATAGCTAATAGGTACTTGGCTTTTCCTTTCGGTTTTTTGTGGATTCTTGATTCTAGCCGAGCTTTTGATTGATGGGGTTTCAATCGATTGCTGGAGAGGACATGCAAACAGCAACCAATACTTTTCATGACCTGAAATGATGGCAATGCCTTTTTCTTTACATTTCAGAAAGGCAAAAACTATGCTCGACCATCCCTTATTTCCCTCTGGATCCGTCCTACGTTCCTCTTTTCCATGTTTCTCGTTCTCTCTCTTCTTTCCTTTCCCTTTTCCATAGTGTCTTCGAGCAGACACACTATATATCCCAGATGCTAAATAGAATTTTTTCAGTTCTTTGTTTTTGCCATTTAAGCCGTAGCATTAATTAGATGAAGATAAGCAATGCATTTGTTGAGAAGATGGGTCAGAAAAATGTCTACTCTTTTAGCAAGTTAAAAATGGGAGCTGATGTTGAGAGGGTTTGACAATTGACAGAGAATTAGCTAGTTGGACTTGGAGCTTGAGATGTGGTTGGCCACCAGAAGAACTATTGGTTACCAAAGCTGTTGCAGGCCATCTCTATTTTATTTGTATAAGATAATGTGCAAGATAAGAAGCAGCTAATCTTGATTAAACAAAGTAGGCTGTGAACCTAAAGTCTAAGTTTAGTTACCAAAGCTGTCTTTGTTCATGGCTTCATGCCCTCTAAAATGCTGCTAGTAGTCATTACATAATCCTTAACAGGCTAACTAACAACTAAGTCAACTGAAAACTATATAACATCAGAAGCTCTTGGAGCACTGCTCCTGGTCTCCATGCCCGCTATTGATCCGGTACTGTTATAACATGCCATCGTCACAGATTGATCGGCCGGGTAGAATCTTGATGATATGGAGATCATCTGAACGACAAACCAATAATTCAATCTTCAGGTGCAACATTTTGGAATATGGATGCTTATGTAGCTAGTTGCAGGCAATTCATGATCAAATTAATGAATCACTTCACAAGAGGTGTTCTTGAATGTTCAAAATGACCAGGCAAATCTTTGAGAAGATAATAAGTTTTCAAGAAGGACAACAACTTTCAGAGGCAAATCTTTCATGAAAAAAATGAATGCACCAACGAAAACAGAACTTTGCATGACCAGAAATCTTAAAAATCAGCTAAGTTATCACCTCTATTATCTGACCAACTGAAGATATATATACATACATTTGACCACAGACAAGTTACAGGCAGAATGAAGCTGTTTACCTTGGAAATGTTGACTGACTTTTTAATCAAGTATGTTGAAACTAAGAGAAAAACAGTTCAAAGAAAAGGCCATATTCAAGTTCTCACACCACGTCTTTATAAATCAAGTTATTTACCATCCACCATTTGGTGGTCGTTTCCTGAGTTCAGCACGACGGTGAATTTGAACCTGGAATCCAGTCCCTGCGTCAGAGAAGAACTGCAGCTTGATGGCGTCTCCAGGCACAAGCTTATTTGCTGCAGCAAACTCAGACCAACCGGAAGTAAGCCTGACATGTTTCATCTCGGTCACATGTACTTTCACCCGCCACCTGTGCCCTCAGGGTCTTCAATCAGTGTCGTCTGCTTGTTCACTAGCCCTGTCTTCCTCACAACACCAGCAGGAACAAACTATAACAATAGTACAGAATAACCAGGTTATTGCTTTAAATTTGATCATGCCTGTAACAAGACCTCTAATGATTTAGAATTAAGGCAAGACAATTGTTTCTTACGACACAATACTTGCTGATTTCCACCATTTGAAGTTCAAAAGATGGATTCCTCCGAAACTGCACCGGTTTTGTCATGTTCTTCAAGACTCTTTTTCCCACTAAAACAGCTGCATTCGATCCCAAACAGTTGTCCAAAATCAAGAACAGGCCAAATAATAGAGACAAAAAACCTTGCCATAAAGAATAATGACCACATTGCCGGTTGACACGAGTAAAACTTTGCACTGTGTTGCCTTGCACAGAATCCTCATCTGTTGTTCCCTCATCATCTGAGTCTGAGATCTCCAGGACGGGGGATGGCTCGGGCTTGGTAAGAGACGCTTTTATATTCTTGTCACACCACTTGTAGTATACGAGTCAACTCTAAACGTGGACCTGTCCAGCAAGGAGAAATGCAGATACTCGCCGGCTTTCAGCTTCTGATCTCTCACAAAGTAGGGCCATCCATCTCCAAGAAACCAGGATTCCTCTATGCGATTATCAGAGGAAAACAGAAACCCTTCTAGACTTTCCAATTGCAGGGATCAAAGTCAGCTCATTTGGAGGTTTGTTGTGGTAGACATGCCTCGTGAAATCAGGTGGTATGGCCAGAATACTAAACAAGGACTTGAAGTACCAGAGGGTATACGGAGACGTATAGTGAGATGGCCAGAAAACAGAGAGAGAGAGACCAGAAATTACCAAAGTGTTTTCGAAGTCTTCACCCATAACCTTGACGACATGAAGCTTCTTCCGCTCCATCTTTGAGCACCCACCCAGCAAAACTCGGCCTTTTGACTGCTGTTGGTAGAAGTTAGAACTTAGAGAAACGAAAGAGATGAGACCTGCACCAAGAGAAGGGAAGGTTTGTTTAGGTTTGTTTTTTTATTTCGTTTCTAAACTTTTCATTTCCACCAATACCACATTGATTCAACCCATAAATGAGTAGTAAATATCCTTGTCCAGGACTCCAGACCTGCATCGTTTTTGTTTCCTGTCACAAATGTGGAAATCTGCTAGTGATAGCTTCATGAAACAGACATTGGCAGAACATGGGAGACTTGCGTTGGGTAAGACAAAAGAAAAGAGTAAAGACACCAATCATTCATAAACTATCACATGAAAATACTATATCATTGTCACAGAACTATTAATAATGTTGCAATATTCGTCCATAGTTACTAGAGGTGGCTACTGAGCGGAGTTGACTAGGCCTCGGCTAGACCCAGCTCGGGTCGAATTTGACCTGGCTAGGTCAAACCCGGGCTCGGCCCGGCATAGAGTAGACTCGGCATGAGGCAAGGCGAATATGGGTTAGAAAGAGGATAGAAGCCCAAATCGGCTCAGCCGGCCCACAAGCACGGTTAACCCAGCCCAGCCCAACTTGGCCTAAAACTTGTCCGAGCTGAGTCAGGTTGACTATTTCCAGCAGACCATTACAACATTTTTTAGAGTTTTTAAGGCAAACCACTTTTTTTCCTCTACTATAAATAGGCAGCATCTCCCTGACACTTCTTAACCCCAAATCTCTATTCTCCAACCTCCATATACAATATTCTCTCATTCTCTTTATTAACTCTCTTCAATTTTCTTAATTGCTCACTAATATTTTCCTAATCCCCTCCTAATCTTCTCTCCATCTACAATTATTTTCTACCACTCATGACTTCATGAGGAAAAAAACTTCAGCAAGGGCAAGGGTGCTAGCAGCATATATCTTAGGTGTTATTTTTCATTTTTTTACTGAAACATTTCACCTTTTCAAGTATAAGTTTTGTTCCAAATGATATAAATGTCGTTTAACTTTTTCATTAATAAATTTTACACCGACAATAGTGTTTCTCCTCAAATAAGAACATGTTTATTCAAGCAAAACTTGAATAATGTTTGAACCATCTTTCGGGATTTTTTTTTACAATCGAGAAAACTCGGCCCAGCATGAACCCACCCCCGGGCCCAGGTTAGGCCCGAGCCGGGCCTGGGGAGGTCAGCCCACCAGCCATCTCTATTTGTGACTAAACTGAATCTAAATTGAAGATCTTAAAAAGCAATTTAACTATAAATATAAAATTAAAATTGATAGAAATTAGTTGATTTCTTCCTAGAGTAAAAGCTGACTTGCATTCTTAGAGAGAAAAAAATTGAAAAATTAAATTATTAATTAACTATAAAAAAATTATTTAACAATTTAAATTTAGTGAAAGACATTTATTAGACGGTCTAAATTTTATATTTGTGCTCAAATTACTTTCTTTGACCTTTAATTTAGTTTAAATGTTTTGTTTTGTCAAAGAGGATGGAAAGATATCAATAGTTTCAAGATGAGAGTGTAACATTTTTTAGTTTAGGAATGAATATGCAATATAGGTTATAATACTTAACCCGTGCTATTTACTCAAAAAGCAAACAACATCTGTAACTACCGAAGACAATATCTACTCAAAGTTCCACGAGTTTTTGCCAAATGATATGCAAAAAAGTTATTTGGATCCTTCGACATTATTTTTCAAGCATTAACACGCGTTCATTAGATGTCCATATGCACAAATTAATGGACTGAAAAACGAATTAATTAAATCGAAATTATGTTTTTGTTAGGCTTAGCCCCTCAAAACGAATTGGTTAAATCAAATCTACGTTTGTGTAACTGTGGTGACTTCAATTTAGGGCCTTTTGAGAGGACCGAAGAAAACGAATGCATTTTATTGTCGTTTTATTGACAAGATTCTTTGTTCAATTCTCGTTCATTGTTTAATATGTTTATGTAAGCCACCCGCATTTCGTCCATGGAGCGGAGGATTTTGATAAAGAAAACCCCCCACCAGAGCTAGTCTTCTTTTGCGTGATTTTTTTGTTCATTGACACATTTGCAGGAAGTCTTTGATTCGATTAAGCTTCATAGTGCCTCTAAGATACACTAAAAGGTAGTACGTAATCCTAAGCTGGCTAACAATGGCTCATCTGAGAACCATACAAATCTTCCATGACAAAGTGAACAAGCCAAGGAAACAGAAGTGACGAAAGTAAAAGTTCTATCAAGTTTGATACATACCAGCATGATCCATGTCTAGCAGAAGAAACTAATAAAATGTGAAAAGCCTAAACGTTCCAAGTTCCTCACCATCCGCAGTTTGGAAGTTGTTTTCTGAGTTCAGCACGACGATAAATTTTGGCCCGGAATCCGGTCCATTCATCGGAGAAGAACTGCAGCTTGATGGTGTCTCCTGGGACAAGCTTCTGTGCTACAAAAAACTTGCACCATCCTGAAGTAAGCCATACATGGTTCATCTCGTTCACGTATACTTTCACCTGCCACCTGTGGCCCTCCGGGTCTTCGATCAGTACTGTCTTCTGCTTGTTCAGTAGCCCTGTCTTTCTCACAACATCACATGGAACAAACTACAACAACAGCACAGATTAACAGGCTTGTAATGAGACCACTAATGCATTTAGGATTAATCATGGAAAGCCAGTTGTTTCTTACGACGCTATAATTGTTGGTTGTCTTCACTCGAACTTCAAAAGATGGATCCTTCATCATAAATTGCACCCCACCTGTCATGTTGTTGTAGATTGTTGCTTCTGCTCTTACAGCTGCAATTGTTCAGGCAAACAATTACCAGAAAAGAAGAATAACAGGCCAATTAATGGGGCTAGAAATGAAAGAAAACTTGGAACAGTGAATACCTGATGGTTGGCCGGCACGAGGTTCTCCTTCTGTTGTTTCTTCATCTTCTGAGACCTCCAAGAAGGCTTCAATGTTCTTCGAGCAACAATCTGTACCGAATGAAACCATTCTAAACGTGGACCTGTTGATCAAGAAGAAATGTAGAAACTCTCCAAGTTTCAGCTTCTCATCTCTCAAAAAGACAGGCCATTCGGTGCCTAGAAACCAATCTCCTGCCCTCTTCTCAACAGAAACCTTAAAGGGCTTGCCAGTTTCAGGGATCAAAGTCAGCTCCGTTGGCATTTTGTTGTCGTAGACATGCCTCGCGAAAGCACGTGGTATGTGCTAACATGAAACAGAAGATAAAACGAATAAGACTTCAAGAAGTAGAAGCAAAGTATAGGCAAAGATTTCGAGTGAGATGAGAAATTACCAGAGTGGTTTTGAAGTCGCCGATCAAAACCTCGAAGAAATGAGGCTTCTTTGGCTCCATCTTCGAGCGCAGAAAACTCTGATGCAAATGTGGAGAAACGAAAGAGCAGAGAAGATCTGTACTAGAGAAACTTACTTGTCAGACCTTAGAAACGGGAACGTGAGAAGATCTGTAGGTGAAAGAAAGTTTAGAATTGCACAGAGAGGAGAGGAGATGGGGAGAAGTCAAAGGTCCTTTCTTTTTTGTTCAGACTTCAGAGTTGCTTGGCGAGCTCAGAAATGAATTTTCTTTTTTGTTCTTTTCGGTTAACGTCCTTTCTTTCACCCATGAAGGAGTAGTAAATTGTTTTGTCCAATCTATAACCAAAGCTGCAACCTTCCTGATTACTTTCACAAATAAGGAAACACCTAATAGAATAGTCTCATCTTCCAATCGTCCCATTTCCGGAAACAAATACCATGAAGACTTGCGTGCAAGAAAAGCAAACAAGGACAGGTACGGACATATATAGGTAATTATTGAAGACAATATATATACTCAAAAGTTTACTTTTTTTCAATGAAATGTTAAGTCTTGGATGAGGGCTAACGAGCTCTGGACAAATTTGTGTCATAAACTTGGGGTTTGGCTAAGAAACAAAGAAACTGGTCAAAGATGGATGGAGAAAGTACTCTTGGGGTGTTCTTAAATTTGGACACATCCTTTAGCTTAAATACAGTTTTTCTCAAATATGGAAACTTGGTATTGATTGTTGTTCTCTCCATAGTCCTAACTAGACATATAAAGAAGACCTGGGCCTGCACAAAAATTTTCAGTATATCAGAAGCAAGAAGATAGAACAGCTGACATATTAATGCACTTAAATCATATATTTATAGCAGTAACCAGAGGTGGTTGATGATACAAGAGGAGTTTTATGAACAGAAATTCAACACTAAAATGAAAAATACTTTAGCATAGCAATATATTGAAGAGGTTTGGCAGGAAAAAATTTCAGGGGCGAAAAAAAAAAAGAAGCGTTTGTTCCTTTCGGCAGAAAAAGTTGGACGGCTTTTACTTGCACACAAATGTGTCCAGCGAGCAGGACCAGAGCAAAATGGTTTTCAGGATTTCAGTTGAATTCTGACACGCAGAAGCTGATCCCCGCCGTTTACATGATTTCTCAAGTTTCACTTTAGGGTGGGTTGATTTTGTATGGAGATAGGTATTACAGAAGAGGGAAATTTCCATTTTTTCGTTCATGTTATCTTTTTTCCTGCACAAACTAGGGCTAGTAAAGTTCTATGTCCAGACCAGAAGAGCAACATTTTTTTGTTTCTTGTTGCAAATATGGAGAGTTGAACCTGATAGTGATTGCTTTATCTTAATTTCCAGCACCCGTCTGGATTCCCAAACAGGTGGTCTATGCATAAGATTGGGGATACTGGCGTGCAAGAGAAGCAAACACTTGAAATCTCAGTAAATCTCAGAAGGTTTTTAAAATCAGATCTTGGCTGGAGAGCAGGAAGACAAAAGTTCAGCCTTTGTAAGAGAGCATTGCTGGCTTGAAATTGGTTTACTAACTCAATTACTTTCAGTTGTTTCAATTAAGTCACTGACAGTTGAAGCATGCATTTTAAGTCACTCTTCCAGCAGACAATGAAGTCATTTAACTTGGAGTTTTTGTTCACTTGAGCCCATAACTTAGTTCTCTCCTACAGTTGACTCCCTTGTTCAGAAAAATTTCCTATAGATCAGTTATAAGTAAACTCATTAAGGCAGTAGCCTACTACTCCGGTACAATATTGTAGTAGCATAACCAGCAAGTCAATCATGGTGAAGCAACAATGGTAGCAATTTACTAAGCAAGTGAAAACTAGAAACTAACAAATTACAGTTCAAAAGCAAAACCTGATCAGACCAATTTCTAGCTCACACACTCGTACAACAATCAAGTCAATGTCTGCCTTCACCACGACGATAAATATGAGCCCGGAATGTTCTAGACCCTGCATCGGATAAGTGCAGCTTGATGGGATCTTCAACCTCAATCTTGTTTGCTTTTATAAAGTCAGACCATCCAGAAGTAAACTGGATGCCAGCCCACCCACTACGAGATGCTCTCACTGGCCACATATCCCCTTGCGGGTCTTGAATCACTCTATTCTGCCCCGGAGTTAGCCCTGCTGCCCTTGCAACTTGGGCAGGAACAAACTGCGAAAATATGAAAGGGTTAATGCTTTGGATCTGATCAGACTCGTCCACTGGACCTGTACTGCATTTAGGATTAAGGGAAGCTATTTCTTTCTTACAGCAAATTTTCTGTTGTATTCCTTAAACACGAATTCGAAAGATGGATGGATTGGCGTCCCTGTTTGCAGCCCATTTGCCATGTTGTTGGGAACTTGTTTGCTTCTTCCACCAGCTGCTTTACATCAGAAGAAGAATTACCAGGAAATGAACACAAGCCAAGTAACTGAGAAAAAGAATGAAACAATGAGAAAGAGAATATTCACCAGATGGATTGCCCATACGGGTAACTCCTGCCGCTATCATGTTGCTTTCTCCAGGTTCCTCTTCTTTAACATCAAGGACAGGAGATGGCTTTGGCCTGAGCTTACTCGCTAAGGTCCTTATGTTCTTTGAGCACAAATTTCTACCAAAGCAGACAACTTTAAACGTGGTCATGTTGATAAAGGAGAAAACCAAGAACTCTCCAGTTTCCAACTTGTGATCCCTCACGAAGGAGGGCCATCCGCGGCCTAGAAACCAGTTCCCCTCCCTCTCTTCAACAGAAACCTTTGTGTGGTTGCCAGGTCCAGCGATCAAAGTCAGCTCCTTTGGCACTTTGTTTTTGTAGACATGCCAAGCAAAATCTGTCGGTATTTTCTAACACGGAAAATAGTTGATACAAGTAAGACCTCCTCAAGTACCAGCAAAGTGTGGGTAAACATGGAGTAAGAATACAAGTAGAGAGATGTAATTACCAGAGTGGTTTGGTAGTCAAGAACCATAACCCTGAAGAATTTAGGCGTCCTTTGCTCCATCTTTCGTAGCAAAACTCAGCCCTTGACTGTTGTTGCTGGTAGAAGTTAGAAGAGAAACGAAAGAGGTGAGACCTGTGGCGGAGAAACTGGTCAGACCTGATTTCTCAAGTTCCACTTCCTGGTGGGGGTGGATTTTGGGACAAAATCTGTATAAAGATAAGCCTGAAGTTTTTGTTTTTGTTTCGGTTCGAATCTTTTCTTTTCTACCACATTGATTCAACTCATAAATGACTAGTAGTAAATTTCCTTGTCCAGAGACCAGACCTGCATCGTTTTTTGTTTCCTGTCACAAATATGGAAACCTGCTAGTGATAGCTTCATATTGCACTCGCAACAATTCCAGAAACAGACATTAGCATAACATTTGGGAGGGGAAATTTAAAATAATTCCTCTGATTTAGTCTAACTTACACTTACTTTGTTTTTTTTTTCTTTAGAAACCTACACTTATCCCCGAATTAAAAACTCTATCACTATCTGTTAATCTAAAAATGGGAGAAGACCATCAGCTTTCGCACTGGTCTTTTCAATATAGAAACTATGACCCTCTAAGCTTTGACATCTAATGAATTGGCCATCGTTTTAAACACTCAAAACTTTTTAATCTACTGTTTATGCCCCTATTAAGTATTAACGTTACGTTAATCAGATTTTTTAATCTACTGTTTATGCCCCTATTAAGTATTAATGTTACGTTCATCAGAGATCAAAGTCAGCTCATTTTGGCCTTTTTTTTTTCGTAAACATGCCTAGCAAAAGCTGTCGGGATTTGCTGACATGGAAAATAGTTGATACATATAAAACCATAGTTGATGCATATAAAACTTCAAGCACCAGCAAAGTGTAGATAAACAAGGAATAAAATTACCAGTAGAGACGTGCAGTGGAAGCAAGAGAGCGTATGAAAAACATGGATTAACAGTTGGGGCAGAGCGTATGAAAAACAGAGCCTGTATCGGGCAGGGGAAATCCATTGATTAGGATCCCAGAAATGGAACTGAAGAAAACAAGGCCAGAATCGAGAAGAACCGTGCACACAAATCATCAACAGGTACTCTGCTCTCAGAACAACACCAATATTTTCCTTCAGTCCCCTTCTCAGGAGATAGAGCTCATGAAACTGGTACCAGCCCAAGAAAGCAGTCTCGCCCTGTAACCTCTAAGGGCTCCCTCAGCATCTGGTAGGAATATTAACCTGCTAACAAAAAATTTCACTGGTGGTGGGGTTTAGATGAGGAAGCTCCGGGTCTGCCCAGAACGAAGTGGCAGAGAAATTGTACCTTGAAGCACCTCCAGAAGGTGTTTCAAATTCCTAGGCACCACGTAAATTGTGTGGTTGAACGAGTGAGACGGCCTCTGAGAGGATTCTAGACACAACGTCAGACCAAGCGTTAGCCTCAGTATCCGCTTAATCCCAGTTCATACCAATCAATGAAATAGAAAATCGGAACATTTGGTCCAGCACTAGGATTGTTCAAGCGAAGCATAGCAGTTCTATCTGATTCAGAAAACCATAAAGCCGTGAAGTGTAGGTACAAGCCACAATCAGAACGCTCTCTGAGCGAGTTTGCAGGTAGAAGAAAGGCACACCTATTTCTTCAATAGTCGAGTTGAAATTGGATCTCAGGAAACACCTTCAAATCTTAACCACTACCCAATGCTTGAGTTGTTAGCCTTGGACGTTAGACCTTGGTTAATATACACGGATGCACAAAAAGTACCAGACAATATGTAGAAACTTAAACCAAAACACAAAGGTGAAGTAAATAAAGCACCGCATGAATAACATTATCTTCTGTGTCAATTTAGCTTACACAGGATTTTGAGATCAACAAGATAAAACCCGTCAATTGTACATGCTCTATGCTCAGAATCTTTTCTTTAATCCACTGTACTGTGACTATTTGAAGCTGAGTTCTTAACGCTTCTCTACAAGATAAGCTATGCTTGGTTTCACCAACATCAGATAAGCTATTCATTAAATGTCAATATTACCATACATTGTATTAGTTACAGATGACCGAATCCAATGCCAAATGTTGCTGATAGCAGGAAAAGACGAAGCATGGCCTTTGATGGTAGAATCTACGGCAGGAGTCATTTCATGTACAAACTTAATGGACTCGGATAATCTGTTCAGTAAGTTTATCAACGCAATCACCTCGTTCCTTTGCAACTGCAACTGATATGGCCACACAACAAATTTCAATACAAAACAAAAAGGGCATCCATCCAAAGTTAAATGCCGCAAGAAGTATACCAACTAAAGGGTACCTAAATGCGAGACAACTTTAGTTTTTGACAAATGGAAAGGTAAGTGATCACACAAGCCACAACAATAAACTATAACTCATGACTAAAGAAGTCAAACAAAACTATAATCCTGATGAGGTTTTCTATCTGAAGTTAGGCCAGTAATGCTGCTAACTTAAAATAAGCATGTCTCCTAGAAGCGGAATTTTCAGTATTCTCATATGTCATGCATGGCATCTTGCATGATATCTTTAGCTTGATAAATATTACTATCATGTATGATATCTTTAACTTGATAAAATACTACTAGAAATCAGTAACTCCTAATTTAGGATAAAGCGCAACAATACTTACTGTTTGATCCAAGTGTTCCTTGCCATTAACAGAGAAAAGAATCTTCAATGCTGTTCCAAGACCAAGAACCTGAAGCTTTCCCCATAATCTACATTTCTCACATCCTACACAGTCCATCAAAGCACTGCAATTTGACACTAGTTTCAATGAGCTGATTGGGCAACAGAATAATGCAAAATGAATAGGGAAGAGGGGAGGAGGATGAAGATTTATGGAAATGGTTCTCTAAGACGGAAGTACTTTTCTTTGGCTTCTAAACAAGACTGCTAATGGCAAATGTTAATCGAGTAATTGGACAACAGGCATTCAAGTATGTGCCTGCAAAGTCCATGAGGTACGGTGGCTTAATTGGCAACTGAATAAGGTAAGTACCTGATATTCTTGAACTGTCCTCGTATTTTCTCTTTCAACTCAGGTCCACCTTTCCCTTTCCATAATTTGGCTTCATCAAATGGCAGCGGGCATGCAGCTTGCAGCTTTTGATTGTAGACTAGCTGTTTCATCAGAGATTGTGTCTTCAGGTCCTCCGTAGGATTACCAGTTTCATACTCGGCCTCTTCCAAGTAATCTGCAGCCTGAAATGAATTCATGCATGTAATCAAATACAGCAACTCCTTCCGAATTACGGGAACAAAAATAAATAAATAACAGTAACTTCACATAGCCATCAAGTCATGGTAACACCAATGTTTATTCTCATGCTCACCTTTGCCACAGCTCGGAGAACAAAAAGAAATGTGAAGTACAAATTTTTCACACGGTCTGGATATCTCAGGACCCGGTCATACAACAATGTCAAATTTGGGCCCCACTGTTATAAGACAGAAACAGGAAAAAGGAAGTCTCAGATGAAAAGAAATTATGTCTTCCAAGAGGCTATAATTGAACTGATTAACGAAAATTAAACATGTTAGTAACAGAAAAAAATGCCCAAGGGGTCACAATCACCAGTTGAAATTATAACTACCTATTGGCAAATGGATCAATGAAGTATTGAAGAAATTCATACCAAGCCTGAAGCTTCATCAAGCAGATAATCAGCAGCTATATGAATTGAAATAGAGGAATGGAGACCAGATATCAGTTTATATAATATTCTTTCTTCCTGGCATAACTCTTCAGATGGATCTGTAGGACAAGTTACAAAGATGGATTGTTCATTTGGACATTTGTAATAGAGACAAAGGATAAACTAATTAATAACTTGTCTATATTAATACTGGACTACCTTTCAAAATATAATAAAGCATCAGGAACAGTAAGATGTAACCCAAAGCCGTATGGTCAAGTAAAAACAAAAAGACTTACACTTGAGACAGTTTTCTGAGTAAACGGCATCCCATATCCTTCTAGCTGATGGACCAGTATAGCCAGTATACCGTTCAGGGTTTAGTTGAAGATTTACATATGTCATCTCAGCTGCAAATACAACAGCTACATCAGATGTTTGAACAGATGAATCTGAAGTTAGAATTTGAAGTAAAACGACAGAAATTCATGATCACAGCACCATATGAAGATTGTTTATAAGGAACAATAAATATCTTAATCCAAATTGATCTTTGCTGTTCCTCCCAAAAATGTAAGTGTTAGTCACAAGAATAAGATTCTGCAGAACAACCCTTAGACACAATAGCAAAAGTGTACCATTGTCAGTCTCATCATCATTAGTCCAAGGGTTGTCAGTTTCCGTCCATCCTCTAAAAGCTTTACTGTCCAAGGTGCGGTCAACAGCAGCTTCTGGCTTCCCTTCTTGACACACAAGATCATCAGATGGGAGGCCATGCTTAGAAGGCTTCTTGAATAATTCTGGAAATTCATTTTCCGAACATTCACAAACACTGCAATCCCGCAAACGACACATGCCATCATCAGGCCAGAAAGGGCAATCACACCATAGCTTAACCTAACACAGCACATAATTAATCACCAGAGAATCAGATGTTGGATCCATGACGAACTATTAAGTTGGAGAGTATAGAAAGCATGAGAGTTATATAGCATTCCTTGCTTGGAAACAGATATCAGTCATATGAAACATTGAATCTCAGCAAAGAATTGAAATGGAGCGTTTTAGTTTCCAATAGAAATCTAGACATCATTTTGAAACAAATCTAGTGGCAATAGCTCCTAAAGAGGCGGCAGATAAATTTATCCTTTTAAAACAATTTATACCCTGGCTTTAAACTTAACAAATGCACTGTATTACACACAACATAGCAACGCATCCAAGATTTGGCAGCAAAAGACCAAAAAAGTATATTGTTGAGATATGGTCTCCTGTAAGATCAAATCCAACCAAAAGATTGGTCCACTAGGCAAGGAGCTGGGAACCAGGAGCATCAGCACTTTTGATTACATGAATTTGTAACAAGGAAAATCAAAGTCAGAAGTAACAGTAGTGGAAAAGGAGATAGTCTATACCAGGAAAACCTTCAATTTCAGGCAATAGCCGGTACTTGTTTGCTTTTGGATTGATAATGATACAAGTTATTCGTCTAATTATACCATATGAAGGAATATGCAAGTGCAAGCAGTTATTTGCTAAGATACACATCAATCGGAAGATGACAGTTTGGCTTCCATGACAAAAACATCATCAATTGTGTGCACATAAATGGACTTCGGCCTTCAGTTCATACGACAAACAATAAACTGAAAATAGACTCTAAACGGGAATTCCACCAATTAATCCACACGAAATTCCAACAACCAAATGATGATACAAAATTGGAACTACTGACAAAATGGGGACACCAGTAAAACCGAACAAACGTTTCACCAGAAAGGCAAAAAGGAACAAAAAGATGAAGTGTACCTTGAAGTATCTTAAAAATGGGGTCTTGACAACTTCCTGAAGTAGAGGATGCAACACTTGCTCATTGAGACGATCCACAGTCTGGTAATCACAACAACAATCCTCCACCATCCCACTATAATTGAGCTTCTCCTGCCAATTTGTTGTCGATTCAAGACTTGATTTTAACTCCATTTTCCCAGTAAACAAACAGAAACATCGAAATCGAAAACAAAAATCGATACCTGGGCACAGAGACACGAATTCTTGATCTGCTCAAAAAGGGGAATCTTTGGTGAAGCAACGGATGTAATCGCCACCGCAAGAATGATGGTGACAAGAGCACTGGCCAACAGCATCCATCGCCTCCCTGGATTCTTCTTCTTGTTGCTCATGGCCTCCGGTTCCACCATTACGCTACGCCGCTTACAACCTTCGGGTCGACAGAACCCTTGAATCGAGTAAGCTAAAACCCCAATTCCCAAACTGGGAAACAGTAGAAAAGAGAAGAAAAAACTGATGCTTTGGAATAGGAGATGACAAAAATGACTGAGAAAAAAAGGAAAGTATTGGTCGGCAGATTACAGATCGATGTAGACGAGTTAGGCAGGGGGTAGAAAGATTTGGGCAACGCAACGTCTAACGTTTCAGTTTCACTTATTTATTGGGCAAGCGTCAGATCAGTTCCTTGTTGGGGTTCGGTAAGGTCAGACTATGGGCAACGGAAGAAGATTCAGGGGGCTTACTTCTTCTTCTTCTTCTTTTTCTTATTCGGTACCAAAAATGAAAAAATGAAACTTACAAGGGGCGCTCCGCGGGATTAGGTTGTAGATTCGTAGCTGGCGGGCGGGTAAATGGAGAAGAATGACGTGGGAGGAACTTTAGCTTTTCTACACGTCGGATTGCCAAAACTGCTGTTCCCACGTCGGACCCTCTTTTGTCTAATGAAAATGGGGGTTGGAGTTGGACTTCCTCCGGGGTCAATCTAAAATGAACAAGAAGACTTAGGAGTTGGTCTATGTTCAGATTACCTAATTCATTTTAACTTAGGTCAATTGATGTATTTTTTAATTTTATATTTTTTTATTTATTGAAAATAAATTTTCATAATATATTACATTTTTATGAATTTTTTTTATTCCTTAAACTAGAAAAATTTATAAAAATTTAGTAAGATTACAAAAATTATATTTTTAATTGATTATTACAGCTACATAGTATTGGTTTTTAATTAAAATTATTTTTGGTTAAAAAAAGACATAAAAATAAAAATAAGTTACTTTAAAATCAATTAACTTAAGTTAAAATGAACTGGTTGTAAGACATTCATAGATAATAAGGACGAGGTGTAAGAGGCCCTACCTTGCGCAAGTTCAATTTGTGTTAGTATTATGTGTAAGTATAAGGAAAAATGATCAACCAGAAATTTTTTTTCCATGAGATCAAATAACTGAGATTTGGATTTTACTTAAAATTAGAGCTTCATTTCTATCCCATAAAGTCTGAAACTAACACGATAGAGAAGGTTGTTAATAATTAAAAGTGGTGTTTAACCTTTTATACAAAAAACAACAAAAAAATCAGAGACAAAAAAATCAAAGTAAAAATTTTCAATTGCAAGCAGTGACCAGGGAAAAAATTTCAAGAAAATTAAATAATTGATATTTGAAGTTGACCTAAAGTTATGGTCCATCTCTATACATGATTATGGGAACTAACAGCGCAAATGAAGGGGTTTTAGCGATCAAAAGTGGTGTTTAACCATTAACATAAAAAGAAAAAAAAACAACAAAAACAAGGAAGAATAACTTAATAAAGTTTGGGGATTAGAGCGTACGAAAAGACTTTAGGCATCAGGGTTTAACCATTAACCTAGTAAAAGGGAAAAAAATATGAAATTAGCCAATTCTGAGTCAACCCAAACTATGCCCAAAAGAAGACGAACCACATTGACCAAAATTTTGTTCTAGAAGATAGAAATAATATGGGAAACTTAATAAAATAAAGTAACAATGGGATTTTAATGGCAACAATAGGGTTTAATGATTGAAGCAAAAAAAATAAAAGCAACCATTGACTAAGTAGAGCGATGGAAAGCCTCTAAATACACATTAACTTAATAGAAACAAAAAATAAAAAAGAGCAAATTGGCTAAACCTGAATCAACGTAAATCATATTTAAAATTAGACAAACCATAATAAATAAAAAATTTATTTTAGAAAATAATAATAAAGAAAAGCAACAAGAAAAAAACTTGCAAACTAAGCAAGAAAATGGAAAGACTTTACGCATTAAAAGTTTAATAATTGACTTAATAAAAGCTACAAAATAAAAGGGGGAAAAAGGCATAGCAAAAGTTGGATCAACCCAAATCATGGCAAAAATTAGTGACCTAGGTTTTGTTTTGGAATATAGTAATAAAAGCAACAACAACAACAAAAACTCGGGGACCAATAGAGCAAATAAAAAGACTCTAGGTATTAAGTTTCAGGACTAAAATGGCAAACAAATAGAACTAAGGGATTGAAATGGGAAAGATCATAAATTCAGGGACTGAAAACGCTTAAGCCAAATAAAATGAAGAAGAAAATGAAACTAGGAAAATAATGGCACATGCCATCAAAAAAAGTGATAGTATTTCCTAACAGCAAACCAAGTTAAAAAAAAAAAAGGTAATCGTCTTGGGAAGGGTGCAGACATTATTGATGAACAGTGTCGACCTCCACAACTTTTACAAGTAATAATAAGTGATCGCTTGGTTTAGCATTAAATTAGATTAACCTAAAATGACTCAACTTCATTTTTATAGCCTTTTGTATGGAACCAATTAGAAGCTAATATTATATAGTTATAACAACCCCTTGAATCAATTTTTTATAATGAAATTAAATTTTTACGAATTTTTTTACTTAAGCAACATAAATAAAAAAAACATTAATAAAAATTTTAATTATATTTCAAAAAAATTATTTAGTACCTTATTGTACCCATATAATATTAAAATTTAAATGGTATCAGTTCCAAACAAAAATAAAAAGTCATAAAAATAAAAATAAATTATTTTTCATTAATTCAAGTTAATTGCAACAGGTTTTTCTTTTCTATTTTTCTAGTTCACTATTGGCACCGTCAATTTAAGCAAGCTATTAGTTTAAGAATCTCAGTATTGTTTAGAAATAAACGAGGTATGTTGGCCCGCGCGATGTAGTAGGTATTTTTACAATAAATTAAGTATAAAAAATAACAGTAATACATAATTAAAAAAACATAAGAAAAATTGACTAAAGCCGAATTAACCTAAACAATAACCGAAAGTAGATAAATAGAAACATAACATCATATGCACTTTGAAATAATGTATAATTTTGTTATTAAAAATAATTCACTAAAAATTTTCCTCTTTTATCAACTTAAATTCTAATTTTTAATATCAATGAGAAATTTATTTAGAAAAATTTACTTTCAATTTTACAATTATGGACCAAATTATTTTATTAAACCATAGAGAACAATTCATACAACAAAACATCATCGTGAATAATAAAATAATATGATTAAAACACAAAATTGTGTCAATTTACGTTAATAAATTAACAATTTAACCATTAACTTGATAAAGATAAAAAGAATGAATGAAAAAAATTGACTAAAGCTTAATCGACCAAAACCATAGCCAGAAGTAGGCAAATTATAATGATTAAAGTTTTATTTTCACAAAAAAATTAAAAAACAACAACAAAAATTTGAATCAAAATAGAAAATGAAAAAATATTATGTATTAAAGGCTTAACAGTTGATCTAATGAATGAAAAAAAATAGTTTAACACAAAAATAAATCAATTATGATAACCAATGTCTTACTTTAGAATATAATATATAAAAACAATAAAAAATTTATGGACCAAGTGAACAAGTAGAAATAATATAGTTAAATATTTATTGAATAAAACATGGATGGAATATAGGGACTAACATAAAAAATAGTAGAAGCTTAGGGATTAAATTGAGATTTAATCAGAACAATGCGTGAGACAACCTCAAATTGAAAATTTGTAAAATAGGCCCTTAAAAACACAATGATCTTCTAAAAAGGGAATCAAACTTAAGAAATGGTCAATTGCATTTAAAAAGGATAAATAGAGAGGCAAGAGGGAAAAAAAAAAAGACTATTCATTTTCAATGATAAACATTGAAAACCCCACAATTTTTAGATGCAAGCAAGGTATGTGAGTACATTCTATAACAATATTAGCTATAATATAATCAATATCAATCATTGATGGAACAATGTAAAAGGATAAGACTTATCTTGACATTAAGTAAAATCTTAGTATAGATAATTATAAACACACAGAGTAGTCAACTAAAAATGTGTTTATATAGTATCATAAGAGCATTAAAGATAACAAATGAAAAATTATTAAATAAATTCTATTTATCAATTCAAATAAAACCACTAATAGAAAGAAAACTTCTGGTGTTTATAGTGTAGAATAACATTACATAATATACATGAATAAGTTTTCTAGATTTTTACTCACTAATGAATTAGTGATAAAATGAAACCTTTTAAAAATCATACATTTATGCATAATAAAAATTATCCACTCATTTCAACTAATCAAAATTCTAAATCAAATTTATGTAAAATGTGCATGCATTATGATAAATTGTCCACTCCTTCCAACTAATCAAAATTCTCAATTGAATCTATGTAAAATGCTCATGTATTATGAAAAGTGTACATATCAAAATTTTAAATCAAACCTATATAATTAAAACTTTGAGTCAAACCATGTAAAAGAAAAAAATTTTGGTATTTAATATGGTTACCAAAAGCATGTTCATCATTTTCATTTAAGATTTTATTATCTTAAATTTAAACAGGCCATAAAAATTTTTATTTCCCTAAAAGTTTAGGACAAGTATCTAAAAGCCTACCACACACATGACCAAGGATCAAGACACCCTTCTTCCATTATCCTTAAAAACCTTTGACTTTTTGTATGGTGTGTACAAAAATTTTGATTAGCGAAAGAAAAAAAAAGTTATGATAGATCATGAAAGTTAATGACCATTACGGTAGAAATGTTAGATTCAAGGAGTAAAGAACGATGTTGACCATTTTGCAGGAGAGGAAAAAAAATTAAAATAGTGGGTGCCTGGGTGGATGTGTCAAAAAATAAGACAAAATACTCTTGGATCCCTGTAATATTTATTTGTCTAGTGATAGTCCCCAAGCTTTATGATGTGCTGATCATGATATCATCAGCAAATGATTTACCCTCTAGCTTGTGACAGTAGGCAAAAGTGAAGATGCATTATGCCAGGCGTGAAATATTCAGTGAACAAAAGACGAGTTTAACCATAAATCAGTAGAAGCAAAAAAAAAAAATAATAGCCTGCAATATGAATTTACTGTTGATGAACAGTAAAAAACGTTCATCTTTTAGAATATAGTATAATTTTTTTATTATCAAGTAGTTTTGGAGTACCTTTAATGGTGAAAATTAGTTATTAAAACGGTTAAATCTAGAAGTTAGACAAAATTTTCAAATTTGCCAATAATGTTGTGTTTGACACAAATTTTTTACTAATTTTTTTTGTCTGAATCTACTACTAATATTTTAAAATGGTTCAAATGTGTTATTAAAGTTTCAAACTGAGGGTAGATATGTCACTGTTTGTTAAAAAACTAATGAAAAACTTTAAAAATAATAAATTCTGAAATCTATGGGTGATAAAGCAACTTTTTTACAAATTTTAAGGGTCTTAAGTAACTAGTTAAGAGAAATCACTTTCTTTCTCTTTCTTGAGGATCTCGTCCAACCATCACGGACCATCATCTAGATATTTTTTGACCACCATCGCAGGGGCAGTAATAAAAATTTTTCAAATTTTAAAAGTTTGTACATGGTTCAATTCTTTTTTGTCTCATCTTCAAACTTTTTAAAGAGTCATATTTTTCAAGTTCTTGCCAAATTTTTGTAAATCAAGGTTTAAAGTTCAAAAAACCTAAACTTTTTTTTAAATTTATGGGTTTCATTTTCATTTTGGGATTTATTCTTTTGGGGGTTTGGTTTCAAATGTAAGGATGTGATTTTACTTTGATTGGTGATTACGTCTCAACCACTAATGGCTACACGTGAGTTTACGCACTTCCTCTGTCAGCAAACAAACAAAGTTTCTCGAGTTGAATCAGCATCAAGGTTGAGCGAGAATGAAAGACTTGTGGCTTGGAATGGCTTAGATGGATTGTTGCCTATTTGACGCCATTTCTGGACTAAGCTTGTAAACATTGGTGCAAGGGTAACTTGATTTTGGTGTCATTGAGAGACTGCAGAATTGCCTCTTCCAGATGGCAGTTGGGTGACTGGTTGAGTATAAGAAAAAAATTAATGGCCAATTTGAGTGCGCCCTAAAACATTAGTGAGAAATTTTATATTTTTTCCCTACAAGGAATATTCCATAAAGTCCTTAATTTTTTTTTAAAAGTTACATAATCACCCCTATATTTCAAAGTCTACTATTTTTACTATTTTCTATTATTTTTTTAACAGATAGTGGCACATTTGAACCATTTTAAAATATTAGTGGTAGATTTGGATTAAAAAAATTAGTAGCAAATTTAAGCCTAGCTTAAAATATTAGCGGCAAATTTGAAATTTTTTCCTTAGAAGTTACTACAATTTAATTGTTTCTTTTGGCTAAATTACACAGTTTGTTCCTGAACTATATCCTTATTGCAAATTTATTCATCTGTCCCTGAAGGAATAAACATAATAAATTTGACCTTAAAGTAATCATTAATTGCATAATTATCCTTTCTTGCACAAACCTCCATTAGACATCCAACTAGCAAATGTAAACAGTTCAAGTAACTTTTATTTTATATGGAAACAAAATCAGATGAATATAGAAATTTTTTTTATAAAAGTGACTCACATACTAAATTTTTAAAAATCTTTTTTATTATTGTAATGATTGATCATGTTATTGCTTGTTATATAAAATATTTTTAACCTCACATACTAAATTTTTAAAAATCTTTTTTATTATTGTAATGATTGATCATGTTATTGCTTGTTATATAAAATATTTTTAACTAAAAATATTTTCATTTAATATAGATTAGAAAAAAAAATATTTGGTAAATGTTAAACATCAATTTTTAAGTTTATCAATTTTTGCCTAATAGAGGTTCTAAATGGAAAGGCAATTTTATACAGGATGTTACTTTAAAGTCACATCTACTACATTTTTATTTCAAGGGAAAAGAATCAAATTTCCCACTAATTTCAGCTCCTAAATCGGGTTGCAACTAAAGTTTTCTCTAGAATTGATATTGCCACTAATGTTATATTTTGGAATAAATATGTCACCAATGTTACAATTTTATATAAAAAGTTTTCTAGAGGGACCAATACATGATCGAGAAGTTGTTGGTTTTAAAATTTTAGAGTTCTAATGTAACTTTTGACAAACTCTAAAAATTTTATGTAATTTACCATTTTCATTTTTTCATCCACCAGCCATTGCATCCATCACTGGATTATGTATTGGTCCCTCTAGAAAACTCAAACTCATCATTATATTCCAATGCGTTATTTTATCACCCAAATTCTAATCAAATAGAACACACTCATCCAATTTTGATGTGTTTCTAAGTCTTCCCATGTTGTCTTCTGATCATCTAAATTCACTGCCACCATTAATTTTGATGACCTCTCTGGCCAATTTCATCCAATGGTGAATATTCGTGTATAATTCTTTGCCTTTATCTTGAATTCCTTAATTCATCACCTAATTTTTCTATTAGATAAGTATACTATTTCAACCAAATCAAGCGGGTTTGGTATCGCGGTTGTTTTGTTACAAATACTAATGCCCAATGTTACTTTTTCTAATATCACCTTTGTCACTCAGTGACAAATCCATTGGCAACGAATGCATTGACTTGGATCACTGCACAAAAAAATCAAATGGTAACATAAAGTTCTTAAAATTTTGTTTAAAATTACATTAGTATCATAAGATTTCAAAATCAACTTCTTACTTTTACTGTTAGGTAATTTAACTGTTGGTGAGATTTTTAATCCAGAATTGTTAAATTAGTAGTATATTTGATTCCAAACTATAACATCAGTGACAATTCTTGTACCATAGAAAACATTAATGAACAATCCAGTTTAGACGCCAAACATTGGTGGAAATTTTGGTATTTTTTCCCATTATTTGATTGGTATATTTATAAGTTTAGGTATAGTTTAGCAACAAATGACATAATTTAGTTTTTTTAACTCTAATGCACAACTGTTAATATTGTTGCCAAAACAAGGCCAAAAAAGTATTTCACTACTCCCACACCTTTAAACACAAAATACACTAAAATCAAATAGCTACAAACAGATTTGTCATAAAAGAAAACAAGTTTAACACTGCAATGAACTTTGCTAAAAAACTAAAATGTTCTTTTTCTTTTTCTTGTAGCTACCAATTATATTGTATGATGTAAAATTTCGTAGGTTTTTAGTACAAATTTCTTAGGTTGGGAATATGGTGCACCCAACATACAAAATATACCCGAACCAAATGGGATATAAACTTTGTTCATGAAAGTCAAATGCATTTCTGTGTCCGGCTAAGTGGTTTGAGCCCTGGGTTCAGACATGTTTTGTGTGTGCCCTTTTGTTTTCTTCCTTCTCTCTACCTTTTCTTCCCATTAACCCTCCCTCTTTTGTTTTTATTCAACTTCTACCTTTTGTTCCCATTTCCACTTCCTCTTTTGTCTTTTATTCAATTAAAGGATAGGAACAATCTCAAAAGAACAACTATTATAGTCATATCAAACAGTTTTTTAGACAAAAGTTGCAAATTTACCACTAATGTTTTGAATTGGGATCAGATTTGTCATTAAAATTTTTTTGGTCCAAATTCTAACTACTAGTAACTTTCCATAGACCGGGCTTATGTTGTGCACCATCCTTGAGAAATTCAGCAATTGTCATTTTGACCTCATTGCTCAGAAAAGTAAGCAATCATGCCCTCATGAAACGCCTTAGACTTTTGGGTTTTCTACAAGCACGAGACAAACTATTAGGTTGGGAGCATGGCTAGTATGCTAACTTTGGGGGAAGGTGGACAAAGGATCGAATCCCAGCGATCTCCCTTTCATTTTTTTTTTCAATTTTCAATTTCCTTTTTTTCCCCCTCTTTATTCTTCTATTTCTTTCTATCTTTATTTTTCATTTTTTCTTAATTTTTTTTGTTTTCTTTGTTTATTTTTGTTGTATATTTACCTTTTCCAATTTTATTTTCTTTATTTTCATTTTCCCATTTTTTTTCCAGTTTCCCTCTTTTTTCTTTTTTTAAGGAGTATTATTTCAAGTTTTTTCTATTGTTTTATTCCAAGTTTTATTCCTTATTTTCTTAAAATAAATTTTCTACCTTTTTTTCTTAGATTTATTATATTATTCTTATTTCTTCTTGTTCTTTTAAGTCATATGTCTACCTTTTTCCATTTTTTATTCTTTATTTTTCATTATTTCTATCTCTTTTTATGTGGATTCATGATACAAACATTGGCTTATATTAAGTTTGAAACAAGACAACGTAACAAACTCTCTTTTCATTGTTTAAGTAAAAACTGATAAAAATAAATTATTACTAATAAAAGAATAAACAATAAGTTCATCTAAAAGAAATTGATAAAAGAACAAACATGCACAACTAAAAAAAAAATGATACTAATAAAATAATAAATATCAAGTTCATCTAAAAGAGCAAATATAAACTATAAAAAAAAACAAACACATACTAATAAAAGAACAAAGAGCAACTAATAAAATAATAAGCAACTCGTATTAAGAGAATAGAAAATTATTTTTCCTAAAGAATAAGCAGGAACTGATAAAATAATAAATTATTAATAATAAAAGAATAAACAACAAGTTCATCTAAAAAAATGATAAAATAACAAATATATATAAATCAAAGAACAAAAAGATACTAATAAAAGAACAAATATCAAGTTCATCTAAAGGAGCAAACATGAACTAACAAAAGAATAAACATCTACTAACAAAAGAACAAAGCGCAACTAATAAAAGAACAAACAACTAGTATTAAGAGAGAAAAAAATTTCTCTAAAAGAATAAGCAAGAACTGATAAAAGAATGAATTGTTATTAATAAAAGAATAAACAAGTTCATCTAAAAGAAAAAGATAAAAGAAGAAACACATACAAATAAAAAATAAAAAAGATACTAATAAAAGAATAAACATGAAGTTTATCTAAAGGAAAAAATATGAACTAACAAAAAAATAGACATTTACAAATAATATTAAGAGAATAAAAAATATTTTCTTTAAAGAACAAACAAGAATTGATAAAAGAATAAATTATTACTAATAAAAATACAAGTAGCTACTAATAAAAGAATAAATGACTAGTTCATCTAAAGAAATAACTATGAACTAATAAAAGAACGAACACATACAAATAAAAGAATAAATTGCTATTAATAAAAGAACAAACATCAAGTTCATCTAGGAACAAACATGAATTGAAAAAAAAAACACATAGGAATTGAAAAAGAAAAAAAATTTGTTCTTTTAATGTTACTAATACGTTCTTTTAGTTTTATCAATTTAGTTTTTCAATGTTATCAATTTGTTCTTTTAATGAAATTAATTTGTTCTTTCAATGTTATCGGTCAGTACTTTTCAATATGTTCATTCAATGTTATTAATTTGTTTGTTCTTTCAATGTTATCGGTCAGTACTTTTCAATATGTTCATTCAATGTTATTAATTTGTTCTTTTATGCATTTGTTCTTGGTATGGATCTTAAAAATAAAAAAGGAGTAAAATTGGAAAGAAAAAAAATTAAATAGGAAATAAAAACAAAAATAACAAGAAAAAATGGAAAAAAAAAATGACAGAAGGAAAGGAGTAAGACAAAAACGTTAAATATAAAAAGAAAAAAACAGTTAAATATAAACAAATGGTCAAACCAAAAAAAAAAAACAAAACAAAACAAAATACTTGAAAAAAAAAAGTTGGAAGCAAAAAATAAAAAAAGCAAAAAAAAGTTGGAAATGAAGATTAAAACAGCTTAAGACAGTTTGCGAATCAAACTCGTACCAAGCAAAATCTCAAGCAGCACAATTAACATTGCACCAAACTCACAGAATTGTCTGAAGCCAAAACAAGCTTTATAAATAGGCAATGTGTGTCCCGGTGCACACATGCATCATGCACACACAAGTCTTACACTTTTAAAATTTGCTTAAATTAACCACTGACATTAAAAAATAAACGGAAAAGGAATAACAGATTTTGAAATTTTATAGTAATAATGCAACTTTTAACAAATTTGAGGACTTTAGATGATTTATTCATTCATTCAATGTGAAGGAAAAAAGCAAGTTATTCTGGCCACCTTGCCTGCAGCTACTACTCTAGTTGCATGGTCACTGATGGCCTTTTCGACCAAGTTACTTAGCTCAACATCTGAAAGGCCCAATTAATTTGTTTATTTTTCTTGTCAACAATCGGCACTCCAATTCTAATTGAATCTTTTGATGAAAGTATTCCATCAGGTACTCAGCTCAACATCTTTTAAAATGCCCTCAAGCCCTGTCCCTAGAAGTTTTTTTGTCTTTATTTAGGTCATCCATTTTTACTCCTAAAAGTCTGACATGCCAGACAATGAGTGGTAATGTGCAAAACAAGAGCAAAAATAAAGGGAATCAATAAACAAGAAACTATAGACAAAGTCTTCTTCGAGAACCGTGAACTCTTAGCTTTTTTATTTTTCTTCCATTGCTTTAAAATTTTAGATTTCTTTTTATCTCTCTTACACTCTAGGAGCGGAGATTGGAAAGAGACAGTGAGGCATGAGCTTGGAGATTGGAGAAGGGCGTTGGTAATCACATGGCTAGAATGGTAGCCATGGGCCAGGTGGACCAAAATCATTGCTTTTCACCTTTACATTGAATAAATAGACAAATTACTTGAAGTCCTTACAATTTTTTAAAAGTTACACTATCACTTTAAAAGTTCTAAACATGTAACTTTTCCCTCTTTTCTGTTAGCATTTAAACTATTAGTGATCAATTTGAGCCACTTTTAAAGCATTAGTGGGCAATTTGAGTCAATTTTGAAACATTAGTGAAAAATTGGGATAAAAAAAACTTTTGTGGCAGATTTGGTCAAACCCAAAATGTTAGCGGCAAATTTGAGACTTTTACCAAATTATTAAATATCAAACTAGACATGTAAATTTAATAGGAAATAATAAGATGAGATAAATGAATAACCATATTTAGCAAGGGAAATATGAAGATTCTGACAAGAAACATGTAGATTTGTGAGGAAACAATAATATGCATCAAAGAAACAACAAAATTCAATTAATGAACATGAACAATCTGACAATGAATAATCTCTGGAGTTGGGAGATAATTTATCAGGGTAATTTGTATCTTAGGTTGGTAGGTTTAGTCATTTTTTATCTACTAAAGGATAAGAAAAATTTCACAAACAACAACTACTATAGGCACAGCAAACAATTATTAAATATAAAAAGGACATGGAAGTTTAATAGATATTAGTAGATTACTTTAATCCTTATTTAATATGATAAATCCGTCTTAGCAAGTGAAGACCATCTTTTGGACAGAACGATTAATGCCTACTGGAGGGTCCATTGACATTGAACGCCATTTTCGTATTTCCCAAGTTCAAGGGGACAACGAGTTAAAATGAACTTCAGAGGTAAAATCTTCCATGTGAGTGAAGTCCATGGGCCAACTAGAAACTTACCTTTTCTTCATTCCCTCTGGGTTTGGAGTGAGCATGGATTAGATAAATACAAAAACCCAGCTCAAACCACCTTTATTGTTGGGTTCAGTGAAAACAAATTATGGTTCATAAATTAGTTTTACAATGGTAAAACCATCAAATTGGATTGGTTCTATATGAAAATGAAACCAACTTGAGGTGGAATCAAATTCGAGATATATGTAAAATATATAATTAAAATTATGATATTTTTAAATTACTCATATATTTGTGTATGAACATGTATATTTAAATGTGTATATTACTAAATTGCTCATATACATATGTGCGAACATGTACATTAAAAATCATGATATTACTAAATTGTTCATTTACTGAGAACATGTATATGTAACACAAATTAAGTTGTTTATTATGTTGAATATTTCTTAAATTGGTTGTGGATATAATTTTACTTACTTATGAAGCTATTAATTATGATATCTAAGAACAAAAAAACCTAAGAACCAAAACAAAAGAAAATTAGACTTATGGTTCTGATTCTATACAGTTCTCAGTTCTCAAGTTTAGTATTGATTTTTCTTTTAATCATTATTTTTCTGATTGGTTTGGTTAAATTCCAGATGATGGTATATGAACAAAAATATTTACATGAAAATGAGCTATTTTTTGGTATATTATACTCCCACTACTTGATCCATCAACACTTAGCTCTAGATATGGCCAGTAGGTTGGGTTGACCCAGGCCTGCCTTGAACCTGGCTCGAGTCAAACTCAACCTAGCTTAGTCAAACTCGAGCTCGGCCTAGAACGAATTGGATTCGGGATGAAGTGGGTCAAATATATGTCTAGAGAATGAGGAAAACCCAAATCAACATGGCTCGGCCCAGAATACTGGGTTGCCCATTTTCCTAGTTATTGTTGCTTATTTCAAAAATTTTAAAAAATTGGATAAATTATGCCCTACACCCCCAAATGGCTCTAGATTTTTTTTTTTACCCCAAACCTTTTTACCCCCTCTAATAGCTATTAACAGCTAATCTTTTATGGCTTTTTGGGCAAACCAAAATTTTTCTTCTTGTATAAAAAAGGGCCCCACACCCACACTTCCTTACACCAAAGCTCTCTTCACCAATCTCCATCTACAATATTCTCTCATTCTCCCTAGTAGTCTCATCTATTTTCTTAATCATCCACTAATATTTTCTTAAATCTCCTCTTAATTTCTTCATATTCTTCTTTCTATCTATAATTATTTTCTATCACTCATGGCTTCACGAGGGAAGAGCTTTGGCAAAGCTGCCACAAGCTCCTCCTCCTACACTAGGGTTGGGTCATTTTTCTGAGGCCACTTGTTCCACAAAAGTCGAGGCATCCATATCCAATAGGTTGCCAATGATGACACCAACATCAACATGTCAAATTATGACTTGGGTCTCGATGATCAACTCTCCAATGGTAACGTTGAGGAGATTCCATTGACCTAAGCCAACCCAAGCAATGTTAAAGGGTAGCAACCGATGCTGTAAAGCGAGCAACCTGAGGCAACCCTAAGGGAAATCTGGCACATATCCTGAAACGACCAAGACCTACAAACTCAAGATTGGCTAAATGGGATGATTACCTCCGGACTTCATTCGAGAACAATAAAGAGGATATTCTCAAATGATGGAAGAACAAAATAGGAAGATTTTCGATTTTGTCCATAATAGCGCAAGAGAATTTGGCAATACCAATCTCTATGAGTTAGGAATTTGTAATGTAAGCTAACATTAATTGTATGTTTTATTAAAATGGATTAAGATTAAATTGGTCAATTATAAGACTTATGGAGCCCATACAGGTTATGATATGATTACCTGGGCTAATGGCTCTAATTATGTAATAAAATATAGGTTATATTAGTGTAGTGATAGAGTTCATGTGGCTGTTAATAGGTAAGCCCATGAGACTTCTATATAAATGAGTGCTAGGTCTCTCCATTAACCTAATTTTTGTGATGAGCATAATAGAACTCTATCTATTGATAGTGCTCTGGTCTAGGATAAGGGAAAGCCCCTAATGCAACTGCTTGTTGTTTCCACTGTGTATCAAGATAAATCAAATCAGGTCAAATGTTCTTGTTCTTCGCATTTAATTTTTGTATTGTATGCTCTCATGTATGATCCTATTAGGCATTTAGAAAATTAACATATGGTATTAGATCCTATTACATGATCATAGAATACATGGAATTAATTTAAGATTTTCCAATTATATAATTGGTTTTTGGTTTTATATGATCGGTGAATGTCTCCTTGTGTTTTTGGGTTAGTTTTGCTTTATTGTTTTTGTTGATAAAACAAAGATAAAGAAATTTATGGTCGGGCTTCATCAAGCTTATAATCGGGATCTTTTACAGATGCATCAGAGAGAAGTGATGGTACAACTAATCGCATTAGCATTTGTGGTCAACACTGTTGTTGCTCCAACTTGATTCTAAGAAAGCCCAAACATGGACGGCCATGGCTGTAAAGAGACGGTCCACCGTTAATTGTTTCCGGGTTCCTTTTTGGGTGATTTCATTGTTGGCTACTACTAAAAACAAGAAAGAAGAATCATGAGATTTAAATTTTCTAAGGTTTTGAGGTTGAATCAGACTGATTGTACATTAAAAAAAATTGCCTTTGGGTGTTGACAGTTGCAGGCTGAATTAGAGAAGATGAATAGAAAGCCAATTTCTTTTGTTTTTGGCTGAATTACAACATAGGTCCTCAACTTTCTACATTTGTTTTAACTTAGGTAGTAAAATACAATTTGTTTTAGTGATATCCTCAAATCTTGTTGAAATAATTGTTTGCCCCACAGCTTTCTCTATTTGTGCTCTCCAATCCCTGGACTTTCATAATGAGCCCTGAAGCCACTGATTTCAAAAAAGTAACCTCAAATCTTTAATTAAAGCCACACTAAAATTTATTTTCTTGCAATAAATGCTAAATTTACTTTAATTAAAGAGACACATATGGTCATGGTGCCTCATGAGGTAAAGTTAAAGTGAATATGTATGATTAATATATTTATAAATTGAAATTAAGTGACATGTTATGAAGTTACATAAAATTAGCCCATAAAGTTTTAGATTGCAACTCAATTGTCCATAAAATTTTAAGTATATCCATTTAAAGGATTTTTCAAGCAACCAAGTTTATTTTCACCATAATCAATAAGATATATGAAGTTTCAATATCTCTTAAAGGTTAATTAACTAATGAGATATGTAATGTCTCATATCTCATAAGTATTAGTAAATTAATTATTGAGATATATATATATATATATATATATATATATATGATTTTGATATCTCATAAATGCTCATTGGCTAATAAGATATATAATTTATCATATCTCATAAAGTTTAGCTAATTAATCATTGTGATACACAGAAGATTTAGTATCTTAATATCATGATTATGGTGACTATGCATGATTAAACCATTTTCCTTGGAATAAAATTTTTATTCCTTAAAGTTTTGTTCAAGATGCAAATGATATGATTTTCTATAACTGGAAAGAGATATTTCTAAAATTTATCATCTGATTAAGGTCAAGTCATATGGTTGTTTTTCTAAGCCCCATATTTTTTAAAAATGCTATGACATATGACGAGGCATAAAATATATCCTATTGCCCCATATTTGGTTAAATTGTAGTTACCAAAGTGGCCTATTTGCCAAGTTTGTGAGATTTTCATTCTTGCATGATTAAGGATATCTTTGATTAAATGCATAACCATTCAGCCCAAAGGTGTTGGTTATGCATAAAATCTAGAGATGATGCACATAAGACATGTAGTTGATACTTGACTAGTCCAAGTAATCTATGCACCCAAAGGTACTAGATTTAATGAGGATTGGAATGGATTCTCTGGATTATTCTTATGTGTAAAGATTTTAAGATTGCATGCTATGCATTTTGCCCAAAGGTGTTTTATAGTGATGTGCCAGAATTCTTAGTAACGATACTATTATGATTTTCAGTATTGATGTTACCCTGCTTTCATTAGTCATAGCATCACTTGATCATTTGAATTACATTTCTTGTTTTTAGTTTGATCATATATACAGCCGATGCATGAAGAAGTAGTGTTTGGAAACCTGCTTACTGCCCATTATGGGCTTTAATGGTAAAATTCTTGGTGTCCTATTATTAAAGTATTTTGATATGAAAATTGGTATCATATTTAAGAGGCTTTACTTCATGAAGTGTAACGGGGTAAAATCAAGTTAGGCTATACAAAATTGGCATGATCCACATCCAATTTAAGCTTAAAGTATATGGTATTAAAAAGTTAAACAAATTTACCTTTCGAGTTTAAGCTATTTAGGTAAACTCATCATAACATCCTTATAAATCATGGGTAATCGATGATATGTTTTTCCAGGAATATGGATAAAATAGGTAATATGAGATTGAAAATGCCAAACTACCTTGTTTGTATTAAGTAATCACTAACAAGTATTAAAGTAAATATGTTTAATTTATTACTCCTACGATGTCTAAACTTTCAAAGGTCAAATTGAGTAGTAAATGGTCATGAAGAAAAAAAAAATGCCAAGATATTCTATTTGGAAGAAGGGGGATCAGCATAAAATAACTCATTGGTTCTTCTTTTAAATGAATCCTTTGTGGCTATATATAGATCTAGGTGTCATGATAGAAAACAATTGATTGTTTTACACATTATAAGGATTCATAAACAAAAGCTACCAAATAAAGAAGTTAAAGCTCATAATTGGTAATGATGTAGAGGTGATGTAGTTGTTAATTAGTGTTCAATTTCTATTTGATTTCTATATCATCTAATATAGTAATAAACATATCATTACTAAAGTTTCTTTAATAAAGAAATGGTTTTTCATGTTATGATGTAAAGACTTAGTCACATCTCTGGGGAAAAGTGAAAAAGGATGATAAAGGATGACATCTTCTTTACTCTTACTAATGGCAACCTAGAGACATGAATTGACTACTTTAGAGATATGCTAACCAAAATTAATGTTGATCTGATCTCTCTTGTATCTTTTAGTATTCATTTAAAGTGACCCTAATGCATATAACTCATTTGTTCAGGAGTTACAATAAAAAATTAAAATCTCATTATGAGATGAGAACATAAAAAAAAGTCTATATAGATACAGCATTAAAGTTTAAGATAGCCCATAAAAAGATTGGTACCAAAAGTTCTGCTGCAGCCCTTTCCCATCCTCTCTTCCCATAATCCTTGCACTCGCGTGTCATCATATCGACCCGCTCCATGCCTATCCCTATTTGATCGACACATTGGTCTTCTCGAACACTCGCATGTTCCCTCAAAATATATCAATTCTAAGGTTTGCGACCAAAGGCAAGACCACAAGTTAATTGTCAGACGCTTTGTTTAGGCATCTAATATGCTTTTAGCTCATCTAAATTCTTCGGTTTTGGTTTGAAATATACCATGTGATTTGGTTTAACCTACACTTTGCCCTATCTATTTTTAAAAACCAATATTTTACCCATGTCTCCATTATAGTATCCTTCAATAACCTCTTCGAGCCTAATTTAAACTGTCTGGTAACTATGTTCCAATGATTTCAAACTTTTTGATGTTTTTCTTCATAGCTAACCGAGTTTTAAAAAATAATAATATGTATTTATAGAGAGGAAAATTTGATAATTTATAGTGTCTGTTGACTATGAAAAAATATTGAAGAAATCACAATTACTGAAAGATGACTATCGCATATTTTAAATTAAAGTTTTAGAAATTGTTGTAGGGCAATGTAAAAGAAACATGAGCAAAATGTATGTTTTTAAAAATAATGAAATAAAGTATAAGTTAGGGCAAATTTCAAGTGGCAATTGTAAGTTTCGCATTTTTTAAACATGTATGTTGGGTAGGTTCAAATTGTGTGACTTGTGCCCTCATTTCCCCTGAATTATAATAGCATGTGAGATTTTCAGTTGCTTATTCCCTAAAGAATAAAGCCATGTCCTTTGGTTTTCTGGTCTATAGCATCACTGTCGATCAGAATTATAACTCAAATCCATTTAATCAAAGTTCAGTATACTATAAATTCGTATCACCAACCATTCAACCAAGGTTTAAACTTTTCTTTGAGTACAAACATTAGAATGTATGCAATTTATGATATTTTTTAATTTTATCATTGAAAATATTTTTTAAAAAAATACTAATTTTATTTAATAAGAATTTAAAAGATAATTAAAAAATATTAAAAAAAATCCTTTTCTGAATTTAAAAAATTATTTTTAATTTTGTGTAATTAGAGTTTAAATGAAGATTAAAAAAATTTGTATTAGATTTTAAATGAGAGTAGTGAAATAAATTAAATATGAAAAACTTTCCCAATTATGAAAATATTTCAATATTTGTTAGTCACTAAAAAAATAAATAAATAAACTTCATCCTTTAAGGAATGCAGGGCGTAGGACGATTTACTTGCATATGGAGTATGGACTTCGCTGAACGGCGTAATTCACAGCATCACTTAAAGAGTCTCTACAGTCCTAAGTAACCCCTAGAAAGGGAACCTTTCCTTCCTCATATTATCATACAGCTGATGAACAATAAGAATCACATACAACGCGAAAACCTCTAACTACAGACCATACAAAATGCTTCACAAGAATCACAGGCTATTCGACTTGAGCTTTCAGGGCAACCCTACGCTACTCCAATCTAAACTTGCAATACTGCACGAAAATTCAAATGCCTAGAATACTGCTGATGATACTGCAGCGGCAATGATTCATGAGAACCATTTTTCTTGTGCATTTAAAAGCTATAATATGTACATTAGCGAGAGAAATTGTAATCTTGTCGCCGTGAACCATGGCATCAATTAGAGAAGGAACTTGCCTCGTTGCTGTAAAAGGAGTACTCACTCAGGCTGAAGTTGGGTCTTTCCTCGTCCCATTTCAGGACCTCCCTTGCAAATTTAAGGGCTATATCAACACTACTGGATTCTAAACCCTTCACAAGGGACACATACAGCTTTTGTCCAGTAAGGGAAGCATAAAGCCTCTTGAACTTGACCGCAACATAGTGGAAAGCCAGTTGTCCCAGTGTCGGACTATGGTTGATGCTGTTGCTGTTTGAATTGGGACGATGACGGCTGAGCAATGGGTGAAAGTCATCAAACCAGCTGCACCGATTTAGTGGCGCCCTTTCAATCATTTCTTCAAAAATATCAAATTTGTTTAGTATCAAAAGAAAGTTCTTCTCTTCAAAGGTCGGATGAGTGACAATGCTCTCGAAGAATTTCCTACTCAGCAGCATCTTATTAGTCCCATCTTCAGTGCACTGGTCATAGTCAACCAAGGATACACAGAAAATGACCAATCCAACATCTTCAAACATCTCAAGCCATTTGCAGTTTTCACTGAGGCCTCTAGATTGTACTCTGATAAGCTGGTATCTGAGAACAAATTGAAGAAAATTAAAGTAAATAAACAGCAAAGTTCAAGATGGTTCCACACCAACACTCCATTTCCTAGGGTTCACAAAAGAGGCAAAAAACCATGTGCACACGATCAAGTTCATGGGGGTAAAGCCTGTGACAGAGAAGTACAGGAATCCTATCTGCTAACCTTCTGACTGAAAGATTCTCATCATTAAAATTATTCATCACACTGAACTAACTTTGACAAGATTTCTAACTACCATTGGCTTCTTAGAAGGTTTTCATACATTCAGGACAATCTTAACATTCTTTTAGTTGATTGCTTGTTTGACAGGTAAACTTTTTTGAAACCAACCAAATAAACAAAAAAAAAAGCAAAAAGTATCGCACTCTCTAGTTATTTTACTAAAATATAATGTGACTGAATTTCGCATCAAATGCGCATGACCTGATGAGTAAGGAAAATAAGATCTGATAGTAAATTGATAAGTAATAGAAACACCATGGACACAGTGGAATTCACATGTATAAAGCATATGACTGTTAGTTGGACTTCCACTGAAAACATAAAAGACTGGTAATTGGACATTTCTTGAAAATTGCTTGCATGCTTATGGTTGCCACAGAAATGGTTACAGGTTCCACCCTAGGTATGTGAAAATTAAGCTGACACAATGGTTGAGAAGAGTTGTAAGCGGTAAAGGTCCTAAAGGCAGGGAATAAAATACCTTGCTCTGCAGCATTCATATACCTTGCTGGGATTAAAGGAAGAGAAGTGTTTTTGCATGGGATCATCAAAGCATGGGCAAATATAACTAAGATCCTGGCAGTGTAAAAAACAGATCTGGAGGTCTACCATGTCAGCTGCTTAAACCATTTTTAATGGAGAGCATTTATTCTAGTTAAGATACTATAGCTGCTATGCACCAAAGTGGCAGGTTTTGATTATGGGTAACAGCTTGATAACCTTTTATGCAGATGCTGCATGGCAAACTTTGGAGAAGTGAAATTGCCTCATCTAAGTTTTTTTTTTTCCGTTTTTCTTCTAAACACAAAAGGAAAGAAAGAAAGAATAATGGACTTCATGTAACAAAATAGAAATTCATTGCTCCATAAGTGACTTGGGAATATCTCTTCTTGCTAACCCATGGTCCACAAGCTCATCTAATCACAGAGGCAGGAGGGCACTTCCAGCTTTCTTTCACCATATAATCATTTAGCATAAAAAAGAGATTGCAAATCTGCAGTAAACCTAGCAAAATAATTACAAGTAAATAAAATGGTTCCGTATTCATTAATCGAAAATGATGGCATTCCTCATGATTACCATGTCTGTTAATTGAAACCAATGGCATTTCTCGTGATTATGTTTTGCATAAACTTGGGGTTTATTGTTACAGCATCTAAAATGATATTCGCAGGATCCAGTATTCTGCCTAAACCACTATCTGGTGAACATTTCAGCAGTGTATCAATGACAAGAGACCACTATTATCTTCTGAAGTTGAACCTTAAGTTAACCACTTATAACCTGTTTAGATAAGGTGTTTTGACAGGGGTAGTACAAAAATGCATCTGGAGGAAAATAATCATCTAGTTGGAGTAATTTACTTTGAGATTAGTGCAATACAAAAATTTACAGCATTTTGTATTGAGATTTTCAATTTTGTATTGAGCTTTTCATTTACTCAGTAGCCCCTTGGATGCACTTTTAATTTTGAGTAATCATAAAAACAGTGAACAAAAAACTGCATAAACTAAATGCTTCATATAAGAATCTCTACTTGCACAGCAGCTCATTAAGTACTGGTAATTAAGTGCCTACCTGACCGTAGAGTCAATCTGATCAGTGGCGCCAATATTGTCTTCTGATGAAACCTGTGGAAATGTGAAATCCATGCAAGCAAGCCCATTTGATGAAGTAACACCTTCTGCATATAGGATATCCAAGTCTGATGGTTCATAGTCTGTTTTTAATATATCAACAGCCTGAAAGGTAAAAACATATACCAGCTGGTCAAGGGAAAGGATTAAACTACAGAAACCAGTTACATTAAAAAGTGAGAAATTATACCACACCAGAAGTCTAGAAAACATATTTTCCAGATCATTCATCATCATCATCATAACAAATAGTAATCTCCACTTGCGTTGGGGTTGGTATCATGAAAATCATACTATTGAATAACTATTTCAAACCATATAGACACTATAAATACGTGAGAAGGCAAAACTTATCAAAAGTTTACAGTAGAGGCCCTTCAAATGCAACTCTCTAGTTAGAAATTCTTCACTATTGAGTTTCAATAAAAAAAAATTAAAAGCACCAAGTTCAAGTCTCTTTCTTTCCAAACAATCAAAGACTTCAAAGGTCGAGAGTATTTGACTTCTTTTTCTAAAACATATAAGTCAGATGCACAAGAAAGTAACAATAACAATATCAATGAACCGATAACAATAATCACACTAATGCTAAAAGAACAGCACAACACCAAGAGAACGCCTTCTCATCCAAAATCAAGGTACTAAAGATCGAAAAAAATGGTTATGAATGTATGCACAACACATGTTACAAGTACTCAAGACTCTGAGACTTATCAGCTACTTCCCCTGCAGCATTTCACTATTTTCACACAATAAAAGCGGCAGATGACGGACCTATCCTTAACAATGTTAGAACAGAAAAGGCAAACAGATTTTGTAATAACTCCAATTTCAGCAACGAAGTTGAATTGTTTCTCATACTAATAATGCTTGGGATAACTGTCATGTAACAAGCATTACGGCTCAAAGACCTCTCAACTGCTCTCCCTGTAACATTTCAATTTTCATAGGGGAAACAAAATCGAAGCCAAGAAAATTGCTTCAACTGTACCAAGACCTATCTTAACAATCTTGTTTCTCATCATAGTTGTGCTTGCGCAACTGCCATTTCAACACAATCAGGAAGATCTTGGAATAGGAACAGCATGATGGAAATTTTTTTCTTTCATAAGAAGCATGATGTAAATTTATTAAGATTCAAGTTGATGTTCTATCATAGTTTGAATTAATTTGGGTTATACTTCATCTGAATATCATAGTTTTAACTCTCTTATGGAAGGGGAAGTACAGCATCACCTATTAGAACCATACAGAATAATAGAAAGTCTGCGACAACTCAGACTCATTAGACAGCGTCCATAGAACTAGAAACCCATACCATAGAAATATTCTCAGCCACTGATTCTTGATATAGATATGAAAAATTTCGTGGGCTTCAAGAGCTACTTTGTTTTTCTGCCCCCATGCTATCTAGAAAACTAATAAAGGAAAAAGATAGCAGAGCTTTATTCTGATTCTTATGCAGAATTTGATTTCTTATTATTCCTATCCATGGATTGCATTCAGGGCATTGTCATATTATAAGTCCACCTTTTCAGACTGTTCACAAAATCTTTATTCTGGGTCAGAGGACAAAGAGGTAAGAAAAAAAAGAGCATAGTTCATATAGTTCAGGAGAATCCAAGTAGAATCTGCAAGTGCCCAAAGGTTCTAACAATAGTAGACATTAAACAAGCATTTAACATTCTTTACCCGCTCTAGAAAATAAATTGCCACACTTGACAGCATTTCCAATTCAGATCTCCTGCTGTATGTGGCCTTAATAGCTGCATCTTTCCACAGCTCCTCAACTAGTGGTGCATATTCACGGGTTGCAGCTGGAAACAAGGCTTCCAAGGTGCCTGTCACCATGGCCTTCAAAAGCCAATCAGAGAACACTTTTAGCCTTGGGCTAATGGAGTAGACACTTCTTCTATCAACATCATGGATACTTCCTGCCAAAAACAAAAAGCATGGAACTTATGTGTAATGGACCAATGCCTGAACCAAGTTGCAGGATGTTAAAACTGGCAAAACACCTACAATTTTTATTCTATTCAAGCCACTAAGTTATTTAAGTTAAAAACGCCAGATAAGTGGTTAGAGCATGGATACTGGTTATGATTTCTTATCCAAGAGAAATGATAAAAAAACCTTGTATCTAACGAAATAAAACTACAAAGAATTTTCTCATCTGAAATCAGCAGCAGATACTGTGATGCAGTACAAGGGAAATTGACTATTATTTAGGAGATTTCTGTTATTATTGAATATGTGTTATTTTTGTAATTATGGGAGAACTGTGTAACTTTAGGAACTATAATTATTCCATATTTCTTAGGTTATATATGCCTATTAGTAGGTTTTACCAAATAAAGACTAGTTTGTTTTATTAGTTGTCCTAGGGTCAAGGGTCTACTTTAGGATTAAGATGCCTATATAAGGCCACCTAAGTTATGTTAATTTTCAGCTTTTGATGATATTAGAATTGTTTTCACATTTTCCCTCCCTGGTCTTTCTTCTTCTCCTCTATTGGTTGTTCTTTGATCCCTCCTACAGCATACAGCATGCTGTATTATAAGCACGGAAATTCTATTCTTTCTTGTCTTACAGCTTCTCCTTATAGAAAATGGAGTGGAGACTCGGAGGGAGTATGCACAAATATCCTAGGCGATGCTGAAGAAAATCAGGAAAAAAAAAAAAACAAAGAAAGAAAAAGCATTCATATCTACTTAGATATTTGACAAGAAACACAGATTCAACATGCACTCACTTTTTGGATCAGTCTCTTCTTGACAACTGTTTTCCCGCATTTCAGCTAAACTTTCTTCTTCAAAATGCTCACGGCCCTCAAGCAGCACACCAAGATATCCATACACATTTGTCTGGATTGTTGTCCTGATGTTTTCTCTCTCAGCCTCTGAAAATGGAACATCTTTGTAAAGAATCTTTGCCTGAGACAAGCAAAAGAAAATGTTTAGTTACCAAGTGACAAAATTTACATCTTTTTCAATAATAAGATCAGGCAATATGATCTGATATGGTATATGCATATTTGACATTAAATCTCCAAAGAAAGGGCATTTGATAATTGAACAGTCAGTTTACAGAATAGACTAACAATATTTGAATGTTCCACAGCAAAACATCAAAAAGTGGACCTGTTTGAATATCGTGCTCGTTCCAGAGCCACTGGATCCAACCAAAAGAATTTTCTGCATTATCCGCTGCTCAAAGTAGTCAGGAACGATTCTGCTAGCCACACCATTTAGCTGTTCTCCACATGGGCTCGAAGATTTGGAAGGAACAGGCAGTGACAAGACAGCACATAGTAGCTTTGTGCCAGCCTAAATGGTGATTGGAGCAATATATAAAATTTTGTTGAACTTATTGAAAGAAAGGGAAAGCATACAGTCCAGGCTTTGGAAAAGAGATTCATTTCGCATATAAACATTACCTTTCCCCAAATATAGCCTCTAGTATTCTTCTGCCCTTCCTCCTGGTATGACCCATCTTCATTTACCCAAAAATGTGGATTGCCAGCACATTGAACCCCTGCCAACTGCAAGATATGACAAATGGCAAAACAAAACCCATCAACTTAATTAATAAATTCCAGTGAAAAAACAACCAAAAAAAGGCAGGAGAAATGGTTCTTTGAACCATCAACCTGCAACATCCGCAGCTCGGCTTTAGTGATTTCACGACCATTTATGAAAACTTGAGTTTTTCCATTGCTGGCATCTGCCTTAATTGGGCCACCTACATTAAGGTGAGGACTAATTATCTTTGACGGCTTTTGTCCCTCCTGTCAAATGTGTCACACCCAAAAGTTTCCACAATTGAAGCAGAGAATTCCAGAAATGCTGCAAAAGGAAATAGTAAACAATGCAAGCAATCTATATTCACCTTCCCCCAAAGACCTGATACTTTGTCGTACCAATAGTTCCCTGGTTTCAACTTATTTGGTGGGTTAGGGCATGTCTGCAAGATAACTAGCTCCTCATTGCAAAGTGGCTTTCCATTCACACAAATATACTCAGGAGGCAATTGATTAGCTTCACACAACTTCTCAGCCTTCATGATCTGTCTAACCTCCAAATCATTAAGCAACCGCTTGAGCATTCGAGAACACTTGCCCAAACTCCCACGTTTAGACTCATCTATAGGATATCCAATGCAAGTAACGCATTTTCTTCCCTCAGGCATAGACCCCATAGCTCTGAGCACACAATTGCTGCAATATTTGGCATCACAAACAACACAAACCTCCTTCTCAGTAAATCTGTTCCCCTTCAAGCAACGATAACACAGTCCCTTCTTGACTTTCGTTTGTGGCTCTCTCTTCGCTCTCAAAATGGGAGGCTGTTCATCCTGGCTGTAGTCCTCATCAACACCATCATCCGACTCTATATCACGAAATGTGACAACAGGGGCCCTCCTCACATCACCATTAGATTCATAGATGCAATCCCCAGTCTTGAGAGATGAAACCCGCGAAGACGGGTAGTCCATACTCAACACCGACTCATTTGAAGCCCAATCAGGATGGTTCAGATCATCATTAAAATCAAAACTTCCTTTCCCATCATCAGACAACCTGACCGCAGAGGATTTTCCCCTCAATTTATCGAAACTATCAGAGTAGTCAATAGTAGTAGAACGCTCATTGCTACGAGAACAATCTCCACGTCCTCTCAAGCAACTATTACCCACATCAGATAACTCACCAGACCCATAATTTACATACTCTAGTGCACCAGAACTACTCAACTCACCTGATAACCCACAATTATTCCTGTCCTCCGCCGCTCTTTCCTCGAACCCAATAACAGAAGTGGGAGAAACAGTAGCTTCAGAACCCGATTCCAGCTCCTTCGAAACGCTATCGCCGATGTTGATCACAGAAGTTGGAGAGACAGATGCGTTCAGCTCTTTGGAGAACCCTTTACAATCTGGAGCTGAAATAGGCGGCACCACAGGGATATGCAACTCATTATGGGACAGAGAAACCTTGGAGACAACTGCGGCGACCGGAATCTTATCGACGTTGATGGGGACTGCGCGGGGGAGATCGAAGGGAAGTGGAGGTCCGGTGTATTCCACGGCGAAGGAGTACTGGACCTCATTCGCACACGATTTGCTATCCGGCGACATTGTCTGGATCGGAGAATTCATGGGTCGAACCCAATAATCGTGCTCGGAGAAAGTAGAGGCATCTGAAGAGGCTAATTACTCTAACTAAACAGAAAAGCCACAACAATCATTATTAAGAAATAATGAAAGGTGATTTTGCTAGTGAAGCAAAGTGCTGGCCTATTTCCAGGATAAGCCAAGAAAAGAAAAAGGTTGCTTGGCGGCTGAGAAAAATCAAGATTGGAACTTGGAAGAATGGGAGCGATGGCTGCAGAGTTCTCAAATCAGAAGAGAAACCATGCGTGAAAAATGAGAAAAGGTGTGTTTGGGAAGGAAGAAAAAAACGAAGAGAAAGAGAAAGTGACCGGGGAAAGTGGAGGGTGTGGGAAAATGACAGCTGAGCGAGAGCCAGGCCAGCAAGCGGGCTTCGGATTGGAATCATCAGCACAAGATTAATTTTTAGGTATTGTTGTTTTTCAATGGCTTAACTATACAAATAGCCCCTCAACTTGTCGAATTCATACGAGTTAGTCTGTGACTGAGGACTCAGTAAATTTAAGTCCCTAAACTTTGCAAAATGTCACGCATTGGTCCATCTACTCAAATGCTTTGATGGAAATATTACAAAAGCCTATATTATCTATTTTAATTCATCAAAAGAGGCTCTCTTAGTTCATTAAAATCTAAATACACTATATTTTTCCTCAAACTTTAGAGATTTTAAGATAGCCACAAATCATCTCTTCTTTCTATATTTTGCTTTAAGTTGGAGGGCCAATATATGTTTAAGCCCTCCCCTTACAACAAAAAAGAGATGTCCTTCTCTAAAAAAAAATAAAGAAAAAGAAATAAATAAAGACAATAGATGTGCATTAGAGATAGTAGAGATATATTTTATTTTGTTAATTTTGGCAAGACTTTGAAGCAAATTCTATCGAATCTGGATGAGTCATTTTTAACTTTTTCTAGTTTCAATCCATTTTAGTTTTTTTTTTTTTTGTGTTTTCCATCACTAGATGATAATTTTTTGTGGGCAAAAATTTGACTTTCGTCACCTGGTCTATTTTCAATAACAATCTGAATCTCTGGCCTACACTCATGCTCAAGTATTGTTCCACTCTAGCAATTTTGGTTTAGTTCATGATTCGAGGGCTCTTTCTTTGGTAGGTTCTAAATCAAGATTGTTCTAGGTTTCTGCCTTTAAATAGTTCCAATTTCCTTTGGTGGTGGAGGTGGTGTGGGATTTCAACAATCAATGACTAGTTTTGCTGCTGAATCTAGCTCTAGATTTTGATTAGCATCAAGTTCCATATGTGGTCAAGGTTTTATTAACTTGTTTCTTATTAGTGTGCATTAGGTTTCAGAGCAATGGGAAGAAATCCATAACATGAAATGCAGAAGAATTAAATTTTTTTATGTCTTGACTGAAATTGTTAGAGGTTGATGGAAAAGATAACATATTTGTAAACTTTAGAACGAAAAGTGTCTTTTATGAAAAAATTAATAAGAGATAATGGAGGCTTTTGTAATATTTACATATAGGCCTTGGAGTTGATGGACCAACTTATGACATTTAGCAAAGTTTAGGGACTTGAATTTACTAAGTCATGAGTCATGAACTAACTCGTGCGAGTTGAGTAAGTTTACGGACTATATGTATAGTTAAGCCTTTTTCAATTCAAAAAATTATTAGTATTCTGTCTTCTGATTAATAAATTCTTTCTTCTTCTGTCAAAAAAATTATTAGTTTTAATTTTATTGATTTTTTATCTATATTAATGTCATTAAAAAATTAATATTAATTTTTTACCTGTGAATAATAAAATATTTTAGAAATTAATTATCTTTTATAAATCTATTTCTATCGGTAGCTCAAAAAAAATAAAATTTGATTAAAAACTTAAAGTTAAAAAAAATATTTTTAAGCTGCTTAAATTATAAAAATTTTAATCTGTATAAAAATTAAGTAAAAATAGTAAAATTAAAAATAGTACATTAAATAATTTATTTTTTAATTTCCTCTTAGCACAGCTTTGTTTAAAATCGATAAAACTTTTGTTTAAGCTAAAGATTCTTTGTTTAATCTAATCTCCCTTTCTCCGGATGTTTGTTGAAAGGATAAAAAAAAAAAGAGTCATGCGGGGTCTGACCTGGAGGCCGACTTTTGTCTTTTTCATTCCGTTCGGTTGTTGGGAATTGCAGATTTGAAGCTGCCCGTGTTTGGTGGTGGCTTTGCAATAGAAGTTGGGAAAAAAATAAGCACCACCAATAATGCTACCGCCATGGCTGCTTTCTTTCACAAAAGGAGTTTAGAACTTGAATTCTTGCAATTGTGCAGGACAACAATCAGTTGGCAACTGTTTGAAAATGAGGTTATGATGACTAGCAGCATCAGAGCATAAGCAGCCACCAAGAAGGTCTCATCTCTCCTAGTCAATTTTCAAGGGTAAATGTCATGACATGCCTCTAAATTATAATTCATTTATACATCCTTAAACTATCAACTAATTTCATAACTCGTTTAATGGATGGGCTGCTATTTTAAAATGTAAAATTGTATATAGATTTAAAGTATAACTTGTGGTTCCAATTAGTCATAGAGATGTCAACGGGTAGGGTTCGGGTAGAGTTATGCCATTCTAAAACCCGCCTCGTGATACAATCCATACAACCCGAATCCTACCCACAACCCGTATTGGGTAGGGTTTTCTAAACCCATATCCTACCCTTGTATTGGTGGGTAGGATGTGGATTCTCAACCCGCAAACCTGCCAAATTATTACATATGAGATTAAGAGAAATATATATAAGATTAAGAAAAATTTAACATGTAAAATACAATAAACTTCTCACACAACAACAATAAATATGTTCGAACAAAACAAAAAATAATAAATAACTATGTCCAAACAACAATTAATTATAGTAATACAATCCTCATTGATACCAACTAGTCAAATATAAATAAAATGCAAACTGCGTCTGTCAAGCGAACAGAAAAATACCATCTCTATGAACACTGCTTACAAAGCCTGCAATTAATATAAAAGAAAAAATGAGCAAAAAGAGAAAAAACAAGCTATCACAACATGTCAAAAATTGGGAATGGTTTTAACTTTTAAAGGATATAATATTTTTATTATTTTTTAATAATTATATATATATATATATATATATATACATACACGCACACAGCGGGGCGGATTATGGGCTGGTTGTTAGCTAAACCCGCGTCACACCCACACCCAACGGGTTCTATTACAAAAAATATTCGGATCTGCCCTAAATCCGTTTAATTGGGAAAAAAACCCTACCCATCAGATAGGATAGGATCGGGTATCCATAGGGTTGGGTTCAAATTGACATCCATAATCAAACTTCCTAATTGATAATGTGTAAGGAATATTACAGGGACAACCTGAGTTCAAGTAATGACATCAACACTATTCTCCTATTCTCCAACTTTGGTTCATTAGCAGTAGCAAAATGGAGCCGAGGTCCTCCAGATTTCGTGCAGCAGTCACTTCCCACCTAACTTTCCTAATATATTATTTAGCTCTTTATACTTTAATGTTTGTGAATACAGAAAAAAAAAGTATAATTTATGTTTTTCAAATTACTAACTTTTACACACATTTTAAAATAGATGCGATCTCAATTGGAGATGGGATTGCATAAGAATATGGTTTCCATCTCTTGTAATTGGTGAGGAAAAATATGAAGTGGTTCATTAGTATGGATGGAATTAAAATTGATGCAATATTGTGAATTATTTTGATATAAAGTGATTATTTTTTAAAATTATCAATTATTTTTTATGGAAAAATTATCAATTTTGAAAATGTCACACCTTACGAAATGCAAAATATAATTATAATATTTTTTTATTGAAAATAAAGTATTTTTTATTTCTTGTTGTTAATGTATAAAATTTTTAAAAAAATTTATGATTTGGTCAGATAATCACTTTAAACAAAAAAAAGTGAATTTAACAACTTTTTAAGTGAATGCATAATTAATTAGTAATATTATATTACTATATCTATGCAATAATTAGAAATAAACTATAATTGGGCTTAATTTAACATCTAAATCTAAACATGTGAAACCTAAAGTATGAGAAATACAAGCCTAAAGAAAGTAAAGTATAAATTCGGTCGATTGGTTTATTTTAAAAACTATGGCACTACTATAATTGTAGCAACAAATGAGTGAAGCCTAAGCCATTAGGAATGCTGACCCATGAAGGGAGAATAAAAGAAAGTTGACCCAACCCATATTTGAAGTAGAAAAGAAACCCTTGTTTCACAAAACCCCACATCCATCTCACTCTCGCCCCTTTTCTCTTTGTCTCCACTATTGACCTCTATCACGTATAACGATGCAAGAACTTTGCCCTCCCTAACAAATCCTTAACATCTTTTCCACCATAACCATTGTGATGTCTGGAGACGTCTTCGCTGGAGGACATGGTGGTGTCTGGAGGGACTTCCTGAGGAGGAGAACACCCGGAGTGGAGGTTTCCCAGGGGGCGGTACCTGAAGAGCCCAAAAGGAAAGGTTAGGAGGTCCCCGGGATGTTTTTCCGGGGAGGAGCCTCCGACGCCCAAGTTAGTTTTCTGAGAGGCGAAGGAAAGAGAGCACTCAGGGGTTTAGTGGCCTTGCCTATTCGTATCCTCTCAACTGACTGACCAACCCTTTGCAAGGGGCTGTTCTTTGGTATTTATAGAAGTGTCTGGCCCGTTCAGATCGTGACACGTGTTCGGTTAGATCTGCTGTGTACCTTTGGACACAGGGGACAAGTAGCTGTTTGTAGGCTCCTCGAGCCTTGGTCCGAGACAGGTTGTGACAAGGCCTGGGCGGCGTCGGCATGTTAGAACGTCGTTTGAGGTGACATGGTGCGTCTGTGGGCGATGTGTCAGAGGCTCCTTAAATGCTCCTGCCGTACTCCCGATGTCCTTTGGGCGAGGTCACTCCCTGGGACGAACACCCTTCTTCGGGAGTTATGTTCGCAGTTCGGGGCGCTGCCTAGCTCGCAGGTTCCGCCTTCGGGAAATCCTCTCTTGCTTGCGGTAGCTGATTCTTCTATCCCGAAGGCGATCCGTTTAATCCCCCGAGGGGGCTGTCTGCACCTTTGGAGCTCTCTGGGGTACTAGGCTAAATCCCGAGTTCGAGGCACTGGAATTCGCCTAGTCCGAGGTCAGTACTAGTGCCTCTCTCGGATGGTGCCAGGCTTCCCGAGCATGCTTTTGATAGGAGGTACGTTCTAGGAGAGGCGATAGTCCTTCGGCTATCACATGCCCCCCCTAGAAGCCGAAGTAGGGACTTTGGCTTTTGTCAGCTTTCGGAGGGTACCCTTCGGGGCTTTATGCATGGTACCTGTGCCGAAGATACACCTTTTGTCTGTAGACGTAGCACAGACTGTCTCTTGGTGTCTCCGAGGTAGCCTATTTTCTGTAATCTTTGTAGGTCACTGAAACGTCTCGTCTCGTGCCCAGGCGTGTCAGTCTGGGGTGGCGCACTATTCGTCAGAAAGCGTGTTCCTTATTTGGCGTGGTTGCTGACACGTGGCACGCCGTCATTGGAGAGGGTTACATCGGTTACAGCGGGTGTGTCTTTTTATGCAAAATGGGCAATTATGGCGACGATTCGCCTTCGCTCAGCACTTATGACGTCAATTCGCCTACCCTTCCTCGGCCTAGATATACCCTTAATCCTTCATAACCCCACTTTTGCTTTTGCTTTTGCTCTCTCCTGTCTCTCAACTGCTGCAGTGTTTTTCCTGCTCTCTCACGGCGGTGCTTTTTGACAGAGTGGTTTTCCGGCAACCATTTCACAACAGCGTCCTCAAATCCAGATTTTGGCAAAACATTTGGTGGGTTTTAGCTTCCAGTTTCTTCTATTTTTCCAAATTTTTTCTTCGAAATAGCTTTTTGCCTTTTTCCGAACTCAGGTTTTTGCCCGTCATGCCTATTCCCGAAAGCTGGGAACCCCTTCTTTCTCACCCCTACTGCACCACTTCTGCAAAACTTAAAAAATGGAAAAAGAAGTTCTTCCTTTCTTCCTACGTCACTACGAGGTTGTCTCGTTTGGACCAATATAGCTTTTCAAACCGTAGTGACGAGGTTACTGTTTTCCGTGCCCAACTGAAGGCCGGACTTCGGTATCCTCCGCCGAAGATGGTTTGCGATTTCTGCGATTTCCATCGCATTGCCGTAAACCAACTTCCGCCGAACTCGTACTGCTATTTCAATGCTTTTCTTTGTATGTGTGGTGTCTTCGGTATAGAGCCACACTTTGTCATTTTTCTGCAGTACTACAAGCTCTTCGTGATCCCAAAGGGTGGCTTCTATTTCATGCTACCTCGGGGGTCAGGGAGCAAAAAATACAAGTTCACCTTTGCCAACAAGGACAGCTGGCGAGGGTGGCAACAGAAATTCTTTTTTATGAAGAAGGAGGAGGCCTGGTCGCACGTCCCGACGAAGTGGGCTCAGGGAAAGCTCGTGATGGATGTCGTTGACCCGAAGATGCTGTTAACTCCCCAGTTAACACCCATTTTTGCGGACTTTGACAAGCGCATCCGAGCAGTCTCTGACTGGGATTCCGAGGTCCCACCGCGCCCCCTTTACCCCTTTCCAATTAACTGGAAGTTGATGACCGAAGAAGTCCTTCGGGAGTTGAAGGTGGTAAAGGAGCACGAAACGGACCTCGAGATGCCGGCTCCTGCCATTGCTGGGAAGGACTCCTGGCTGGTAAAACTTCTTCAGAAGGACATTACTTATGCGGATTTTTTTGAAAGTAAGTCATCTCTAAGTCCCCTTGTTTTAATTTCATCTTGGACTTACGTTGATGTTTTCTCTCTTTTTCAGAGATGGGCGACGATACTGCTGCCTATTACCGATCGCTTTTCGTCGGGCAGGCCGAGAAAGGTGAACAAACAAAGAAGGCTGCCTCCCGAAGACGGAAGGCGACTGGCGGGGGGCCTCCGGCGGCCAAACGATCGAAGAAGACCGTGCCCCCTCCTATGCCGGAGATTTCCGAGGAGGTGGGCGAGGAGCCCGAGGTAACCGTTGCTGCGCCTTCGACCGAGGTCGGTGCAGATGTTGCTCCTTCAAGCCCTAATTCGGCGGCTCTTCTGGACGCTTTGGTGGAAGCCCCTTCTGCCGAAGATCGCCGCAAGAGGAAAGGGAAGGAGATTTCTTCTGAGGGGGCCCTGGATTCTGGCGACGACGTTGCCGAAGTGCCACCAGGTTTGATGCCTTAGACACTCAGTTTTTGAATTTTTTGGCAGCTACTTGTGTTTGACAATTTTTCTGCTTTTGTCGTGCAGAGGAGATTCTTCCTCCGGATTGGGTTGCCGAGCATGCCCGGAAGCGGGCCCTTCGGGATGCCCATATCCCGAAGGGGAAGATTCCGAAGGAGCCGTTTTGGTCCTTTACGGAGGACATGGACATGTACTCCGAGGACTGCCCGCTCATGGCCAAGGAGATTGCAAAGGGGGTCCTGACTGAAGCTTCTTTCAGGGCCCTTGCGGGGGCTCATCCGGATGATGACTCCCTCGCCGCGAAGCTTTCCGAGCACGCCGCCCAGGTGTGTTTCTCTCCTTGCCCCTTTTTTGTCTCTGATTTCTTCTAAGCATTTGCCTTTCCCTTTTTTGCCTTGTCTCATTCTTGCCTCTGTTTTTCTGCAGCTGCTGGGATATGCCGGATTCCTCAGAGTTCGGGTGGCGAGGCAGGGGATGTACCGGGCCGCCGCTTCAAAGACTATAGAACAATACCAGACCCAGTGCGCGGACCTGCTTGCTCGAAACACTCAGCTGGCCCAGACTTCGGCGTCAGAGATTGCTGCCCTTCGGGAGGAGTTTGCGAAGGAAAAAGAAGAACTTATAAAGGACTCCTCCCAGAAGATTTCCGACCTCGGCGGAAAAGTGGCGGAGCTGACTTCGGTTAATGAGGCACTTCAAAAGGAGAAGTCGGATTCTGCGGCTCTTCTGGCGAAGGCGGAGGCCGAGAAAACCGCACTTCAAGCCGAGGTCGATTCTTCGAAGAAGGGGAAGGATGAGTCGAGAAAAAAGAAGGTGAAGGCATTAAGGAAAAAGGTTGAAGACCTGGAGAAGGAGCTTAATGATCTTGGTGTCGAGAAGAGGAAATCCGACGAGATGACCAAAGTTGGTTTTCAAGACGGGTTTTGTCTCGTTCGTCATCAAGTTCTTCTGAAGTTTCCAGATCTCGACCTTTCTTTCCTGGAGGCCCTGAATATTCCTGAGGGACCTCGGTGGACTTGGTCCAAGCTCGAGCACTTGAACCTGCCTCAGACTCTTCCGGCGCGGGTGGTGGCGGAAAAGGATGCAGGGGCTAGTGGCTCTCGGGACGCCGAGAATCCCTAATTTATCTCAGGCCCCTTCTGCCTTCTTTTTCTCCTTCCTTGTACTCTTTCTTTCTTGGTAGTCCTTCTTCTTTGTAAGCCGATCTTGTCTGTTAATAAAGACTTTTTTCTTTCCTGTAAGAAATTTTGGCTAAGTCATTTTTGTGAGATTGTTCATTCCTTTTTGCCCCGAACGCGTTTGCTCAAGAGACTTCGGAAGATTAGATCGGTTCTCCGTGCGCCTTTGTATTTAGAAATTCTCGCAAGGTTTTCCATTTCCTATTGTCCCGAACATGCTTGCTCGAGGGACTTCAGGAAATCACACCCATGCTTATTCTGGCGACCAACTTCGCGGAATTTTAGTATATCCTTTGTTCAAGAATCTTTCTTTCAGAAGCTTGTGTAGCTAGAAAATTTTTCTAACTTTGTACAATGTAAACCCTTTCGTCAAGATTCTAAGCATAGAACTTTTTCAAGGCATCTGAATGCCAAGTGTTTTTTAATTCCACGCCTTCGGCGTCACCGAGCTTGTACACCCCTCTTCGTACTTCGGCAAGAACCAGATAAGGTCCCTCCCAATTCGCGCGAAGTACGCCGTGTGACGGCCTCCGGGGTGCGAATTCCGCCTTTCGGAGAACGAGGTCACCCTTTTTTATTCCTTTTGGCCTAGCTCGCAAGTTTATAGCGGCGGCCACTCTTTGCTGGAAAGCTTTCCTTCTTAGTTCCGCTATTTCTCTATGTTCGCCGACGAGGTCGAGCTTGGTTCTTAAGCCGAGGTCATTTCCACTTTCATCAAATACCTGCACTCGTATTGATGGTCGCACTACCTCTATTGGGATCAAGGCCTCCGTACCGAAGACGAGCGAGAAAGGAGTTTCCCCTGTAGCTCTTCGGGGCGTTGTTCGGTAGCTCCATAGCACGCTTTGGAGTTCTCCTGGCCATTTCCCTTTTGCCTCCCCCAGTCTCTTTTTCAGACCATCTTTTATGGTCCTGTTAGATACTTCCACCTGCCCATTGCTTTGGGGGTGAGCTACCGGGGCGAAGTGCATCTTTGTTCCGAGGTTGCTGATAAACTCTTGGAACCCTTTGTCTATGAACTGGGATCCGTTATCAGCCACTAGCACCCTCGGTATACCGAATCTGCATACTATGTTTTTCCATATGAACTTGTGCACTTCTCTTGCCGAGATAGTCGTCAAAGGTTCTGCCTCGACCCATTTAGAGAAATAGTCTACTGCGACTACGCAGAACTTCACGCCCCCAGGCGCTGTCGGGAGCGGCCCGATAAGGTCTATGCCCCAAACTGCGAAGGGCCAGGGATAGTTTGCCGAAGTCACCAGCTCCGAGGGTGTTCTCTGGATTTTTGCATGTCTTTGGCAATTACCACATTTCTTGACCAACCGCCTGGCGTCTTTCCTCAGGGTAGGCCAAAAGTATCCTTGGCGAAGTATCACCCCTGCCAGGGCGTCGGTTCCGATGTGCGAACCACAAGCGCCTTCGTGAACTTCTTGGAGGATTATTTCAATATCCTCTTCGCCAACACACCTCTGTAGCGGATTTGCATATCCCTGCCGATATAGGTCTTCTCCAATCAGAAAGAAACGACCGGAGCGTCTCCGCACTTTTGCTGCTTCATTGGGGTCTTCGGGGAGCGTATTGGTTTCGAGATATGTTCTTATTGGGTCTTTCCAGCTTCTTCCCGAAGTCATTATGCTCAGCACTGTAATGCTCGGCTGGCTTAGCACCTTAGTATATGCTTTTGATTTTGCCAATTCATCTGCCTCAGCGTTATGTCTGTGAGGCACGCTCTCGATTCGCACGGTGTCGAATTCTCGAATAAGCTTCGTTACTAATTCATGGTATTTTTCCAGTGTTGGATCCTTCGCCCCGTAGTCCCCTGCTGTTTGCCGAACTACTAGCTGGGAATCGTATGGGCTTTCAAGTTTCTGACACCAATTTTTCTGGCCAGGCGCAAGCCCGCTATGAGAGCTTCATATTCAGCCATATTGTTGGTGACATTGAAGCTGAACTTAATGGCCTTCATTACTTCCAGGCCTTCGGGGCCTTTAATGATCACCCCTGCTCCTTGGTGCTCGGCGCCCGAGGCACCATCAACGTACAAGGCCCATTCTGGCTCATTTCGTCGGGACTTGGGTGGCTGTCCTCGGTAATGGGGACCTCGGCAATGAAATCTGCCAAGGCTTGAGCTTTTATGGCTTTCCGAGGTTCATAAGTGATGTCGTGTTCGCCAAGCTCTATACACCATTTGGAGAGCCTTCCCGAATGGTCAACCTTCTTCATGACGTCCCGCAGGGGTAAACTACTTCGGACGATGATGGGGTGAGCCTGAAAATATGGTCGTAGCCTTCTTCCTGCCAGGACCAAGGCATATATAGCTTTCTGTAACAAAGGATATCTGATTTCGGCGCCATGCAGGGACTTGCTCACATAGTAGACTGGCCACTGCTTCGCCCCTTCCTCTTTCACAAGGACTGAGCTTACTGCTTTTTCTGTGACGGCGAGGTACAACACAAGAGGTTCTCTTTCGCGGGGCTATTGCAAAGTGGGCAGGTGAGCCAAGTAGATTTTGAGTTCTTCCCAAGCTTTTTGGCAGTCCTCATTCCAAGGACGATCATTACTCTCGAGGTCGTCCTCCCTTTTTGCTGCCTTAGTGAGGACTTTGAAGAATGCTCGACACCGGTCTCCATATCTGGAAATAAATCTGCTAAGGGAGGTTATTCTTCCAGCAAGTCTCTGCACATCTTTTATTGTGGCAGGAGTTCGGAATTCCAACAGAGCCTTAATTTTTTCTGGGTTAGCATCAATGCCTCTTTCTGATACCATGTACCCAAGGAACTTTCCCGAAGTTACCCCGAAGGTGCACTTCTCGGGGTTAAGGCGAATTCCGAAGGTCCTGAGCTGGTGAAAAGTCTCCCTTAGGTCTGTGACATGGTCAACAGGCAGCTTGCTTTTGACTATCATGTCATCTACGTAGACTTCCATGTTCCTCCCTATTTGGTCATTAAAGACCTTGCTCATCAACCTCTGGTAGGTGGCTCCTGCGTTTTTGAGCCCGAAAGGCATCCTGGTGTAACAGTATGTCCCCCCCTCGGTGATGAAGGCTGTTTTTTCTTCGTCTTAGGGGTCCATCTTTATTTGATGGTAGCCGCTGAAGGCGTCTAGGAAACTTAGGAGCCCGTATTCGGCAGTTGAATCTACCAGTTGATCTATTGGCGGGAGAGGATATGAATCTTTTGGGCAAGCATTGTTCAGGTTTCTGAAGTCGATGCACATCCGAAGTTTGTTGCTTCCTTCTTTTGTGGCGATCACCACATTGCTTAGCCATTCGGGGTACTTGACCTCCCTGATTACATCTGCCTCCAATAAACGTTGGACTTCGGTTTTGACGAAGTCATTTTTATGGGCTGAGATGCCTCGTTTCTTTTGCCGGACAGGCTTTGCTTCCGGACTTACTTTGAGGCTATGTTGTATTACGCGCGGATTTACCCCCGGCCTGTCTTTCGGCGAGTAGGCGAACAGGTCTTTATTCATTACCAGAAAGGATACAAGTTTTTTCTTATCTCCTTCGGACAAGTTTTTTCCTATTTGGGTACTTCGTCCTGGGATAAGTTCCACTTCTTCCATTTCCACCTTGCCAGAAACTTCTTTCTCGCCATTTTTTGACTTTGAAGCCCCTTCTTCTACAGCTTGTGTGAAATTGTTTGCTGGGGCTTTTCGGGCTTTGACGAACACCTTTCTTACTTCGCCCTGATCTATGAAGATTTCTGCGTCTCCTTCCTTGGTGGCGAAAGTGACAGTCAAATGTCTCACGTCAGGGCGAATGTGCAGATTTCCCTGCGTCTGCCTTCCAAGGATGGCGTTGTATGATGAGGGGACATCCATGACGATGAACCTCGCCATCGTCGAGGCAAACAACTCAGCTGCTCCTTTGACCGAAGTCCCTCTCATCATTAATGGAAGGTCGATCCACCCGAGGACGGGTAACTCGGAAGGTCCTACCCCGAAGGTCGGTGAAGTGACAGGCCTGAGATCATTGATGGATATGCCTAAGCTCGGCAGCAGTTGTGAAAATAGGACGTCAGCGTTTGATCCGTCATCAAGCAATACCCTTTTGACATCCCAGTTTCCAATTCTTGCCATGATCAGCATCCCAGTTTCCAATTCTTGCCATGATCAGGAGTGGGTCGTCGTGAGGGAAGACGACTGTGGAACCATCTTATCGGGATACCTTCTTCGCTGGACTTTGATAGTCCATGACAGCTATTTCCCTGGCCTTCCTTTTTCTTTCCGAGGATGGGAGCCCCGTCGTGATTGTTTGTATGACTCCCGCAGGGGGTGGAGGGCGCCTCTTCGGACTTCGGTTTCTCCGCCTGTCGGAGTCGTAGTCCTCATCTTCTACCTTTCCTTCCTCCTCTTTCCTCCCCTTCGGGGAAGGCAACCGTAGGTACCGCCGAAGTTGGCCTTGTTTTATCAGCGATTCAATATACTTCTCTCAGCTGGAAGCAATCCTCAGTGTCGTGGCCATGATCGCGATGAAATTGGCAGAACTTCTTCATGTTTTTTCTATTTTCAGCGGTCATGGCCCTTGGCCTCTGAACTTGTGTTCCCTGCCTCTCCAGAGTCATGAGGATGTTGGTCCTCGTGGTGTTCAGCGCTGTGAAGTTCGGGGGTTTCCTTCCTCGCATCCTCCGGGGTCGGGGTGGCTGGTCGGTCGGATAGCGTGCCTGCTGGCTGGGCCCTTCGCCACGGGTGTGCTCGGGCCTGGGTCCGCCCATTCTTAGTTCTTCGGCCGTCATGTGCTGTTCGGCCCGTCGGTAGAATTCGCCCAGTGTGTCTGGAGGGTCCTTGGAGAATTCGTAGAAGAGTTGGGAATCCCTCCGAAGACCCCTTGTCATGGCGAGGATGCGTATTTCGGGCCGAAAGTCTGGAACACTTAAAGCCTCTCTGTTGAACCTCTCGACATAGTCGCGTATAGTTTCTCCGCTTCTTTGCGCTATGTCGAACATTTGAACGGGCATCTTCGCCGTCGGGCGACTCCCGATGAACTGTTGGGTGAAGGCTGTTGATAACTCCTGGAATTTTCCGATGATTCCTGGAGCCAAGGAGTTGTACCACGCGGTTGCTGGCCCGGAGAGGGTGACCTCGAAGCACTTGCACAAGGTGGCGTCGTCCGCACCGTGCATCATCATGCTGCGTCTGTACTTCGTCAGGTGGGCCTGTGGGTCGGTCCGACCATCGTACGTCTCTAGCCGAGGTACCCTGAAGTCGCCTGGCATAGCTGCCTCGACCACAGCTCGGGTGAAAGGAGACTGATCCCCACAAAAAGACTCAGACAGTCTGGCCCAAACTGGCTTGCGAGCCACCTGCCTCTCGACTCTGTCCAGCCTTGCCAATATTTTCTCCATGAGGGCGGCGGCGCTAGGTTCTTCCTCGGGTGGAGGAGATTGACGACGCCTCTTCGGAGAATGGCTTCGTCGTCGGGGAGAGGGTGACCTCGTCTCGGGCAAAGGGCTCCTTCGGCGTCGAATTTTGGGTTGGTTGGGCCCCGTTTGCCCTGGAAGGCGTGCCCCGAGGGGCATATTTTCTGTTGAAGACTCCTCACGTGGGTCTTCACTCCCCGAACTGCGGCGGACTGCTTTGGGGCTCTTTTCCCGAGGGCGTACCGGTGAAGGAGACCTTTGGGTTTGAGCTTGTTGTGGCCATCTTCTGTCTATCTGTTGTGTCATCTCAGCCACAACAGAGCGTTGGAAGTCACGGAGGAAGCTCATGGTTATGACCAGAGGACGTTCTTCCTCGGGCGTGGAAGTCCCTGGAAGAGTTTGCTCAGCAGCCGGTTGGACTTCAGGCGCGGACGGGGACTTCGGGAGTCCTTTGTCCTTAGAACGCCGAGTCTCAACGACGGCAACCTGAGGGTGGGTTCCCACAGACGGCGCCAAATGATGTCCGGAGACGTCTTCGCTGGAGGACATGGTGGTGTCTGGAGGGACTTCCTGAGGAGGAGAACGCCCGGAGTGGAGGTTTCCCAGGGAGTGGTACCTGAAGAGCCCAAAAGGAAAGGTTAGGAGGTCCCCGGGATGTTTTTCCGGGGAGGAGCCTCCGACGCCCAAGTTAGTTTTCTGAGAGGTGAAGGAAAGAGAGCACTCAGGGGTTTAGTGGCCTTGCCTGTTCGTATCCTCTCAACTGACTGACCAACCCTTTGCAAGGGGCTGTTCTTTGGTATTTATAGAAGTGTCTGGCCCGTTAAGATCATGAAACGTGTTCGGTTAGATCTGCTGTGTACCTTTGGACACAGGGGACAAGTAGCTGTTTGTAGGCTCCCTCGAGCCTTGGTCCGAGACAGGTTGTGAGAAGGCCTGGGCGGCGTCGGCATGTCAGAACGTTGTTTGAGGTGACATGGTGCGTCTGTGGGCGATGTGTCAGAGGCTCCTTAAATGCTCCTGCCGTACTCCCGATGTCCTTTGGGCAAGGTCACTCCCTGGGACGAACACCCTTCTTCGGGAGTTATGCCCACAGTTCGGGGCGCTGCCTAGCTCGCAGGTTCCGCCTTCGGGAAATCCTCTCTTGCTTGCGGTAGCTGATTCTTCTATCCCGAAGGCGATCCGTTTAATCCCCCGAGGGGGCTGTCTGCACCTTTGGAGCCCTCTGGGGTACTAAGCTAAATCCCGAGTTCGAGGCACTGGAATTCGCCTAGTCCGAGGTCAGTACTAGTGCCTCTCTCGGATGGTGCCAGGCTTCCCGAGCATGCTTTTGATATGAGGTACGTTCTAGGAGAGGCGATAGTCCTTCGGCTATCACATTGTTAGTCCAAAGCTTTTTTTGTCAACCATAAACACATATAAAAGCAAAAAAACTGTCATGGGTCTTCTTCAGCAGTCATGTACGGTGGCACCAAAAGCCTCTAGAACCTATAAATCACTTATATTTCCAGACATATAATGTTTCAATCTGCCAATTTATGTCCTAAAATGGTCCACTTTCTACAATATTCTTCACATCCCATGAAACATTAGCCTCTAAATGTTAAAATTGAAAGGCATGTCAATGGTCGAAAATTGAATTATGCACCACAAAATCAAAAAATCTAAAGATTTCCCTTCATTCGCAAATTTCTAAGTTTTAGCAAAGGAGACACATGTGAGGATCCATTTCTTCTACTAAGAGAAAAGGTAAATAATGAAAATTAATTTCAATTTAAAATTATTATATATGATTTACTTAGTTCTGGTCTGTTGTTTTTCCTAATATTGTAGCGTACATTATTGTTTAACACTTAACAACATCTAATTTGTTTTTATTTTAATGTTTGTCGAGTTGTTTGAGAAAGAACCGATGGGATTCTCAGAGAAGAATATAGAAAGGGGGCTGACAAATTCAACTTGGACCATCGATGCATGTGCAACCTCAAACTTTTTTGGCTAAAATGTATGAATTGTTTTTTTTTTTGTATAAGACAAATCAGTCTTGTATAATTTGCATATATCTTGGCTACCTAACAATTTGTCACTGAACATGCATTCTACCATTGTTTTAAGTATGCTTCTATTTGCCTATAATGTGGAATTATAAATTCAATGCCTAAACTTGCTACAGTAAAAATTTGTACTTCATAGTATCATTTTTGCTAAATACATGCATTTTGCCATTGTTTTATATCACTATTGTAGGTTTATAAACTATATCCCAAGTAATTGTAGTTTCCCAAATATTTGATAAGTACTTGTACTGAACTCATTTTATTATTTTTAAAGGTTTTTCTTAAGCAACTTTATTTCAGTATAAATTAATGGTTTCGACCTTAGTACAAAACTTTAGTACTAATAATACAACTCCACTTGCAAAAAAATAAATTGCTGTTATTTAAGTATTTAAAATATCCTAATTGAATAACCTCTTGCTAGGTATACTTGCCTTTTTTAATGCATTCTTCTATTTTTCAAGCTAAATATTTAAGATTTAGTGGGTATTATAAAACCCTATTTGACTTTGGTGCTATCTACTAACTTATACTTATATATTCCCTCATACATGCAGAATAAGAAGACCACACTTGGCTTCCCATCTAATTGCTAGGCAAGATTCTTAAAAGCATATAGAAGTGCCTTACTTGCTACATTCACTTGACTTCTTTCTTGGTTACTTTGTTTACTGAGTTAACCTTGGATTCGGAAAAGTGCTACAGAGTTATAAAAATTTCAATGTCAATGTTGTTATTTCTTGTTAATAAGCCATAGAGGGAAATAGAGTAAACATAGGCACGGTTACTTGCTTTTGATTTGGTTACGGGACCTACTTCTTTCCTAGAGTGTGTTGTGTTTTTTTTTTCTTTTGAAATTTGAAGTAGGAACAGTTTTGAAAAATCAGAAGTCATTGAAATGAAAAAAAAAACATATTGTTTAAGGTGCATTTGTATCATGGAAAAACAAGTGAAACACAGTGTATTAGTAAAATCAGTAAATCATGGCAATTGGAAATATACTTGAGATCTAAAACCAAGAACCTAATACATGCATTCTACTCACATTAAAAATCTCATATACATGTAGACTAAGCACCAGTAAATAGCAACCAGTTTAATTTTTGGAAAAATTATTAAAAGCATATAGAAGTACCTAGTTTGCTGAATTTGCTAAACTTCCTTGTTGGATGCTTTGTTTGTTGAGTTCTCCTTGAGTGGAAAATTTTGAAGTCTGTATTATTATTTCCTGTTAATAAAAGCTAAAGAGGACAATTTCTTGTTTTTAATTTGATTGCTGGACATGTTTCTTTTCTAGAATTTGAAGTATTTAGTTTATCCCTGCATTAGTTGAACAATTTATATAATTTCTAGTCAATGAACCCATTTCAACAATTTGCAGCATTAAAAAAATTCAAGGAAATTGGTAATTCACAACTTGATTTGCTAAAGTTGTTATATTTCTATTGGCTTTGTTGGAACACTATTGTCAAAATGGCAAAAGGTAATTTCAGTTTCTTCAATTATCTGATTTTAAAACAAAATAAAGAATTAAGCATACTTGAATATAACTGATGATGTTTTACCTTCTATGTAGAAGTTGCCACACATTTGTTTCTGGAGAATTGGAGTGATCCCATACTTCATAATGCTACCAATTTTTATTAGTCAATACTTCATGTGCACTGTTGTTCGAAAATGGTAAAGAAGAAATGAAAAAATGAAAACCATCAGTGTAGTTCCTGTAATGTATTTATATGTAGTAGTAAAGGTATAACTGTATCTATAACTGGCAGTAATGGGTCAGTAGTGGATAATGTTTTGTAGCTGTAGAAGAGAGAATGTGGATTCTGGAAGAGATGGTGGTGGACTAGATGAGACTCACGTCTAAGATATATGAAAATTTTATAAGTTATTTATAATGACTTAAGTCCAGAACTGGTCAGCGAAACACCTGCCCACACCACATGAGCTATCCTTTAGAAAAGGATATGTGCTTATGTTCTGGAATTGGAACCTACATATCCACATAAGGCTTCTCACAATTCACCAATGTGAGATGTGGAGGTGTTACAAACTCCCCCCCTTATGTACCCAACGTCCTTGTTGGGGTCAATCGGATTACTTGGTTCCCCGGACCAAGTAACCTCTCTAATCGAACTACTTAGCCCCTAGCCAAGTAGCATATCAAATCTAGGATCAGTCCCGATAGACGATGCATGTGTACACCCACCATGCCACACCATCGTGGTCCCGAGTCGGTTCTGATACCATCTGTAATGACCTAAGTCCAAAATAGGTCAACGGAACACTTGCCCACACCACATGGGCTATCCTTTATGAAAATGATAAACACTAGGTAATTAAGAATGAACTCTCAATATAAGGAAGTTCCCCCATCCCATACCGGCAGACTCAACAACATACTTTGAACCAAACCTGGCTCTAAAACCATCTGTAACGACTCAAATCCAAAACCGATCAACGAAACACCTGCCCACACCACATAGGCTATCATTTAGAAAAAGATAAGTGCTGGGTACTTCTGTTCTGGAATTGGAGCCTATATATCCATATAGGGCTTCCCACAATTCCAAAACAGAAGCATTAGCGCTTATCCTTTTCTAAATGATAGCTTATGTGGTGTAGGCAAGTGTTTCGTTGACCGGTTCTGAACTTTGGTCATTACAGATGATATCAAAGCCAACTCGGGACCGCGATGATGTGGCATAGTGGGTGTGCACATACATCATCTACTGTGACTGATCTTGGATTCGAGAGGCTACTTGGCCAGAGGCTAAGTAGTCCGATTAGAGAGGTTACTTGGTCTAAGGAACCAATCAATCCAATTGACCCCAATGAAGAAGTTGGGTACATAAGGGGGGAGTTTGTAACACCCTCATATCCCACATAGGTGAATTGTGGGAAGTCTTATATGGATATATAGGCTCCAATTTCAGAACATAAGTACCTAGCGCTTATCCTTTTCCAAATGATAGCCCATGTGATGTGGGCAGGTGTTCCATTGACCGGTTCTGGACTTGGGCCATTACATTATTTCTGTGGTAAAAAATGAAAAATAAATAAATATTTAGATGACATGTGACATACATAGGGGTGAAATAGGTAAAAAACACTTGAAAGTACACATGGCAAACATCTATCAATTGGAATAAAAAAAATATGAGAACATGAATTTCTTATATTGTCATTCTTTTTGCTTTCATATATATTAATAAATTATTGTTTATTCATCTTTAAAACTAATAGTTAAACTACCCGAGAGTTCCAAGACAGGCAGTAGAGACCCTTAATCGTCGGCTAGATCCGGTCACTTATGTACAAAAACATGAAAAAAGGGTGTTATAAGGCTCCATAAGTGTGTCCCAGGGGATGCCCCTCTGACGCTCAAGTCAGTATAATCATAGTGTAAAAAACCTAGGGGAAAGTGAAAGAGATATTCTTTCCATATATAGCTAGTATGTGGGCTTAGTAAGTCTGTGCCCTAGTTTCTAAATTTAATAGGTTTCATTGGGCCTTTCTTTATTAGTTAAGCGTAAGGCTCGATGTCCCGATAATGATTAGGTCTAATTTAGGTTTTAGCTATCGAAAAGTCATTCCCTCCTAATGAATGCAAGGTCACAGAGGTCATCGTATTCTGATCTTCATATGTGGAAAGTACCCCTATGTGGGAATTTGTTCATACAATCATATTTGCTTTTTACTCTGGTGAGATGCTTATATTTTACTTGGTTGAGTTGCTTTTAAATAGCATTAAGGCTTTTCAAGGACTCATGTGTCTAATATTTTCTAGATCAAATCAATGTTCCTTAATTGTCTAGCCGTGTTAGCCAAAATAACCCTCTACAATAAGGTTAGTGTTCCCCAGAAAATTATCCTTAAAGGGATAAAAGATTGTTACCTCTTCTAGGTTTCAACTTTGAAAATCAGGCCTCTATAGGCCTTCAGGCTTAGACATCAAAAAGTTCAAAATAGTTAACAATACTTGACACTTTGTTGAATATTCCCCTAATGGGTCAAAGCCTATGTAGGCAAGGGTTTCTGCAAGTGCGGGACCTCTTTAATAGTTCCCATATGTCATTGATCTATTCACTCATAAAGGCTTGTATGGGATGCAACTCTAGTCCCAATAGTGCAACTAGGGTCTCAACTTTCATAAAGTAGAGAATTCGAGATGTAGTTTTAGTCATTTATTTGAGGGCATGATCCTACATCTATCCAAGGCTTTGGGAGGTAATCGTGACCTTTTTCTTGTTTGGGGACTTAGAGAAAGTAAGGTATCATTCTATCAAGTCTTGCCAAGGAATATTTATTTCCAGTCATGTGTGTGGCACTATTTACTTCTATTAAGCTTCAATGGGGCTATTTTTCTAGTGTGTATTCATTATACCTCGTTAGTTTCTTGTGGGCATAATGCGTCTTTTAGAGGTCTAATGCGTCTTTTAGAGGTCTTCCTTTTATAGGAGTATTTGATCTTATTTAGTTGAAGGGTTTTGAGTGTGTTTGATTGTCAAGAACTTTCTGACCTCTTGTTAAAAATCTTCAAGGAGTTTTTCAATCTTCTCTCTAGGCTTTCTTTTTGCTTGATACATAGGGTCATAGCTTACGGGGCCTTGTAAATGTCAAGACTTCAAATGTGCTTGTGAGGGCTCGTGGCTCTTATGGCCACCATTATAGCCGTCGGGTGGCAACTTGGTGGTCTATAGCCATCGAGTGGTAACTCTTTGGGATCGTTAAACCCTTCATTGCATTTTTGCTTTGTCACTACTTCAATGGAGTTGGGTTGTCGTTACCAACTACTTTATAGGTTTTCTAGAATGAGAAACCTCATTTTTTGAGAGATTTACCTTTAAATTATGTCTGAGCACTTATTGGCCTACTATTATTTACTTGTTGATGTCGTTTATAGTGCTTGGAAAATATCATGTAATGAAGTTTCATATATGAAATATTCATTTTGCTTGTTAGATACTTCTTCCCTTTTTGAATAGACATTATCCTTTTATGATTGCCTTGTATTTGGGAGGCCTCGGGATTGGTGTTCATATAGTTGCCTTCATGTACTAAGCTTTTGTTACACTTAGTTGTATCTCGATGTTTTTACCAAGGGCTTTAGGAGTTGTTTTGCTTTATTCACTCTGCTTTCACTTCATAAGCCATCATTTGGCTTCTAGGATAGTTTGTCCTTTTTGTAGTCTTTTGTCTGCCATAATTTATCTTTCTATCTTATTAACTCATTTCCCACTTATTGGCCCTCGATTTTTGTATGTGAGCTTTTTTGGTTTTATAGGAGTTTCTAATCTCTAGGTTCATTGCTCAAACCTTTTAGGACTTGTCATCTTTAGATCTTATATTTCTAACTTAAACCTATAGGCCCTTTAGGACATTTAAGGGTCCGTTGCCCCCTCTTTGGAGGTTTAAGTTAGATTCCAACAACTATGTTAGCCTTATTTGCTCGGGCTTGTAGTCTTTGTCGAATCATGAGTTTTCGTAGGGTCAGCCTTTCTTCTTATAGTGTAGCCTTGTTAGGGCCTCTAGCTGCTAGGGTTTTTGCCTTTATAGGGTCATCCTCCCCTTATCGTCGTGTGGCCTTATAAGGGCCTGTGGCTGTTAGGTTTTTTTCCTTTATAGGGTCAGCCTTATTTTTCATCATATGGCCTTGTAGGGGCTTTTGGCTATTACGTTTTTTGCCTTCATAAGGTCAGCCTCCATTCTTGATTTTATTTTTTTGTCTAGGGCTTATACTCCAACTTTTGTGATAAATGATAGTAAGTTCTACTGGTCAACTCGTGGCGAAGAATGTTGGTGCAACAGTGGGGATGCAACCTGTAAAAGTTAAGGTGATGAAATAGTTAATTGAGCCCCTGGTTTCAACTATGGATGGGTAAAATTAAGGCGGTGTCTTTAAAGATGCTGATAACCCCCTAACTTCACACTCATCCCCTATGTCATCTTCATATCATTTGCTTCATTCATTTGATGACTGAGCATGCAGTTGTTACTTCAATTGCTGCTACTAGAGTAATTGTTGTTTCAAAATATACTGGTGGCATTGATATTGTTGTTTGATCTATTATGACTATAGTATAAGTTGGTCCTGCCGCTGTTTCAGATGCTGATACTGAAGGATGCTGGTATTTAACTAAGAATTTATGTTAGGCTGCAGGACATTAGCCCCTTATTATAAAGGAAAAATGTTGACATTTGCTTGCTGAGGACCACTAATAGGATTATGTAAAGAGCCAAAGAGAACCTACTACACTGAACCCATGTCAACATTTTATAGTCCTAAATCCAAATCGAGATTAGGCTATAGTTGACCTAATGCTATTTGTTGGGTGTTTAAAGCCTTAGAAAAGAAAGACACAAAATCATGTTGCAAGTTTCTCATTGCTCTATTGCATTGTTGATATAGTACCTTGCAAGTTCATTAATTATAACTGAGGATTCATTTGATCATCATATGTGTGTGTTTAATTAATTTGAGACTTTGGTTGCTTAAGGATAGATGTGTTATTTAAGTGGTCTTCCTTTAGGGAAGATGTGTAAATTTTCTCTACCATTATTAAGCCAGTGTGGACATAGCATGACTTTATGGTCTAAGCTTTTCGTGCACCCTTTGTACATTTAGAAGTCTTTTTAAGCTCTTTAGTTATCGAACTCCATTTTTAAGTTATAATGAGCTTTAGACCCCTATTATTTTTTTTAAAAAAAACCTTTCTTTGCAATGGGCATGTCAGTATGCTCAATAAACTTTGCCAAATGGTGAGCTCAAAATTCAACTCAATAAATAAATCACAGCATTATTATGCTTCACACACACACACACACACATATATATATGGAAATTCACTCTTATGATGGCTATACGTGTAATTAACATGATCGCATCATAATGCATGTAGCATACTATTTTAGATTCTTACCAAGGCACATGTCTATAAAAGGTAATGCATATCCAATTGTTGCAAAAACATCAATAATATTTTTCCATAGAGAAGTACTAACCTTAGTTCTGCAAAAAAATCCAAGCAATTATTTCTCAAGCGATGCTCGTTAATGTGAGTAGTAGTCCTTTTCGTGTTTCATTAGATGCTTTATTTACAAATGGATTTTTGCTTTCTGTTCTTAGGTCTTCAAGGCGGGGTCTTGCTTTCCCTTGTCTTGGGTCCAGCTCAAGTCTAAACATGTCATCATTGCCATTTATAGGCCTCAAACATTCGGGTGTACGTTGTGGATGACCAATCTCTTGTCCATCAAATGACACAATTTTCCTCATAATATGGATATCGCCTTCTCCTCCATTAACAAAGGAAAGGTCCCTTGCTACGAGTGATTCATGATTTCATCTGGCAAGATCATCACTTATCCCTACATATACATATAGCAGCACATGACCACAACAAGAGTGCTAACTATATATAGGCAAATATTATTCATGCCCAATCATTACTTATACCTTCGTCGACCTCTAGAGTTTTTTTTTTGTGCATGCTCTTTCAAGAAAATGCCAAAAAAAAATATTACGTACTTGCATACTTGAGCTTTTGATCAAGCTATAAACATATGTATATGTTTCACAAAGAATTTTCATGACAACATATCATGGTAGCAATATGCTTAGTGCATATTATTTATGAACAGGTTTGTTAACATTTCCACGTGTATATATGCTTTCATAATGGCATTTAATTTTTAACAAAAGCTATGCACATCAATCTTCATTATTTTAAGTAAATAATTGTATAAAATTTACCTGGTGCCTCCAAGAAAATGTTGAATTTTCCAATGTCTTTGTTGAGGTGCTAAGTGACGGTGATGGAGAGAACATGCCTTTCTTAGGCAATTACATGGCTTAATTAATGTTGGTCCACGGACCACCCCTTGCCTTATCCATTTTTGTATGACATCTTTAGGTGGTCAACAATTAACCATTATGTGATAATATCATGATTTTTCTAATTATTATTATTATTATTATTTTGGCCATGTGACCTTGGGGCCCCTCCTTGTTTTGCTTGGTACAGCCTGCCACTTTTTTGGCCATGTGAGCATAAGTGTTGTACCTTCCATGTTCTCTATTTTTTATTTTTTTCCTACATCTGATTCATTTTTTTCTTGTAAATTAGAAGCCATGTATTGCACGATTTTCGTACAAAATCATGGAGAGCAAATTCCTTATTTCTCATCAAATTAGAAGCCATGGATTTCAATTCTTTTCAATCTTTTTGGCGATGATGAATAAGAAAGACCTTAAGCCATCATTGCCCATGCCGGCGAAAGAGCATGCGTTAACATTATTGTAGACGAGCATGGCCAACTGGATACCGAAACCACTATCAAGTTTTGTGAGAGAGGAAAAGAGACTTGATTATAAGAAAGATGGTTTTTCCTTCGCTGTATCGCTCCACCGAAGAGGTGTTAGCATGACATAGGAGGCATCCTCCTATTGACACTCGATATAGTTCTTATTGACCTTTGATCAATTGCAATCCCATTACTGGATTGGCTGTAGATAAGATTAATTGGCTGCAAGCAGCCATTTTCCATGAATCCGTAACAAAGGCAGTTGTCAGCGTTGACACCAATTCCATAAAAGCACATCGTTATACACATATAAATTATTAGCATGATGGACAAGGCCAATAAAATATTTCCTTAAATTAGAATAAATCAAAGAGAGTGTAATCTATGTTGATTATTTGTTGGCCAGAGCCATAGCTTTGCAGTCATCTACAGTGAAACTCAGTGAATATAGTAAGATTTGTAGTCATGTTGTCTAGTTCTATAACCAAACAATGCCGGCGATTATGCCCTTAAGGTTCTCTTCTGGTAGCAACACGCGGTGTCCAGAATGGCTGGGGCTCGACATGATAGATGAAAATCATATTGCTCAAGTGCTGTTAAGTAAACGATGTTGTAGTGATGTGTGACCAGAGGGCTCTTGTTCCTATAGATAACGCCATTTAATAGTTAAACTACCCGAGGGTTCCGAAACGAGTAGCGGAGACCTTTGATCGTTGGTTAGATCCGTCATTTATGTATAAAGATATGAAAAAATGGTGTTAGGAGGGTCCTCGGGCGTGTCTCAGGGGAGGCTCTTTCAATGTTTAAGTTAGTATAATCGTAGTATAAAAACCTTAGGGGAAAGTGAGAAAGATACTTCCTATATATATAGCCAGTATTGTGCCTTTATTTATTAGTTAGGCCAAGGGCCCAATGACCCGATAATGATTGGGTCTAATTTGGGTCTTAGCTACAAAAAACTATTATTAATGTTGCATTATTTGTCATTCATTAGTCTTGTCGTTAAAATGTGTCAAATTTAACAAATAAACTAAATCCTCTCGCTTTCTTCTACAATGTTTATCAAAGCACTAAATTTAAAACTATAGCCTACTTATTTCATTCAAATCTTTATTGAAACTTAGATACTGATTTTTTTTTTTTTCATTCAAGGTGGATAACTAAAGATTGTACAGAATAGCGCAATTAAGGGAACCATATAAAATTTTTTGAAAACCTGAAACTTTTGGTTACTGGTCTTCACGAACTACAACTCCAAGCTATTGTCTATAGTGGCTGGTGAAAAAAGTTTCCCTATTTTAAAAATATTTTTATGCTTCAACTTCCTCTTATTTTTCTCTACAACTTTTACTAAAGTACCAGATACAAAATCTTAGTCTATCATCTCTCAATTCACACCAAAACTTTGAAACTCAAAAGTTCTCATGTTTGTTATCAAATTCCTTTCTTAGACCCTCTTTTTAGTTCATTTACTACATTTGGCTTATTTTAACAACATGACTAATGGAGGACAAATGATGTAACATCAATGATAGTTCTAGGACAAATAAACAATAATTAATAGTTTAAGGATGAATAAATAATATGAATTATAGTTCATAAAAATCTTGTGTCATTTACTTGATTTTTAAAATCCTTTCATTTTATAGAAGTTTTTCAATTTTTATTTTTAATGTTTCAATAATGTGTATTATTTTCATGCATTTATCGTTGTACTTATTTGGACTTTCCAATTTGGGATTGGTTTGACTAGCCTTAACATGATAGTTGCACCTTACAATGAAAGCCAAGTCGTTTGTGTTGCCCTTTTAAATTTACCATACTAACTTTTTTAATGGGTAAATTTAACATAGGGGCGAAGTTAAAGGCAAATTTACCAACACCAGCCCCAGTTTTGTGTCCCAAGTTTACTTGGTTTGCCCACTTATTTAGTTGCTTACTATTTAGGAAGGACAATCTTCGGAGAAACACGCTTAATGCACGTATATTGCCGTAACTCAACATCTGTATTCTCATCATGGAATGAATAAATGGAATGCATTATAATACTTTCAAGTCCTTAAAATCATTTAACTAGAGCTTCGAGCAAAATGAAGTTTTCAGTAACTTGTTAGCAATGGATATTGACCAATTCAACCCCAAGCGGGCTTTATGCTTAGATAGGGAAGGAGGGTGATAAAGATAAAATTGGGAAAATAAAGAAAATTTTTTTTTTAATTGGTACAAGTATTGGAATAAACATTGTCAAATTCTAACATTTATTGACTTCCCATATATATAAAAGGACCTCCACAACATTTCCATGCATGCACTTCATACCACCCTAAATCTATAGCTAATTCGGTTATGGTCCAATAAGCTAACTTGAGTGTCGAAGAGTTCCTTCGAATATACTTTTTGGGGGTTTGACGTTATCTTTTATCATAGGTTCTCAGGTACTAGTCCACTTGGGTTAACCAATCAGAGGTCTCATTCAACCATTTTCCCTAGTAGTTTAATTATCAATTTGACATCATATGTGGAAACAATAGTTGGTAAATGAAGATCCCAACACAAACATGATCATTTTGATGATGAAAATGTTGTTAATGGTGTACAGGGCCTTTTGGAGTAGCCAGGGGCTTCTCAATGCCAGGAAACCAGATAAAGGACTGTCGGGGAAGAGCCCCAATTGCTCATTTACATTCCAATAAAAGGCAAGGCCCTCACAACCTCAAATGATGACATGATTTGTTTGAGAGGCTCAAAGCCACCTTTCCAACAGGGGGATCTAGAGGGTAATCCCACCAGCCAGAAGAGGTAGTGGAAAGCTACCCAGCACCAGAAGGAACTAGAACCTAGCCAAAAATCCACTACAGGACTTTAAGGTCTGCTCAAAAGTGCCAAAATTAAGTGATATAAGCAAGATCCTTATGAAGCTAGGTCAGATGGAGGAGTATTTAAGGACCACTAGTCAGCCCCTAAGCAGTCTTCCCTAGCCAACATGAATGTTAATTATTTATAGGTCCAACCATGTTTTAATCAAATCAACAACGCCCTAACTTTTGAAGGCTTTAGGTTGCCAAAGATATATTTGTATGATGGACAGTTCATCATGGAGTTATGGACCTTGTAAACCACATGTAAAGTTATATAATATCCATGACATTAGAAAAGGCCATAGATGCAGTGATGTATAGAGCATTTAGTGGAACCCCTAACGGGTGGCTCCAAGAGTTGGTTTGGAACAAACAGGGGTTGTTAGTTCCAATCGTCTAAATAGTTGTCCCAAATTTTTATGCTGCACTTCCTAGTAAGTCACCTCATTCTTAAGACAACTGACCACCTATAAAAAATAAGGTAAGGAAAAGACAAATATGTAAGGGACTGTATTAGAAGGTTTAATGCAAAAATAGCCTGATATAAGACTTCTTTTCTGAGGTGCATTTGTTGACCATTACTCAGTAATTACTACGAGTCTTGTGATTGGCAATGGATTTATAGGAAAACCTCATCTACTAGCATTGAATAATTCTTATATCGAGCCATCAGGTACATGTATGCAGAGGAGGTTAATAGGCTTAACTCCCAAAAGACGACCCTAAAGTAGCAATAGTAGAAACTAAAGAATACTTAACTCCTGTAAGAAAAAGACCTTGGTGGCCAAGGGTGTCATATACCTCTTTATGAAATTCGATGACAAATATTCAATATGCTTTAGAAAGAAAATGAATAGTAACCTAGTGGCTTCTGTCTTTACCATTGAAGGAAAGTTGCAACATGTAGAAGTATTGTCACTACCACGAGGGAATAGGCCATGATACTAAGACTACTAGGAGTTACTAGAATTCATTGAGGAGTTAGTAAAGGAAGGAAAGTTAAAAGAGTGAAATATTGTCCGTCCACCTTCCCCATGTAGGATACCATATGACAAACCCAAGAAAAGGGAAGAAAGATGACAATCATGAGCTAGATAGAGGATAAGGGAGGGAAAGGTCCCACTCTTCCAATAGGGGGAACGATTATTGGAACTTAGGACTTACTAATGAGGTTATCCATATGATTACAATGAGTGTGTCAAGTTTACCCAATTTTACATATATTTTTTATCCATTCATCTTGGGATGCTTTAAGTTCAGCCCAAGCTAAGTAAAACTTTAATATTAAAAGTAAAATAAATATCAAATAATATGATTATGGTTTGGAGTGTATATTTAAGGAAGACTATTAAAAATGATCATTTGACATTGCCAACACTAAAATATTGACACTAGCATACCACCAAAATGTACCAACAAGAGTTAATTATAAATGTATCACACAATTAGTTGTAGAATATCACCACTTAGGTGAGAATATGTCTTGCCTATTTTTTGCCACCATTTTGTGACCAATTTGTGATCAATATTATTAGCAATATTTTGCCTCTAGAGTTATTTTGTCATTGTTTTATCACAAATATGTGTAAACAAGTTATGTGTTGCTATTTGTCATCAAATTTCATTAATCTTTTTTTGTCATAAATTAGGTGGCATATGCCGCTTATTCAAGTAGTGGTTTGAATTGATGATGTGAGTTTCCTGAATCTCAGTGGCCCTACCAATATTAAGGGTTGTTTATCATCCATTAGGTGTATTTGTCTAGTTTTAATATGTATTTGTCTAATTTTAGTAAACATTTGTATAGAATGAATATCATCTTATCTAGATTTAAGATACATTTATTTTATTTTGATTGTATATTTATTTCTGAGATGTATTTATTTATGATTAAAGTCATTTTATCTATATTTGAGATACAATTGTTTTGCTTTAACTGTATATATATTTCTAAGATTCATTTATCTAGTTTTAATATGCATTTGTCTTGTTTTGATAAAAATTTATCTATATTTGAGATACATTTATTTTGCTTAATTGTATGTCTATTTTTAAGATTCATTTATTTAGTTATGAGATGCATTATCTAGTTCTATATGCAGTTATCTAGTTTTGATATGAAGTTGTCTAGAATTGAGGTTATTTTATTTATATTTTAGATAAATTTGTTCCACTTTGATTATATGTTTATTTTTTAGATTCATTTGTCTAGTTCTAAAATACATTTTATCTAGTTCTGATATGCATTTGTCTAAGATTAAGATCATCCTATTTGGATAGATACATTATATTCATTTTGATTGTATATCTAATTCTAATATATATTTGTCTAGAATTTTTGTTACATTTAAAAGTTTCCATTAGTAGATGCATATACACCTGATGGATGTGAGAAATTCTGTCACTATTATCATAGTGACGGTTGATGAAGTACATGAAACCCAAGATTAGTCTAATTATTCACTCAGAAATGTGGTTATCTTCTATTGAGCAAAAATGTAAGACAAAATAATAAACAAAATTTTCTTTTAAATGGTAATGGTCCTATGGGCTTTCCACTGCTAAAACTCAAAATTACAATTACACCATCAATTCTCAGGCATCATCAATCTATACTCTTCTACACTTCTCACAATATGCTACACATCACTGCACATTACTCACCACACAAAACTCTAACATCACACACCAATTAATAAACAAACTAATCTATCCCTCCCTTCTTCACTCCTCCAACCGGGTTTGAATTTCAGTCAAAGTCTGGCCAATAGATTTATTATTGTTATTCCACACAATTAACTGTTCTTATCTTTTTTTTTTTCACTATTTCTTATTCCTCCTCCTCCTCCTCATCTTCTACAAAACTCTTTTATCATCATTAGCAGGAGCATTTTCTAGTTCGTCCGATACTTTACAATAGACATATCCCGGGCAATCCATTTCAGTGTTAGTGGATTGAGTGGAGTGCAAAAAGTAGTGAAATAAAGGCAGTAAGGCATTTTCAAACAATGGATCAGTTGTTGGTGTCTTTTTATTTTTTTCATCTATTTGAGCTATCATCCATGTTTTGTGCTTAGATAGTTTGTTAGTCCAATCATGTGTTAATATGTTAGTCTAATAGAGTATCAGTTTGTTAGCGTGTTAGTTTGCTTTTTTGTTTATTTTTTTGGTTTGTTTCTTTTAGGCTGTATGCTTAGATACCATATATGTCTTACTTATTTACTTTACAATATCATAGGGATTGAAAAATATAGAAGGCTTACAGTTGAGCCAAATGTCCCCTGTTCATCAGTGCTATATTTCTATAATAGATATAATATGTTCTATAGTGAATAAGAATGGTCTTTTATTAAAAAAAAAACTAGAACATTGATGAAATTATAATTTGCAACCAGACCTAGATTAAACCACAAATAATGTTATGATTCCTCATGGGTAAGAAACATTTATTGTTACAAAATTATAATATGATTGGCCACAAAAATCATAGATTCATATATAACCTAAACGAGAGTTATCCTCATCCATGTGAAGTCCACATAAATAAACAATGATCATTAGGCTGTGATAATTATGATCTATCACTTAATTATAACTCTTTATTGCTTGGTATGATTAGATACAAAAAAAAAAATTAAGACTGTATATTTAATTTTCAAAAACTACTCAAACTATAACACAGCAAAATTTGTAGAGTTTCTGAAAAGAAACTTTTAAATACATTTGATATTTTAGAAAGTCATGTGTAAATTTCGAATCTCAACCTGACGCATTATACCAATCAGTCAAATAATTCTAACAAGTTGTAGCCTGGGCTAAGGATTCGATTTCATGATCTGGCCTTCTCTACGCTATTCTAAATTCATCCACTTGATCTACCCCTCCTTCGCAGAGCTAATTCTCCCCTGAGGGGAGAAACTCGGATTCGCCGCCAGTGTCCGCGTGCCGTGGCTACTGTCCACTGGAGGAGGAAGATCTGGCGCCGGTTGATCCGTCACCCGCCACATCTTGACTGACTTATCCAAACTCCCACTATACAAAATCCACGCCGCCTCCGCTGTCTCGTGATCTTCCTCCACCGCCAAACACTTAACTGGTCCAGTATGACCCGACAGAACCGACAAGGTTGAATGGTTGGTACCGTTTCTTTTCCACACCCAAATCGACATGTCCGCCGACCCACTGAAAACGAGGTTCGCCACAGTCGCCAGGCATAGGATCGCCAGCTTATGACTCCTCAGAAGGCCGCCGTGCTCGAGGTTTTTTTCCCTCTCCCAGAAATTCAACAACCCGTCCGACGACCCGGAATAGATTATGGTCGCTTCCGGGTTGATGGCGATGGCCGTGACGGCGCATTCGTGCTTCAATAACGTCTGCGAAAAGAAATGCTTCGTCCCTTTCCCCTGCAGCTCCCTCCTCCAGACCTTGACCGTTCCGTCGGCCGACCCGGTGAAGACGAGCCCGTCGAACCCGACCACGACGGAATTGACGGCATCATCGTGAGCGGTAACGGACTCGATACATCTGGAGTCAGAAACTCTCCAGACCTTAAACGTTTTGTCCCAAGAAGCAGAATAGAGAAGCGTTTTGTCTTCGTTCAAACAGAGACACGAGATTGCATCAAAATGCTTCAGCCATAGCCCGCTTCGGTTCCTGCTCACCTCGACGTAACTGCTCGGCTTAACCGAGCTCCTGATGAAATCCTTCAACGTCGGCAACGTCGCAACCCGCCGGTGAACGTTCGGGCTCTTGCTTGAGATTTTCCAGACGCGGATTTTGCCATCCTGATGACCAGTAAAAATCTTCGCGCCCGCAATCACAATCGCCTTCACCAATCCACTGTTCGATTTGAACCCTGAAAACTCCTTGCGATCCTTCCAGACCCGAATGTTCTTGCTGTCTGATCCAGTGTACAACAAATTCCCGGCCACCGCCAGAGAATAAATGTGGCCCTGTTCGCGGATTATCGAGCCCAAAAGCGCGGTCTGGGACGGCTTATCGTTGTTATTGTCCTCGAATTCGAACTGGCCATGAGAAGACCACGGCGATTTCACGAAGGGAGAAGAGGACTCGCTAGTAGGCAAACCTCCGTCGGCCAGCATGGACGAGAAATAATGATCTTTCCTTGGGAAACTCGAGAAATACTCCTCCGAGAGATCGGAGTTTGTTATCCTAACAACCCCGGACAACTTCCTCTCCGGCACTGGCCGAATAACGGTGGTTTCTTTAAAGCAGACGCGGGCACCGCTGTTTCTCGATCCGTTTCTCTGCAGGGAGCCCCTGACTTTGCGGAAGACCTTGCCGGCGAGTGATTTGAGGTGGCAGAACAACCAGAGGAAATAAAACACCCGGAGAACGAGGAAGGGGACGAAGACCAAGAAGGAAGGGAAGCGAAAACTCAAAGAACCTAAGTTGTCGGAGCCGATCAATGACAGAACAAGAAGAGGCAACAAAACAAGGAAGATGAAATCGAAAGGCTCAGACAACCATCTCTGATGATCGTTATTAGTAGTATTCTTGTTACATGTACTGTTATAAGGGTTTCTTGTTGCGGGTGTCTTGCCATGAAACAGTTTCGACTGGTTTTGGTTTGAGGTTGTTGACGTTCCCTGCATGGCTGCTGAGCGAGAGATCGCCTTCCTCTTGTTTCATGGCCTGAGCTATTTTACTAGCCGTTGGTCGGTGAAAAATGGGGAAACTGGGAAATGGTGTTGTAGCAATTCATGGGTTGTCATTGTTCTTGCAATTAAGATTAGCGGATAATAATGTGTTTTTGACTAGGTCTGGTTGCTCAAAGATTTATAATTTTGTGGCTGCCAAAAATTTTAGGTGTTTGACTTGCATTGCTTACTTTATTCGGTAAATTTCATTTTGACTTGATTTAAGGGGTCTTATGTTCATACGATTATTTCAAGCTACAAAATTAGTCATTTGTCATTATCAAAATTAAAGATTTCTTTGGAACAAATCCAACATAATACAACTTCCACATCTTCCCCGCAATCGAATATAAATCCATGGAGTGCTAGAGAGGATGATGGTTGATCGTAATCTTGAAGTTACTGGCTGGCACAAAATATAGATAAAACAACTTTTGTTCAATGGATGACGATGTCATAACAAATAATTTGAACTGATGAAAATAAACAATATGTATCATATCCCTATTATAACCTAAACGTTGGTTTAGAAGTTTTCTTATTATTGAGTTCTAAGAGTCTATTGTACAAAATGGATGACAAAACCAACCAAAATGGTTAAAGATATTGTCCCAAGTGATACCAATGCATTGGTAAAGTTGTTGTATCCTCAGTTAGGAGCTCTTAAGTTTGACTCTCCACTCCCACTTGCTCATAGAAAAAAGCTTAAGTTTATGGATTCTGGGTGGAGTTAAGGTCTGTCTGGGACAAAAGGCTCTCCCCAATTATAGACATGATTGAATGATCAGCTCTGTATCCCTAATTCACCTAAAGTAGCAGTCATAAGGCTGGTTACTGTTCCCCAATTTACTAAATAGGCCAAATGATGAGAGTATTTACTCCTAATGCTAGTAGGGTTGTTGGTCATAAAAAATGGTTGAAGATGCCTCAGAAAATAATACTCAATCTTTAGTTGAATAAAAAAACAAACAGTAATTATAATTGTATAACTAGTAAGACTATCTGTAATAGCTTATCTATTTTATATTTTTTCTCTATTTTGGGGAATATGAAGTCCCTTTTCATTGCAATAGCTTCTCATTTCATTCTCTATTATGAGAGAAAAGATTTCATTTCCTATATTTGCAGAAATGTCAAAAATTTTGGGAAATGAAAAAATCAATAATTTTTTCATATTTATTATTTTCTGTTTGTTTAGTAATAAGTTATTTTCGTGTTTATTGATTCTGCTAGCAAATAAGAGATAACAACTATGATTAGAAAGGAAGCTAACAATGAAGCAGTACCCACTCATGCATAAACAAGAGAGAACAAACTATAAAATATTTTGAATTCATTTTAAATATAGAATATTTAATTGTTGGAATAATTAAACTAGTCATTAATTTAAATTTACTTTAAATGTGTAACATTTAATTTTTAAATGATAAATTCAATATTCTATGAAATAAAAAAATTGTTTGAGTTGTAGCAAAAAAAATAATAAAAATTTTAATTTTTACTTTCCTATTTTATAAAAATTGTGGGAAAGTTGTTGAAGTTACTCTAGAATGTCAGTGTTTATTACGACATATGAGACAAAGACTAGTGGCCAATTGTGCATTAAACTTTAAAGAAGCGTCGGCAAACTAAAAAAGGATAAAATAAGTTGGAAAATTTAACTGTCCTGTAACACGTGGTATCGGCTATCGGCACTACGTAAGACTGGAGTCGTCGAACTCTCTCGTTTGTTCAGAAAATTTTCCTTCGTTTTCCTGCGAGAATCTGTTTTCCGATGGAAGAATCTTGATCACGAAACCGTTCCTTTAATCCGCCTCGACGCTGTTGTTCACTGCGATGTTTCTGGACGGTTTAATTAGACGGAAGCTCTCTTCTCTGTTGCAGCCATGGCTGGCCGAAGAACCCGAAATGGAACTCCGATTAGGGTTCATAAATTCGTCAGTGATCGTGAAAAGCCTCCGTTTCAGTGTTTCCGCTCTAAATCAACTCATAGATAGTTCTTCTTGGTTCTACTTCGAAGAAGTTACTATCGAACAGTTCGAATTTCGATTCTCCAACTGGTCAGCTGCTGCTTTTACGTTCGAAGCAGTAGGCATCAACGTGACTCTATCTTTCAAGTAACCCACTTCCGTATCTTTGGTTATTCTCTTCTCCATGGTCGTCATGTAAATATACTAATGAAGCTCTCGCCTTTTTTTTCCTCTTTTCCCCTGGGTTTAGGGAGGCTGAAGAACGAAGCTTCAGAAAGGTCTCGAAACGAGGTTATGATTCAGCAGAGAGTGTGGAAAGGAGTATTTCCAAGATTGACCCTGAGGTGATTCCCCCGTGCTCAACTTCTCCGTTTTGCCATAGCACAGTACTGTATGTATCAAAAGTTTTACAGAATGAGTTCTCATAAATTGAGGTGTCAAATTAGTGGATGTCTAAATTCAAGCGGACTTGGTATGAAATTCTATCTCCAACATGTTTTCCATACTATACAATGGCGAAAGGAACATGGAGAACATAGGCTTTTATAAATATAACAAAATGATGTGCTAGACAGGGACTAGAGATAGAATTGTGTGCCAGGTGCGTTTAAATTTGAACTCACTGTTGATTGTTGGTTGACACATCATTTAACTCAATCTCGTAACACTTTTAGTATGTGTAACATTGTTCCTGAAAAACAGAGAGCAAATAATGTAAATGATGTTTCTCAATCTGATGCAGAATGCCATAATGTTCAATAGCCAAATGAATAGGGCATCATGAGGTGTTGTGTTGCTTTGAGAAATGCCATAAATGGTGTGAGTTTAGGTTAAAGATGAGAATGATGATGTTAAGATTGCTGGTCCATCATTACTTTGAAAAGCAGCATTTTAGCATGATCATTACACTTAGATCTATGGATATCTGAGAGATCATTTGTAAGGCTTGGGTATTTTTGCAGGGAGTGTATGCTGGATTTTTACTGTTTAAATGTTTAACCCTCTCTGATTAGCCTTGTAATTTGCCTTTGTTTAAACATGCCTTACACTGCTATAGATGTATAAAAGTTCGTTGCACACTATCACAAAAGGAAATATTGGGATTTTCATCTCACATTAGCATGATTTTTCAGAGCCAATTTTTTTTTCTGGTTCCATGCAAGGTTTTGAAAAGCGAAAAGTGCACTATAGCGATAAGGGTTCCAAAGCGCAAAGCGCAAAGCGCAAAGTAAAAGCGAGGGCTTTAATGAAGTAAGGCGTTCCTTTAGAGATAAATTCTAGGATATGTAACTAGCTAATTAAATACATAAAAATACCAAAATAAACTACTAAATATGTTTAATATCTATAAAAAGACACAAACACATCCATATAATGTACCAAAGTAGTAATAACAATTTATAGAAAAATAGTAAAACCAAATACTCTAAATCCCAAGTCTCAGAATACTCTAAATGCTCTTATTCTTTGTACTCCTCAGTCCACAATTGTCTGCTTGTCTTCGTTTTTTTCGAGTCTCTTTGTTTCCTCTCTTTTTTATTCCTGCTGCTCTTCGTTTCATCTCTTTTTTATTTCTCTCTCCCCCTCTTTAATTCTTTCAACTCACGTATGTTTCAATTCAACACTAATTTTTTTATTTTTTCAACCTGCCGCCGCTTTCTTTAAGTGTAAGTTTAGATAAAATTATTTTATCTTTTTTTTAAAAAAAAAAAAATTACAACTTAACTAAAGCGACGCTTTGCGCCATGGCTATTGGTCTGCTCCACTGTACTAGGCTTCTCTAAAAACAATGGTGATGCTTTTTTAGCCTAGCTGTAGATGCCATGAACTCCTTATTTGATTAACTTAACCTAGCTTGTTGTTTATTTGATTCCTAAATGTACAGAGTTCGTTTACTTGTGTACTTTGCCATCAGCAGTCATTTCTTTGGTATTCCTCCTTCTTCAGGGTAGTCCTTTACATGCCATGGTGGATGCAGTTCTGATCACCAAGCATTCAACAAGTTTTAGTTCTTCATTTCTTCATCTTGTTCTTCAACATTGCCACTTTTCTGTACATGAGATTCATTTGCAAGTGCTATTGCCTGTACAAACTGATCCCATTGCATATCAATTGGAAATAAAAGGCATCAATGCAGAATCTGTGCTAAGTGATAGATGTTTTGCCAGAGGGCTGGTTTATGTTCTTTTTCAACATGTGGAGGAGGAAGCTTTTGAAATCAATGTTGAAGGCTTTCAGGCAGGATATAAGAGAAGTGGTAACTACATTAATGTTTGTTACCTCAATGATCTTTCCTCTCATGTTAAGCTAAGGAACTTTAAATTCTTGGAGTTTAATACTTGTATCCCAGAGTTGCTACTCTCATGTTCTCCCGTTGATTTCAGTTTCATCTTTGTGCTTGTTAAGATGTTCACTAAAAAGTACAAAAGGGTAAGAAGTGGCAGGCAATTATGGGGACTTGCTGCTAGCAGAATAAGCCAATTGATATCAGCTCCCAGATTTTCGTTTTACAACATTATCTGTCTTGTTTGTCTTTGGCTTCGTTATGTTGGGGCCTACGAGCATTTACTGAACCAGCTTGGATATTCAACTGATCATTTATTTGGGAGATCCATCGTTAAGATGTCCAGAGGCAAAGTGATTTCGAGTTCTGTCAAACGCAGTTGGAAACTGATTTCCAGTGTTGAGGAACAGCTGCCTGCTGAAGCTATTGCAAGGGCCCGGCAACTAGCCAGATTCAGAGCTCTATCCAGATGTCAGCATGATAGTAGTAGCAACCTCCCGTTCTTTCAAAAGGTCTTTTCTTTGAAACTTTTTCGAGTTATTCACAGAGCTTTCTTATTTGTTACACACCTTTTCCATCAGAGACAATATCTAACTGAAGATCCAATAGTTGATTGGCATATGCGAATTAATACTAGATCTTCCTCATCATCCTTTTGCTTTCTGCTATCCCTTGGGAAATTTTATTTTACCATTCAACCAACGAGGGAAGTTCAGCATGTTGATGGGAGAGCAGAACCACATTATGTGATCCCTGCTGTTCAGTCATTTCGTCTTTCCATCAAGGAGTTCTTATTAGTGTATATAGAAGACATCCTAGAACACTCTTTCTCTCTTTCCTGTGGAAAGTTGAAGGTTAAGTCCTTTATTGGCTCGTTTAGAGAAGAAAAGGAGAGAACTGATAATTTTACAACGATCCTGCATGTTGATCCAGCAAGAATGTTTGTCCGACCAGAAGGTGGTGCAAATAGTGGTGCTGATTTTTCCAAAGATAAATGTTGTCCTCCTGTAGAAAGCTATATTGGAGAAATGTGTTTCCGTTGGAAAAGAGCATGTGAAAATTTTGAAGTAAATAGGATCAGGTTTCCTGGAGTTCCACGCATTTTATTTGAATTTAAAAGCTTTTTGGCCCATCCATATGCCAAGGAGAAGAGTTATGGGCTTCAGAAATACAGTTTGACCATTGGAAAGTTCAATGCAGTTTTCGAATATTCTTCCATATTGTCTTTGATTTTGATTGTTAGGCAAACACATCATGCTGTGCACTGGCCTCTGGGAGCCAGGACTCAGGTTCTTTCTCCTCAAACTAGCAGGGAGAAATTTGAAGTTGATTGGAATGACAAGTATGACTCTTTTGTTCGTGGTATAAAGAGTGCTTTTTTAGGGTTGCTCCCTGAGAAAGATATTCAACTTAGCATATATATAGTTGGTCCCCACATCCAAATGTTGCCAAGAAAGCAGGCAGCTGCTGATGGTGATGAAAATGTAACAGTTCGTGTAAAGGATGGATTTCTGCTTGGATTTGATCTCCATGATATTGATTTTGTAATCTGGCCAACATCAAAATCTGACATAGCTGCAATAAATGATTGTTTTAGTATGGATGATGAAGACCTAGAGTCTTTTAGGTTTCAGCAGCCTCAAAGTATTAATGTCCCAAAACCTAATGATGAAAGACATACATTTCAGCAGTGGATTTCACTTTGTTCTCGTCTGAGAATCACAGGAGTAAAGGCTTATCTCGAGGACCTGGCTGTGAAACAGCAGAAGCCAATTTTGGCTGTCGATCCTATAAAGTTGCAGTTAGCATCCTACAGGTATGGTTTTCATATTTTTCGTCTTTTGTCTCAACTGAAATCCTAAATGTCATTACTTAGTGATGTGATGCTAACTCGTCCAAAACATCTTCCTATTTGATAATATTTATATGTTACTTGGTGATATGGTGTTCCCTTCTCCAAAACATCTCTGTATCTGTTTAAATATTCATACAATGGAAAGTGCTATTAATGCCTGTTAAGTGGCATTTTACCACATTTTCAAGTCATGGTTCATTAGTGTTTTGTATTTTGGTGAGGCCTCTCAAAATATTGCAAATTGGTTTATTAGCATTGTATTAGAGACCAAGGTTTTGCCACTGCCTTGCCAGTCAAGTTGCTAGTCTCGTCATGGTTGTCATGGTCCTTGTGAGGTGGCCCATTTAGTGATGTTGTCTCACATGTTTATTCAAGGGGTTCACTAGTGATTGAATTCTGTTGTTAACAAAATCCCCTTACTTTGGACTTTTAGTTTTGTGATGGAATTGATTAGGATATGTATACTTCATGCAACTAGGTTTGATCCCCTCTAGTCCTGAATGCTATGACTAATAGGTGTTATCTATGCTACCCAGACTTGGGTAGAGGGTTCAAGCGTGGGTACCATATGGCTACAACCTAATTTTGTTAAGTTTCTCCTTGTATTTAAGATGTCATACGCAAGTGCTGATGCCTGTTTTGAAGTGCCAGACATGACTAATGCAGGGTACATCATGGGATAATGGAAAGTCCATGTGACATCTAGTGATGTTTATTCCAGAAATTGTAGTCTACATCCATCAACCCAAACCACCACCGCACAAAAAAAAAAAAAAAACTAATAACAATCTGGGTGCAAGCAGGATCTATTAAAAAAAAAAAGTTTATCAGATTGGCATGGGATTAGATGTAAAAAGGGGGAAAAAAAGGCCATCTCTTGATCTTCTTGTAGTTTTTTTGGCTAATGTGGAGGGAAAGGAACTTGAGAGTGTTCGAGGGTAAAGAAAGGCCGCTACCCTTTCAAAGGCTGCAATGGCTAGATTTCCTTAGATTTTAGGTTTTAGGGAAGTTGTTTCCTAAAAGATTTAAAAGTTCTAGATTTTGTAGAGCTATTCTTTTGTTCATAATTTTTTTTATAAGGGTTTGGAACCCCTTGCTGCACCTTCAGCTATATATATTATTTTCTTTTGTTCCCCAAAATAAAAAAAATTATAACAATAAAGGTTCTATTATTTTAGTTGACTTGACTTGTAAAAAAGCCAGAATTGATGTAAACCTGTAAATGGATTTACATTTTTCTTTAGGTGGATACTTGCTAGAGTAACAGTTGTGCAACATGCCAACAAATGATGAGCTCATGTTTCAATATTAATTGGTTTTGTAATAGTTCTTTGACATGTTATGCCACCCTTCTATTTTAGCATGACAAGATTTATTGTACCTGAGTGTTTGCTTTACATGTTTAAGACTTCATCTTCCATAACATGATTTAATGTGATATTTCAATTTTTGTATTCTGATGAATTTTGGCTTTCTTATGCACCATTGATTCTCTTTCTTTCTATATCTTTTTTTTTTTTTTATAAGAAATTAGAATAATATATACAACTGAAGGAGCACAAAGGGACTGCGAACCGTTACAGAAAAATCAGGAACAAAAGAATAGCTCTACAAAATCTGCAACTAAATCTTTACAAGATAACTTCCCTGAAACTGATAACAACTTCTTTCTGTTTCATTGCTATCCTTTGTAGTTTTAAAATTTAATAGTTAGCACATAATATCTGCATCATGCTGCAGAACTTTTTGGTCATGAAGATTGCTGTCCTCGTTGCAGGGAGTTTCTTCATGGATTCAACACTACTGTAATATTTTCATCAACAACTTCTAAACTGCTGGTTATGGGGTTCAGTCTATTATTGTTTATGGATGAGCTATATGCTCTGTCTCAGGTGACCTCTTTAATACTTATGTTTATTTATTGATTGTCACTTCATTCGTCTTCTTCAGAAAAGCATTATGATGACATAAAGAAAGTGCTAAAGAAAACCAAATATTGGACACATGACTAAGGTTTCAATCTTCTTTGTTTCAGTGAGTATAGAGTCCCTATTTGTTAGAAAAAAAGAAAAAAGAGGGTAGTAAACTACTATTTTTTGACACAGAAGACTTCTCTTGACCTTAAAAAATCTCCTCCAATGTGCTTGTTCGTATTATCAATAAAATTGACAATTAATGAGATAAGGTGCATTTTGTCTTGATGCATTGTTTTCTATTCATTTTACACATTGTTTTACTTGTTCTCTTTTTTACACATTGTTTTACTCGTTCTCTTTACTGTCTCTGAACTCATCCATTATAGTCTGCACTTCAGTAGTTTACTTTTTATGATCTTCATTGAATCACACTTGTTTAATTTTAGGCCGCATAGCATGATTATGTTGTTATGCAAACTGTCTTGTACATGGGTGGTCTTTTTCTCTGATTAGTGAGCGCTTCACTAGTTGCTCTGTGAAAGAGTTTGTATGATCTTCATTGAATCACACTTGTTTGATTTTAGGCAAAAAGCATGTTTATGTTATGCCAATTGTCTTGAAAATGGTTTTTCTTTTTCTTTGATTGTTGAGCTTCCCAGTAGTTGCTATTTTAAAAAATATAAGCACAATGAGATTGTTATTCCAGTGTTACAATCTGATGAGTTTAGTGTAAAAATGATAATTGGATATGAGATTAGTGTCAAAATGATAGTCACTATCCCAATGATGGTCAACTAAGCATGATAGCTAGAGCAGTTAAGCTCCATTATCAAGATTAGTGTTGTGTAGTTATTTTTTTCTTTAATTTGGTTGACAAATCTATCTTGTTGCCATGCTTCACATGTTGGTTTCACAATCTGAATCTTGTGATGGAACATGACCATGTTAGCAATCTTCACTGATCACCTTCTTGCGGAATATCACCATGCAAGAGAAATTTTTATCATTATGACTTTTGGAATTTCAATTCATGATGCCTCAGAAGACAGTTCTGTTGGGAAAGGATCTGACATAAAATATTGGCACTTTGTTTGCATGGGTCTATATTGACAAGATGAAATGACATTATGAATTTCATGTCGCAGATGCTGATGATTTGAATAATTTCTTCCAGGTTATTGATGGGTTATGTCCTGTGTTATCGTTTCCTTCTTGTAACTTCTGGTCTATTCATGAGGCACATCCTCAATTGTTTTCTGAGATGGAGATTGTGTCTGAGGAACTGGAAAATGGAAGCACCAGTATGAAAGCACCGTCCCTGTTCTCTTCTTGCCCTCTTTTTTTATCAAACAACAGCTTTAAGCTCATGTCCATGGACCTTTTTCTGGATTATTGTAGGGTTGGCAAGAATAGAAGTAATCATATGCAAATCTTTGATGCTTTCAGTAGCAAAATTTCAGCTGGGCATTACTCATCTGATTGTGGGATGTGGATTTCTATTCGCAAAACTTGTTTAGAATTGTTTTGTGCAGAAGCAGAAAGAAAACTTGAACTATATGTTGAATTTGTGGAGATTCAATCTGTGATCGTCCCATCACAGGAGTACAGAGGAAGGACTTTTGATCGTTCCATTCTTCAAAAATTGCTTTTAGATTCACCTAGTTGCTTATATGAAGTATTTTTCTCTCACTGTATACTGACTTTGTCCATAAATCCCTCTCACAATCTCTCATTGTTAAGGAGTGCTGATGAGACATTTCATACTTCTACCTCAGAGGGCAATTCATCATATCTGGAGGAATACTCGCATATCAGGCAAGAGGTTGGGACAACTATTCAGTCTAATGGTTTTGCTCAGAAGTTGGGTTTTGCTTCAAACATCCAATCACGGGACACTGATCATTGGGTGCTTATACATGTAGCAGTTTCAGAGATTCTTGTCACTCGATGTTCTGTGAAGAATTTACTTGTTTGTACTCAACCATTTAACAAGCTTCTGTCATCACTTTCTGTGGCAGGGAAGTTTCAAGCAATAACTTGGGGAATCCAGGTCCAGACACTGATGTTTCATTTTGTTATTAACTATTTTATAGAACTATCTTTTTTCCAAATATTTTCTGTTGCTGGATCATATTTGATGCTAAAAAAATCATTTGGCATTATTGCAACAATGGAATACAAAAAAGCTTTGGGAATGTATGCTTGCATATTTACTTTTGCAAGTTCAGATGTGACGGGATTAACATACACGGTTTACAGGGAGGCTTTGTTTGCCTTGAAGTGCCTGCTTTGGCCATGTTCATGCTCTGTTCTTCATTATATCTTCAACATACCCGTCGCCTGCTATCTATAGTGACTTCAAACAGGAGGCAGCCAGAAAAAGCTGAAGATGCGAATGATTGTTATGCTCTGGAGCATGCTCAAGAGAATCTCCATCCACGTGAAGAAGTCAAAGTGGATTTGCTGGAAACATTCAACATAGATGTATCTCAGTTTTCTGTGATTCTTATTGATGGCGATGATTCTGGTAGATGTATTCTTCTTTTAGTTGAATGCTTTTAGTTCTTCTGCATCGTCTAATTTTTATTCTATGTTCTGCAGATTCTGTTTGGGAATTTGTGACAGAAATTGATCTTATTTTGAATGTAAACTTGGCTAATAAGGGAAGGAGTTTCATATTTGAGCTTCGTCGGTTAACTGTATCATCTCAGATGCTTCATGAAAGTTCTAATCAGAAAGAGATGGTAATTTCTCACTTTTCTTCTGCTTCTTCAAGTGGATATTCTTCTAATGCTGCCGGAGGTGGGAGTTCTCAAGCTGCATCTGGAAGTTGCTCAAGAAATCCTATTTCCTGGGATGAAGTTGAGGTGCAAAATCACATACCTAAGGTTTTCTCGCTCAGTTATCCAGCGCATATCTTAAAACATTTAGTCGTCTCTCTTTCAGCTGAAAAGCTTGAGAATATGGCAGACACTATGAGAAATGTTTGGGAGGGCAGAGGACTTGTCTCTGGTCTTGATATGACAATCTCTCTTTCTCAACTTCAGGTAAGGTATCATTGAGAGACTTAGTTTGAGTTTTAACAATCTTTGCATTGTGATGCTAGTTAACATATGTGAAAAACGTTGCTATGTACTTGAAGCTTAGACTTGATGCAACAAATATGTTCAAGAAAGAAATTGGTATAATGTGGCAGGAGGAGAAATAAAGGAAAAAAAAATATAAGAAGAAAAATAGGGATTAGGGGTAGAAAGAGGGAAATAAAAATAAGTTGGGGTAGGAGAGATGGAGGGAGGGAGAGGAGAACAGGGAATTTAAACCTGGAAGAGGGAGGAGTGTGGAGAATTTTTAGTGTGTATCAGCTGAGAAGGGAAGGGGAGACTGAAGAGAAGGACGACATGAGGTCAAGGGGAAGAAAGGATGGACTTCAAAATATTAAACCCTTACGAAGATTCTTAGAACATGATGCAGTGTGTTTTATATTTGCAGTATTAGTAGATAAAATAACTCAGTTCTCAATGTCAGCTTAGGCTAGGATCCTAACTATCACAAGCTGTTGTGACCAGGACTTAATTGCTAAGCATTATGGATTTCCTATTTACTGCTTGATTGAGTAGTAATGCAATTACAAATCTAAATATATGTAAAAATTGTTTAGTATGAATCATTCAACAACTTATAATATCAGGAAGACTCTTGATAATTGCTTATGCTAGCTGTGCGCTAGACCTTTTAAGGTACAAGTCCCATTCCATTATCTGACCTGCTTTTAACTTTTAACTATAGAGGGTTCTTTCAATTTCTTCACCTTTCGCACCTGTATCTTCTAAAACCCCAAGTGTTGAATCAACAACAAGCGACTCCTCACACAACCAAGAAGCTGACAATCGTTTTGACAAATTGATTCCTGACGGTAATATTTTTTCCATCTGGTGTTTCCATTCATATCATGTTTTATGATATTTTATTAAACATTGCTTATGGGATTCCAGGAGCAATTGTAGCAGTCCAAGATGTGCACCAGCACATGTACTTAATAGTTGAAGGAGAAGCAAATAAGTATACTTTAGCTGGTATGCTGCATTACTCCATTGCCTATGAAAGGGCTCTTTTCCAGGTATATCCAGCTATACTTTGTGTATGTCCATACACAGGTCCCTTGCAGTTTTCTTTATGAGAGCTGAATTTTTTCAAATAAATACAAAATAGAAACAAGTAGCTTCCTGACATCCCAGAGTTGATATAGACCCTACATGCTTTGCCCGTCAGCTATGCAGTTTTGATGTCTTCAAAATTTTGACTTTTCAAGTGAAGGACTGCACTGGCTTACTAGTTGTGCATGTTTTAATCAAACACATTTTGTTCCTTAGTAATCTAACTTGTTTTTCATGCATTTCATGCTGTGTAATTTTTATCTATATTTACACAATTTACTATATCTTCAAAATTACTAAAAAATTATTATCTTCAGAACACGTATGAAATGAGAGAAGAAACAGATTAAATAATTAGAGAACACAACTCAGAATCATAAATTGGTAGCTCTTCTTTTGTTGAAGTGTCTGTTGGTTAATTGCTTCCTTTGCAGAACTATCATGGTCACAAACTCAGTATGAGTCTATGCTTGTATCTATTTGTAATTTTACAATCTAAGGTTCAAAGGAAGACTTTTTCATGGGGTACTTGAGAATCCCAGGGAAAGTAGCTTGTACGTAATATTTCATTTTTGTCATGCAAGGAAAGCAATGGACCTTCTGTTGCATGACCAGCAGTAAATAAGTCCTAAATGTTCTCTGTACAACTGTTGTTCGTCATCATTGTTTTTCAAGTATTTTTGTATCTCTCCTATTTTGCATACTTATGGCCTGGTGTATACAGGTCAAACACCACTTTCAGAAGAAATGGAACTCATCCGTTTTGTGGTTCTCCTTAACATCATTGTATGCTAAGAATTCTTCTGGCAAACCATTGCGATTGAACTCTCGTCCTGGTTTGGGTTTTGTTGATATCTCGAGTATCAGTGAGGATGCATGTTCACTTTGGAGAGTGCTTCCCCTTGAGACAGAGAGTTATAAGGGTGGTATTGATTGGGAGCCATACCTTCGGTTACTCAAATCTACATTTTACCTTGTGAATAAGAAGAATGATTGTGCTGTTGCATTTGTTGATGGGGTCCCGGAGTTTGTCAGTAAGCCAGGAAATCCGTTTAAGATAAAAGTCCTGAGTGATCTCTCTGCTGCTTTTGATCTGATGAAACAAAACAGGCTCCTTGCAAACTCTTCTCAAATTGAAAAAGAAGCTACTGTATCTAAAGACAGAAGGAAAACACATGGAAAGAGTGGAAGTTTCCCTTGCATTAGTATTGTTATTGAGGAAGCATCATTGACCATTGTTGATGAACTACCTATTACAAAGGACAGATTTCCTCTACTTCGTGGTTGCATCAATCAGACGGAACTTACTTTACATGTTTTAGCCACTAAATCCAGAGTTATAAGTACATTTAAAGCTGCCTTGCTTTACTTTGATAGCCAGACATGTTCATGGTGTGCAATCTTGTCTTCCTATTATTTTGCTTTTACCGTGCTCAGTTTTCCGCTTAAACCATGTCACCTTTTTCCCTTTTTTCTTCAAATAATAGGATGGAATTTCTTCATCCCACTGAAATAAATATGTTCTACCGATCAAGGTTCAAATACCAAGAAGCAGAAGCTGCTCATAATGGAGTACCAATTCATTTCTATTGCAGAGCTAAAGGGGTTTGAAATTTGATATTGCAAGAGTGTTTGCTCTTTCTCTTTGTCCATCCTTCAATTTGTGTGCTGTTCTGATAGTATTGTTATTTATTTTCAGTTGGAGGTATTTCTAGTCGAGCTTTCTTTGGACATATTGCTTTATTTGCTTGGGAAATTAAATTTGGCTGGCCCTTTTTCAGTGAAGAGCTCTATGATTATGGCCAACTGCTGCAAGGTTTCATTTCCATAATGTAGTCTGTTGGTAAACCTTTATTATTGTATCAAGATGTGACATCATAGATCTTTCTTTGTTAGAGGATTATGTTCCATTTGATTGTCCATGCTTTTGAATACTTCTTGATTTTTATAATAAGTAGTCTTTTTTGTTGAAAATTGTGGTCCTGAAAGCTGACAGAGTATCTCTTGAGTCATTTGGTCTTTCAGCTATCTGTTGAAGCAAGCTTTTGACGTGATTAAGAAAAATATTTTGATAGTGGAAATGACTGTGGAGGTTTTGGTTTAAGCCTAATTCAGTCTAGTTCCTTTCGTTTAAGATTAATTGATATTCCCCTTCTAAGGAATGGTAAGGATGCTGGAGAGCATACTTGCGCTCGTTCAGGCAATTCATTTCACAGATCATCCTATTTTTTTTCCCTCCTCTTGTTTTAAAGTTGCAGACGTATCTGGTTCATTTTGAGGAGTTCTCCTTGATGTTCTATCCTTTTGTTTCTTCTTCTTCCTCTTCTTCTTTTTTAAGAAAATAAAGACTTATCCACTTGTTTGTTAATAAACTTCTTTTTCATGGCTTTATGTGATGGAAGACAAATTTATTTCAGAATTCTGTTTTTTTTTTCTTTCAAGAAAACAAGAATTGTAATGATAAGGAATTTTAGTTGGGTTACTTTTAGGTTTCATCGCTATCTGTCATCTTGACAGTAGACTTTCAATGGCTGATTCTTATCAATGTTTTTCTCATCCCTTTTTAGATCGCTTATGCCTAATTTTTACATCTATTCTCTCTGCCCCTTGCGTAGTGTTGTTTGGAAAGCAAAACTTCCATTATTTAATTCTCTTAGTGGACTTTAGTTCTTCCCAGAATCAGTACTGTTAAGTGTTTGGAAAGCAAAACTTCCATTATTTGATTTTCTTAATGGACTTTAGTTCTTCCCAGAATCAGTACTGTTAAGTGGAAAAAGTCCACAAGGTTAAGGGGTTAGTTAAGGATTTATTTTGTAGTGAAGTCTTTCCACCCACTACCGGTTGGTTTCGTGCTGGATACTTTAACATGGTATTGGACTCCAAGGATTGTGACTTAGTTAAGGCTTTATATTCTGGTGACTGCTCTTCACCTATAGGCAATTGGTTTTGGGTTGGATGCTTTGACAAATACTATTTGACTCGCTGCAAGAGAAGAGACTGCAGAAAGCTCTCCCAAATGGTCCTGCACTCCTCTGTTACTGTAATAAGCATGCTGCATGCATAGTTATTTGTTATTTTTCTTGCAGAGGGAACTACTTGGGTACTCTGCCGTCATCTCTTCAGGATTTGGTTTAAGATTGCACATCCAACAAAGTTGGAATTATAGTTTGCAAAGTTTTAAGGATTTGGAAGAGTGTGGGGTTATATTTGGCATGCTGCTATCTTTGCAGTTATTTGGCTAATGGGAGATGTCTTTCTGAGAGACCCTCAATATGGTGTTACAAATTTTTATATTCTTGGTCTATGTTTGGGTTTTTGGCTTCTTTTGTGGGCTTCTGCCACTGGATACTTATGGGAAATTTCTCTTGCTGATCTGCAAATGGACTCTGCTGCTGCTTTTGTTGTAATTTTTTGGAGGACTAATTGCTCTTCTTGTTTGCCTTATTTTGCTGTAAATTCTCTGGTATAGAAAATGAACATTTTAGACTCTGAAATTGAGCTAGAAATTATCAAGTCCTCTTTGTGGTTATTTATGTTTGATGAGGTTGTTCAGTTGACTTTCCTAAGTGATATAATATAATTAATGAAGTATTCATTTGTAACAATTTCCATGGTGGCAGGTGAATAATCAGACAGGCTTAAATCTGAGCTGTACTTTCTCTAGCAATCAAAGTGTTATGGTTGGTGGGAAACAATCTGCTTCCATATTTCTAAGGTACCTTCTTGGGGTGCATAAGACATTGATTATAGGCGTGCATGGGTTTCTCGTGTACTTAAAATTCAAGTTTGATCATTGCTGCCACTTAAGCTGAAGTTCCATTTCTACTTTTTCACTTTCCTTACTTAATGTTTTGTTGGAACTATTCGTATTGTTTGTTGTGTCCCCATGAAAACATAGAACCAGTGCAGCATGCTTGTCCCTAGAATTTATCTGAGACTTTTCTCTGCTGACTTTTCTGTTTGTAAATTGTTAGGCACTCAGCTTTGTCCAGTCAACCGCCAGAAAATGCACCTTCCATTTCCTTTGAGCTTTCTGTTCCTAAATCTTCTGTGACCATTCCTGTTCAACTTTCTCTTCAAGAAGATCAAGTACATGCTTTACGAACTCGTATAGTATCAGTTCAAGGTATGTTTATGAGTTGCCTATTAACATTGTCAGGCTATATAAGTAGCTGGCATTTATCTTATAACATATCATAAAATTCTCCTGAGCAAAGCTTAAATGGATAATAAGGTTCAAGACATATTCCTTGGCAATCTCTAATGGAGAGGAAATGCCATTATGAAAACATTGAGTGGATATTCTTTTTGGGCTTGAATCTGGAATGCTCTAAATTGTGATTCTAGGAATTTTAATCAAATTAGGCATGTTCGGCAGCAGATAAATTAGGAGCAGTGGTGCTTATGACCATTCCTTGTCTACACAGATGAATGAAAGTTGAGGGAAGTAAGCATTTAGAAGTTAAAGTGTGCTTTTGTACTGCTTGGAACTGTTAAAGCGTCCAACCTAAAACCAATTGGCAATAGGTGGAGAGGCCCCATCATTATATAAAGCATTGACTTAACCCCTTTTCTTGGCCATGTGGGATTTTCCCACTTAACACACCCCCTCACGTGTAGGCTACTTCGGCTCTATCACGTGGGTTATTTTTTGACAATCTCCCTCACGTGTAGGCCACTTCGGCTCTATCACGTGGGTTATTTTTGACAATGGCTGGGTCAAATTTGAACCTGCTCTGATACCATGTTAAAGCGTCCAACCTAAAACCAATTGGCAATAGGTGGAGAGGCCCCATCATTATATAAAGCATTGACTTAACCCCTTTTCTTGGCCATGTGGGATTTTCCCACTTAACACACCCCCTCACGTGTAGGCTACTTCGGCTCTATCACGTGGGTTATTTTTTGACAATCTCCCTCACGTGTAGGCCACTTCGGCTCTATCACGTGGGTTATTTTTGACAATGGCTGGGTCAAATTTGAACCTGCTCTGATACCATGTTAAAGCGTCCAACCTAAAACCAATTGACAATAGGTGGAGAGGCCCCATCATTATATAAAGCATTGACTTAACCCCTTTTCTTGGCCATGTGGGATTTTCCCACTTAACAGGAACCTTGAACATTGTGTGCCAAATGATTTCCTTTTCCAGGTCCCACAGTGACCAATTAATCTCCTGGTCCATTAGTTTAGTTCCTTTCCTTAGTTCAGTCAGTTCCTCCTTCAAATCGTATTTCTGCAAATGCGACAGCTTTTATTCCACAATATTGAATTGTTGGTTTCACTTTCACATGCCACCCCTTACATGTTTGAAATCTCAGTATCCAAAAGAAATGAGTTGTATTTGTTTTTCTTCTTTGTCTTTCTATTAGGTGAACATAATTTTGTCATGTAATATAGGAGTACTTTCTTAGTTAATGAGGGTTTTGCAAGAACTCTTGGAGAAAAAAGTTGCCCTCCTTGCTATTTTACCAGAAAGAAAACAGTGTACAATCCCAAAAATTACTTCTTAATAAATGTTACTATCTTAAGAATTCCATTAGCTGTAATCTTTATAATAAATCTGATGGTAATCCTTGAATACAGACCATCTTTCTGATTATTTTTGTTAGTCTTACCCTAAAAAACTAAAAGCAGCACTTTTTTCCTGCTCTCCAGAAATAGCTTGTCACATCAAATAAAAGTTACCATAAGTTGAAATTAACTATTGGAGCATCCAACACAAAAACAGATTGGCAGTAAGTGGAGAGACCTCTCCAGAGTATAAAGCATCAACAAACGACATGACTTAGTAATGCGGGATAATACCACTTAACAGTAATTGTATCGAGCTTGTCTGGAGCCAGAAACTTGTCCTGAAGTGTCTGTTTCCTTATCCTTTTCAGCAGAAGGTCTAGATTTCAATTTTTGCTGCTATTTTTATCTTTAGCTTCTAAAAATGCTAACAGCTAGTCAGGTTCATTGTCTCCGTTTGAAAAGTTGTTTAGAAACCCACCACAAAGCATTATCATATGGTTTTAGTATGTTTGAGTCACAAAACTTTGAGAATTTGTCTTAAGAGAATCAATCTAGCAGATTAAAGAATTCAGATGGGCACGGCAACTGGGAAAAGGAAGTGGAAAACAAAGATGGGCACTTTGTGGAATGAGATTCCTTCAATGACATTTGCTTAAGTTAAATCAAAGAAGTGATTACACTGATTTTAATCATTTTCCTTAGATTGTTTATTTTTTTCAAGGGTTCTTTTTCATGTTGGTTTGATCCTCTCGCCTCATCTTTTAACAGATTCACAAATGCACCCTGGACCTGTTGTTGTGGTTGACGTTTCAAGAAGATCAGAGGTAATGTCGAGAGGACTATACTTAATACACTTTCTTAGAAATTCATAGTAGTGTATTATATTTTCATGCTGTGCCACAAACAGTCACATTGTAATAGTTTTTTCTTGCTTGACTGATGACATAAAATAAACTGTAGGATGGTTTATCAATTGCAATTTCTCCTTTAATAAGCATTCACAATGAAACTAAATTCTCTATGGAGCTAAGATTCAGACGACCAGAACAGGAAAATGAAGTTGCATATGTGCCAATAAAAACTGGGGATCAGATTGAAGATTCCGTTGCATCTTTTGAAGCTATAAATTTGTCTGCTGGATTAAAGAAAGCATTGAGATCATTAAGTGTTGGTACGGTCTTTCAATTCTTTTTCTTGTAGCTTCACCTCCTTTTTACCAATTCTTAGTAATTGTGATAATTTATCATATTCTCTATTAGTGTTCATAGTTTTAAAGAATTTAAGATATGGTCTAAATATGTGTATTTGGTTGTTAGTTATGGAGTTTCTTGAGGTTGAGTTTTGGTGTATTTTAGCTCCTACTGAATAGCTGCAATGATATTGAAATTGCGAATCTGAACCTCTTTAAGAAAGAAATGGATATAATGGAAATACACAACTAGTTAGAGTTTTTTTTCTTTGGCTAAAAGCCACTGTTAGCCCTAAACTATCTTCAATGTTTTTGAATTGCCCCAGAAGTATGAAGTGTTGCACCAGTTAAAATCAGAATTCTATTGATTTCTGTATGTTAACTTACACGGTTTAAAGACCTATATATAATACAAAGGATACACAAAGAAGGAAATAAAATTCCTAAACTAAAGGCATGAAATCAGTCTATACAGGTCAGAGGATCTTAATTGATTTTGGGCCCTAATTTATTGCAAAATCACAGGGATTTCCGCACCAGTCATCCTGAAACTACCCAACTGTTACTTTTTCGTCCTGCCATTATACCAGGTGTTAAAAAGTGATGGAAGTTGAGGGGAAAGTGCACAATCAGTCCTAATACTTAGAAAACTTTTCTGTTTGAATCCTAGAACTTTACAATTTTCTAGTTTAGTCCTAAAACTATGAAAACGCATATACTGTTAGTCCTAGTTTTTTTTTTTCCTATCCCAGATTCCAGTTCCTTTCATTTTTTTTTTTTCATTTGATCATCTCCAACAAACCAACAAAAACAAAAACAGCTAAAAAAACCAAACATCATCGATTATCCTTTGCTTCCCCTCCTCCCCAACCTCTCCCCTTTTTCTCTCAAACATCCCAAATCTCTTCTTTTTTCCTTTCCCTTCCTTTGATCTCCTCTCCTCAGCTCTACCCTTTTTCCGTTCTGTCCAAAGCTTCCATTTTTCTCAACCTTAATCACTGCAATTTTCCGTAATTTCCCTCCAAATCCAACTGAAATCTATTTGATCTATCTTACTTTTTTTTTTCCTTTTCCATTTTGTTGTCACGCAGCCACTTGATTGGGGATTGACGATTCCGGGAAAATTCCGGTCTTGTCCTTTTGTTATCTCTCCATTTCATTGATTCATTCTGACATGCTTCTCCGGAGGGTGAATTGACAAGAAGATGTTGTATTTGAAGCAACCCAAGCCGAATCTATGCAAAGGGCACTTTTTTAATTTTTCCCGTTGTGAAATTGGGAGATTTTGATCTTTCTGATGAAGTTGGAGGAAATCTGGTGTTTGCGCGCATGGTTTGGTTATAGATTCTCGGAGCCAGTAGCTCGAGAAGATCTGAAACCGGGAATTCAGGAAGTAGAAGAAGTTTCATAGTTTTAGAAGGAAAATTCTTTTATATTGTTTTTGTTTGTCTTTTGATTAAATATTCTGGTGATCTGTTCTGATCTGCTCCTCAAAAGCACTTTGGTTTCTTGTTAGCTGCTTACTCCTGGGAATTTTTACTTTGGGTTGGTAATTGTGGCAATGTTGAATCTTAGTTTTATGCCACTATTTTGGTTTTTCATTGTTGGATATGAGTGACGAAGTAGATAATATAATATGAGTAATTCTAAGTCGTTTTTCTCTTTTATACAATGGAAAGAAGAAAAAAAAATGTAAGGAACTGGAATCTGGAATAGAAAAAAATTTAGGACTAACAGTATAGGTGTTTTCATAGTTTTTGGACTGGAACTAGAAAAATGTTTTAGCGCTCAAATAGAAAAGTTCTCTAAGTATTAGGACTGATTTCTCAAATCAAAGTTGTGAACCAGGTGGTTGATGTTGGACAATAAGAAAAGTGTTTGCTGCTTAATTGCTCTTTCGTTCTTTTGTAGGTTTTTATTTGTTTGTTTATTTATTTATTTATTTGTGCTTTGTCTTCGAGTTATGAGTGGGCCTGTGGTTTCTTTTTATATCTTGAATAAAGGCATGGAGTGGAGGAGGAAAGCCAGTAGTGATAAAGGACAGAGAGTATAGGCAGCTTAAGGTTTTCTCTATCATGCATGGTTGCTGTTATTTCATTTTCTTGGGTGGTTTTGTTGGATTTATTAGTGGGCTTCTTTTGTCAGTTGGCAGCTTGTGTCTTCTTGGTTGGGTTTTTTGCTTTGATGATTTAAGCTGTATTTTTACAGGAGTAGCCACAACCTTGAGGCGTCCACTTTTTCTATCTGAAACAATCCATAGGACCATAGGTGTTGGCTCTAGGGCCTTTAGAATATAGAAGTAGTTATCTTTGATGGTTTTGTGATGGGCTGTTTTTTGGGCTGGCCAAGGATTTTGAATTATTTTATATGGTGCTGTGCAATAATATTAAGATGCAAGTCTTTTGGAGCCGCGTCACACTTGATGCTGAAAGTTTGGTATGAAGCTTCACTTGTTATGGAAGGAACTTTTGGTATGGCTTGTGTTTTAGGTTATTACTATACTAAGAACCTGTGGTTTTTTCTCGTGGGATCTAAGATTTGAACCCATGGTTTTCTCTATGGAATCTAAAATTCAGTGCCTTCCAGTTGCAATGGGATAGATTTTATTCTATACAGACCATCAATTAGAGGCCTACATGATTTTGCTGGTACAACCAATGTGAATTTTGCAATTGACTCCTGTTCAAATCAAGTTATTCTAGTTGTTCTGAAACTTGCGATTCTGCTAGGAAAGCTTGTTCATCTGTCTGCTTGAGCATAATTTAAACATGAAAGTCCAAGTTCCAAAGTGTTCCTGTATTCTCAACATTTGTTTTCTTTTGCATATACTTCTAGATAAGAGAAACTTGGCAACATTTCTTTTATTTTTATTTTTCCTGCAACAATGTTCTCACACACTGGTAGATTGTACTTTTGAGTGGAAGGATGAAGATCTTTGGTCTGTCTTGGCTCCGTGATCCACATTTTACCTAAGGGATTGGCTGCATCCATTCTATCTATCCATTTAAGACTTTGTTTTCTTTCTGAAATAATGTAATGAATATAAGATTGAGTTATAATTTGCAGGCAATTTCTTATTTTCTTTTAGACCAGAGAGGTCAAATGATGATTTAATGAGCTTGGATAGTCTACAGTCAGTGGACTGGTCGGGAGAGCTTAAAGGGGGGAAGGCAGTTCGACTCTCTGGAATTTTTGATAAGTTACAGTTTAAAGTACGGAAGGCTTTCTCAGTTGGATCAGCAAAATTTTCCTTTAGCACTACTTCTTGCACCCTAAAGTCTGCAGATGGACAAATTTCTTATCTGTATTTTCTGATTCAAAGTATTGGAAGAGAGGTGCCCATACTACAACCTAAAATGGGCAGGGAGGGCATGGAAAGTAAAGATCCACCAGTTTCATTACACGAGCAGAAGGAAATTTTCCTTCTCCCTACTGTACGGGTCTCCAATCTGTTACCTTCAGATATACACGTCTCCCTTGATGAGAATGAAGCAAGTAAGACAAGCAGGTTTTGTATACCTTCTTAATTATAACTTACACCCAATTCATTTTAACTTAAGCCAACTTAATTCAAAATAACTTATTTTTATGTTTATATCTTTTTTACTTGAAACTAGTTTATTTGAAAGTTAATATTATTTAGGTGAAATAATCCATTGATTAAAATTTTTATAATACTATTAATTTTTTATAAATTTTTCTTTTTTAAACATTAAAAAAGAAAATTTCATAGAAATTTAATAACATGATAAAAATTTTGTTTCAAATGGATTATTACACTTATATAATATTGGCTTTTAAATGAAATTGGTTTTAGGTGAAAAAGATTTAAAACCATTTTAGATTAAGTTGACTTAAGTTAAAACGAATTGGGTGTTATTATTTTCGTAACTTTGTACTTACAGCTTGTCTCATATTTAAATTTAGGTACCAACCCTGGCTTTATTGACATTGGGAAGAAGGCAACCATAACTTGTGGGTCTACTGCTGATTTTTATGTTAATCCTGAAGTAATGTGCATATCAATTACATTGGTGGCTTTTGGTTTGAGATGTAAAGCGTTGAACAGTAGGGAATGGACGAAGAAGTTGCTTAAGCATAAGCATAGCATTCAGTGCTTGGATATTGATCTGGATTTTGGTGGTGCAAAGCTCCTTGCATCCTTAAGACTGTCTCGAGGCTATAAAGGCGTATTAGAGGTTGTATGCAATGCTATGTTCTTTCTCTTTAGGTACCTAGTAGGCTAGGATAGTAGGTAATAGTTTCACTAGTTTAAGTTATCTTCTAATTATGTTTGGCTTTCTGCATCGTTTGTCTCCATTTGTGAGCTGATTATTCTTTTTGCAGGCTGCGGTCTATACATCGTATGTGCTGAAGAATAAGACAGATTTCTCCTTGTTCTTCTTTCCTCCCAACCTGAAACCACTGTCTAGGTAATCATTTTGATAAAAAATGGTTTGCAAACCCATTAGGTTATTTATGTACTTACTAATGCAATTTATGGCTTTGAATAATGAAAGGAATGACATACAAAAAGTTGGTCCCAATGTTCCTCCTGAGTTGGGGTTACTTTTGCCCCCTCAATCAACTGGTTCTTGGTTTCTAAAGTAAGATCTAATTACTCAAATGGTTCATTTCAAGCAAAAGTTTTACTTCTAAACATGGAAGTATCTTATCTTGGTTATGGACATTTTGTTTGCCGTCTATGATTAGATCCCACAAGGTGTTGTTCAAATTGTTAGAAGATAATGCATCTCAGACACTATTGGATTTGGATGCTTTATCTGGTCAAACAGAGATAAGTTTGGAAGTAGGGCAAGGACAAGGGGTCAAGTGTATTGCAAATTTGGGGGTTTCTGTGGGACCTTCCTCAAGTGAAGTTGATGTTCCACTACAGACAGTGACTTTGGTCCCAAGGCATGTTGTGCAGAACATGTCTGGGGAAAGCATTACTATTCGTCAATGTAATTTACAGGTTGGTATTATGAGTTTTGATGAGGTGGACATGAGAGGTGTGGGAACATCTAGATGAATTAATTCGAGCAGTATAATTGATCCTACTTCCTCTTTGTTCTTCCTGCGGGTGTAGGAGGAGGCTGCTGGGATGATTGTTGTCAACTGTAAAGAGAAAACATCTCTACTGCTGCGCCGTGAAATAAGCAAAAGGAAAGAGTACAGTCTTTTTGAGAACTTAGTAAAAAAACACATCAATGATTATGATGATTCATCAGTATGCATCCAGTTCTATGTAAATGAGTCTCAGCTAGGCTGGTCAGGACCATTGTGCATCACATCACTGGGACGGTTTTTTGTGAAATTCCAAAAAGTAGCTAATCAAGTGAGAGCTGAAAGTCACAAGATAACGGAATATGCTGAAGTTCATGTGGTGAAAGAAGGCCCTACTATTGAAGTGAAATTTTACAAACCACCAAGGGGCAAGCTGCCTTACCGGATAGAGAATTGTCTGCATGGTGCATCTCTCACTTACTATCAAAAGGTTGTGCAGTTGTTCCATTTTCTTGTGTGTCAACTATTTCTATCAAGGATCTAATGTTCTCGTATTCTATCTAATTTTCAAAAATTCAGGATTCATCGGAGCAGGAAGTTCTTGGATCTGAATCTAGTACCGATTATGTCTGGGATGATTTGACTTTGCCACACAAACTTGTGGTCATAATCAATAGTAAGCACCAACTTTCAGTGCACTACATGTGGTGCTTGTTTCTATTGTTATATTTGGGAGTTGTTATATCTGCCATGAGCACTCTCAAAAAATGAATGTTAAAAGTTCATGATTCTAAGTTCTCCAGTCTATGAATATGAAGATTAGAGTGCATTTATCTCTCATCTCCTTGGTGCATATGCCTTTTCTTTTGCATTAAATGACTTCTTTTTGTTTGTGTTGCTTGTGAACTTGTTCTGTTTTGTATGTCCTCACTAGTGTTTCTGCTGTTGGCTCAGTGCTTTTGATTCTTGTTCTGCTGTATGCTTGCCATCAAGAGAATGCTTGAAAGAATTTGGTAGACAAATTCTTTAGGTAATTGGAATTGTGACTTCGAACTATGTCTTAAACTGCCTCAACTCTTCTTTTGACTGGGTCATGCAACTTTTGTGGCAGATAGGCATGGTCTTCAAAATACTTAATGTTTCTTTCGTGGAAGCACAGAATCCATTTGCTCTTGAAATACTCTTGATTTTCTTGCTTGACTACTACATTTTCTGTTTGGAAAATTTTATGAGTTTGTAGGTTCAGCAAAAATTCTTTAATGTATTTACATGGATCTACGAGTATTAATTGTGTAGAGTACTTTGGAGTAGAGGTTTCTGCATCAAAATTTGTGTTTCATAATCAGCTACTTGTGACTTGGGTGTATAGCTGCTATATAACTACCAAGCTATGGTAACCTTGTAGACATGAACATGGTACGTGAAATCAAGTTGGACAAAGTTCGGACATGGAGGCCATTTTACAAAGGCACACAGCAGGGACTTGTGTCCCATGTTTTATTGGCCAACACAGCAAAAGAAAACAGAAGTAAATTTAAGGAATTTCAAGCCGGATATGAAATATATGCTGATGGTCCTACACGAGTATTACGAATTTGTGAGGCATCTGAAAGCTATAAGGTGGATAAAGTTGCTCAATCAAGTGCAAATATTTGCCTCAGAGTGACCCTTTTTGCAATTCACCTGCTTGAACAAGGGAAACAGGTCTCTCTCTCTCTCTCTCTCTCTCCTCTGTGTGTGTGTGTGTGGATTCATCAAGATACAAACAATTCAAACTTTTTTTTTTTTTTGCATAAAACCATCAAATGGATGGACAGTTCATTGAAGTGTGAGATGTTTTTGTTCCAAAAAATATCTAATTAGAGCATTATGAACAGTCCAGATCTTTGCCAAAAAAAAGAGGGAAAAAAGAAGCAGTCCAACTCTTGCCAGCTATATTGCACGCTTTAATAAGGGAAAGATTCATGCTTTAAATCTTTGTTCTCCTTAACATTGTAAGACTTGCAAGAAAAAAAAAAAAAAAAGAAAAGAATCCTATTGCATTGCATTTTTGCATAATTTTCGAATAACAAAATTGTTATTTTTTTAAGGATGTAAACCAGGTGGGGTTACCTTTTCATACTCCAATAATTGTTGCAAGGCTTCAGAACATCTTTCTTGATTCCTTGTTTGCTGATCAGCAGAAATATAACCAATTCTCTGTGCAGGTAAAATTTTTATTAAGCTTGAGTCAAGCTACTGATTTATGCTTGTTCTCTCTCTTGGTAAATATACAGTTCTTATGTTCTTTTGCAGTCACTGAATGTTGATGAAAAGTGGGTGGGAGCTCCTTTTGCAGCAATGCTTCGACAACATCAATTAGACTTCAGGGGCTCTAGTGATTTTGCACTTAAAATGCACTTTGTTCTCCATTCAGCAGTGTCCAGTGTTACTCAAGTTATGTACTCATCTGTTGCTCTGCAGGTATGACAATTGATGAGGCTGTCCTTGTGTTGATTTCTTCTATTTTCCTTGAGCATCTTTGTGTTTGATTTTGTTTTGGTGTTTAATTTGTCAATTTGTAAGGTATTATATTGAAGCGGTGGTGATGGCTTATGTTTGACTATGGGTAGGACATCAAGTATGAGTTTGATTTTATTGGGCATTGACAAACTCCAAAAGAGGGGAAATGTACTGGTAAAATGGATGCTCCTTCTGTAAGGAAGCAGCAGAAATCAGTTAATATCTACTGCTGTTCTGCAAATGGATTACTGAATTGTGGGCTGCAGCAAAGATTTTAATGGCATTAATTGGGCTTAAGTAGGAAAAATTCAAAAGGAAGCGTGGAACTAGTATGGGATGAGATCTGGAAAAGGCAACAAAATAATAATATATCTGATCCCTCATGCAATTTAACCGCTGAAGATACTATGGGTTACCACTAGCTGCTTCTGTTCTCAAAGATTCAGCCTTGCTATTTCCCTTGGTTACATCGTTGAATCTTTTTTTTTTTTTTGTGTTAGTGACCAATTTTGTTGGCTAGTTTGGGGAGAGAAAAAGAGAAACATGAGAGTTTTTGGTGACAAAGAGTTCTTTGGTTTTTTGAAGGTAGAGATGCCTAGATAATCTGAGAGTTTTCATTTTCATTTTTATTTTTATGTTGTTATTTTTTTATTTTTTTATTTTTATTTTTTATTTTTTTGGAGAAATAGGACAGTACCTCCAAATTTTATGGCCACAAAAAAGCTCAGCGGCACTCACATATAAGATTCAGTGCCTATATGATATAAACAGCAAAGCTTGAATCAAAACAAAAAATAAGAACAAAGCCTAAGCCCCTGTGCTTAACAGCATACTCACGAGAGTACAAACTAGACAAAAAGCTTCAGAATCCAACTTAATCTGGACACTTTCAGATTTTAGGTGACAGGAAAACTCCTTTATGAGTGTGTAACATCTTATGATTTACGGGGGCTTTTGTACATAATTTTGTTAGTGGGTTTGTGCTTCCTTGGTGCTTTTTTAATATTTTTGTTTTTAAAATGAATGGAACATACGGGGCTTGATGAAACAGCTCTAATTTTTAAATCTATCTTATTCAGCCGATCGACTTGAATCTAGATGAGGACACCATGTTGAAAATTGTCACATTTTGGAGAAGATCTCTTAGTGACTCCACACAAAGTCGGCAGTTCTATTTTGAACACTTTGAAGTCCATCCAATAAAGGTACTGTTTTTTTCTTTTTCGGATAACATATCTTTAATTTTCCTCATAATTATTTGCCTTTTTTTATTTTTCCTTTTGTTAGATCCCACAGTTACTCCTTGTCTGTACAGATTATTGTTAATTTTCTTCCCTCGGATTCCTATTCAAGTTATAATTCAGCACAGGAAACTCTCAGGTCACTACTGCATAGCGTCATAAAGGTATGGGAAGCTGCCCCTTAACTGTGAAATGCCACTATACTGCACAGATGTGCAATTTTAGATATGATGCATGTAAAACATCCAAACCAAAACTAACCAACAATAGGTGGAAAGGGATCACCAAAACATAAAGTGCTAATAAACCTCTTGACTTAATAATGTGGCATAGCACAACTTACAATTGTGGCAAGGCAGCTCCACCTATTGCCACTTGGTTTTAGGTTTGATGCTTTGACAGTGTTGAGTATAGTTTCCTGACACTGCTGCCATATTTTTTTTGCTTTGTAGGTTCCTCCTATAAAAAACATGGTTGTAGAGCTCAATGGAGTCCTGGTTACTCATGCTTTGATAACCTTGCGTGAATTGTTTATTAAATGTTCACAGCATTATTCATGGTAAGCCCCTCTTTCACTTGTTTGAGATACAAATATTTTGCACCTAAGTGTATGTGATTAATCAGGTATGCAATGAGGGCAATCTATATTGCAAAAGGAAGTCCACTGCTGCCCCCAGCTTTTGCATCTATTTTTGACGATCTGTCTTCTTCATCTCTTGATGTCTTCTTTGATCCTTCTCGGGGATTTCTCAATCTTCCAGGATTCACTTTGGGTATGTTTCCTTTGCAGTTTACCTAGTTAAATCAGTGACAAATAAGTTTGTGTTTTTCTTTTATGTTCACTGTATGCAAATGTTCTATCTGTTAATAAGTGTACAGTGATTTGTACAATCTTAAACTAATTTTCTGACATTGAAAAGAGCACTTTTAATTTGATCGTACAAAATCCTGAATCATGTTCAAAAATTAGACATGGTCAACCGTTCTTCTTTGTGCAAGTGATATGAAGGACAATCAAGAAAGATATGTTTATGAAATTGTCAAGCAGGGTGAATCCCACATTGTTGAGTGAAGGGGTTAGTTGGTGCTCTACGTTTGTGGTGGGGCCCATCCAATTTTTGCCCTTTGGCTTGGTTCGATGTTTTAACAGTAACTATGATTGCGTTGCTACCATGGGATTATTTGGTCCCAGTTATTGTTTGTTGATTGAAAAAGTGTTGGTGGGAGCTAAAAGTTCCGACCTAGGGAAATGGTTCGGTGTTTCTACTTTCTATGCTATTGGCGAAAAGATAGTTATGCTTCTAGAGGGGTTAATTTGGGGGATTTTTTTTCTACGTAGTTATTGTAGTGCTTGAAATTAAACTTTTAACTCTAGAGCTGTATCTTCTCTTGTTACAAAAGCTATGTTATGGGTCTTGTGCAGGTACCTTCAAACTTATTAGTAAGTGCATTGATAGCAAAGGTTTCTCAGGCACAAAGCGTTACTTAGGTGACCTAGGAACAACTGTAAGTTCTTGAGACTCTGATTCATTTGCTTTCCGTTGCTTATTAGCTAATTATTCTGTGACCTTTGCAGTTGAGGGTAGCAGGATCTAAAGTCATATTTGCAGCAGTCACTGAAATCTCTGACTCTCTTCTTAAGGGAGCAGAAACAAGCGGTTTTGATGGGATGGTACTGATCAAGCTTTCATTTGGAATGACTTATTGTGCATGTTATTAGTTAGCATGTATTTTAGACCCAACTTTTAATTTTTTTCTTTTTAATATAATCTGAAGGTGAGTGGGTTTCACCAAGGAATTTTGAAATTGGCCATGGAGCCATCTGTCTTGGGCAGTGCCTTAATGGGTGGTGGCCCAGATAGAAAGATCAAGCTTGACCGAAGCCCTGGTATGGATGAGGTAACCTTTAGTATGTTCTACTTCTCTTCACCTGCTCTCTTGGTACGCTAATCCTCCTAAACCAATGAGATTGCAAACAGTTCTCTTCCCAAATGGAAACCAATTAGCATATTAACATTTAACACAGGAGTAGAGTTAAATCATCGAGGCATATCTGAAACTCCAAATGGCGCAAAATGTAAAAAGTTGGGTGCATATAGGTTGCTGAGCTTTCTGATAATCTTTATTCTTTTTAGTATGTGTAATTTACCTTCGCTATCACATAGGTCAGGTTCTTATGAGCCACTTGGTTTTATGCAGTTGTATATTGAAGGATACTTGCAAGCTATGTTGGATACAATGTATAGGCAAGAATACCTCAGAGTAAGAGTGATCGATGATCAGGTAAATCACTGGAATGGAAAACAATGGTAAGACTGGTCAAATTGGAGTTTGACCTAAATGGGAACTCTAGGAGATAAGTTGGATTCCAGAGTTTTCATTGTCATATGGATTCCTTCAGATCTGATTTTGTTGAGCTTCTAAGTGTTCTCATGGATTATTTTTTTTTTTCATTTTCTGAGGGGGCGCATCATCTTTTCTGCGCTTTCATTTTCAGATATTACTCTTTAAATCGTGGAATGTTTTATTCAGTAAAAGGGGCAAAGGATAGATTGTTATCTTGTAAAAATTATAGGTTGAGGTAGTAACTGCTACAATTTCCTAAAAGAATTGATTAAACAAAGCCTACATCCATAATTCTTGTCAGTCATTATGGCCCTTGAAATGTTCATTACACAGTTTCATTTCCAATGTGCGGATCATTCAGTTTTAACAGATTTACTTCGCTTCATCATAATCTATCATTTCTTGTCCACTGCCTCCTTTTTCTTTGACCCCAGCGAGGCTTCAACATTCTGTGCTTACTGGTGTATTTTCATGAATTTAGGTTATCATTAAGAACTTACCTCCAAACAGTTCACTCATAGATGAGATTATTAATCGGGTGAAGGGGTTTCTTACAAGCAAGGCATTGTTGAAAGGAGATCCTTCGGCTGCTCCTCTTCCCCTGCACCATCTTCGAGGAGAAAGTGTAAGTCCCACAGCTTATGGTCCCTTTTGAGAATTCAGTCTTTGCTACCTGGTTATCCCCACATTGCTGGGGATCAGTTTGATCCCCATCTTTTTGCTTTGCACAAACATCATGTAAATATCTTCTGTTGAACTTTTACCATTCAGAAAAAGTCACAAAATCATAAAGAATGTTTGAAAGCACATAAATAACTCAATCAAACAAAATCTAGTAATGCAGAATGTTGAAAGATTGACAACGGAGGAAAAATCATTAATAATTCACGGAACTATAATTTGTTAATGATTCAAAACTATGTAAAAATAGTAGAAAATTATACAAACAACTTTTAACTGGCACTAGGAAATCAAATGAAATAATAAAAAGCAAGAAAAAAAATTTCGGAAAGAAGGCATATAGATTTCTTATATTTGGTCTCCTGGGGGGGAAAAAGCGAAACAATCGTCTCATTTTTACAAAGTTTAAGGTAGTTGCGCCGCATTATTATTTTTGTTTTGAATTTCAATTTCTTCCCTTAGCAAAGGGCCACATGTGCTATATGGGTCATGCATCTGCATTAGCAGTTCACATGCAGTGGGTAGAGTTGAAAGACCCTATAACAAATGTATATTAGTGCCATTAATTTTGGGTCATAATTTTAGATGTTTTTATTAGGACAGGGAATTCTATATAGCATCACACCAAACAATAAATGCTTTCGCAATTCAATTTAGGCATATTACGTGTTTCTACTGAGTGCTCAAACTTGGGGTAGAATGCAGCAAAAGTCCCAAACCTTTCATCTCATTGCAAATTGATGCTCAATCTCCAGTTTGTTGCATATTGGTCCCGGACCTTCATAGTTAGATGTATATTACCCCCTCCGTCCCAGGTTTTCTGCTTCATTTGCCATTTTGAGACATTCCAAATTCTCTGCATCATTTCCTTTTTTAGTAAGTTTTACCAAATAACTTTACAATTATACCCCTCCCTTTCTACCCTACTTCAGTTCATTTTGTTCTGTTCAACTTCACCGATCTCTCTGCTGGCCACCACCAGCATGGTCACGACTGGCAATTGGACGGCCAAGACCTTGAGATAGCATCCAGGCAATCAAGCAATTGTATCGGCCAGCCATTGGATCGTTGAGGGACAGGCAATCGGGGAGGAAAAGGGACTTTTAGATTAGGCAATTGAGCAATCGGACCGGCAATCTGGCAATCGGACAGCTGGGACGTTTAGATACTGATTGGGCCGAGGATGGCCTAGGAAAGGTAAGAGAAGTTCAGGCCATTGTTTCTGGTTCCTTTGGATCTCATCTGATTGCTTCCGGTCTCCGATTCTCCGTGCTATCGCTTATCAATTTCGCAAGCTTCATTGTTCTTCATCACCTTTGCAAGATCGTGGCTTCGGCTGCTTCGGATCGTGGTAGATTGTGGCATCTGCAGATCATGGCTTCCGCCGATCTTGGCAACCACCGATTGTGGCTTCCATTGCTTCTGACTGTGGCAATTAATGCTTATTGGTTTCTCCATTTCCCAGGCTTCATCGTTCCGCAGCTTTCTCCATTTCCCAACCAGATATTCGGGCACATACCATGAATAGTGCAAATGAGGGAGGAAAAAGGATCAAGGGTAAATTGTCCAGAAATACATTCTTTCATCATTTCTTAAATTCCGTGCCAAACACAAATAGAGCAGAAAACCTGGGACGGAAGGAGGAGTCCCTAGCCTCAGTCAAGAATAAATGTGTACAAAAGCCTGATTTTTAAAGAGGAAAAAATGATAGTTTAAATGGTCCATTAAATGTCAAAAAATTATGGCAAAGATTGAATTTATAGGAAGATAGTAACCAAACAGTTTAAATTAGAATTTAAAAAGTTGATCTCAAATTGTTATGTAACGGTTAGAATTTAACTGTTTGGTAATTGTCTTCTCATAAATTCTATCTGTATCATAATTTTTTTACAGATAATAAACCATTTAAATTATTAGTTTTTTCTCGCTATAAATTGGGTTTCTGTGTCGATTCAGTCTTCTTTAAGGCTAGGGACCAATTTGCAACACAATGGAGATTGGAGACCAATTTGTGATGGGAATTAAAGGTTTTGGATTTTTTAGTGTTTTTTACGCCCTCAAACCTGTTATGTTACCAACAGTAAGATCACATAAAAAATACAGATAAATTGAAGGACAAGAAAAAATTACAATAAGAGTCCAAACCATGTAAGAAATAACAAAGAAGACAAAATAACGAGTTCAATAATCGGTGTGTCAACAGTAAATTAGAAACAAATACCAGAAGTTAAACAAAGAAACAATATGTAGCTGGATAAGCAAAGTGGAAAATAAATCCAGCCAGTCACTGAATGGTGAACAAAGAAACAGTGAAAGCAAATAAGTGTTCATCTGGAAACAGAAATGGTTGATGCAGTAGGAGAGGCAGCTAAAGTGACTGAAATGGAATAGTGAATCACTGGGTAGAGGTGAAAACAGCAATCCAGAGGCCACAGCTCTGCCTCGTTCCCACCAGCATTAGACCTCCCGATAAACAGCTTGCCTCTGGATGGATCATGTTAAAATCAAATGATTTCTTTCCCAGAAAGAAAAAAGAAACAAAGGAAATCAAGAGGGACAGACGAGGACAAGGGTGTAGCGCTGAGGAAGAAGGGGTCAATGGTGTCACTTGACACAATATAATTATAAACCTTCAATTGAAGGAATAAACTAAAAATGAAAATTGAGAAGTTTTGGTCCGGCAGTTCTAAATTTCATAGCTATAGAAGTTTTAGCATCTTATTGTTTCATGTTATAATAAACCTAACTTTGGCAGTCTTTTTATTCTTGTTTGAAGTATTTTTCTGGTTACATAAAAATATTCAAAAGAAAAACTTGATGACCAGCCGCGCTTATAACAGGAACGGAAAATTGGACCAACTATTACGACATTGTGTGAACATCTCTTTGTTAGCTATGCTATCCGTATGCTGAGAAAGCAAGCTGGTAAGATTGTCGGAAGCATGAAGTTGGGTAAGCCACTTTTGGTCAGAGATCTCAAAGAGGAACCTGCTTCAGCCGAACCCAAAGATCGGAAAGTGGGATTCATATGGAGATGGGGCATAGCAAAATTTGTGCTGTCTGGCATTTTGGCATACATTGATGGCAGGTTATGTCGTTCTATCCCTCATCCATTGGCAAGGCGAATTGTTAGTGGTTTTCTGCTGAGCTTTCTTGACAAAAATGATGATTCATAATTGCATGTACAGATACTCATTTTATCTTCTAATCAGTGTTGAGTTGAACTTGAACTTCTCATTCTTCCTTGTGCATATACATTTGCTCATGTTTTTTTTTTATTTTTTGTTGATAGAAGTGTGATGCTGATTGTGATTAGAGGTGGGTACTAGGCTTAGCTAGTGACAAGAGAATATGGTGGAATATGCCTATGGGGAATAACTCGAAATTTGATATTTATAAAGAGTGCATCTAATCTAATACAGTTTGCGAGCATTTGCTAAAAGAACCTTGTTAGGAGTAGAACAACTTTTTCTTTTTCTTTTTCTTTTTAATTATTCAATAGCATTACAAGTACATGGAGTTATATTAAAAAAAAACAAAAGTACAGGGAGTTAGTGCTAGAGATGGCAAAAATTGATCTGATCCGAAAACCTGACTCAACCAACCTAAACCTAAGCTGACCTGACTCGATTTGATCAAAAAAGTCAATGACCCGAACTTGACCTGAACCTAAACCCGAAATGACTTGATGACTAAATCCGTCAAAACCCGATTTTAACTTAAATCAATATAAAATATATAATCGGTAAAAACTTTAGAAAAATTATGATTTAATATATGTAAATGAGTTTCTTCTATTTTGCTGATCTGTTTTGAATGGTAAAACGAGCAAGTGAGAACTATGGAAACGATTAATGAAACAGTGATAGAGAGATAAAAATAATTAGCTTTTAGAAATTATAGTACCCCTTTTATTCTATATTCTTTGAAATGACTTTTTTGAATAATTTAAATTGAATATATTCATATTACTCATTATATCTCAAATTATTTGCACCATTCATATTCTAACAATTAATATATAATTTTTTATTTTCAACATTTTAATATATAAATAAACAATTTTATACATGAATAATAAATCAAGATCTACAATTTTTAAATATATATTTTTTTATTTTTTTAAACTAAACAATAATATAAATAAATTCATGTCAAACTAGTCAGAAAAGTTAAATGGAGCAAAGAAAATGGGACAGAGGGAGATTATTTGTTAGAAAAAAATTTTAAAAACCAAAGTATATATTTAGAAAACTATAGGTCTTTATTTATTATTTAATATAATCATTTTTCATTTATTTATTAAAATGTTGAAAATAAAAAATCGTAGATTAATTGTTGAATAGTGAATGTTACAAAGAACTTGACATAGAAGGAGTATTTTATTAAATAAATTATATATTAATATATTTTCATAAATTTTATATTATTTTTATGTCTAGTTAAATTAAATTTTAATCAAAATAAAATAAAAAATTAAATCAATTTAACGATTTCAACTTATGCATCTATAAACTGAATAGATCTAACAATCAAGCTGAATCTAGTGTAAAACCCAATAACTCGACCTGATTGGATCTGAATCCAAATAAACCTAACCTGACCTAACTTGAACTCGAAATCTACTCAACCCGAAATCAATCTGAACCTAAATAACCTGACTTGAACCTGAATTGGACATGAATATATGCTAACTCAATTAAATCTGACCCAAAACTTGATCTGACACACTCAATTGTTATTCCTAGTTAGTGCATTAGGAAAGTTAGAGAAGAAGTGGCTATTGCACAAAAGTTGGAGGATCTTGACTATATTTTATCAATGTTATGGAACCAAAGTTGGAGGAAAGTGCAATATCTCGCTCGAATTTGGGCTGTCCTGTGGTGTTCGAGAACAACTTTTGAATGATGCAAAATGGCTTAGAGTTTGGCCATCGTTCTTGACCATGACACGTCTCTCAAGCAAAGACTACAGCAAGTTACATGAAATGAAGCGGTGTTCGCCAAATGGCCCTCACAGTCATCAATTGGCCAACTTATCTACGTTGGAGCGAACCGAAAGGTTGTTCCTTCCTCAGCATCTCAAAGTACCTTAAAAAGAATATTTGGCAGAAAAAAAGAGTAAAAAACAAAAAAAAAAAAAACAGACAGAATCGCTAATCAGCTATTTCTTTCTTTCTTAATACTCCAAATATATGAACTTTAATACTCATTCATTGTAAATTTGGCATTTTAATATTTCGCCTCACTCTAATCCATACAGTACAAAGCCATCGTCGGTGGTTGTGGATGGCTGATCACAACTTAATTCGTGGTTTTCAATAAAATATCGTGCCCGCTGGTACATTTTTGTATCACCAATCAAGCGATATCATACCGACTGGTCTGGGATCGTCTTCTATACCAAATCATACCGGTCTCGTCTGTCTCGCTGTCTGCTCGCAGCCCATAGTAAAGGGACGACTCATGAGCAACTTCTCGGTCATAAGTAGTGAGACTAATTATAATTAAGACGCCAAACTGGTCAATTTTTGCCTGCCAACTTCCCTCCAACTCTATGCATATTAATTTGGGCCTCACTATTTTTTTAACCAATCAAGATTGCTACATTTTTAAGGGAACTAATCATGAATAATTAAGTTTTCACTTTCCATATATGTTTAACTATTCCATTCTTTTGTTCTTGGATTTATTTGTAACTCATCTCTATGTTTTTTTTTTTCTAGAGGGTCCTGTTATATATATATATATATATAACCAATGGATAAAAATGTTAAAATGAAGAGTTGCTTGCTTATTTTATGTATTGATAACTTGATGTGTTTTATGTGTGACTTAGATCATAGAAGTTGAATGTTAGAATTCTCAATATGTTGATATATTATATTTATAGGCCCTGCTTAGGAACAACTTTTATGATTAGCATTAGAGTTTTTTTTGTAATTTATCTAACGATAGAGATGAAATCATTGAAGGTAAAAATTAAAAATTATTCTTAGGTAACTTTTTCAAAACTATAATGATCATTGCTGATTCTTATACCAAATAGGGTTATAATTTGATATGTATGTGATGCTCTCTCTCTCTCTCTCTTTCTCTATGTATATAGACACATGCACAAACACATGAAGGTAAAAATTAAAAATTATTCTTAGGTAACTTTTTCAAAACTATAATGATCATTGCTGATTCTTATACCAAATAGTGTTATAATTTGATATGTATGTGATGCTCTCTCTATGTATATAGACACATGCACAAACACATGATGTACGGGTCCAAGTATTGGAGTGTGTGTGTGTGTATTTTGTGAGTGCGCGCGTTTACATGATTAAACCTAATGTAATTATTAATTAGCATATGATTAATTTATTGAATTATTTAATTAATTTATATGTTCCTATATGCAATGACTTTTAACGGGGACGTCAACAATTTGTTAAATTAGAAATAATTAATTTCTAATTTGCATAATTTGTTCAATTTTAATCATAAAATTTTCAGTCTATTGGCCATCGATTATACGTTTTTCAACTAATTTGAAATAAACACCATATTTGCATATGCTTAAAGACTACATGCGCAAAATAAGAGAATGTATAGTTAATGAAAATGGTAGGAAAGAGTGAGGCTAATTATATTAACTCAGATTTTTTTTTTCTCTTTTGTTAGAAAAGGTATGTACTATTTTCAATTTTCTTTTGATCGCTCTAGATACTATTATGATTAAAACCCATAAGAAAACATTTGTATACAGAGTATTAGCCACAGAAACCCAAATGATACCGAGAAACATACATAGAACCACAAAAAAAAAAAATGAAGGGCATTAACTATATGAGTTGACCATATTATAATCTTCCACCAGTATAAAGCTGTGAATCCTAGGGTACTAGCATGCACATGGACATCGTAATTTGCCGCAAACTTTATGACCTCACAACTCGTTGCACTTAAAAAAATTTCTCTATATAACAACATAATTTCGCACAAACTTTATAAGAACAAACCACTAATAGCGAATAATTTTGGAAGAAAAAACAAATAATCAACTAAGATAACCATATGTTTTCTGATTTCTTCCGATGGGAAGAAAATTTAATACCAATTAGAAGAACTTGACACGAGTGCAAGAACTTAATCAATGCAATTCTATTTGTAAATAACCCCTAAGACACTTCAACAAATTCCTTCGGGGCAAGAAGGATGAAATACCTGGACATGCTACGATCTTGAAATAAAAAATGGAAAAGTATTAATTGCACAAATGAGTAAATAAATTAATTATCATTTTTAGTGGTGTGGGAGATGATCAATCGCTAAGAAGACGGGAAGAAATATACAGGGCCTCAAATGTATAAAAGGTTTTAATACATGGACCCGTGGAGCTAAATGTATAAACTCAAATATATATAATGTCAATGGATGTCCAATCCGACAAGCATCCAGGTGCATCCAATTCGATAGGTCAGATCTTTTTAGCAATTAATTGATTTTGAGTCAGATGTGGTTTTTCTTTTTTTACCCGCCAACAAGTTTGGATTTGATGCGGGTTTAGGGTTCACCCGCCCCACATTTGACCCATATATATATGTGTGCACGTATGTATAACATATTAGTATTAGTTATATGACGAAAATAAAAGTATAATAGATAAATTATATGAAATTAAAAACAAGTATGAGTTCTTTAATAAATAAAGTATAATGAATGTTTTTAACAATAACAAATATAAGATTAAATATAATATAACTTCATAAAATTAAGGTTGTGAAAGTGTAATGGCTAGATGAGTTTTATCCGACCCAACTCGTTTAAAAATGGGTAGGATATAAATATAAAAATTGTCAACCGAATGGATAATTGATAGAATGTTGGTAGAGCGTTCAAAGTTATGAATAGTATGTGGAAATATTTCATCCAACCCAAATCCAACCTATTGACATCCCTATATATATTAATACCGGAAGAATGAACCAAGTCCAACAATACAAGGGAGCAAAACCAGAGACTTAAAAACAAAGCAATCTATCCACCAGCACACAAGAATGGGAAACCAGGCAACAACAAAAAACAAGGCGTAATTCATTCAACACTAGAAATAATTAATTTGTGCAATTAATATTCATATATATATATAATCAGTTCGTCAAAGTCGATATGATACAGTACTAGCATTATGTCGCACCGTTGAAAAAAAAAAACAATCCGCTATCTAGTACGAGATTTAACATTATGACGCAATCCATTCAATCTTTTGTTCATGGGAGTAAGCCTCGAATATTGAGAAACAGAACTATCTGATTCGTCTTCTTCAATAACCATGACAAACGTACCCTCTTGAATTTCTGCCATTATATATACAAGCCATTACAAAATAATCACTTAAGTGTTTTTTATCGTTTAAAGAAAAATATCTGACTTATAAATCATTTCTACAAAAAAGTATCAATTCCGTATCAAGCCACCCATGTCCCATAATGTAAGAGAAACAATTCAACCATTTTTACTCTGACGTGCTAATGTGTAGCTCGAAATGAACCAAATCGCTTCAAGCAAATCAAACACATGACTAGCAAACTTACAGCCGACCTCTCTATCATTGAGCAACTTTTACCATCAGCAGATAAAGGCGCCCTTAGCAGAAAGGCTTCCAAATTTAATGAGATGTTTCACCAGATGCAGAGGCTTATGAAGACTTGTTATGATGAGTTGATGCTAACAACACTTTGTGTTGTGTGGTAGCATTTCGTTTTAATGGCTACATAATGGCCTGCTCCCAGTGCTACGCCTTTTCTGAAGAATCTGTTCACTAATTGAACACTGAAATCAGTGTTCTCACACATCAAACCTCCTAAACAGACAATCAGTGTTGTACCGGCAGCAAGATTGCACATCAGACCTGACTAGCTCTAACTTAACAATCCAGAACCATGAAGCAGGCGAAGTGCTTGTTTAGAGTTGTTCAAAACTGCAGTTGACCTTGATACTTGCATTTTCTTTTTCTTCAAGAACTCCAAGGATGCCTGTGAGCATGGAGGAGGTGGAATCTCCTTCAAAATAACAGGTCCTGACCTGGAAACAATAATATACTAGCTTATAAGCTGCATTTTCGGGAAATTTACTGCAATCCTTTTATCAATTTTTTCTCTTACCCTGAACTCTTCTGCTTTTTCCTTTTCGAAGTGGGCTGCGCCTGCATGACTGCCTCCTCTTCCTCAGAATCTGACATGAACACTTGCCTGCAGAGAGAACATTATCAAGCCTTAATAGTTTTCTAAGAATCCAAACTATTTAAATATATATTTGCTCAAACAGAGATGCAAGAAAAAAGATATTAGCATGGTAGACAAGAATGGATAGGTTCATACTTCTCACGAGCTGCAAGCATTTCAACGATGTTACTCGCAAGCATTCCTGAATGACCTTGAGATTCTTCAAGCCTTTCAGTTTCATCTACATCTTGGACATTTTTATTTTCAATTGCATCTTGGATTTTCTCAGCCTTAGAAGGTGGCTTCGGTGTTTTCCTTTGGGCCCACAGCCGGCGACGATTTTTCCTCTCACGAGCGGCCCTACATAGAGGGACATTGGATTTCAAGAATATGAACCCACTTGCAGAAGCAGCATTTGTAAATAACACATAGGTCAACCATAAAACATAGTAATTAAACAGGAGAAAACAAAACATGTCTCAGTGCAGTTAAGTTGAAGGTGAGAGTCGAAAGCATATATCGAGTCTAAACAAGAGCTTAATTGTGACAGCAAAGCAACAAATAAAGAAAAAATTATCTAGATCTTCCCATGACTTGCCATTTGACTTGAAATAAGAATGTACAAATGCATATGTATCCTCACTTAAGAACTCTGAAGAGATAGATGAGGGGAGGGAATGGGATCATCAAAGACTCTGGTTAATATCCTTCAATATGGCAGCATCTTGGGATTCTGGATAAGGTTAGAGAAAACGATAATGGATAGTGCAGCATTTCAAATTTCACACAATTGATTATAATCTTAAACGTAAACCTACACATAAAAGCCTGTTGCTTGGAAAAAGCAAATCAACAATAATTCAGTGTAAGCTGATGGAAACATCTTTTTGTATCTTGGCGAACAGAAAACAGCTCTCCCATGTTACCCTCAATCAGGTCGAAAAGTTAACCGGGCAGTACATTCAAGTGCAGCACAAGCACAATCCATCAACACAAATAGCTGATTGTTGCAAAGAAAACGGGAAAAAAAGGAAGGAGCAGTTCTGTCTGCATTTTGATTTTGAAAAAGCTCCAAGCAAACTCATTTTGATTCGTGTACGAGTCAGAAACTTGATGCAAGGAAAATATTATCTTGATGATGAAATTCATAGTTTGACTGCTAAAACTTCATCCCAGAACATAAAGTTACGCTCCCCCACTCAAATCCAGTAAGAAAGGCGAAATGACATAAATTCCGCGGCACTCGAATTTTTTCCTAGATTCTTCTCAGTAAACACTTGAAGCTTAAGAGAAAAAAAACCAAAATTCATGAACCAAAGGAAGGCTAAGTTAGAGGTAGGATGATACCAGGCACTATTATCATTCAGAAGTTTTCTTATCTCCTCCTCTTTCAGCTTCCCCTATAATACGAAAGAAAAACGATAAACAATCACTCAAACATGCGAATTTCCAGCGTTAAAAAAGAAGAAAAAAATATTAAAAAAACACCTGCTCCGCCGTCAACTCTTCAGGCGCATCTGAATCGGAGTCGTGATCATTCTTTTCCGACATTTTTCCCTTTTCCAGTGGATTTGGAGGCTTAGGGTTTAAGGTGCGGAGAAGACGATCTCATAACTAATACTATAACAGAAAGACTGACCCAGGTTGGGCCAGGGCCCAATTTAGATGGAAGGAAGCACCGGGCTTACGACAAACTTTGCATGCAGGGCGCAAATTGGGTTAATAAAATAATTTGGCAGACCCTCTTCCATGATAAATCATTCGTTCGACTCAAGATTGTAAGTTTTAACTTTCGATTTAATCTAAAATAATTTATTTTTATATTTATATGTTTTTAATAAATTATTAACGGTTGTGTTTTTCAGAGATTTTGAGTTCAAATATTCAATTGAGAGAGAATTCTTATATGGCGAGTTGGATAGTGTAGAATTATTTTTGAGGTTAAGACTCATATATATAGTGAATAACTCATTCAAATGTAGATCCAATAGTTTATCAAACAGAGCCAATGTTCTAGCTTGAACTTACAAATTTATCCTTCAACAACTTGTTAATATTTTTTATAAATAACTTAGGCTTAATGATTTCATGCAGCAAAAATTGTTAGAGCTTTGAGCTGATCATTTTATTGTAGTCCAAGTTAGTTGGCTTATTGTTTGTCCACTTCAGGTTCTCAAGAGATATTAGGTTCAAAATGCCGAACAGTGAATAATTTCGTCCCGAGCAGATGAAAATATCTGGGAATAGTTAGATCTCTATTATACGTCCGGGTGGGCACGACACTAGTAGGAGTAGGAGGGGTCCAGACAAGTTAAAGAAATTCAAGTTCTGAACTTATATTTATTGACTCTGATGTCTGATCACAACGTATGATTATAGAAATTTTGCGTTACTTCCTTCCAAGTACGGGATTGCCTGTTTTTTATTTCAACAGAAAAAATATAAATAAAAATGGATTAGGAAGACCGTGTAGGGCAAGCGTCAAGTCAAGATTAGGACATGCCCTAGCTAGCTGTCCTAGCCAAAACAAGCAGGAAGTAAGAAATTGCACGGGACATTTCAGTTTTCACACGAAGACAAAGTTGGGGGGTTACTGTGAAGTTTTTAATTAACTTGGTCTGCTTTTCAGCTCCAATGTATTAGTCAGTTATGTCCCTGACAAGCTTGGAACTAAGGGGACTAAGTATGTTTCGCCACCTAATATTTTTCTTAATTATATATATATGTTATATATTTTATAAATTATTTATAAAAAAATAAACAGTAATATATATGTATATATATAAGTAAAAAAATACTGACTTTAACTTTTTCTTACAAAAATTTAAATTTTTACTTACAGCTGAAAATCTAATTAGCTTTTTTATTTTCCTATTACTAAATTGAAATTGGTTTAGGATGTGAGAAAATATAAATTGTCATATTGGCTCATATATGCAAATTATATAATTGGTTTTTATTTATGAGGTATAAGAAATCGATGAGAAATCACACAAAGCAACAAGGAAAATGAGCTTGCAGTAACAAAGAAACGCGAAGCATCAGGAGGCAATTGTTGGTTTTTTTCTAATTTTTTCAATTGTATGTTTATCAATTTTATCTAGTGAGTTTGATGATAATTTTTTTATTCGTCTAAATAGTATAGAATCCTCAATGCTGCACTCAACAAAAAAAAGTCTAACTGCCACCAACAGAATTTTTCCAACTGTAGCTTTTTTATTATCCATACTCCCCACCACCCAAATCTCGTGAATTACTTTTTTTAATTTTTTATTTCTTCATTTTTATATTTTGTTAGTGTTTATTTTAGTGAACTTCATGCTAAAATTGTTACATAACTATATAAATTAAAATTAATAAGTTTTAATATTTTTAGTCATAAAGGATTGAATTATAATTTTAATATATTTTATTATATAATTTGAACAATTTTATTTTATATATAAAGTTTATATTAAAAATTCCTAAATCCTGCTTCCTCCCAACCCAAAATCCTACCTCCCCCTCGTCCCTGATGTATTAGAATATTCTAGAGTTACTTTGAGCCTTTGCATCTCACCCTCTGGTTTAAGATCTTAATGAGGTTAAGGGTAAGAAAGAATGACAAGTTTGAGGTATATCACATATGTTTAATTTCATGCCATATTGTGATATTTTTCATGGTTTATCGTGTATATATGTATGTCAGTGGCAGAACTAGGATTTTTGGTTCGGGTGGGCGAGCCTGGAGGAGAGTTAACTAAACCCAGATGAGAGGAACAACATCGTGACGAGGCAAAGCTGGAGATTGGGATTAATTCGTATTAATTCAAAGATTATGGTGCAACTCGTACAATTCAAAAAAGTTGGAGGACTAATAGTGCATTTAGGTCATGTTAGAATATCTGTTTAAGGCTAGAAGGAATAATTACTCATTTTGTCACTGTTTTCTTTAGCACCTACCTCATGCCCCCCATCTTCATATTCTTTCATTATTTCTGGGGGTAAAAAAGCATTTTCAATCTTTAATTTCTCTTAAATTAACCAATTAAGTACCTATATTTAATTTTTTTCAAAATTTTCTGGGAGCCAGCGGCACTCCCTGCCCGTACATAGGTCTGCCCCTGATGTATATTATATGCAATATACAAGTTTTTGTGGTTTGTCAAATTCTCACACTGTAAACCACATAATATTGTGTTATATTTAGCATACTGATACTGTTTTATGTGTTTTTTTATTTAATTTACCGCTATATACCGCATAATGAGCAGTTCTTTGTGGAATGAGTTTAGGAAAAAAATTAAAAATAAAACTTAATTGGCAAAGGATGTTAATATGATTGGGATTTGAAAATTATGAGAAAAATAATATCATTTTGTTTTATATATTCTATTTTAATGTTTTTGTATAAAAATATTAGCTTTTATTTATATTTTTATGTTAAAAAATTATGATAACATAATTAAAATAAATATAAAAATATGTAAAAAACTATATTTAATATCTTAGTATATATATTTGCATAGTATATTATAAAATCAGTAACAGTACACCATGCAATATACCACAAAATTTATCTATAATTTACAGGTTACAATACATAGAGTTGAATCCGACCCTAGGCAACAGTTCATGAAAGATCCTTAAACATAAAAAATTAAATAGATCATTTAGTCGAGTTGCGCTTGAGAGATTAACACGGTGGAGGAAAATAAGTGATTTTTCAATTGATTTGATGTTGTGCAACAGTGCAACTGAGAAAAAGAAGGAGTTGAATCAATTTCCACAGGAACTTGTCCCCTCCAACCTGCAAGAATTCCAAAACAGATGTTGAAAATTTGTCGCCAGAAGAGCTAGCGGCCAAAACCCTGGAGAAATTGAAACACGAGAAAAAACGAAACAGTTAGGAGTCGTCGCAAGGCCTTTAATTTGGTTGATTCCGGTTACAACTTACAAAGTAATTCCTTTATTATATTAACTTGGACAACATTACTATTGATCTTATATCTATTCAAAATTTTCAATATTCTCCCTATATATTATTTCTAATATATAGTTAAAAATATAAGTCTCAATATCTTATTAGTATTTGAGAAAATATTTTATTCTCATATCTATTCAAAATTTTCAATATTCTCCCTATATATTATTTCTAATATATAGTTAAAAATATAAGTCTCAATATCTTATTAGTATTTGAGAAAATATTTTATTATTATCGACATCTTAAAACTCAATTTTACCAATCTAAGTTACGTTTTTACACGTTCATGTTTCAGAAAACCCCGTGACAAAGAGCAAATGACTCGATTATCAAAATAAGAAACAAATTATTTCAACAAAAAAAAAAGGTAAAAAGCATCTGGTGTCCCTGAATTAAAACCCATATTTCAAATTCATCCAGAAACTATAAAATGTTACACTTTTATCCTTTAACTATGAAAATATTACACCAGTAATCTTGCCATTAACTAAAACCGTTAAAATGGATGGAAAAAAAAAGTAAAACTAGTTTTAACCCCGAAAAACCTTCTATTTGTCATAGAAACCTTAATACATTTACATCTTACAATAAAACTACATTTTTCTAACTGTCTTCCTTCCTCGATGACTGCCACCATCCTTTGCTTCACGCATTCGATTCTCATGTTCTCTGTTGTTAATTTGAAGCCAACCTCCCCATTTGTGAGCCCACCTTCCTTCTTTTCCTACCAGATTGTTGATGGTCATCTTTACCTAACAGTACACGATTATCTTCATCCGGTGGAGCGCGATTGTAAATTATCGTCTTCCTTTTATAGTGTGCGATTGAAGAGAAACAAAGATGTTGGAGCGTGATTGAAGGGAGGTGTCTAGGTGGGATCGAAGGGAAATAATAATAAAGGACGACAAGGAGTAATATAGGAGTGTGATGGGAAAGCACTCTAAAAGAGGATGCTTAAATCGATGGGAAAGTATGACAAGCAAAGTGTTAAATATTATTACCGTTAGGTGTACCATATCTCATATTTTTAAGATATACTATATCGCATATTATTATTTTTTTACAAAAAAAATGTTAGAATATTATTTTAAGATGAAAGAAATTAAATAATTTTTTTGCACATCTTTATATGCATTCTATTTTTTCTTATCATAATTTTTAAAATATAAATAAAATATATATGATAAAAGGATATTTGTTATACAAAAAAATAAAAAATATTATATATAGAGCAAAGTAAATATTACTTAATGAAAAGAACTAATTTATTGATACAAGAGGGAAAAAAAAGAAACAACACTTTAATAACAATAATACATTTTCTAATACAAAAAAAAAAAAGCAAAAGCAAAAGTAAAAGTAAATATTTATGTCAAAATATGTGTATTAATTATATTTTACTATTTTATATAATTTTGTATGATATTTTGATTTAAAATGAAAAAAAAAATCTTACACATGCCCGCAAAATAATTGAATATTGCGGTATGTATCTCACAGGATTTACGGTATACCATGATTTTTTATTTTTAGAATATTATTGCTTAGAGGACCACTTTGATTTCTAAAAATTAATCTCTTACCCAGCTACTTTCTAGTAAAGAATCAGCACATCTTTAAAAACATAGGTTGATTGGACCTACATATAGAAAAAATATAAAGCAACCATATGCAAAAAGAAGTGGTTGAGGCTAAGGCCTAAAATGCTTGCTTTTAGCCCTTGAATAATACCTACATCTTGCTAAGTTAACAAATAACTTGAGAAGGTTTCATCACACTACATAAATAAATATAGTAATAGAAGATCACATTGTCTAATTCTCGTTTTAGAGTAAACCAAGTAGTAATACACCAATTCACAAAAATAGAGTAAGATACTAAAATGTACATAAAAAGTTACTGGTATGTGAAATATAGTGAAATACCATAGTATATCGTGTATTTCATGTGAAAAAATAATAAAATGTGAAAACATTTGTACCGCATACTACTTACCCGTGGTAAGTGGTATATCACGGTATTTAATTCTATAGTGATGAGATGGCGACAGAAGACAATGACGATCGACGACAACCAATGAGAAAAAAGGCTGTGTTATTGCATCAAGGGTCACAACCTTTTGTTTCCGTTTGTCCCTTAGTTAACTATTAGTGGTGGCTACGACATGGATGTCAGCGGCGAGATAGGGACGTGACAGTAGCAGATCAGCGTTGGCCATAGCAGAGGTGAAGGTCATGAGAAGTGGAGGAGCGGAGGTGAAAGTCATGACAGGACAGTAGTTTTATTATAAGATATAAAAATTTTAAGGTTTTTATGACAAATTGAAGGTTTTTTAGGGTTAAAACTAGTTTTTTTCATTTTTTTCGATTGATTTTAACCATTACAATTAATAGCAAGATAATTGGTGTAATATTTTCATAATTAAAGGATAAATGGTTATTGGTGTAATATTTTCATAATTAAAGGATAAATGATAGTTAAATGATAAATGATGTAACGTTTTATAGTTCTAGAATAAATCTAAAATATGGGTCTTAATTTAAAGATAACGTGTGTTGTTTATAAAAAATAAAAATAAAAGAAAAGAAAAGAAACAAACACGTGATTGAAAAGTCCTCTCATGAAGATTACGTTAAATAACAGAACTGCGGTGAATATAACAAACGGTTTATTTTATTTTTATTTTCTTATTTTTTGTTTATCTTATTTCACAACATTCATTAATTAATTATGGGAGTTTCGCCAGAAATCGAATGCATCTTTAGAATAGGTAAAAATAAAAGAAAAGAAAAGAAACAAACACGTGATTGAAAAGTCCTCTCATGAAGATTACGTTAAATAACAAAATTGCGGTGAATATAACAAACGGTTTATTTTATTTTTATTTTCTTATTTTTTGTTTATCTTATTTCACAACATTCATTAATTAATTATGGGAGTTTCGCCAGAAATCGAATGCATCTTGGATTAGAATAGGGAAAGTGACGTTAAGATTGCGCTCACCTTTGTCAAAGTCAATCTTTTGGGCCGCACCTGCATGGATATTTGTTCCTGCCAATTTCCTCTTTCTTCTTATTCAGGTAACGTTCATTTGGAACTTGGACTCGATCATGCCACTTTTTTTGACAATTTTATGACTAATAACATAATTTTGGATTAATAAAAAAAATCATTAAAGTTAAAAATTAAAAATTATTATTAAAATAATTTTTTTTTCAGAACTCTGATACTGATATTTCAGGCATTGTAAATATTAAGCTATATTCCATTCTTCAGTTACAGATTTATTAAAATGTTATGATTGGTTATGCGGCGGCGGTCGCGGTCCTTTGCTACCTGACACAACAAATATTTACATGATTTTAGTTCCCATTCAATAGTTAGAATTTGATAGATCGCATTCATCATACATGTGAACGAAGAAAAAGCTGGGAAACAAATTAGTTAACAAACAAAATTAAAAAAGTGCACAGCCCACAGTTCTCCTCACTTTTTCTTAAAGTCCCTATTCCCTTTGTCTAAGTGGCCGAATTGGACTAGTTTTCTAATTGGATTTCACCATCTCTCTATAATTTATATATTATTTCCTCAAGCAATTGACTTTAGTAGTATTTTTTTTTTATTTTTATCTATATTAAACGAAATAAGAGAATTATAGATTGAAAAAATAACAATAGAAAGTTTTACTCAATAAGATCAACCAATCTATTTTATCGTAGTTGGCCGAGTGTTAATATTTGTTAGTTAGTTTGTTAGTCTAGCCATTATATGAGGTTTATGTCCATTATTTTTCTAAAATTTTTCTATCAATTTGTATATGTTTAAATATCAAGTATACCCAAACATTTTTTACCGTTTTATGTGTAATACGGTATTTTAAAGAAACTATAAACTATATAACTTGAGTATGTTATCTATGAGAAGTTCAATATTGTTTTCTTATTGACAGATGTCTATGGTGTACACTTAATGGAAATAAATTTTCATAAACAAAATTAAAAAAGTGCATCAATTAATTTTTAAGCCCATAATCAACGTCGTCTCTAACTATACCGACACCAAACGGGAAGTAAGAGAAATTGGAATCATGACGCTCGACCTCCTTCACACGTTAAAGAAATCACAGCACAAAATAGCGTATAGTTTTGAGAGAGGTTTTTCTTTTCCTTTCCTTTCTTTTATTTTATCTTCTAATGTAGTTTAACGGGCGAAATTAATTAGTTGTGAGGTTTTTTTTTCCAATACAGACGGTAAATTACATAAACATTTCTAAATTATGGGGTAAATACACTATTGATCATAAACCTATAATTATTACTGTAAATTAGCCCCACACCTTTCACATTGGTCTCAAACTTTTAAAAGTCTGTTTTATATTGTACTTAATCTTGTAAAATTTATTAACTTTGATTTAACTGTAACACAACAAATTTTAAAATTTTAATTTAAATTATTTAATAATTATATTTCAATCAATTCAAACTATTTTATTTTTTTATAATTAATAAATTATTTAAATTATTAATTTTTTTTTTTATAAATTGAGATTCTGTACTAACTCAGCAGTCTGACAGAAGGTTAATGAAAATCTCATAGATAGGAACAAGGAACCAACTTCGACCAAACTTTATAAATATCCCCTACAACATTGATACTTTTTGACATAACATTCACCTTTCTTGCTTTACTAGATAACAACATAGTTACTGATTTAGGTTAAAAAAAATATCCTTGCAGGTGTCAAGCCCATCGCCCACATAGGCCCACCCAGTGACCTCGAAATGGATCAGCCCCATCCAGCTCACCTCGGTCAGAATACCTTCAAACTCAAATATCCACCTTGGCTCCATCAATTATCTTTCCTAACGTGTAATAATGACTTTGACTGGCAATTCTTTATTATAAAAAAAAAAACAAAGCAAGATGTAAAAGAGGAAATGCATTAGAAGGACTTGACTAATCAACCTTCTTAACATAGATTCAAAAGTTACTGCAGTAACTTTTAACTTCATTTGACTGTGGAAATGTCTTAAAATATCTCTACCAGTTTTTCTATAATTTTTATAAAATTAAAAATTAAAAATTAAAAATTTTATAATTTTTTTATTTCAATTCTAACAGTTTTTTTATTTTATAAAATTTTATATTTATTATATAAAAATTAAATAGTTTGTATTTAAAGTAAATGCAAATTAATGGCTAGTTTTGTTATTAAAATAATTAAATATTCTATATTTAAAACAATAATATTGAGGATAAGTAAGAAAAATCAAAAAATGAATTGAAAAAAGAGCCGAAAAGTAAATTTGGAAAAAAAAAAAAAAAAGAATAAAAAATTTTAAAATTTTTATAAATATAGAGAATTGACTCTTTTTTTTCATCTTATTTTCTAAAATATACTCAATAATCTCTAAAATAGAAAAAATTTACAAAATGAAAAAATTATTATAGATGCCCTTATATATGTCTTACCTTATTTATGCTTTAACCTTATAATTATTTTTTTACCCTCATTAAAAATAAAAAAATCTCAGTCATGTCTTCTTCCTCATTCAATGCATTGTCTGGGGACACCGTGACAGGTTTGGCTAGAAGAATAAAAAAAGCAAGGGAAGAAGAAGGGAGACAAAAGCAACGGCGGATTGAAGAAAAAGACGGCCGATTCGTCGGAGGAGGCGATCGACGAGTTGGCAATGAAGATGGATGGGGCAGCACTAAAGACGGAACAAACCGGCAGGGTAGACTGCGACAACTGAGATCCATTATCCGTGTATTTCGAGTCATCCGATCGATGAGCAAGATCAACAGACACAAGAGCGCGCCACTTCCAATGATATTCATCGAGGAGGAGTAGGTCGGCTGGGCATGGCAACGGTGGGGAAGAAGAACAAAGATCTTTTGTGGTCAAACCCTTTTTTATCCATCGTATTTTTTATTTTTTTCCAATGAGTCCCTAATAGTTTTTAGGTATGCATATGTGCACACACTAAAATAATACTCCACAATAGGAAAGTTATATGTATATCAAAATAATAAAAGTACAATTTTAATACTAAACATGTACAATACATAAAGACAATTGTATAAATATATAATTATATATATACAAAACAACTTGTACATACAATTGAATATATCATTAATAGTTTGCATAATCAATACATTAAATATGTTAATAATATATCCAATATTTAGAGGTGGGAATTAGGTCGATCCGACCTGGTCCAAACCGAGATCAACTTAGAGTTAAACCTACATCGGATGGGTCAAATACCAGCTCGGCACATCCCGGCTAAGACCCGCTATAATATGGGCCAAATTTAGGTCTAAGAGGAAACTCCCATGCAAATCAACATGGCCTAGCCTAGAACCCATAACCAATCCGGGCCTAACATTGAACAACGGCTAGAAATGGCTATTTTTGCAATTTTTCAAAAAAAAAAAAAGTTAATTACAATATTGATCCTTCAACGGTTTTCTACTACAATACCCTAAATTTTCACTTTCATCCCCCGACAACTATATTTTAAGAAGTTTTTTGTCTAAACAAATTTTGGCATTCTCCTATAAATAGGAATGTCATTTCCACTAAACCTTAACATCAAAATTCAATCTTTCTTCTTTCTCTACTATATTCTCTCAAGCATTTTAGTTTTTTTGCTAATCTCTTAAAAAAAAATTTCCTAATTTCTTCCTAATCTTCTCCTATTTTTTATTCATCATTACTATTTTTTTCATGACTTATGACTTTAAGAAGAAATAACAAGTCAGTGGAAACTTCATCTTCCTGCCCCACCGACCTCTGAGGCTTGTTTCGTTGCTGTTCTCGGTTGGCCAAAAAAGGCATCTTAATCAAAGAGTTGCACGATGATGATAACTAAATCGATATGACGAATTATGATTTAAGTTTCGATAATCAATTATCCAATAATGATGTTGAAAATGTGGATGTGACGGTAGTCGAGAAACCTTCAACATAACTGATGCCGACAAGCTGTTAACCTGTTACAGAGGATAACCAAGTACAAGAACAAGCTAAATCCTCATGACTAATAGCTTGGGTTTGGTAGCATTTATGAGTTCGTATTTGAAGGGGAGTCGAGGTACAACAAATGCAAACATTACGGGAAAAAATTGGTGCATAAAAAAAAATTGGCACCGGAATGCTGCAGCGCCACATTGAAATTCAACATCCTAATGTCCTTCCCAGTACTGCGACTAGTTCAGAGGACAAACACATCTTGGGAGTACAACCGATGGGTCAGGTATATTTCGTTTTAAACAACAATCTTATAAAGAATAAATGATAAATTGGATGATACTTATTGAAAAAAATTTTCCACAAGCTAAATATATGCACTTAGAATCTTGGATTAGATCACAATTAAACGTTGTATTTAAACAAGTTTATAGGAAAATAGTTAAGAAGGAAAACTTTAAACTATTTGAAGCCAGAAAATCAAATTTGCAAGCCTATTTCTCTACTATTGATCATTGTGTAACATTTTCTTCTAACATGTGGACATCACCTATAGGTCAATCATATTATTACATTACTATTCATTGGATTGATTCTGATTGGGTCATGCAAAAACGCATTTTTGTTATTTAAGGTCATTGAAATTGATCATACTGGTTATCACATATACAATTGCATTTTAGAAACTTTATGTAATTATTATTGTGTTAACAAAGTCCTGTGCATTTAATTTGATACTACTTCAAACAATAATGTTGTCGCTCGCCTTATGAGCAAGTATTGAAACCACCTCTCAAATGTGCACTCTTTCATATTAGATGTATGTGCCACATTTGGAATTTTTGTATGCAAAAAGGTTTATAAGTTCTTCAAAATGAAATTATGCCTATTCAAAATTCATTGACATTTTTCAAATCAAGATCCGCTGTGTTTCATGAATTCAAAAAGTTTTATTTTAAAAATAAAAAACTATTTTCTTGAAAACGGTTTAAATTGAACTATTCAATCTACTGGAACTCCATTTATTTAATGTTTTAAGATGCATACCCATATGCAAAATTTGTTGATGCATTTCATGAACTTAAAGATGGGTTGTGAATTCGTTAAGACTGACGTATAGGAAAAATGCTATAAAACTGGTGAGCTGCTTAAGTTTTTTTATAAGGCAACTAAATTTTTCTCCAGTGTTTACTACCCAACCATTCATCAAGTTTTGCTTCATTTAGTGAACATTACATATACTTTACATCAATTTAAAGATGATGAGTTGTTGAAACCGATTGTCGAAGCCATGCAGACTAAGTGGCTTTAGTATTTCAAAAACATTCCACCTATCTTTTTAGTTGCTTCTTTGCTTGACCCATATGTCAAATTAACGGGCACAACCACATTGCTTGAAGGAATTTATCATACTTATTTAGAAATGTCTCATATAAATGTTTTGGCTATGTCTGCTACTGCTTCCGAGTACTTGCATTCTTTGTACAAGTTATATTGTAAGCGACATTCGGATAAGGTAAGATTTGAAGCTCCTCAAACTGAGCCTCCAAGGAGATCAATCTCATCAAGATTCAACCCAGCCCTCCAAATGCTGAAGCGTCCCCGACCAATGACATCGGGATTAGCTGAGGTCGATGACTATCTCAACACATCATTCGAGCCAAGCGACGTCGACATATTGGAGTGGTGGAAATAAAAAAGATCAAGGTTTTCGATCTTATTGATAATCACATAAGAAATTTTCGTCATTCTAGTTTTCATCGTAACATCTAAGGTAGTGTTTAGTGCAAAAAAACGAGTGATATCAAATAAACGATCAAGATTGATGCCCAAGGAGGTGGGAGTTTACGTGTGCAATTGAGATTGAGGCCTTGCAGCACTCCAAATACAAGACCGAAAGAGTTCCGATGACGAGGTAATATCTAATGAAGAGACTTGAATTTTCTTTTTCTTCTTGCATATAGTTTGTATTTGATCTTACTATACTATTAAGCACAAATCATAGATTTTTATTTTTTGTAATTTTTGGAACATTTTGCCATTTAAAAATATAAGACCCGTTTTCGATTATTTGTAAGTATCGTTTGACTTTTTTACTTAATAAAAATTACATTAGAGGTGACATTTTTCCTTAAAAATAAATATTAAATACAAAGTTAATTGATGTTTTTGCCTGGTCCGTTCCTGGTCATCCTGTACCCAGGCTTAGGCCTAGTTGGTCCCCAATCAAGTCGACCTATCTTCCACCTCTGCCAATATCTCATTTATACATATATTTTATATTATTTGTACATATCTCTTATTTTTTGTATATCAAGTTTATATATATATACCATTTGATTTGTATGTATCTCTAACTTTAGCGGAACTTGAGATTTCATATTTTCACATTTAATTTTTTTTATAGGAGGTTTAACTTGTCCATACTACTGGAAACATATCTTTGATCTCATTTGTACATATGTCACATATTATATGTACAAATCCCTCATTTTCTTGTACATATCTTGTATCTAATTTGTAAATATCTTCAATTTTAGGGGGACACGAGATTTCACGTGTTTCACACTTGTTTTACACTATGAAGGGTAGGGATTTGAATACAAATATATATAAACATAAGGGGCATGGTGCACATTGGACTTACCCTTTCAATGTACTACCATGTGCCTAAATTTTTCCTTTCTTTTTTTGTATTCAGAGAGATTAGGGATTAGTTGATAAGCAACCAAGCGAGTTGAAGAAACATGTTGTTGAGGAACAATGACCTCAACTCTATAGTTGAGGTATCTCAATGAAACATGACTGGTTACTTGGTTGTAGATATCTTAAGGTGAAGAAGGTAACTGGTGGAATTTGGAAGATGATGGTGGGGTTTTTGAAGAAAGAAACTCATCTATTCCCTTTACTTTACTTCAACTTTGATTTGTTCACACATTTGTTATTAGAGGGACATATTCACATTTGAGTCTATCTTCTATTTGTTTTTTTTTATTTTAGTCATCTAATAAGCAACATCATCATTTTCCTCACAAAACAATCACATGTCCACACATGACTCATTTTTTAATGATTGAGGGGTAAAGTATCCTGAGTTGCAAAGTTTAAAGGGTGAGTTGGTCCGAGTAATAGTTCAAGGGGTAAAAATTTCGAGTTAACAAAGTTTGAAGGGTAAAAGGGGGTTTAAGCCCACTTTCCCCTCATAAAGATCTTTATATTCACTGTACCCACTGGTCCGACTCCACAGTCCACACGCAAAACAATAATAATAATAATAATAATAATAATAATAAATCCCTCTAAAATCGTTTCAATTCAATTCTTTCGGTGGGTCAACTTCTTTATAATTAGCGTGCTGACTGTACCATCGTATTCCAATTTTTGTGGGCCCAGCTCTGGTCACTTCCCTGAATTTTCAGGGGCATTTCCGTCCATTCATCTGCTTACGAGAAAATTCGTATTTGGCTTGTAATTTTCGTGCGTTGAAAGTCTATACAGAACCTTTCCTTCGCATTCCTTGAGAAATAAAAAATTCCCGGCGTTTTCACCTCTTTTTTTTTTTGCCCTTTCCCCGATTTTCTTCTCTTAAATTCGCAAATGGAAGCTCTTTTTACTCTTTTGTGCAGATGAAGGCTAATTTGTTGAAATTTCAAACGAGCTGACTAGTTGGCCTCCATTCTCTTTTACGCTCTAGGGATCGTATTGTAGTATTGTGTATGTGAAGGGCTCGTCAGTACTGTACCGTACAGTTGCGGTTGCGGCCATTGATGAAGCTCGGAGGTAAGCCCGAAGAAGCTCTCTCTCTCTCTCTCTCTCAAATACTGGACGAAACAAATACCCAATTCATCTCTATTAGTGCTCGATTCAATTGCTCGTTATTTTCACGGATTTGACTTCTTTCCATTAGCATTTATTGTGATACATGGCTTCCCAACGCCATCAGCTAACCTGCTTTAACTGCTCAATTACTTCGCCATTTGTCAACTCCTCTTAGTATATTCTACTGTTCTAGCTTTCATTTCGCAATTTTTCTGTTAATTATTTTGTGGGGTTTTCCGGGCAGTGGCAGATGATTGACGATTTCTTTGTTTCGTTCGGAGTTGATCGAGAATGATATTTTGCCAGGCCAAGTTAGCTCTAGTGATTACGGTTGTCTCAGTATTTGTCATTTCTGATGCAAAATCTAATAACTCGGCGCGTTGCGACCGCTCCTGCGCGGTGGCAAATTCGTCGGCGGTGGTTCCGTATCCGTTTGGGTCCTCAGCCGGGTGCCCTATCCGACTCAACTGCTCGCGGACAAAAGGGTGGAGTCTCGGCGGATTTCAGGTGGTCAACGTGACTGCCACTAGTATGCTGGTTGAGCTTCCGCCGAAATGCGATCGACCGTTCAGCTTAATCTCAGGTTTCTTCGGGACAAATTACGCTTTGTCACGGTCGAATAGCTTGCTGCTCCAGAATTGCTCAGATCCAGTGGCGAGTGCTTGCGAGATTAGGCCGAGTTTGTTTGGTAGAATATTTCGGCAGCAAAATTGCGATTTTAAGAACCGTAATATCACCTGTTACAGTCCCCCTGATGGTGAGAGGGCGAGTTTACTCAGTAAAGGGGAGGTGAGCAACACGGGTTGTAGCTTATTGATCTCGTCAATTGCCGTTGACTCGGAAGGTGGCTCGGTGGCTGGGGTCTCGCTGGAACTGGAAAGGGTAAAGTTGGATTGGTGGGTTACAGGGGCATGTCAATGTGATAAAAATGCAGACTGCCTTCCTATGAACGGAGCGTTGGGGTTTCGGTGCAAATGCAAGGAAGGGTTTGTCGGAGATGGGTTCGCCAACGGCGATGGCTGCCGGAGAGGTAAGTCAACTCGCTGAACGCTATATTTCCAGTGTTTTTTTTTCTCAATTTTTTTGTTATCTGATTACTTCTTTTTTTAACATGTTTCGAACTTTTTCAATTGTTCTTAGGTGCTTTTTTTATTCCATTTGAATTCTATCGGTTGGCTGTGAGTGTGAAGATGAATGCTTGGGAAATGGGAATATATCGATTGATCTGTTGTTTAATCAAAATAATGACATCTTATTAGATTACTGTTCTGGTTGGTGGCTTCCTCATTTTGACTGGGATTCTTTTTTTTTTTTTTTTTTTTTTTTGTTTGGTATTTGACTATTGGGGAGGTTGTATCTTGTATGATACTTGACCAAATGCTGCTTTCTAGATGGGTCCAAGAACCTAGTAGGATTAGTTATTTACTAATTTGTATTAGAGCCATGGGCAGTTGCAGATGTGTACCTGAATCTAATTTAGAAAATTGGGTATCAGATGAAACTGCAGCTAAGGAGCATCATTCAACAAATGGGATGATGTTAGGATTTTATCAATGAATCAGAAAAAAGGACGAGAGGAGTGAGTTCAACAAAAAAGAAAGAAAAAAGGCCCACTCCAGCTACTTGGCAATAAAGAGGAGGCAAAAATGGAGAATTGGCTGTTCAAACCTCGTAGCAGCCCTTGTGTTTAGATGTTAGGATAAACGATTTCCTCAAGTTACCCTAGCCAAATAGCCTACAAGTTTCATAAGCATCTGCATGGTCATGACTCATGATCGGACCAGCTGCTTTTCTTCATCATCTTCTTCATCTTCTTTAAATTTCTTTTTGAAAAATTGTATTGTACTAATTGTCTGGGTGTAAAAATGTGGACTATCTCAACTTAAATGTTCAGATAGTCAGCATTCAGTGGTTGAAATTCTAAAACAAATTACGTTGATTTATTGAGGTGTGGACATGATCTTCTTGGGCTGAGTATTTCTTGTTTGGTTGGGTTCTGTGTTGGAAAATGAGCGAGGAAGAATGTTGATCTCAAAAAATTGATGTCAAGAGTAGGGGGAAAACAGTTGGAACTTTAAAATTAGAACCTTGTCTAGACTCACAATCAAACACAAATTCACATGCACACATTTGGATGATTAATAGGACTTCCTTCGAAGCAATAATGGTTTCTTCATATCTATATTTGTCAGCAAGAAATACAAGTTACAAAGAAATACAACAAGGGGAAGAAAACTTTTATTTTGTATCTAAACTATTCCTTCACTTCTTTTCCCATCAGTTTCTGACTGCAATCCTTCGAGGTACATGGCTGGAGATTGTGGAGGAACTACAAGGGTTGGTGTCCTTGTTGGGGGTAAGTGCTCCAAATATGCGATGATCTGATATCAAGTCTGGACTTCCACTTTTCTGAGGGTTGGGAGAGCCAGTATTTTTCATCGGGTCCAACATTTTTACTCTTGCAAAATGTCAGCTTTAATATTATGCTCTGCAGCTTAACTGAGACATGCATTACTGATTAAAAATTTCGATATGCTGACTAATTATTCTATGATTCTGTGTTTTTTCCCCTGCATCAATTTCTGGCCTTACAACTTGGAAACAATAGAACTTTATCCTTTGAAATTCGTGGTAAATTGTCATCTTTTATGTAATATGGTCATTTTTATAACTTGAAAGTCTTATTGAATTTGGTCATCAAGAAGTTTAGTCTCAGTGCTGTCTGTTTAGGCCAAAAAAAAAAACATTTAAAGGATTACGAGGCTAACTACAAAAACTGTTGGCAAAGGACACCTTTTATTGGCTACTGCTTTGCTCATTTTTGGATCTGGATATGATCCCCATTCCAAATCTTTGTCTTGAAAGTTGTGATTGGTCAAAGTCCTCCTGGCCTTCTTGTTATTTTTCTTTTTGAACTGGATCCTCGAAAACTCACTCAACATTCAATTTGGTCGAGAATATTCTTAAAATAACCATAGGAAAGGTTTTGTTGCAGATAATTGATTTATTTATCTTATGAATTTCGTAATCTATTTCAGGGATAATTGCTGGTGCTTCAGTGATGGCAGGGATTGCTCTTATTTGTTTCTTCTTGAGACGGAGGTCTTATTCTTTAAGAAACCAAACCAGTGCAAAACGCCTTCTGTATGCAGCAGCGGGAAACTCAAGTGTCCCATTTTATACATACAAAGAAATTGAAAGAGCTACTAGTGGCTTTACTGACAAACAGAGGCTGGGAACTGGAGCCTATGGAACAGTTTATGCAGGAAAACTGAGCAATGATGAGTGGGTAGCAGTTAAAAGGTTCCGATACAGAGACACAGATAGCATTGACCAAGTAATGAATGAGATCAAGCTCTTGTCTTCTGTCAGTCACCCAAATCTTGTGCGCCTTTTAGGTTGCTGCATAGAGGAGGGTGAACCGATCCTTGTTTATGAATTTATGCCCAACGGGACTTTGTCACAGCACCTTCAAAGAGAGAGGGGTGAAGGACTTCCATGGACAACAAGGCTGACCATCGCTGCTGAAACAGCTAAGGCCATTGCCTATCTTCACTCTGCTGTACATCCACCTATATTCCATCGAGATATAAAATCCAGCAACATACTCTTGGACTACAAGTACAAATCCAAGGTTGCTGATTTTGGTCTTTCCAGACTTGGGATGGCTGAATCGTCCCACATCTCAACAGCTCCACAGGGGACTCCTGGCTATCTTGATCCTCAATACCATCAGTACTTCCATCTTTCTGATAAAAGTGATGTTTATAGTTTTGGGGTTGTTCTTGTAGAGATCATAACTGCATTGAAAGTGGTTGATTTCTCACGCCCCCACAGTGAGGTTAACTTGGCCGCCCTTGCAATTGATAGGATTGGCAGAGGCTGTGTTGATGAAATAATAGATCCACACCTCGATCCACACAGGGATGCTTGGACTTTGTCCTCTATTCATAATGTGGCTGAGTTGGCATTTAGGTGCCTTGCATTCCACAGGGACATGAGGCCTTCTATGATGGAAGTGGCTGAAGAGCTGGAACAAATTAGACTTAGTGCTTGGATTCCAAATATGTATATGGCTTCTCCAGTGGTGTCCTCTCCCTCCATGTCAGATGAGGATGAAAGCGAGAGCTCTATTAGTTGTATGTCCGTGAAGAAGGCGGGTGCAAGCAGTTGTAGGCTGGTTGTGCCACCGAGGAACACAGAGATCTTGAAAGCACTGGATGAGGTAAAAGACAGGTCCCCTGTTTCAGTGCAAGATCCTTGGTTAAGTGAACAGAGCTCACCTTCCACAAACAGCTTGTTGGGTAATGTAAAGCATTGACCTTGAAGCTGTTCTTGTTGGTGCTTGGCCTTGCATTATTTTGTGAATATTACTGGGAATTCACAAATTCCGTATCAAATATATCATACAGACTGTTTCTCTTTGCCTGAAGCCTGATCACTGACCATTTCCGGAATGTTCTTGTTGGAAGAAAAAACCACAAGGCCATTCCTCATGGATAACCCTAGATAGTTTATTTATATTTCCGCAGTGAAGTAGAGATGGATTGACTGGCTTGAGGCTTTTTTCTTTTTTGTTTTTTCTCTTCATAATATAGGAGAGACCCTATATCAAACTCTCATGCTAGTTACAGAAGTTGTTTTCGAACGGGGCCAACATGTCATCTCTTGAATGGTAGAACATGTTCAGGTCACTGGAGGAAGTGGAAAGCAATCATCTCGGTTAAGGTTTGATGTAGGTCGTTATGCTTTCTAATCTGTTCTTGGTTATGGAAGGCCACCATCGACTTTCCTGGATAATTTTCTTCATTTCCATCCACAAGAATCGCATTCGTCGTTTTGGTCCGGTTAAGAGTATTAAAGACGAGCCAAATTTTCTGAACAGGTGACGTGAACAATTTGCAGCTTCATTAATTGAATTATACACTGAAACTGAGAAACAATAGAACAGAACAAGCAACTTCGTCAAAAAATATATGATTCAGGATTTTTGCCCTTCTGGCCCCAGAATCCCATTCACAACCGAAGTAGCAACCACCACCCCAATCAGCTCCGCCGCTGCCACCGCTCCGGCCTGGGCCAAGGCATCAAAGCTCACCGCCGACTGGATCCCTTTCTCCGCAGATTCCAGCCCCTTCTCCGCCGACTCGATCCCTCTTTCCACTGTCTCTAACCCTCGTTCAGCCGTTTCCAGTCCCCTCTCCGCCGTCTCGAATCCTTCCTTCACTATCTCCACCGCGCTTTCCTCCGCGCTCCGGAGCTTGTTCCTGAGGCCGAACAGCGGGATGTCCGCCGCTTTAGATGGCAACTCTAGCGCTGTAAGCGCCGTCGAGGCCGGTAAGAAGAACAGAAGCAGCCTCCGGTTGGGGAAAGGCGTCGCCGGAGGTTTGGCAGCCTCTGGTTTGAGCGCGGCGGGATGCGCATTGCGCAGGCGGTGGGCCCATGGTGCTTGAATTGCTGGTGGCGAAAATGTGGACGCCATGGGTTCTTGTGTTGAGAACCTCATCTCTTCAACGAAATCATAAAATCGAGTTTCTTTCTGGTGCTCAGAGATAAATAACACACAGCGTGTCGTGAGCGGAAGCGGACAGCGGAAAAGTGTAAAAATATGGTAAAAATGAGGGCAGAAATAGCAATCGGGAGCAAAAGTTATAACAAAGAGTGGAAGAATTATAGAAGAAAGGTCAAAACAAAAAAGGTCTAATAAATTTTTTAACTTTTCTCTTTCAATCATATAATTATGCTAGTTTATATTTCAGTCCTATATGTATGAAAATGAGCTCTGTTATTCATATTTATAGGTGTTCGTTAGGCTGATTCGGCCAGGTTGGGCCTGGTCCTAGGTTTGAGAGGCCCAAGCACGGCATGTGGAAATGTGTGTCAGGTCCGTACTAGGCCTTACCTAGGTCTAGGCCAAGCCTAGACCCACCTTTTTCATCTATTTTTATTTTTATTTTTTAATATTTTTAAAATTTGATTCTCACACTAACTTTTTTAAAAAATACTTGTTTTAATAGTGAAACACCATCACCAGTGTGAAATTTTATTAATTTTAAAACTAAATGACATTTACATAAGTTGGAACGGCTCTTACATGAGTCAATGGCGAAACGTTACATAAAATTAAATTTAAAAGAAAACCTAGGATTTGTGCTGAACAGCATAATTTGATCAAATATAAATTAGGAAGATAATGAGCAAACCTAAGATCTAAGTATTAACCTCATCGGGGTTTTCATTGTCAGAACTCTTGTAGTCTTACATTTGCAATGCTGCAAGACCTTAATCATAGTTGCAGGTACAAACCTCAATTGCATCCAATGATAACTTTGCTCGTTTATCTAAAATTACATATTTTCAGGCACTGAAAGTTAACTCAGATTCAACAATTGAGATAGGAACGACTAGAACTTCTTTGGCAATAATGGAGAGTATTGGAAATTTATTGCTTCTTACTTTCCAAGATTCTAGAATGTCGGTCTTAGTATTCTCGTAAACTAAGTTGAGGTATGCGTCCACTTCAATAAGACTGGATGCAACAGCCCAGGACTGTTTAAAGAGTTGTTCAGCCGGATTGAATGCTAATGAGGCCGATGATAATGAACACCTGACGGTAGAGGAAGTAGTGTTTCTTACATTATCCTTATGATGGCCAGCATAAATCTTAAACAACTTTTGCAAGTGCTCCTCAATAGTAGCAGTTATAACATAAACATAAATATGTGACATTTTAAAAAAACTATAATAACCCTCAAATAGCTATTGTGTGCCAGTGATTCTGACAGTCGAGTTTAATACAGATGCAAGTAAATAGATTATGGATATATCAATGAAATATAAAATCAATTTTGTCTTTCATGGTCTTGACTGTGCCTTTTACGAACTTGTCATTCTTGTATTGGTTGAAAAGTCATGCAATATTGACCAAATGCATTAAAACCTTGTGAGCTGTGGGATAGTATACATCGGAACAAAAAATAGTGGCATCATAAAAATATCATAGCACGACGACTAGTTTTGATAGTTTATCCCACATCAGTTCTTTCAAAATAATTTTCTATTTTTTGATATTTATAAAATATGTCATGTGTGTAGTAAATGACATCGCATCCATCAACATCTCATAAGTCAAAGTTCCATTGGGTAGAACAATCAAGCTTAAAATGTTTCCAACTGAACTCGAGGCCATTTTCAAGACAATATGCCTTAAACTCTTTAAAAACTTTGGTCCTTGACTTGAAATAATGGATTGCCCATTAAATAGGAGTAATTTCAGTGCTCAAAACTTGAAGACCCTTATGGACAGCTAAGTTTAAAATATGACATACACATGTAATGTAAAAAAATGCGGCATCCCGAACAGGTTCTAATGATTCTTACAATATCTCAATCGTGTCATCATTGTTAGATGCATTATCAAATGTTATGCTAAAAACCTTGTCATGACAAAAAAACTATTTAAAAGTTTCTGAAATAACTTGGAATATGTTCCAACTAGTATGATCGACTTTCATCAACTTAAATGCAATAATACACTTTTGAATGATTCAATTATCATCAATCTAATGTACAGTGATACAATAATAATCTTGTCCTAGTGATGAAATCCACTTGTCACTAGTGAATGAGGTAGAATGATCAAAACCAGAGAAGTATGCTTGTAGGTTTGAATTACTGACTTCATAAACTTTAAATGCCTCCTTCCTAGTAGTACTTCTAGATGTTCTTTTAAAAGTAGGGTTTAATTATCATTTAATCCAATTTTTCATGTGTCTATCTTCATCTTATCTAAATGCTTTTTCAGTCAACATCATTCATTTTACCATGTCTTCTCTACAATTTTGTTGATTAAATTTAAAAACACTTGATCTGCCAGTAGTACTCCGAAACTGTGTTTGACCGCTGGTGCTAGCTGCTGCTTTCGAACAGAGATTCGGATGCTTATGTTCCATATGCCGTTTAAGTGTTTCCGTGTTAGAGTTCTTCTTGTGCTCGAGCTTTATTTTGCAATGTTTGTAATTTGCATACCTTGCGTCGTTGCCATTACCATCCTTCTAAAAAACTTGATCAAAATGTTCCCAAACCCATGCAATGAGCTGTAACGTCTTATATTGTCTTTTAACTTTGGGTTGATGGCTTGTCAATGTGGGTTGGGAACCATTTCCTCCATCAGCATTCTCCACTATCGTTGCTTCCACCTCCTTAACGTCATCATCAGAAAGTTAATCGTCGAGCCCCAAATGTATTAGGCTATATCAAATTGCTTATCATCATTGATTTGTTGGATTTGAGCTCCACATGTGGCCGGTCGAGAAACGAAATGAAAAAATGACCTCAAATTGTTGTAGGATGAAAAGCTTGAGGCCTTTTCCTTTCCTTTTGATTTTATTTGTATGAGAATAAATTGAGAAGATGAAGAACTTTGGAAGTAATTAACGAATGATTAAGAAAAAATGAAGGAAATAAAGTTGAGAGCTTGAAGAAAATGAGATAATATAGTATAAAAGATGAAGAGATTGTTAATATTGGTGTGAATAAATGATGGAAATGGCCTCCCTATTTATAGGAGAAGACATTTTTTTTTTACTCAAAAGCTTTCAAAATATAGTTGTTGGGTATAGGAGAAGACTTTTTTTTTTTTACTCAAAAACTTTCAAAATATAGTTGTTGGGGCGCCCCGGGGGGAGGGGGTAGGGAACGTAAATTCAAGGCTAAAAAATTACTGCAGGTCGTTTGGAGGGACTTAAAATGTAATTTTTTCAAAATTTGAAAATCTGGTCTTTTGTTAAAGTTGGGACCGGATCGGTTTAGGCCCGCCGGTCCTGGTCCAAGCTGTGCCCATTCCAGTGCTTCATGCCGAGCCCACTCAAGAATTGGGTTAAGCCAGTCCCAGGGCTGCTCCTCTCTTTGCCCAGGCACATGCCCTTGCCCTTCTCTATTGCGTGCCTATCTCGGGCCTATGCCAAGCTGGGCTTTAACCGTGCCCGTGCCAAGTTTAACCCGGGTCGGTCAGTCCCGACCCGTTTCTTTGAACACATATAATCCTATTGTTGATGGGCATGACAGGAAAGCTAATATGGCACTTTATAGCTGTTTATTCTTGCTTATTAGGTGGCTTGTAGGGCTGTTTTTTAGGCCAATTGGCAAAAGTCTCACATTTCTCCAAAATGGCTATTTTCCTCAACATAAATGCAGCAAAATGAAGGCAATAGAGGTAAATTGGGGGAGGCTTAAGTGAAGGAAAATATTTGGGAAGGGTGAGTCATTAGGGCAGATGAAGAATGGTGAATTTGTCAAATTACAATAGTTGGAACGATGATAGTGAAGAAATTTACAAATGCAAGTTGAAACCTTTGGTGATTACAAAGTGGACAGAAGTGAATGTTGGCCAAACATTTTGCTGGTGTTCAAGTTACTTGACAAAACTGGACTGCAAATTCTTTAGCTGGATCGATGACCCATTACCCCCATATATAATGAGAATAGTTTTGGAATACTTGAGGCTGAAGGAATCTTATGCATGAAATGTCAAAAAAACAGAAACAGAAGAAAAAAAAGCAAAAGTAGAGGCCGTTCAAGCAAATACGGAGGTGAATGATGTAAATGCAAAAGGTAGCCATATTAGAGATAGTATTGGCTGGAATGAAGAAGAAAATGATGATGTACAAGATATTTGTGGTGATATTAGTTGTGATGCTGGTGTATGTAGTGATGTGAGAAAGTAGTTATTAGTTGGTGTTTGAGTTGAGGTAGCATTTCCCAATGTTAATGTTTTTCAAAGCCTTTTTGGAAACAATGCATACAATGTGCTCGAGTAATTGGCTGAATGAGAGATTGCTTCAATTAAATAAAACTCATTTTTTATTTATGTATATTGTACTTTGATTCCGAATGCTTTATTGGCATAATTGTAAATGAAGAAATAAGGTTTGAATTGATGAGTAAATACTCCTGAGAGATGCACATAAACGTCAGAAAACATACTACACAAAGTTGGTGTACATTGGACACCTAAATTCACATTTTACTACACAAACTAGTGTTATATTGTAAATAGCCATCATAAGTAACTAGTTTGTTGCACAAAATAAGCATCATGTTCATTTGTTTTATGTACAAAATAAGCAACTAGCTTGTTACACAGAATGAGCATCATGTTTATCTATTTCATGTACAAAACAAGACCATGTAGATGGCCTAAAAAAACAACATCTTGCACAAGGCATCAATTTTGCCTCTGGAACAAAATATGCTGAGCAGAAATAGGTACATGTTACTTGTTGGTGTTTCCCTATGTGATCTGAGCTACCCTTTCAGATTTCTTCTTAGGTTGCAACTTGTCCATCATTTTTTGTTTCTTTCTTGAATGTTGATCTTTTAGCTAGTTAATAAAAATAGTATTGGATATAGATCTTGGTGTTATACCAACAATTAATTCACTTTTTGAGCTAGGCTACCAAAATAAAACTCAATGTAGGAAAATGTCAGACAACTATTATACAGAAAATAAAAACGTTATTGCTTACATTCATAACTATTATGCCAGGAGTACTCTTTCCAACAACTTCTTGTTTTTCGTTTCCTATTTGAAATGTAAAGTAGAACAAAACATATATGTTAGTTGTTGGAAAAAAAATAGATATCAACAAAAGTGATACTTACATTTTGTGCTTTAGTTATTGTATTCCCAGTGCTATGCTGACTAATAACTGCAAGTCCACTTTCATTCACATTATCACCCTAAAACAAGTTAAGTTTCCACAAGTCAATTGCCGGACCATTTAGCATAGTAAAATGTCAAAAATATTTGTTATACCTGTTTGTTAAATTGACATCCTAGCTTGCTATGATTTTTTTTTTTTGCATATACCACATTTAATTAATGCCTCTGCCTTTGTCATCTTATTGGCCTTCAATATGTTTAGAGCATTCTTCCTCTTATTCTTTGTTGGTTTACTAGTCGAGGGTTACATTACTAAATGGCTAGGTTTAAGCTACATTACTAGAGGGCTAAGTTTAGGCTGCTGAGTTTTTTTTCCTAGAATTTTTGTCCAGGTAGTAAGGATATCATGTACTAATTTGATTTCAGTAACATTTCCCTATTATAGCATTCATTTATGTATGCCACTGGTTGTTCTTCTCTGTAGGTTATTGTAGCGACAGCATGCCTACAAAGTATTTCACTAACACTATAGGCACCATATATGCATTCCCTAGTATCAAGATTAATAACATACTTTACATCCTTCTATATTATCTTATACCCAAAGTTTTCATTCTGAACACGGTGTCATAACTTGCCTCTTTCTTATTCTTCTTAAGCTTCTTAAAGATATTTGAACCTATCTCCATTGTCTAATGAAGGCATGATACTCTTTTTTTTTAGCCTCGATATTATTTTTCCCCTAATATCTTTTAGCATGGCAAGGGCAGCTTTTGTTCTCAGTTCAAGTATTCACCCATTGAACCCCTCACACAAGTTGTTATGCATAATATCAAACTTAACTAAAGGGTTAAAGAAAGCTTTACACCAATGTTTTAGGTCTGTCTTAACTCTTAAGCAGGTTGTCATGCCTTTTAAGAGAGATTTCCTTAATCTGGTTCACGTGCTCCTCAAAATTAACAACATTAGTTGATCTAGCATACTTTTCAAATAACTTCTCCAGCTTTGATCCTCTATACCTGGAACCCCAAATAGCATAAATGTAGAAGACACATATTCTATACTCAACATTAGGCATAAAGTCAGCAATAACACTCACTAGTCCCAGTGGAAAAAAAAAGTTACCATTAATATCACATGTAACTTTAATGTTTTCATAACAACAACCAAATTCTTAATATGATGTCATACTTTTTGCTTGTCACTTATTACTATTCAGCCAAAACCATCACTAATGTAAAGTTTTTTTTTAAGGTTACCCATAAGCCAAGTCCATGTTTTTTTGTTTTCAATCCTAACAACTGCTCAGACAATGAGATACATTTGGTTATTTTTATCCCTCTGTACGCAACTAAGACTTACATTTTACAGACCTCTTTCAAGAATGCACCAACCAAACTAATAAACCATAAATCCTTTCCTTAATGCATCAAAACACACGTAGAAGCTATTAAATAATGGCTTATCTGAACCATCTGTTGGGGGATCTAATCTAATTTCACATGTTGACTTAGGGTTCCTAGATTTAACATCCTCTGCGTATTTAGCTAACAAGCCATACTTCTCGTTGTAATGGCCTAAAAGTTTCTTATAAACCTTGTTTTTGGCCTTTCTACACTTTGTCAATGTCACACCAGCCACCATCCTCTCCCTCATGAAATTTTTTAAAGCTGTCAACTTAATACTGGGCATTGCCTTGACCTCCGAGAAGAAATACTGTGCCGGCGACTTTGAATTCACCATTTTATTCTTAAAATTAATGTTGTAGGTATGTTCTTCTTGGAATGTCACAACATGATGCCAACTTGTGTCCTCATTAAATGCCAATGAAATGTACCATGGACAGCCAGACCCCTTAGACTTTGCTCTAACATACTTCCTAGCATTTTTGATTAACCTTAATGGCCTTTATTCCATAATAGAGTGTTTGTCTAGTGCATCTTTGAGTTGCTTTATATCTTCAAAGGTCATTAAACGATAAAAGTTAGGGAGATGCAATTCAAATCATACCTGGGGATAATTAACTGCCTTATACCCTGAACCCCTTTTTCCCTTCTTCATTCTTTTCATTACGTGAACCAGCCCCTATAAATAGCATTGTCAATTTTACTTTTTTGTCAGACCATTTCATGTTAAACTCTATCACAAAATCCCTGATCACCAGCGGTTCATCATCATCATCACTTAAATATTGTGTATCCACATTGGTTCATCTTCTTCATTACCAGCATAACAAAAAATCTGTGAAATGAGGTTATCATCATTTTCCTTAACAACATTCTCTTCTTCAACTACATTCTCCCTCTTGTTAACTAGGCCTTCCTCAACTTTAAGTTCTTTTAAATCCTCCTTACTGTCATCTGAAACATGCAATTCATACACAGGGTCAACTTCATTCTTATGATCACTCACAACATTATCAACCTTCTCCCTCACCTCATTATTAGGTTGGACATCACCATGCTCAACATACAAAAAGATCATCCCATACTATAACAACATCTTCTCCTTCAGAATCATGCTTGTATCCAAAGTAGATAATATCTCCACTAACCCATCATTTAAACTCCTTTTAGGTATCCTAAAAAACAACCTCTTCACTGGTTTTGGTGTTCACATTTTAACCTGACTCTTCAAGAGCATATATGACAGTAAGTCAGTGTCCATAGACATCACGTTTTGGATGCCACCAACATACTCTGCATGATCACCACCCTTCTATTGATCACCATACACAAATGTCACATAAGTCCACACCATTCTACCTGTTAAACCACACAACTGAATACACAACAATATGACATTATAAACCAAAACCTACTCATGCAATCAGATATGATCAACACCTAAAATAACATGAAATTTTTCTATTGCTTAGCTTCTAATAAGCCTAACCATGTGACTCTTCACATGCCTTGTTCGTCTTCTGGTTTTACCCATAATGTGAATATCTCTACCACATACAACCCACACTTCAATCAATGCCTTTGCAATGAAGTCCTACCATTTTCTAACAATGATTGACAATAATGTTAAACCCTATGATGATTCATCGATATTTGGTAAAAATCCTAAAGTGTCACACTTATATTCCTTTCAATTCAAGTTCTCTGACCACCCAAACCAACCAGTCTTGCACATTGAACACAAATGCATAAACAAAACAACAACTTACCTTTATTTCATCATTGGAGATTTGATTTTTGTCTTTATTCCTGGTACCACACACCTCTTTTATGTTCAGTTTTTTCTCTTCTTTTCTTAGTCCTTTTTGCTTGTCAATAGGTTCACATGAACTTTAGTCAAATGAAGCGTCTAATGTGTAGGAATAAATGACTGTGAAGTGCCAGATCAATTTTTCCATCATGTCCATGAACAATAGGACTAATAGAGCTCACATTTTTGTATGTATAAAAGTGAAACAGAAACTCATGTAATTATAAGATTGAAAGAGAAAAGTTTAAAAAGTTATATAACTTTTTTGGATCTTTCCCCAAGAATTATATCATCTAGCTCTAGAGTAGTTTTTGCCAATGACATCAAAATTGCATGAATTATGAACATGAAGTCAATTTACTACCTATCTTAATAATTTGTTCTGTCAGACAAAATTCTCTCACTTGCTTGTTCAATATATTAACTAGAACAATAATAAAATCAAGTGGCCTAATGGTTGTAAATTATAATTAGTATTTTGCATGTTAAGGTTTACTACAAACTATGGTCAAGTCATCACTTCGGTCCTCTTTAAGGAACTATATTATATGGTCATATTGTCTTTCCATTCCTTCTCTTTTATTTTTGTTTTTATTTTGAGTACTTAAATGAAAATCTTAGATGTCTGAAAATCATTCTATTTATATTTCTTGTTAAAATTCTTATGTACAACATAGACTAGGTATAGTGCAAAAATTATTATACAAAATTTGAAACACATACAATTATGGTTCTAAAAATCCTTGCCAACTATGATAGTTGGCATCATGAGACATTGTTGCATTGTGTTCTGTTTCTAACTCTACAAGGTCATAAAAAAAAAAATCTAAATAGGACTCACAATATTAAATGGCATGAAAATGTCCATCACATCTGTGATCCATCAGAGAAGGTTCTCCATTCTGATCGATGAATAAACGTAGGATGAACGAAACCAATAAAAAGGGAGAAAAACATAGTAAGAGTATAATTTGAACGGCGTCGTTTACTCTAATTTCGTGAGCATTAGTTCTGCAACCAATTTTCGGACCTGGACTCGGGCGGTTTTTTTATTTTATGTTTTTTTGGGGGGGTCTGGGGTTATACATGTAGATCAGAAAACCAAAAGCAACAAAATCATTTTCCAGTTCCCTCCATTTTCCATAGACCAGAGCAAATAATCATGGTCGAAAACGCAGCTCCTCCAGCGTCCGACGCGACAGCGACGGTGTCCGGACCAGCGAATGTGACCCCCAAAGTAGCGGAAACCCTAGAAACACAAACTCCAAATGAAGCGATTGTCGAATCTGCGCCGCTTGGAGGTACGGAGTCCACCTGCAACAACAACAATGCCGAAAGCTCTGCAGGTGGCGCTGATCGAGAGGGTACTCTGGAAGTCGCCGACGAGTTGGCGGAGAGAGGCTCAACGGCCTTCAAAGAAAACGATTATGCCGAAGCTGCTGACTGCTATAGCCGTGCTCTCGAGATCAGGTTCTTTTAGGGTTTCTTCTCGTCGGCTGCTTTATCATACGTATCTGTGTTCCTTAGTTCATACTTAGTTGTTCACTGGGAATTGAAACTATTCGCTCTAACTATACGAATTCTGGCTTTTAATTAGAGCTATACTATGTTAATTTGATTGTGAAATTCCTTCAACTTTGTTCTGGAGTTGAGTTCCTTTAGGAATTTAGAGATTTTGGCTGCTTTTGTTGTCTGCTCTATCTCTCTCTCTCACTCTCTCTTTTTTTTTTTTTCGTTGTATCCTAAGTGGATTACAATGAGTAGCGAAAAATATAGTAAGGGAAAATTTTGTAAGGATGGTGTTGGAAGTTGCAGTTCCTACCGTTAATGATTTCTGTAAGTGGGTAAATTTTCCGTTTCCAGGGTTTCTTTGAACTTGATTGCTTTCCTGTGGAGCACTTGTAATTTTTTTCATATGTTTGGTTCAACGGATTTTCCACATAAAATGTTAAAAGGTTTTCTGTCCCCATTTTTGCACCATTTTGTTAGGAAATATCTCTGGATGGTTTCCCAATAATTTTTTTGCAGTGCAATATATTATTTCTCAGTTGCTTATATCATGCCACTGTCACTAGGGTTGCACATTATGGGGAACTTGCTGTTGAATGTCTTAACACATACTATCAGTATGGTCGTGCACTTCTATATAAGGCTCAAGAAGAAGCTGATCCATTAGTTTCTGTTCCAAAGAAGGACAGTGAAACTCAGCAAGAGGTTGAGAAAGAAGAAACTACCAAGAATGCCACAAATGGTGAATCTTCTGTGGCCTCTGTCACAAGTAATGCAGAAGTTGATGAAAATTCAACTGCTCAGGAAGGAGCAACTGAAACTGGTATGGGCACTGATTGTACCTTGTCTGTATGTTGATGGCTCTTTGTTCCTCTTTTTACTGGGTAAATGGGAAACGTGTGCATGATGCATGTACATGCTTCAAAGGATTTGCTCCTGTTGAGAATCTGGTTTGTCATTTTTTCTAAAGAAAAATAAATGAGAAGAAAAAGACGAGTCGCCAATGCTATGGTGGTGATACCTTTGAACATGCTCTTATAGGCAGAACTTGATGTTATGTAAGTCATATTGGACATGCCTTTAACAATTAGTTGATGTTATGAGGTTTGAGCATTTTTTATGAGTTGATCTTCATTCTCTCTCTGTAACTTGAGAGAATTAAAAGCAATGTCAATTTCAGGAAAATCATTTCGAAGTCATGGTGTTGTCCATGTTTCAACTAGTGAAGGGAGCATGAAAGTTATATGATAAAGAAAAGAGTTTCGTTGTTACTCCTCTATTTGGGAAAGTCAGACTGCTGTTCTAGTTACAGGTTTAAGCTTGGAGTTGTCTGACTGGCTCAATAAGATAACCACTCATATGGATGCATTGAATTGCCCACTGTCAGCATGGAAGTCTCTAATACAGTGCTGGACTGTACTTCTATAGATGGCTCTGACTTCTTTATGCTGCTGTTGAACTTCTCTAGTCATTCAGAATTTACTTGGCATTCTCTCTTTCATTCTTGATTGTGTTTTTTAGTTTGAGATAGATATATAGCAGGCCAGAAACGAGGCAAGTGCAGGCCTGAACTCATGCAAAAAGTAATGAAAATGGATCTTCTTGTTTTAGAGCTTAGGGTGGTGGAACTTGCCTCCAATTTATGAAATGGTGGCACAAGGTCCATTTAGTTGATCTCAATTAAGTGGGATTAAAGATTGTTGGTTGATTGATTGGTTCTTGTTCTTGATTTAGCTGGAAATGAAGAAGATGAGGGTAGTGATTCTGATGATGCTGGTGAGGATGACTCTGACCTGGATTTGGCGTGGAAAATGCTTGATGTTGCTAGGGTGATCTCTGAAAAACAACTTATTGGTGATACAATGGAGAAGGTGGACATTTTATCGGCACTTGCAGAGGTGGCATTAGAGAGAGGTTTGTGGATGTTTTTTCAATTTCTCTTTACCAGCAGAGAGCTTAGTTGCTTTTGGTAGTCAGCACTCTTAGATGATTCTCATGGTTGCTTCCTTTCAGATCCATTCTTTCTCTTAATGTTGTTTTTTATTTATGATACCCTGTAGAGGACATTGAGTCTTCACTTGGTGACTATCAGAAAGCTCTTGCCATCTTGCTGAGGATTGTTGAACCAGATAGCAGACAGATAGCTGAACTGTATCCTTGAATATTTTTGTTATGTTCTATCTTATCATATGATCAACCTTTATAGCTCCAGTCAGTACGTTTAGTTGCATGGTGTGTCTGTATATTTGAAGCACTGTCATTTTTCAAGGAAATATGTGTCTTCTCTAGATTATTTTAGAAGTATTTCATCCTTAACCATATACTTCAGAAATTTCAGAATATGCATGTGTCTAGAGCTTGGGTCTAAACCACTGGAAGCAACTCCATATTGTCAAAATGCTATTTCAATTTGCAAGTCCAGGATGCAGAGGCTTACGAATGAAACCAAGAGCTCAGTATCAGCCGCCTCTGCAGTTGATAATGATATCCAGCAGTCAAACGGTTCTGGGACTTCCAAATTAGGGGCAGATAGAGAAGCAGAAATTGCAACACTAAGTGGGCTCTGTGAAGACCTGGAAAAGAAGGCAAGTGCAACTGTAGATTCTTTCTGAATTTTGTGCACTAAATTTAAGCATCTTTTGCTTGCAGCTTACTGGACTGCTTGCATTCTTTTTGGGTATTATTTTCAGCTTGAGGATCTCCAGCAGCTGGCTTCTAACCCGAAGTCGATCCTGTCTGAAATTCTAGGACTAACATCTGCAAGAGCTAGCGGTAGAGAGACAAATGCGCCTCCAGCTGTGTTGACCTCTTCACAGATGAGTATCATCAAAAGCAGTGGAGACCTCGACTCTTGCACAGTTTCTACTGCTCACAGTAATGGGGCTACAGCTGCCGGAGTCACACATCTTGGTGTTGTAGGAAGAGGAGTAAAGCGAGTTCTGATGACTACAGTGGAGTCAAGCTCAGCGAAAAGGCCTGCTACAGAGCCATCTTCTGAAAAAGTAGACAACCACCTTCCTGCTGATAATCCTTGATTTTTGCTAGTCGTATATCTAAAGATTCTAGCAAACTTTTGTTTTATCTGCAAGTTTTAGGAGTACAGACTCTTGATCTTGTTGATGGCTCCAAAATACCAGTGGCTGGACTGGTTCTAGTAGGCGACATTGCCCTTTGTAGCAGTAATTCTGTACGAGCTTATATGAGCGTGCCTTTTGGATTCGACCTCTGCCCACCACAATGGTGAGCTTGCAGCTCATACCATTGATACCAATTGGCCGAGGGGTCAAGCACAGTTGTGAAACGTCACCCACCTCCCTAACATGCTTGCACAAGTCGTAATTAGTTCTAATGGGGAAAGAGTTTGAAGGCCGTTAAAAAGCATTTTTACTTTTCACAAGCCTGCTATTATCTAATGAATTCTCTTTCTTGATTTTGATAATCTGGAATTTAATTACGCGCAGGAAATAAAAAGGTATGATGGGCTTATGAAGCCCAATAAATAAGACATTTTGTATAAGTTGCTTACAAAGTCCAAACCCAATGATCGAAATTTATAGTATTTCAATAGACTTTGATCGAGCAGCCCAGCATTGCAGGAGACAGCAAATTTCTCATTCAGGGCCAGCCTTGTGCTTAGTAAGCCGATGAAACAAAACAAGGCAGGCTCACAAAATGACAGAGGAAGTCGATTATTCCAAAATTGCTCAAGTTGCGTCCTCAATTAACAACCAATCAAACCAAACAAAGATCGTGGAAACCAAAGCAAAAGAAGAGATCGTTCAACACAAAAAAGGGGAAGGGGAAGGAATTAGAGGAAATGCTGGAGAGGGGACCCTATAAACGAGACAAAACAAAATACTTGGTAGAGGGAAATACAGATCAGAGAGAAAGGGAGATAGAGGAACAGCGGCAGCGATGTGCTTCAGGGTAGATTGCAAGCAATGTGAGAAGTACACATGGGGTGGTTGCGGTAAGCCATAAGCAACTGAACAACCACTACGCAAGCATCGATGAGGGCAAGCAATGCATGTGCCGCCCTTGGCCTGGGGTTGTTCTTACCCATTCTGCCCAGAATGCTACCCATCAAGAACCTCCCCCACCTTCTGGATCTTCAGCTCAAGGTATGTATACATGCACACGCACCCACATGCACATATGCACAAATAGGGGCGGAGTCAAGATTTTAAGTTAGAAGGTGTCATATTTCATTTTGAAAATATTAAAAAAAATTAGAGGAGGCTATACTAGAAATAATGAGGTTTCTTGATTTTTATCTTTACATATACATATAGATAATATACATAATTTGTAAGAATTTTCGGAGGGGGACCCCTTAGTCCCCATGCAGTCCTTCCGCCTCTGCACACACAAACGCATATACACCAAGCATCATATAGCTAAGATATGAGATACATGTGAATTTAAAAACTTATGTGACAGACTTGTTATTAGACAGATTAAACTTAAGTGAAACTATGCATGCAATTATGTATTTAGTGATTTTCCACACAAGTTTGTAAGCTTATTTTTATACCAAGAGTTTGTGCCTCTAGAATTAATTTCCTTTGATAGATTTTTACCCCAGGTGAAAACAAAGTAAAACTTGCCCTTTCCGGATGATGGAGTAGAAAGAAGACTAATCCATATACAATTCGATGTGATATAATATAATTTATGACATCCTTCAAATCATTTTTGGGATAGACGGAACCATTTATTTAATTTATCTTATCATCTATTCAGTCCTACCATACATGCAAAAGAGGGCACAAGAAGACATTAATCTGATGACCACCTATGTCAGAGGAAGTTATTAAGCTAAGTACATATATGTGCTTTGAATTTATAATCTGTGAATTTTTCTTGTTGGTATTAATGCTTTTGTCAGACACTCTGATGATGTGAATTAATTAAATTTATGTTCAGAGGAAATGAACAGAACTACAGTTAATAGCTATAGGTTTGAATTTCAATTTTTAGCTGGATAATTAAGTGCTTCAAATTTGAAACTGGGAAAATCCAAAAGACAGGACAAGAACCCAACAAAATCTCTGATCTTGTTGTTCCTAACCCAAGTGGGCATACGCTATACACCACATTACAACGTTATTCTAAACTTTCTGTTTTTCATTGCTGGAAATAGTCTTTTTTTTATTATTTGTTGATTCTAGTAAATGATTAATTCCTTGGGGGTGGTTTTGCAGGCAAGGAGAAATCCCAAGCAAACTGATGAAGAAGCTCTTCGGATGCAGCTGCCCAACTTAGATGCATATAATAATGCTGTTGCTTATGCTTCATCCCTGAAAAACAAAAAGATTTGTGGGTTTGTTAATAAACAAAAATGTTGGGAAAGTGAGTTAGGTCAACGCTTATGTTGACCGTTTCCCCAACATGTATCTTAATTTATCTAAACTTCCAAGAGTTAAGCTTAAGGATGTTAAACTACCAATAGGATGGTCAGTATGTGGAGGGTTCCTCTATTAATCGTCTATCATTATTGCCCACAGGCTTCCTGGATTTTGGTGTTCTTTTGGACTGTTTTGTCATGGTTTTTGCGCTCCCTAATTGCTTTAATATAGTACTGTTTTCTATCATGTTAAAAACTTTAAATTATATAATCTCATCTAATTTGGATGGCAAAGGGACACACGGCCTTAGTCCCTGTCCCGTCCAGGGATCAATTCTCCTCCTTCTTAGTTCCCATTATGCCATTGGTACGAGTTTGGTTGTTCCTCGGTTCTGAACAAATTGAAAATCATCCTTCATCTCATTGGCTCTTAGAAGAAATGAAAAGATCTTTGCATTGCTGAATTTGTTCATTTCTCAACCTGAATCGAAGTTCCGGAAGTTAATCCCCCATTCGCCCTTGAACTATTAGGAATATGATTTTATGACCATTGAACTAAAATTGGTTCTCGAAGAGCCCTTGAATTATCAAAATTATAACCAACTGGCTCTTGAATGGCCACCAAGAGCAGCAGCCATTATTATAGCAAGTGGTTTTTGTGAAGCTGCGAGGGAGGAAACAAAGCCCCATTCTTTCATAATCTGATGGTTACTCTATAATTGAATTCTCAGCCTTAAATTTCAAGAGGTAGATTGATCAATTGATCTAATTAAAGTTACTAACATAAATTAGGCAAGATGAAAAAGGTTAGCAAAGCTCTACGTTGAAACTTGAAAGCCGTTTCAGGTGCTGCTGTTTGTAAGGTTCTAGGAGGTAGAAGGTGCTGGTGTAGCATAATTTTAATAGTTCGGTGGCTGTTTGCGTTTGGGATCTATAAGGGAAATTGCAAAAAAAAATATATATATAATGTGGTTTGGCTTAACTTACAATTTGAACTCATTATTTTTTGAAAACGTACATTCCCTAATACTTCTTTTATATCAACTTCTGAAATTCTAATTTAAACTGTTTGATAATCATTTTTAAGTAATTTAGATTCTCCAATATTTTTTTACAGTTAAATTATATTTAAAAAACATTATTTTGCATTTACTAAGAGAAAAAAAAATGACAATCTAAAATTTCTATAATTATTAAATATAAAAAAATAACAGACAACTTACAATTATTGGAAGATGGTTGTCAAACAATTTAAATTCGAGTTTTAGAATTTAGATATTAAGACAATGTAAAAGAAATAGGAAGTAAACTGTACGCTTTCAAAAATATGATGAACAAAATGTAGATTAGGCAAAACCATGACAGATTTTTATAATTTTCCTTAGTTTAATGCCCGGAAGATTTATGTTACCAGCCAAATAGTTTTCGAAGTACTATTTCTTCCACTGTTCCTTTTGTTCCAGTATAAATTGCACGGATGTAAATTACATAAATATAACTTACCGTATTGTAGAATTGCATAAGTTTACATTGATATTATAGTACACAAATGTTCTGTTTTTTTAGACTGTCAAACAACAATTTTTGAAATGATAATTTAAACTATTTAGAGATTTTGTTCTAATGATATCAAGCTGTCTGATATATTATTTAACATCTAGTTGACAAAAAAAAATCATTTCACTTATATAGAGAAAAAATTGATAATTTAAAAAATTAATTGAACGTAAATAATATTAAATATATTAAATTTATTGATGGACAGTTAATAAATAATTAATATTAAAAATCTAAAAATTAATGTTGGACAATATAAGAAACCAGGAAAATATATGCTATTTTTTGGGCAACTGTAAATAATCCTATTACTTATTAATCTGTGCTTCTCTAGATGGAATTTTTTTTAAAGTATGCAAAAAAACAGAATCTTGATTAGTTAAGTGACACAAAGAGATATATCTTTAATTGTAGCAGCACCTGTCCCCTCTAATCAACAAATGTTGACCCACATTCCCATGTTCATGGCTCTGACATTTGTTGTTTTGCCCTTTTCCTGTGAACTGGTTGTGATCCTTTTTGGTTTTTTATGGTCTCTTGGCATTTTATATTGTGTTTGATTCGAAGCTGAGGTGCGCCCCAATCAGTCTAAAGCCCATGCCCATCCTTCTTCTTTTCTGCACTTTGTCTAATGATTGGTCACCAGGCCACGTGAATGAAGGAATAAAGCCCCTCTAATTAGCCCAATGATTTACCTCTTGCTTCCATTTTCAATTCAAAGGTAATTATTGCCAGAAGCTTCAACTTTTTGGTTAGGGCAACAGGGGAACTTGAATTTCTATTTTTATGCCCCTTGTTCTTCAGAATCATCATTGCTCATTTTCGACTAAGTTTTAATCTTTGCCTAACTAACTTGGTGATTGTCCACCATGATTCAGAAAATAGGACTTAAGTGTGAAAGTCAAAGTTACAAGGTGACTTTTTTTTTTAATACACAAAATTTAAATGGTGGATAGTTTAAAAAAAAAAACAACAGAGAGAGAATATTGCTAGCACACCAATTTGACCAAGTTGTAAGTGCTACAATGGTGACTTTTCATAAGCAATCTTTTGAATTTTGCAGATAAAGCTATTCCTTTTTTTGGATTTTTTTTTATTATCTAACACATTTGTGAAAAATATTTTATAAAATACTTAAGGAAAAATTACAAAACCCCCTAAAAATTATCCTAATAAATAGTCAACTCCTCTTATTTTGAGCTCTACTATTTGTTTTTAACATTAAAAACATACTAACCAATTTTTAGATTATCAAACTAAAATAAATTATTGACCAGAAAGTACATTTTTGTGCAAAGACAAAATTTTATTAAAGCACTGACACCTTTGTACAAATACACCCAGCATACCCAGGGGAACCACCTAAAACCACCTCATAACATTGATAGAAATCAACACCAACTAGAAGTAAGCAACCGGGGCAAAGGGGTCTTTAGCAATCTCATACACAATGCAACCTATGCATTCTTCACAATTTCAACAACACTTTGGGAAGGCTTACCTTAATACCTAGCATTTTGTTCCCTTCAAATATAGTATATTACCGCTGAAATCCCTACTTTCCTGACTTTTTGAGTAAGGTGACTTCATCTAAAAGCTTTTTGGAAGCTCCGCTAATTACTCACAGAAACACAGCTACAATTGATATTCAGCCACCTCAAAATAGAACGCCACACTTGTCTAGAAAACGGGCAAGAAAAAAAAAGGGTGATCTAATGTTTTCTCAATAGAGCAATACAAATAACATCTACTGGCTAAAAGAATCCCCCATGACTTTAGTTTTGCTTGACTCGGCAACTCACGATGCATAATAAGCCAGAAGACCATATTGAATTTGGGAGCTGCCAAAAAACCCCAACACAGATTATTCCAACCAATGGCAGGAACTTTAATCCTCAAAATTTCATAAGCATTCTTTTGAACTTCAACAACAAACAAAATAGAGTCCATAAAAGCTTTTGCTGCAGCCAGCGAGCCTAGTTTTAAACAGAAACCATTCTTGATCTTCAACAAGCTATGCCACACATAACCATCAATAGATATTTTCCTCATCTCCCACACATCCTTCTCTTTTAAATGATAGTTATGCACCCAATGAATCCATAAAGAATCTTTCTTCATATGGATATTCCACAAAAGCCGCATCAAGGTTTGGTTCGAGACGAGTAATTGTTTTGCTCCCGACCCCCTTCTTTCCTTGATACTATGATTTTCCTCCAGGCTATAGCTGGCCTATACTTTGTTATAGATTTGCCTTTCTAGAAAAAAGCTATGTATTTAGCTTTAATTTTCCTAATGATCTATTTCAGCAAAATAAACATAAACATATAAAATAAAGAAATGCTTTGAAGGACCACTTGGATCATACCCATCTACTAGCATAAGATAAAGGTTTAGTTCCCTATGAATCAATTCTAGCTATAATTTTATCAACAAGCACATCATAATTCTTATTTTCGAGCCAAGAAGAATGGACAAGAACACCCAAATACCGAAAAGGCAAGCTACCCTCCTAGAATTTCAGAGATGATAAAACATTTCTTTAGTGATTAAGATCCATGCCACCAAAATAAATTTTGGTTTTCTCAAGGCTTAGATTAAGACATGAAATGCAAACAAAATTCAATGCATGCTTCCATAAAATTTCAATAGAAGATTGACCACCAGAGCAACAATAAATCATCAACAAAGGCCAAATAGGCGATTATTTGTTGACAGCATTTCGGGTGCAAATAAAAGCCCACCTTATTGTGAATGTCCTGCATATATCTAGAGAAAATTTATATACAAATCACAAAGAGGTAAGAGGATAATGGATCCCCTTGTCAAAGACCTTCTTTACCTTTAAAATAACTCTCAACAGAACCATTAATACACGGGGAGAACAAAGGGGAGGTCACACACTCCATAATCAAAACAACAAACTTTGAAGGAAACTTGAGAGCACTGAGAATGTTTTCCAGAAATTGCTATTGAACTGAATCATATGTTTTTATAATGTTTAGTTGAATCATACAGTAGGGAGAGACATGTTTTCAAGAGTAATGATTCAAGAGCTTACAACCCAAATGGATATTTTCAGCAATAAAATGACCAAGAATGAATACTGCCTGAGCTGGGTTAATTATCTTATCTAGAATTTTCTTCATTCGGTTAGCCAACACCTTTGTCAAGTACTTGTACACCACATTGCAACAAGTAATCGATCTATAATCACCTACTCTAGAAGCATCACACTTTTTAGGGATAAGGAGTAAAAAAGTGGACTCCACTGATCTAAAAAACTTGCTAGTAGAACAAAATTCAATCATTGCCTTGAAAATCAAAAGGCCACAAGTATCCCAAGTTGTCAAAATAACTTAGTGAACCCATTTGGGACCAAGAGCACTGTTTAGGGGAATAGACTACATGGCAACTTTAACTTCATCTTAAGAAACTGGTTTGATTAAATCCTAGCAATCTTCTTCTAACACACACCTACCCTTTTGAATTAAAGTGTTATCCAACCTTTAAGTAATTTGATCTTTAGTACTCAACAAACATTTGTAAAAGGTCAAGAAAGCTTTTGTAACTTGTTCATGACCAACGTGAAGATATCTAATACCATTTGTTACATCCCAAATTCTAGATTTGGCCCTTTTTTGTTGCATCTTTGCATGTAAAAACTTCAAATTCTCATCAACATCCTACATCTAACAAAATTAACCTTTCTGCTTGTAATAACTACCTTCTGCCTTCTAGAGCTTCCAAAAAGCCATCTGACAATCTTTCTCTTCTTGTACGAAAAAAGAATTTGCCCTGTCCATGCATAAATGCTGCTAAATATCTTCTAAATTAGCATAAGCCTCCTAAACTCATAACTACACATTAGCATAATGATTACGGTTAAGGGCTTTCAACTCTTGCTTCACTTGTTACTTTTTCCTCACAAGTTGATACATTTTACAACCTCTAATATGCATAAAAAAGCCAATATCCACTTACTAAACAAACAAATTGTCTTTTAGCCACAAGTTTAAAAGCTTGAATTGGCCTCAATGAATAAAAATAGGCTAATAATAGACACTATCTTAGGGGAGTGGTCTAATAGTAAGGGATTGAAGAATTTCACCTGAGTATTCAGATGGGTCTAAATCCTCTCCATATTAGATGCAACTCTATTTAACTTACTCCATACAACACTACTCGAGTCTTACTGATTATACTAAGTAAACAGGTTGCCTAAAAAAGGTAGGTCCTCTAATCCAAGCTCAATGAAACAACTGTTAGTGTCTTCATTTTAGAATATGAGATAGAGGAAGAACTATCTTTTTTAAATTTTTTGCGAACTATGTTAAAATCTCTCATCAAAATCTAAGGCCCCTGAACATTCTACTTGATTAAACCTCACTATTAAGCTTTTCTTTCGAGGTTAGAATTAAATGTGTACACAAAGGTATAACAAGATTCAACACCTGAATTCAGCTTGAACTTCACCGTGAGCAATGAAGCAAAGAACTCTACCTCATGGACCATTTTCTCAGGTTTCCACAAGACAATAATTTGACCATTATTATGAGTAGCATGGTTCATTGTATAGTCCGAATCCCCTTATGAACATATAGCTAGCTCCAAAATTTTAAATCCCTTAATTTTATTTTCCAAAATGGCAAATATGACTAACTTATTTACAAATGCAAATCTCAAAATTTCAAAAATTTTGAGAGGCCTGTTGTAACCTCTCACATTCCAAGTAGCTAGGTTCATTTTTTCACTTTGGAGGCTATCCTTTCTTTGTCTACCAAAGTCTTCTTAACACCTTATGATTTCACACCATACTCTACTTAAGCCTTAGTCTTGCTATCTCTATGTCCTTTGCCATCCAAACTCTTCCATAAAGCCTGAAATTTATTAAAGAGGCTAAGAATAACCTTGGCAATCCTGATTTTATTGGGCACCATCCTTGAACTATGTTTTGGGGTGCATTGCATATGAGGAACTTTAGTAATGTTCTTTTAGGTCACTCCCGTTGAGCTCTCTTGAACAACAAAAACTTCCTGGTGTTTATGAACCTAAATTTGCTTTAACTACTCCTAAACATTACCCCCTCCTTTGTCCTATAATTCTCAACTCCATGTCCTACCACCGAGCAAGGGGAACAATATTGATGAAGCTTATCATAAACAAAATACACCACAACTTGAGTATTATTCGGAAACCTTACTGAAATCTCCCAAACTAAAGGGTTTGCCAAATCAACCTTAACCAAAACACGAGCATAAGCTATTCGGCCTTTTGTAGTGGTAAGTTTATCGAATATCATTGGCTACCCAATTCTATTAACAATTTTACTTAGAGCTCTTAAGTTCCATAATACCATTAGGCACTTAACTTTCACCCAGATAGGAACCTTAGATGTGTTCTCATGATTAAAATTGAAAGCAATAAACCATCTTTTGAGTGCCTATAAACGAACGCCTATTAACCAAACACCATTGCTTAAAACTATATCATAATCCTCAACATTCAAAAATTGAAAGACAAACCAACCTGAAAGGTGTGAGAATATCTCAAGTCTCGCAATGGCATTAATCACCTAGTTTTCATCTATAAATTTGTTGACCTTTAAATGGCTCGTAGGGCCACCCACCACAGAACCCACCAGGCCATGCTTCTAGTGTTTCACCTTTTTTTCAATGTCCTTTTAATTTCCACTAGACTATCGCCCACCTGACTAGGCAAGAATTGAAGCTTAAGACCATTGTCCAAGTGGCAATTATCAACTATGATCTAGTTGTAAGATTTCTTATCCCTTGACTTAATGTCCTTGTTATTCTCAGTTATAGGAACTTGCTATGATTGCTCAACTTGCTCTGTCCAACTTTGAGATTGGTCCTTGATAAAACCTGAAACCATCAGCTCCTCTTGATTAGGTTTGATCTCTAAAGAATACACTGTTGCTTACTCCAAGCTATCCAGAACCTTTTTAGGAACTAGTCTTATTAAAGTAACCTGCATTTCCTTTCCATCAAGAACAATCAGCTAGGTCCTCTGCCATAAATGGTGGTGCCAAACCCTATTACACGCAAGAACCTATTATTGATAAAATAAATTCTTTAATTAGTATACCGGAAAGCATATTTGCCTATATGCAAGTGATTGAATACGATGGTTTACTAAACATGGAGAGTTAAATATGACTATTTACTACAATTGATTTGTTTTCTAACTTTGAAAAAATTTCGTATTTAGTTCCTTATCTTTGGCTAGATGCTCATTTTGGTTAATAATATTTTCTCTTTGGTAGGAATTGACTAGTCAATTTTTAGCTTTTACAATAAACCGAAGGATGGGATTATGTTCTTCAAAAGACCTAAAAACAGTAGTAATATATTTCTAAAAAATAATTCAACACTTAAGGTTACTTTAGAGGATTTTTGTTTAAATTATTTGTGCTCTCATAATTCATTTACTTATTAAACCTAGCTCTTTTACAATTATGTCAAATTAATCCAAAAATAATTTATCTTTATTATTATTATTATTATTATTATTATCATTTGCCGGAATTGACATTTGAAAGCTATACTTCCTTAATTTCACAAAGGTTGATCATTTTATCATTTTTTACTAAAGTTTGACATAAATATATTCATATTAATTTGTATTGTGAAAAATTCTTAAAAATTATATGTGTAAACTATAGCCTTTGATTTACCATTTTCATGTAAAAAAATTTATATTTCTATAAGAAAATTTTGAATGAAAGAAAATTATGAATTAATTTTTATGAAAAATAAAAGGGGCAAGTTTTGTGAGACAAAAATAGTACTAGAACGTGCCCTATAAATGATAAAAATAGCACATAAGAATCAAAGTTTAAGAAAATTGTCATTGTTGCCTTTAGTTCCTTAAATTGCTAGCTTTGCCTTTATGAGGCGCATACCCCACTTTGATGTAAGAGAGATTTTATGAGCAATATCTTTGTGCAATCTAGCGAAACAAAATTTCTATGCATGTGTCACAACAATTATGATGGGCATAAATGCAAATAATGTATTAGTTAGCCAAGATAGATGTGTTGCCATAAATGATGGTGAATGTCCATATTTTCTTCAATTTTATACTTTAAATTCAAAATGAAACACAACCAAAACCAGTGAATCAACCAACAAGAGAGATTAGCAAGCGATTGTCTTAGAATATTTTAAAATTTTTATGAACAAAAGTAAGTAAAATTACGTATTAGGCAAACAATACACAAATCATATTGCAATATTATGGGTTTGTCTGTGTCTCCATACAAGCTATGCCGTGATGAAAAACGTCGCCGCCCAAACTTAGAGATTCTGTGAAGCTTCAAATTGCTATATGCTACTGGTTAATTTTGTACGATAGTTGTGATAATTGCCAGATTGTCTTCTTCCTGTATTGTCTGTGTTGAATGAAACTATTAATGTCAAACTCATCAAAATCCAGCACACATTACTGTGAACGATTAATGTCTAGACAAATATTTTTGTCCTATTTAAGTAATTGCAAATTTTATATTCTCTTTACGACCCAAATAAATAGATAAATTATTTTTTTTAAAAAAAAAATTCTCCGTAGTTTACATCTTTCAATAGATAAAGGGCAGAAATCTCAAATTTATTACTAATATTTTAGGTTGAGTGCGGATCTATGACTATAATTCTTTGTTCGGCTCAATCTCTCATCAATGTTTAAAAAATTGCTCAAATATGGTACTACCCATTAAAAAATAACCAAAAGTGGTGAAAATAACAGATTTTGAAATCTTGGGATTATTGTATATATTTCAAAAAACAATAGGACCCTTGAACTTTTTGCAAAAAAAGTATTCAATCTCCACCATCAGCACCCTAGCCCTATTGCCGTGTCGGTTACCAAGCCCTAGCCCCGTCGCCAACCTCTCTCTATCTTTGTTGACCAATTTTCCTATTGGCATTTGAGAGATAGAGAGTATGTGTCTAATTACAAAAGGTTCTTAAAGTTTGTTAAAATTTACATTATTACTATAAAATTTCAAAACATGTTAATTTTAACATTGTCCATTAGCTTTTTAACATTAATGACTGACATATCCAGCTCATTTTAAAATATTAATATGAGTTTTGGCTAAAAATAACTATAGTGATATATCGGCATTTAACCCAAAACAATAGTGATAAATTTGAGATTTCTACCGTAGATAAAGGTTAATATTCTTGAAGTGTAATCGGACACTGAAATAGAGACTCAAGGTAAATATGGTTGTTAAAAAAAAACTCAATAAATAGAAAAATAAAAGCTAACCAAGTCCATCGCCCGCCACAGCAAAAAGATTCAAATCCTACAACCTTTATGCTCACACTGGAGGTAAAGGTCATTGAAGAACAGATTATAACGACGAAAAATCTCTGAAAAGGTCATAGATTTTTGTGCTGTATTAGTCCTAATATTTGAGTAAAGATGAAAGGTGGGCACATAAAAGAGAGGGGAAAAGATAAAGATCAGGCAATTTTTCTACAGACAGAATGCCACCGGTTGCCAAGCACCATTTGAATTGAATCCAGGAAGCTGAAAAGAATGGACCATCCATCTTCTTCTCTGCAAAAAATTAGCTATGAATCAATTAGTTAAATAAGCCATGATTAACGGAGAAAAGCTAACAAACCCAGTTGTTGCCTCGTTGGCAACTGGCAGTCTTCAGTAAGTAGACCACTACCAGGATTACGCAGATTTCTTCATATGGTAAGCAGGTATTAAGAGAATTTTTGTTTCTTCAAAAAGACATCTCTTTCTGGCTCCCATTTTTCTGCCTTTGACGTTTACTGAGAGAAAGAAAGAGAGAGAGAGAGTTGGAGTAGTTGAGATTGTGATGTGATTCAGCAATTAGCAAAAGAAAGAAAAGAGATTTATCAGAAAAAAAAAAACAAGAAAGAGAGAAAAAGGAAAGAATAAGGAGAAAAAATGGAATTTCTGGATAAAGAAATAGTAATGACAATTAGCCCACTTTTTCGAAATTTGTTCGAGGTTCATTTGTCCCATATGGGGTTTTAGGATTCCAACTTCTGCCCCCTTTTATATTCCCCCAAATTGTTTCGATCCTGTAAAGTAACTACACACCGGAAAGCGCCCAACAACAGAAGCTGGGAACAAACATTTTCTTTCTCCTCCCCCTTTCCCTTCTCCTACTTTTCAAATCAGCCACCATTCACCAAGCTCTGATTTTTCATTTTTCTTCTTTTTCCCCTTAACTCCTTTAGCTTCTCACCAGAATATCTCAGAAGGGTAGATATATTTGCTTGTTTTTCCAGAGAAACAATCAAGGAAAAATGGCTGGTGAAAAGCCCAGCTCCAAAGGGCAAGCATGGTGTGTTCAACCTGCAACTTCCCTACACTTCTGTTCTTCAATTTAACCTAGAATCTGAAATCCTGACTTTTTAATCCGTTTTTTTGTTTTCCCTTTTCCAGGTTTTGTACAAGTGGATTACCGAGCGACATTGTAGTGGAAGTCGAAGACATGAGCTTCCATTTGCATAAGGTTAACTAATTTCTTGCCATAAGTCCATAACTAGCTCTCTGTATTTTTTTTTTTTCAGATTTGGTGTGATGGGTTTTGAAACTTACAATTTAACCCCCGATGTTTCAGTTTCCTCTGATGTCGAAAAGTCGGAAGCTTTTCCAGATGATATCGGAGCAAGAGACAAATGCTTCTGCAACCAGACGACAAAAGCAACAAGAAGAACAAACATCAGAACAGGAACATGAAATCGAGGAAGAGGAAGAGGTGGAAGAAGAAAACTGTCAAATATCCCTCTCGGACTTCCCGGGCGGATCTGAGATCTTCGAGATGGCGGCCAAGTTCTGTTACGGCGTCAAAATCGACCTCTCTGCCTCCACCGTTGCGCCCCTCCACTGCGCCGCTGAGTTCCTCGAAATGACGGAGGAGTACTCCGAGGACAACCTTATCTCCAAGACCGAGCGCTTCGTCTCCCAATCCGTCCTCAAAAGTCTCAAGGATTCCGTGAAGGCGCTTAAATCTTGTGAATCGGTGCTGCCGCTGGCCGAAAACCTAGGCGTTGTTCAGAGATGCATTGATTCTATTGCTTCCAGAGCCTCCGCCGCCGATCCGGCAATGTTTGGCTGGCCGGTGAACGACGCCGATCACGGTGCCCGAGGAGCGTCGGGCCAAGCCATGTGGAACGGAATCGAGACGAACATGCGTCGGAAACACGTGGCCAGAGAGAAAACAGTGGATTCGTGGTTCGAAGAACTGGCGCTTCTGAGTTTGCCAACGTTCCAGCGGTTGATTCTCGCCATGAGAGCTCGAGATCTGAGCACCGAGATCATAGAGAGTTGCCTTATGCACTATGCCAAGAAGTACTTTCCCGGAATTTCTCGATCCAATCGGAAACCGCCTTCTTCCTCCGCCGCCTCAGAGAGCGACCAGAGAGAGCTGTTAGAGACTATAGTCGGTAATCTTCCATTGGAGAGGAGCTCCAGATCCCGGACCTCCACACGGTTTCTCTTTGGTATGCTCAGAACGGCGAACATACTAAACGCTTCCGAATCTTGCAAAGCAGCTCTGGAGAAGAAAATCGGAACACAACTCGAACAAGCCACATTAGACGATCTACTGATTCCAAGCTATTCCTATCTCAACGAAACGCTCTACGATGTCGATTGCGTGGAGAGGATTCTCGGCTATTTTATGGATGGATTGGAAGAAAGAAACGAGACCGGAATCGTATCCGAGACTCTAGAGGCATCCGGCAGCGCCCGATCTCCGGCCTTGATGCTCGTCGGAAAACTCATAGACGGATATTTATCGGAGATCGCCTCCGACGCAAATCTCAAGCCTGATAAGTTCTACAATCTGGCCATTTGCCTGCCCGATCAAGCAAGACTATACGATGACGGCCTCTACAGAGCTGTCGATGTGTACCTCAAGGTAGGACCCACTGTACTCTAAGAAATCCAACCGAAACAGAATTGCTAGGAATTCGCTGATTCGTGTACTTGTCTACGAATATCTTACAGGCGCATCCATGGATTTCGGAATCGGAGCGCGAGAAAATTTGCGGTGTCCTGGATTGCCAAAAGCTCACGCTGGAAGCGTGCACGCACGCGGCGCAGAACGAGCGGCTGCCCTTACGCGCCGTCGTGCAGGTGCTGTTCTTCGAGCAACTGCAGCTGCGTCACGCGATCGCCGGCACGCTGCTGGCGGCCGAGGTGGCTCCGACGGAGATAGGGAGGTTGTCGGCAACGAGAGGAGAGGGAGAAGGGGAAGAGGAAGAGGAGGCGGCAGAGGCGGGGGCGTCACGCGTGGAGGAAGGGAGCGGCGCATGGAGAGCGACGGTGAGGGAGAATCAGGTGCTGCGGCTGGACATGGACAGCATGAGGACGCGGGTGCATCAGCTGGAGCGGGAGTGTTCCACGATGAAGAAAGTGATCGAGAAGATCGAGAAGGGAGGGACACGTGGCAGCGGATGGAGAGGGCGGTTCGGGTGTAAGTTCAAGACCCAGGTGTGCGATTCGCATGAACCAGCGGTTGTGGAAGCGAAGAAGGGACGGCACCACCATCATAGTCAATAGACCTCGCCGCAGAGGAGCCGCTAGACACAAATAAATAAAATATTTTTTGGTGAATTTGTTCAATCAGAGCTGATCATTTACGTTTCATGTACAGCTTTCACCACGTAGGCCAGTACAACAGCAAATAATAAAAAGGAATTGTTTCCTAATTTTCAAGTATGAGTTATTATACTTTGTCTTTTATATTTATAATGAAAGTTGTAAGAATGATCCTAATACATAATTTATCCGATGCCCATCCCACATAAAAGTTGGGCCAATTCTTGAACACCTGAATATGATCTCATCAGGCGGGAAGGGAAATGGTAAATATTTAAATATGAAATACAACAATATGACAACTTAGATGTGGCTGAATCCTATTTTTCTTTTTGAACTTGAGCTACTGATTATGCGTGGATTAATGTAGTGATATGAAAACTAGTAAAAGTGCGAGTAGATACTTAGAGCTAATTCGTTTTCACTTAAAGTTAATTTAATTTAAAATATTTTTTTATATTTTTTTTATTTGGAGTCAATTTTATTTAAAAATTAATATTATGTAGACATAATAATTCATTCTAGAAGTAAAATTTTATAATATAACTAAATTTTTATGAATTTTTTAAGTTTTAGGCATTAAAAAATTATAAAAAATTAATAAAATTATTTTCAATAGATTATTGGACCTTTATAATATTAACTTTTAAATAAAATTAATTAGAGTAAAAAAATATAAAAATTAAATTAAATTACTTTTAGGTTAAGTTAACTGAAAGTAAAATGAATTGACTTTTAGTTATTAAATGCTAAATTTATAAAGAGTGTTTACACTCCGTTCCGAAATTATTTTAATATATTTTATTTTTTACCGTCCCAAATCTTTATAACATTTTCATATTTAGTAAGTTATTTTTTTTAAAGTTTAGGAAATTAATTTATCATACTATCATTCAAACTACCAATTTGATATTCAATTTTTTTTATTTTTTTGATTTATATAAAAAATTAAAAGTAAAACAAAAAATAAAATATAAACTTTTTTCACTTTCTTAATAGCTCCAAGCCAAATAATTTAATAGATATTAGATGAGAGTATATTTTTGTAAGTACGTGCTATGCTGTTTGACTTCATTCTTATAAATTTTCTGCAAAGAAAAGAAAAAGCCTTCATGATTTATACTCCTATAAGGTAGAAGTAAGTGAACTTCTTTGGATACCATACAAATCAAGCAAAGGGAGAAGAAAAGCCGGTTAGGTAACAATTTGTTGAGCTCGTCTTTTGAGGTAACTTAAAAGAAGAAAAACTCTTCTTTTTGAGTCATGTGTTAGTGGGGTGGGCCGTGATCACATAGTTGTGCGGATTGTTGTCGTAAGTCCATGCAAATGGAGCAGCAAATGAAGAAGCATCAAGTGGGCTGACTTCCGTACTATCGTGTCTAACTTTTCTGTTGGATTTTTCTCTAATTTGCCCGTCATTCTAATCTAGAGAGTTGGAAAAAGTTCGTCCTACTGGAATAATCTTTTAATGCTATTGCTTCACACATGAAGGCCAGAGGCTTAAGGTTTAGTATGAATTTTCGTTTTTCATTTCGAAATTGATTTGTTGTCGTTTTGATCCAAAAAAAACTTACATGTCACTTTTCTTAATTGTAATATAAAAAAAACAAACAAATAAATAAATTTCTCTCTCTTCTCTGCTTTTTCATCTTATAGTTTAATGATAATTAACGAAGAAGTTATTGCTTCATTGTGGTTGTTGGATGAGATTAAATGTAACTTACAGGACTGCGGATGATGGGATGTGATCTATGGAGAATGGGCAGCACCTTTGGATAAGGTTTGCCAGCTAATTTTACAACAACGAATTACATGGTTAATAAACATATTTCTTTGGAATGTGCACATTCTTTACGTACTGCATGTTAGATAACGAATTATGTTTTTACAGAAGCGAAAACTTATGCTATTAGGTTGTCTATTAAAAACTGACTGATTATTATTCCTTTGAGGATAACTTTTAGTGAAGAGGCATAGCTGCCAAACTGGAAGGAGGTGGCCGCTACTTCTCATATGGTGCAAACCACTTTAGTTTGCCCAATTGACTAATGGGACTCTACGCCTCTTACATTAGTCATCAAACTGGACATGGGTGTGGCTTGCGATAGGGTGCATAAATTTGCGGCATTTGGTTTGGTTGAGAGGCACCCATGCTGTTGTTATTTTTTTTGTGTCATGTGGATTTTCCTATGCAGGTATGGATCCTTTGTATTTTGAGGCATTGGCTACTCTTTGGGTTTTGAGAGAAGCTAAATGGTATGTTGTTAGCTCCCTTGTATTCGAGTCTGATTCATGGATTTTGGTTTGAGAATTGCAAATGTTCACGCTTGCCCTCATCATTTTACTTTGGAACCATTCTTGATAAGGTCGTGTTTTATATAGATAGCTCTTTTCTTGTTCTTTCTCTGCTACTCGGTGATCTTGTAATGTGATCGTTTATGTTTAACCTCTTAAAGGTTTAGCTTCTTTTGGTTATTCTTGGTGGGAGTGGTCTCCCCCTTATGCCTCTGTGCAACGCCTTCATTTGATCATTAGAAGACTTTTGGGTCTTGTTTCAAAAAAATAATTATGATTATAATAATTCATTACTTATTTTTGGATGACCATTCATGTACCGACACCCAATGATTAACTTTAATACCATAGAACAACTTGTTATGTGGCAGTCTACCGCTCCAAAACATATAAGCAGCTTCAATTATGATCGAGGTCATGATCTAGAGATAGCCCCATTTTATTCATTTACACGATCACCTTATTAAAAGTGCTATTTAAAAATTAAACCGACTCAAATTAGGTTTTTAGAGTCAACAACCTGTTCATCCTACCACGTCTATAGTGGGCCGGGTCATTTCGGGCCAAGCAGAAAACGAACATAAAAAGAGCGTTCAAGCCGGCATCGGGCCTAATATGAGCCACGAGGCGTTTGAGATGAGAAACAGTACAACACCACGTGGAAGGCAGGCAAAGCGATAACCGTTACGATCCAGAAAGTTCGTGTCAGCTCAGCAGAACGCAAGGCCGAACCACCTCACTCCCAAGTAACAAATCAACTGGTTCCCATTCTCACTGGCCCGCTCAATAATTTCATCGCTCTCCTGGGTAGATCTGCGAAGGTATCGGGATGGGAAGATTGGACTACTTGGCCATGAAAACCGATCCAATTGCCGACGGATTGATCGCTGAGGATATCTATCAGCTCAGGGCGGCGGCCAAGAAGCTGATGAGCGACGCCACCAAGTTGAAGGGTCTTGGCTTCGGAACTTCGTTTCTCAAATGGGTCTCCTCCTTCGCTGCCATGTGAGTCTTCTTCCGATCCTCTGATGCTTCGTGATTTGTGGATAGGTTTCTTCATGATCTTGCTTGGAATTACTTTTGCCATGTCTCCACGCCTGTGACCATTTTGAGATGTCTAGCGGAGGATTCGGTATAGTATACAGGGAGGATTAGAAATTGAGTAAATTGCATAAATGATCCCTGATCTTTAATTATTATTTTATTTTAATCACTAACTTATTGAATGTTCTGTTTTGATCCTAAAGCTATTAAAAAGTTTTATTTTGGTCATAAATCTATTAAAAACATTTTATTTTGGTCCCCATTGGATGAAGTATATATTTAAATTTACTTGAACACAATTACCGAATATTTAAATCAGAATTTCAAAAAATTATGTCAGGCAGTCATACTGAGTTAATGAATTTTATCTAGTAAGGGACCAAAATGAAACATTTTTAATAGGTTTAGGACCAAAATAGAATATTTAATAGGTTAGGGACTAAAATCAAATGATAATTAAAGGTTAGGGACTATTTATGCAATTTGCTCCTTAGAAATTTAATTGGCTTGTAAATTGTAAGTTCATCAATGCTCGAGTTCCGGAAGAGATAAACCTTTCAGCTTTCGCGTGTAAAGATGACCTCCACTTGAGGAAGAACATCCTTCAGTCGAAGCAGTCTTTGAGTTTACTTCAGCTGTATGTTCTAATAGGACGCATTTTGCTTATTGGAGGTTGAGAGTTGTCTGACTATTTGATAATATATACACCCAGAAAATGTGACAAAGAGATAAACAGACGATCAGTAGGAAGTATTCTTCAAACAAGCCGAAGTAATTCTCCTGTTCCAAAAATATTGAGTTCTGATGAGATAATTGGGGGGGATTCTTGGTTAAACTCTCATAATTCTCATTGCATCATATAGATGGAATGAAGCATGCTGGCAGTTACTACTAGTTCATTGTTTTGTTCCAGTTGTTAATAGTTGGCTAGCCGTGACATTGATCATTTACTGACAAAGTCACTGCTCTATTTTCCAAAAAAATAACACTTTTCTTATTTTCACAAAATTCAAAGATATTGTGTCACGTTACAATTTTTAGTTAGTTCCTTCATTTCTTCAGCTACTCCTTTTCTATATGGTTGTTCTTTTGGTCGTTTACATACCGTGGATACACGAGGTTCAAATGCCATATGACAAATACTATATGTCAGTGTCATTTATTTTGGAAACAAATTGGAAAAGTGCCATTGCTTTTGGGATGGAGAGAGCTTATATCAAAGTGTTAAACTATAATTTTTCATGGTCTCCTTGCAGCTATTTGTTGATTCTGGATCGAACAAATTGGAGGACAAACATGTTGACTGCACTTTTGGTTCCTTACATTTTCTTCAGTCTTCCGACAGTCCTGTTCAACTTTTTAAGGTGACAATCCAACTGCTGCCCGAAAGATTTTGCAGTCTAATCTTTCTTTTGCATAGCAAATTCTCTGACATTTGTACTGATTCAGGGGAGAGTTTGGGAAATGGGTAGCTTTCATTGCAGTTGTTCTACGACTATTCTTTCCTCGGCATTTCCCAGGTAAATCTTTCACTTACTGAACCTTTTGATATTGTTGCTCCATTTAGACTTGCAATTTGTATGCAAGTCCACATAAAATGGTGCAACTTTGGTTTGGCTAAAAAACAAAAAGGCCTTGCTTTTGCTTGCATCTATGATGTCAAAATGATTTTTAATAGTAGTGTTGTAAATTTAATGCTGTTGACCCTAACGTAATTAAGATTGATGTGTAGTATGATAATGACTAATATTCTTGGAAGGTGTAATGTGATATTCAAGAAAACACGGAGCAGTAGTGACCCTTTTACTCTTTGACGGACTGGCACATGTACTAAATGTTCATAGGGAGGACTTACTGACACATGTAATAAATGCTCATAGGGAGGATTTAGGAGGAGCTCTTTTCTTTATTTACTTGACTCTAGTATAACTTACTAGATGAACCTATTTCTTATTTTATTTTCTTTTGTTTTGGCATTCAAAATCATTATAATGAGAGTTGAGTTAGTAGGAAATCTACAACTACAAGTAGAGGCTTTTGTCTCTGTCAAGGCTGAACTCTAGACCGCAAGGTCAGAGCGAGGCATGAACTTGGGATTAATACCTTACTCAAACACCGAGCGACTCCATTAACTAAAAGATGCAGACATGCCTAGGTGATGTGCATGGAACTTTTATACATATAAATCCATTTCCAGCGTTTTTATTTTCATACTGCTGTAGAACTAACATGTTAACTGCCAGTGTCACTTATGCCTAATATGGTACGGCGAAATGTGATGTTGCAATGCAGACTGGCTGGAGATGCCTGGCTCACTTATTCTTCTTCTAGTTGTCGCACCCAGCTTCTTCGCAGAGACGTTGAAGTACAGCCTGGTTGGTGTCTTTATCTGCCTTCTCATTGCCTGCTACCTGCTGCAGGAGCACATCCGGGCATCAGGTGGATTCAGAAATTCCTTCACACGAAGCCATGGAATATCCAACAGTGTGGGAATTATCCTTCTAATTGTTTATCCTGTCTGGGCGCTGGTGATTCATTTCCTCTAAATTGTGTTGTTTCAGTATTGCTTTTATGCCGTTTGGATACAAGATTTTTTAATTTTGTGTGGATGGAAACGTTTGGACACAGGATTTTTTAAGGTGGATTAGTTCGTTTAAATTTGAGTGCTGTAAACGGACTTGGGAATTCTTTCCCTTCCTATCTTTCTAAGCCCCGCAGCTTTCATAACTTCGGTGTAATGTTTTGTTTCTAAGATGAGGATGTTTTATTTCTATACTATGCAGGCTTTGTGCGATTGCAATTACAGATGGCGCAAAGATTGCTGGGATCTTGGGAATTGTATACAAATTTTACTAGCATAGTGGCCTGTACAGTCTACAAATTATTTCAACCTTTTAACACAAATTTTAAATTTTATTCCAGTGAAGCCGAGCTCGACGTTGCAAGATTTATTGTAAATGAGGACTTATGATGCAAAAGTTGGTAGTCTAGGTATCACAACGGACCGTTCTAAAATACATGGTGGGTAACAGTGTCGCCTTGTTTTCCACCGTCCGATCAAAAGATTGGATTTTGGTTTAAAATACTCTTTGCAACTATACTTTTATATTTTTGTCGTTTTAGTCCCAAATTATTTTTTTTCCTAGACTATTCCGTTCAGATTAATTATGAATAAGTTTTAAAGTGACCTACTTTTCCAGGTTATAGGTGGTAACTCTAAAAGTGCGACTAGTCTAACATAAAAAAAAAAAAGCGATAAAAAACTAAGAAAAGTGAAATACTTTTTAAAAAAAGCGATTAAAACTAAAAAAAATTAAAATTTTTCTAAAAAATCAATTAAATATTAAAAAAGTGATAAATGTTAAAAAATGGTAAATATTTTTAAAAAGTGATAAAAAATTCTAAAATGCAATAAAGATTTTTAAAAAGTGATAAAAAAATTTAAAAAAAAAAGATTGAATTTTATTTTAAAAAACTGATAAATGTTAAAAAATTGGTAAATATTTTTAAAAAGCTATTAAAAACTGAAAAAGTGATAAATAATTCTAAAATGCAATAAATAATTTAAAAAAAATTATTAAATAAAAAAAAATAAAAAACTAAAAAAATTGAAATATTTATCAAAAAAAATTGATTAAATAAAAAAAAGCAATTAAAACTAAAAAAAGCAAATTTTTTTAAAAAAGCAAATAAAATATAAAAAAAACCCCGATTGAATATAAAAAACTGATAAAATATAAAAAAAAGTGATAAATTTTAAAAAATGGTAAATATTTTTTAAAAGTGATTAAAAACCAAAAAAGTTATAAAAATATCTAAAATGTAATAAATATTTTAAAAATGCGATAAAAAACTAAAAAAGTGATTTTTTTTAAAAAATATTTATTTTATATAATTATATACATTATTGATATCATTAGTTAATAATTATACTTTTGTAGGTCTAAAAAGAAATGATTTATTCGTTTGAATATATTTAATGATATGTGTGATTATTACATTTAATAAAGTAAATATCATTAAATATAATTCTATTAATTAACTATACTTTTTAGTAAATACATATTTATACTTATTATTATATTAGTATTTCATATTATGAATACAAAACAATTTAAATGCAATAAATATTTTAAAAAAGTGATAAAAAACAACAAAAAGTGACAATTTCTTAAAAAAAAGCGATTACATGGTAAAAAAAGCTATAAAATATAAAAAAAGTGATAACATTTTAAAAAAATTGTAAAATAATTCTGAAGTGCAATAAATAATTTTAAAAAATGAGTAAATTAAAAACTAAGCGAAACACATCTACAAAAAGTGATTTTTTTAATAGAAAAAGCGATTAAAACTACAAAAAGTGAAAATTTTTTAAGAAAAGTGATGAAAAATTCAAAAAATGATTAAATATAACAAAAAGCGATAAAATATAAAAAAAAGTGATCAATGTTGACAAAATTGTCAATATTTTTAAAAAGAAATTAAATACTAAAAAACTGATAAAAACATCTAAGATGCAATAAAATTTTTAAAAAAGTGATAAAAATATAAAAAAAGTGACATAATATAGGAAAAAAGTGATTAAATATAAAATAAGCGTTTAAATATAAAAAAAATGATAAAACTAGAAAAAAAAGTGAAAAATGTTAAAAAAATGGTAAATATTTTTTAGAAGCTATTAAAAACCGAAAAAGTGATAAATAATTCTAAAATGCAATAAATATTTTATGAAAATATTTAAATAAAAAAAAGTGATACAAAACTAAAAGTAGCAAAAAAAATTTCAAAAAAGTGATTAAATATAAAAAAATGATGAATAATTAAAAACGATAAAAATTAGTACCAAATAGATTATCACATCTGATTAATTTTTAATAATTTGTTTAAAAATTACACATATCTTCCTCTGATTTTATAAACATATTACAAAATCTTATAATGACCTAAACCTTAATCTCTAACCCTAAACATCAACCCTAAGCTCTAACCCTAACCTTAAACCCTAATTGTATATTCAGTGACCTGTTCGATGAAAGAACTCTAACACTACATGTAACCCTAGCTTTAATTATAATCCTAATCCTCAACCCTAAATGAATTACTAACCATAACCTTAAATACCTAAACATAACTCTAACCCAAACCATAACCCTAAACCCTAAACCTTGACCTAACCTTAATTCCTGATCCCTAACCCTAAACCCTAATCCCTAATCCTAAATCCTAATATTAAATCCCTAACCCTAAAAGTAATCCTAATCCTAACCCTTAATCCTAAACCCTTATCATTAACCTTAACCATAATCCTAACATTAAATCCCTAACCCTAAACATAATCCTAATCCTAACCTATTAATCCTAAAACAAAACGCCTTAATCATCTGAATTAATATTTATTTTATATAATTATATACATTATTGATATCATTAGTCAATAATTATACTTTTTTAGGTCTAAAAAGAAATGATTTATTGGTTTGAATATATTTAATAATATATGTGATTATTACATTTAATAAAATAAATATCATTGACAACTTAATTTGATACCACAAAAACCATAACTTAATACCACTAGAACCTTAAACTGGTACCATTGAACTTTACTTTGGTACCAATATGACCTTAAATTGGTACCAGTAGAACCTTAAGTTGGTATCAGTATAACCATAATTTGGTACCACTAGAACCTTAAACTGGTACCACTTTACCTTAAATTGGTACCAGTATAACCTTAACTTGATACCATTAGAACCCTAACTTGGTACCACAATAACCTTAACTTGGTATCACAAAACCTTAATTTGGTACCATTATAACCTTAACTTGGGACCATTGAAACCTTAATTTGATACCACAAAAACCATAACTAGGTACCACTAGAACCTTAAACTGGTACCATTAAACCTTACTTTGGTACCAATATGACCTTAAGTTGGTACCAGTAAAACCTTAAGTTGGTATCAGTATAACCATAATTTGGTACCACTAGAACCTTAAACTGGTACCACTTTACCTTAAATTGGTACCAGTACAACCTTAACTTGGTACCATTAAACCTTACTTTGGTACCAATATGACCTTAAGTTGGTACCAGTAGAACCTTAAGTTGGTACCAGCCTTAAACTGGTACCATAATTTGGTACCACTAGAACCTTAAACTGGTACCACTTTACCTTAAATTGGTACCAGTATAACCTTAACTTGGTACCATTAAACCTTACTTTGGTACCAATATGACCTTAAATTGGTACCAGTACAACTTTAACTTGGTACCATTAAACCTTACTTTGGTACCAATATGACCTTAAGTTGGTACCAGTAGAACCTTAAGTTGGTACCAGCATAACCATAATTTGGTACCACTAGAACCTTAAACTGGAACCACTTTACCTTAAATTGGTACCAGTACAACCTTAACTTGGTACCATTAAACCTTACTTTGGTACCAATATGACCTTAAGTTGGTACCAGTAGAACCTTAAGTTGGTACCAGCATAACCATAATTTGGTACCACTAGAACCTTAAACTGGTACCACTTTACCTTAAATTGGTACCAGTATAACCTTAACTTGGTACCATTAAACCTTACTTTGGTACCAATATGACCTTAAGTTGGTACCACTTTACCTTAAATTGGTACCAGTACAACCTTAACTTGGTACCATTAAACCTTACTTTGGTACCAATATGACCTTAAGTTGGTACCAGTAGAACCTTAAGTTGGTACCAGTATAACCATAATTTGGTACCACTAGAACCTTAAACTGGTACCACTTTACCTTAAATTGGTACCAGTAACTTGGTACCATTAACCTTAACCAATTAACCTTAAGTTGGTACCAGCATAACCTTAATTTGGTACCACTAAACCTTAAACTGGTACCACTTTACCTTAAATTGGTACCAGTTAACCTTAACTTGGTACCATTAAACCTTACTTTGGTACCAATATGACCTTAAGTTGGTACCAGTAGAACCTTAAGTTGGTACCAGCATAACCATAATTTGGTACTAAACCTTACAACCTTAAACTGGTACCACTTTACCTTAAATTGGTACCAGTACAACCTTAACTTGGTACCATTAAACCTTACTTTGGTACCAATATGACCTTAAGTTGGTACCAGTAGAACCTTAAGTTGGTACCAGCATAATTTGAACTAGAACCTTAAACTGGTACCACTTTACCTTAAATTGGTACCAGTACAACCTTAACTTGGTACCATTAAACCTTACTTTGGTACCAATATGACCTTAAGTTGGTACCAGTAGAACCTTAAGTTGGTACCAGCATAACCATAATTTGGTACCACTAGAACCTTAAACTGGTACCACTTTACCTTAAATTGGTACCAGTACAACCTTAACTTGGTACCATTAAACCTTACTTTGGTACCAATATGACCTTAAGTTGGTACCAGTAGAACCTTAAGTTGGTACCAGCATAACCATAATTTGGTACCACTAGAACCTTAAACTGGTACCACTTTACCTTAAATTGGTACCAGTACAACCTTAACTTGGTACCATTAAACCTTACTTTGGTACCAATATGACCTTAAGTTGGTACCAGTAGAACCTTAAGTTGGTACCAGCATAACCATAATTTGGTACCACTAGAACCTTAAACTGGTACCACTTTACCTTCAATTGGTACCAGTACAACCTTAATTTGGTACCATTGACCTTAAGTTGGTACCAGTAGAACCTTAAGTTGGTACCAGCATAACCATAATTTGGTACCACTAGAACCTTAAACTGGTACCCCTTTACCTTAAATTGGTACCAGTACAACCTTAATTTGGTACCATTAAACCTTACTTTGGTACCAATATGATCTTAAGTTGGTACCAGTAGAACCTTAAGTTGGTACCAGCATAACCATAATTTGGTACCACTACAACCTTAAACTGGTACCACTTTACCTTAATTTGGTACCAATATAACCTTATTATTATATTGGTATTTGATATTTTGAATACTGATTTTAAATGCCGTAAATATTTTTAAAAAAGTGATATTTAGCAACAAAAGCGACAATTTCTTGAAAAAAGCGATTAAATGTAAAAAAAAAAGCGATTACATGTTTAAAAAATCTATTAAATATACGAAAAAGCGATAACATTTAAAAAAAAGTGATAAATGTTTAGAAAAAATGATAAATTTTTTGCAACGCTAATAAAAACCGAATAAGTGATAAATAATTCTGAAGTGCAATAAATAATTTAAAAAAATGAGTAAATTAAAAAAATAAGCGAAACACATCTACAAAAAGCGATATTTTTTTCAAAAAAAGTGATTAAATATACAGAAAAGCGATTAAAACTAGAAAAAGTGAAAAAAAAATTAAGAAAAGTGATTAGATATTAAAAAAATGGTTAAAGTGGTACAGAAATTATTACGTACAATTATATTTTTCAATAAATATATATTTGTATTTAATACCCATAATACCTTAAAATAAATATATATTTTATATTTACTTTACCCATTTCAGTAATTTCCCCTTCTTTTTCCTCTTTTCCTGCCAATCACTTCTCCCTTGCAACCTGTTACCGGATCAATACGTTGCATTTTACTCTACCAGTCTAATGGTTTTTTTACTACTAATTTCTAACTTAGGTCCTTAACTGAAACATTCTAAAAAGTTTGAGGAATTCTAAAAAACGGGGGTATCGATACCGACCGGGTATTTTAGAATGGTCCATCACAATGCAAGATGAGTAATGGATGGAGGATAATTTTTTAATCTACCCATGTGCAACGGATCTACACCAACAAAATTTTGAGTTTCATGGATGTCTTCGGCGATTATTATCATATTTCAACGAGTCCTGATGAAGACGAGAAACCAGCTCTAACAATTGGTTAAAAGGATGTACTATTATTGAAGGAAAATATTTGGTCTAGAAGATGAAAGTCATCGGCTCATGAACAAACTTTTTGAAGAACAATTTTGGAAAAATATGAAGGTCGACATAAAATTTTTTGCACATTGTGTTGGGAAAACAGGGCCTAAGATGACCTCCACAGTGAGAAATATGAACTAAGGATGCTATATTATGTTGGTACATTTCTTTTGTTACGAAACTAATGTCAGAGTTTACCAATCTATAGGTTCATAAAGTGTCCTGGGCCTTGAACAAGTTGGTGGAAACCTTGTTAAATGGTGAGACCTAGGTGCATGCAGAGAATTTGGATGGTCCCTCCATAAATTTCTTTGGGTACAAAGTTAGTTGGAGAATTATTGGAAAGAGCCCATCAAGAGGTACCTTGAAAAAAGAGACCATTAATCGGCTTACTAGAATGAGATCGTCTTAGTTTGCTATATTCGGTAGAATTTATATCATTAGGGATACTCAGTCCTGTTGTAAAAGTGCTTAGCTACAAAGAAATGGCACCAAGTGCTTGCTGAAATGCATGATGGATGTTATGGATCCCATTTGGAGTATGAGTCTTCGGCTCATAAGGTCTTCTAGCAGCGCTAATAATGAATGGAATGAGGTGAGACCTGATAGATGAATAACAGTTGTTGTGAATATGTAATGCAAGGGTTTTCCTCAATTTAACCATTATAAGCATTAATTTGTAGATGTTTCAAATTTGAATCAAGAAATTAACTTGATTGACTAAGAAACCCTAACAAAAATTAACCCAATTATATGAAAAATAAAATGTTAGGGATTAAAATTGTTATAGCAAGGTTAAAAGGTTAATTTTGAAGTTGGTTATTATGCAAAAATAGGAAAAAAATGCCATGGTGAGTTGTGACTGTGAGAGTCTATATCAATCACCAACCTATAAATGAACACCTCAAGCTAATGCCTATGTTCAGGATCTAAAACAAGAACACATGTTAACTTTCTAAAGCTTCATAAACTATAAACTTTGTCTATACAAGCAGAAACCTCAAACTGAACCAAAACTAAAACCCAAACAAGCACATTAGTTGCATGGAATACCAAAAACTATAAGTATAAAAAATAAAGAAGTTATGGCTAGAAAACCTGAAGGAAAATCACTCTATATGTTTATTACTAATATTGGGATACCCTTTTTTTAAAAAAAAAAATGAAATACTAGTTGGTTTGCAATTGCAATATGTAGTCATTTCTTTATTATTAATATTATAAATTATATATTTAACCTTAGTCCATACGACCTACAGAGGAAATATACTAGGAGATGCAATGGACATTTGGTTCAACTATAGTCCTTACATATTTATCGAGCATTTTTTATACCGTATCATAAAAGAAAAAAGAAAATGAAACAACATTAAATTGTTACAGGTATACCCAATATCCAATTACATATTAGAAGAGAAAAACCAAGAAAACAGAGAGTATTGGGTTGAAGGGGATGAGGGGGACTCTTGGGGCCTTGGGCCACTAGCTAGGGCAGTAAAAACCCCCTTCAAATTCTCAGTTGTTCATTGTTAAAAGGACAATTGATGGAGACATGTTACATATCTTAGAAAATGGCATAGGGAAATGTTAGTTCTTCATTTTTCTGAATGACAATGAAATCTTGCGGCTAATTCGAATGAAAAAGAGTCCTCTGTTTCTTGTTAACGATGAAGGAGGTTTGCCTCCGCTTTAGGTTGGGTGCTTTGTCTGGGCTGCAGCTGGCTAACTTCTTTAGGTTCTATTTTGGACCATGATCATTTTTTGGGTCAAGTCATTCAATCTAGTTTAACAAAGTTAAATGGGGCTGACTGTTGGGTTTTTAGGCCGGTCCAATTTTGTTCTCCAAAGCCTAGTAGTCTAACATAGAGATCTTGGCACCTGAGCTAATAAATGTAACAAAACTAGCATGCCAATAAAGGCATTTTGTTTCTTATATTGGCAGGCTACTAGCTTGAAAAAATTTGCATGTCTAGTTGGTCGGCGAGAAGGAAACAATTAATGGGTTGAAGACTTTACATTGGTTGACTGAATTTTCCTTATTGTTGTCGTACCACAGTACTTATGTTTACGTAGTAGAGTTTAGGAACTTACAACTACCTCAAAGGCATGTATTAACCTACAGTTTATTACTTTATTTTTAAAAATTTATATTTTACCTTTTGTATTTTTTATATTGTCCGATAACAACTTTTAAAACTATATTTAAACTATACAATAGTATCTTTGAGTATTTTCAATCTCCTCAATATTTTTTTTATAATAGAAATTTTAAATTATCAGTTTTTTTTCTATAAATATATTTTCCTTCTTGTAAATACATATCATTATTTTTTAAAAATCAGTTAGTTGTGAACAAAAATATTAAAAAATTTAAAATTACTGCAACATGATGATCAGACAGTTTAAATTATGATTTCAAAAATTGTTGTCGGTTACTAAAAAAAAAATAAGGGTAAAATGTAAGTTTTTTAAAATAAATGAAATAAAGTGTAGGTTAGACTAAACCATAGGGGGATTTTTTTAATTTTCATATGGAATTTATCTCCATTTCATTTCTAAAGTTCCTAGGGTATCACAAGAGAGATTAGAGAATTTAGTTGCTTTTCCTAATTTAAAAGAAATTATCATTACTTCTCCTTAAATAGAGAAGTTGTAACTCCTATTTTCTTATAGTGAAGTTTTATCTTTGCCATGGTTTTTACCATAATTAAATTTTTTAGGTAATAAATCTATATGCTCATTCTTCTTTATTCTATTTTCTCAAATTTATTAGTTGCAATTTGTTTTACTCGAAACCTGATTTTAGAACAATATTAACCTAACATGTCGTTGCAAAAATAGCTCGATGGAAGTCAAATGCGGCAACAGAGGTGACATAAGGTCAGTAGCTAAGGCTATGGTAAAAAAGCTAATTTCCACCATGTGCCGCTTAACTATACTCATTAACGTAGATGGTCTAATTAACCATTACACCCCTGAACTATATTGACTCGAACACTTTGCCCCCAACTTCCAACCTACACACTTCAATCCCTGAACAATCATGACTCGGGTATTTTACCCCTTTGACTTAGTACTCGATCACTTAATAGCACATGACTTAACTTTTGTCCATTTAAAAAGGAAAAAAACACATAGCAGCCACTTCAATTTCATACTTCTGCACCCTAATTTTTTGTCTCCACCACTTAGACCACCGTCTCCAACTCATCTTCCTCACATTGATTACTGCCGCTTTCTTTTGTCTCACTAACTCCACCTTTGCAACTGGTGCGCCCTCATCATTTCCAATGAAGATCCCATCTCCTTCCATGTCGTAACCCACCTCCCACTAATCCATCCCTCCTTGTGTCTTACCTTCTCCCTCCACATCCCTCCACTTCCCCCACCACCTTTGTTTGCCCCTCCTCCTATCATTGTTGGCCTCCATTCCATTGTGGCTGGCTTTGGGCTCTCATGGCAATGCATCACCATCTTTTCTCTATGCCCGTAGACCTCTTACTCTCTTTCTTTCTCATCCCACTCCTTTTAATTGTCACTTCCAAGCCAAACCTTTCACTGAGCTTTGTCAATTGCAGTGCTTGGGACGAGTAGGACATTATCTAGATTAGTGGGGGGTTAATGCTAGTGGGGAGAAGTGCATTCAGGTAGGTGATTTTGTTTTTTTTTTGTGGTGGTGGCAAATCTTCTTGTGCTAGACATGGGGGGTGCGGGCTAGGAGGAGGAGGAGACCGCAAGGCTGGAGGCAATTATAGACGGTGATGGGCCTTAACTAGGTTGGGGATAACGGATGGAGAAAGTGAGTGGCAAAGTCCTGGGTGCAAATGATTGAAGTAGAAAATTTTGATGACTATGTCTTATTGCAATTTAAGTCCCATATTTATTCAATTAGAGGTTTGAAATTTGAAATTTTGCAATTAGATGACAATTTTATTATGTAACTAACAGAAACATCTAATTTAGCCAAGTTACCGAGTCAAATGGGAAAAATGTCCTAATGTTGATAATTCAGGGTTCCAAGTGCGCCGGCTGGACTGAGTCAACATAGTTTGTGGGTGTAAAGGGTAATTAGGCCTTGAAAGAATTTTGTAATTTTTCTTCTTTATCTTTTTCCTTTTTATTTTTTCCTTTAAAGAAGAAAAAAAAAAAAACTTATGAGAGCTCACTTAAAAATTCATATTACTATGTTAAGCATTCTGTCTTCTAGCAATAGCCACAGACTAGTGACTTGGGATCGGGGGAGCACAGATTCTGATCTAACAAGTTTATCCCGGTACAAGGATTTGCCACGTGGCATGCTACCTGAGCCATTCCTTCCAAGGAACCAATAGGAAAAACTCTTATGCTATCCCTTATCCTACTCCTGCCAACGCCACCAGAACCCCATCCATTTTCCACTCCTTTTTCCCTCCCACAAAACCAGTCCCTTGCTGATTTCCTTCCTCTAGACTACTCACCACCCACCAGAGAGGGTAACAATGGCGGCCTCCCTCCAAGCAGCGGTCACATTCATGCAGCGCACAAAGCCCTGCGCAGTGCCCCGTGGCAGCGGCGGCGTTGCTGTCCGGCCAGCAGGGTCTAGGGTGACCTGCTCGTTGCAGGCTGACTTTAAGGACTTGGCTCAAAGGTGTGCTGATGCCGCCAAGATGGCTGGCTTTGCTCTTGCCACTTCCGCTCTTGTTGTCTCAGTACGATCTTCTCCTTCAAATGATCTCCTGTTTTATGAATTTTATTCTGTAACTTTTTAGTGTAAAAATTAGTTTTTTTTTTTTAAGAGAATTCTGATCTTTTCTGCTACTGTTTTGGTCAATGAAATCTTCTATTTACTCGAGGTTTAGATGTATGAGTGGAATTATCAATCCTGCATCTGAAAATTAGATGGTGCCATGAAAAGGTTCAGGATTTAGGTGCAAGATATGAAATATTGGGGATGGCAATGGCATTTATTAAATATTAAATTTGGGTTTTTGAGTTTGATGATTGAACGAGGGTAACTGATGCCGATGATCAGGGAGCAAACGCGGAAGGCGTTCCCAAGAGGCTAACCTACGATGAAATCCAGAGCAAGACATACATGGAAGTGAAGGGAACCGGGACAGCAAACCAATGCCCCACCATAGAGGGCGGCGCAGAGTCGTTCGCCTTCAAGCCAGGCAAGTACTACGCCAAGAAATTCTGCTTGGAGCCCACTTCCTTCACCGTCAAGGCAGAGGGCGTGACCAAGAGCGCCCCACCCGAGTTCCAAGACACCAGGCTCATGACCCGGCTCACCTACACCCTGGATGAAATCGAGGGCCCTTTCGATGTCTCCCCCGACGGAACCCTCAAGTTCGAGGAGAAAGATGGCATAGACTACGCAGCCGTCACAGTGCAGCTGCCCGGTGGGGAGCGCGTGCCCTTCCTCTTCACAATCAAGCAGCTGGTGGCCTCAGGCAAACCGGAGAGCTTCGGAGGGGAATTCCTGGTGCCCTCATACCGTGGAACATCTTTCTTGGACCCCAAGGGAAGGGGTGGATCCCAAGGGTACGACAGTGCGGTGGCATTGCCAGCCGGAGGCAGAGGAGATGAGGCGGAGCTTGCCAAGGAGAACATCAAGAGTGCTGCTTCCTCTCAAGGGAAAATCACTCTGAGCGTCACCAAGAGCAAGCCTGAGAGTGGAGAGTTGATTGGTGTGTTTGAGAGTTTGCAGCCCTCTGATACTGACTTGGGGGCCAAGGCTCCCAAGGATGTCAAGATCAAGGGCATTTGGTATGCTCAGCTTGAGAAATAGATATCTCTGCCCCTGATTTTGTAACATCAAACTGCTGCTTAAATATTAACTCTTGTAAGAACCAAAGAGAAGCATCAGGTTTGTATTTTTTATTTGTATGTTATTGTCAAATATATATCATTTTATTGCTCTTTTTTCTACCATAGTTTTCAATTCTACGTAGCTAGGTTACAGGTGTTTTGTGCATAGCCAAACTCTATCACGAGAGCAATCCTATACAAGAATAAATAGAAGTTATAAGGAAGGAAAGGTGAGGGACATGAAGACACTAATATCTTAACAGAAATTGTGCAACACGAAAAAAGCAAGATCTGGGTTTGTATATGAAGAGAATTGAAAGGACCAAAATTTTGTTTTTTAACATTTGGCAAGAAAGATCAAAAGGCGGATGGAGAAGAAGCAAGCTATGGCCCTGTTGGCTCTTCGGTTGGGGCAGGCCATAATGATCATCTTGGCTTCCGCCGTATTTCTCGCCGCTCCTGAACCTGAAGTCTGCAGCTACCACCGTTTCAAGTCAATCTGGCCTTAATTTTTACTCCTTCCGTCTCAAAACTATTACAACGTATTCTACTTTACGTAGTAGTAAATGTTCATCTTAACCAAATAAAACCTTAAACCCTAAATTAAATAATCTTGTTTCTTTCCTTCTTTCTTTCTATATATAAATATATACTAGTATATATATAGTATATAAATAACTTTACCTTTTCGTTTGGCACTAATGTATTTGAATCTCTCCTTAATTTACAGCTACTTAGGGGAAGTCGTCTTTTGTGTTGGACTATGGACCATGCAGATGGCAGTCATGGAAGCATTTTGTTTATTTATACCTGCACCTCATCCATCAACCGAGTTCGTTGTCTGTATCGTCGTAGACTGGGTGGGTGTATTGTATTTGTCGTATAATAGTACATGTTATCTAATATTCTTTAACCGAACACCTTTGAGGTGGAATAGAAATGAGCTCCTAAATTTCTCAAGTAAAAGTTTCGGGCAACAGAGGAAAAAAGTAAAGTATAATATTCTATGGGAAATCATTTTTTTGATACATATGTTACAGTTGGCATCACACGCATTGTTGTGGGCAGCTTGCTGGAGCGGTAGTGTTTCCAGTTACTTGCGTGGCCAGGCGAGTCCAAATGCCCGACACAAGTTCACACTTCAGATCAGTTCTACGAGGCTTTCACTTTCTTGTCTTGGTTTTTTTCATACGCTTTGACCCTCTTCGATCTTTGGCTTGTAAAGCCTCCTTGGTGATGATCTCTCAAGCCATGTGTATTGGTGTGTACCAAGTTATCTTTAAATACATATGCCAGTTGATAAAATCCAATATAAAACTTCACATTACATATATATGTGACAGCGGTAGGGTTTGGTATTAGTGACAGCAGTAGAGTTTGCTTGATCAAAGCTACTGATACTAAGTTTGCTACTTCGATTTAAAATGCTAAAGTATTACTAATTTCAATTGATAGATATCAACTTGCTTGATCAAAGGTACTCGTACTAAGTTTGCTACTTTGGTTTAAAATGCTGAAGTATTACTTTTCAATTGACATTGTTTTAGTTACATTTCACTTCTTGCGCGAACATCATAGAGTTACACGCATGTACTCACTAAGCAACTGGATGGAGCATAAGGCCTATTTAGGTTAGATGGAGCACATCAAAGCCATGGAAGTTTAACAAAAAGCCATGGAGCTTTAGTAGCCACAAATGAGCGTCATGAAGCAGGAGAGAATGCAAAGGATAGAACAGTGTGCTGATAGAGATCGGTTCGCGGCCATGACTAATGCCCTTAGTAGGACACAGGCAGCCAGGCAGGTGGCTGGGTATCAACCATGCAGGTTGCTTGTCGCAAGTCTGGGGTGAGGACGATGCCACAGATGCGATGGATACTAAAGAGAATCAAGAGTAAGATCCATTTCCCAGAACTTAGTACATTTGTTTGGATTAAGCCAAGGAGAGGAGGCGTGGGAAAAATTAATATGACTTCATTATTTGGATAGAAGGATATAGAGATCAGGGAAGAAGAGTTATTATCTTTCCACTTCCTTCCTTTACACGTTTTTTTCACCTCTCCAAATTAGGGAGAAATAGTTGATCCCTCCCTTTCTCCCTTCTCCTTTCCTTTCACCCCTTTATTGATTAAATCTAAACAAGGGTAAAAGTTAATTTCTATGGCTCCACGGTTCGGAATTACGTAACTTAAATCCATATGGATGGTGGATATGTTTGTGTCAAGAAAACAAACTACAAGAACATTATTGCAGTTCAAGCAAAATATGTTTAGGGGTGAAAAATGAACAAATAGCTCGAGTTTGACTCTGTTTAAAACTCATTCGTGACTTGTTTGAAAAGTTTATCAAGCCAAGTTTGAATAAAATTTAAAGCTCGATATATAATTCAAACAAAACTCAATTTGCTTACTACTCGACTCGACTCGGTCTAATTTTAGATTTTCTCTTTAATTTAAGCAAACAACTCGAGCTCGATTGAATAAAAACTCGTTCACAGCTTGTTCGTAATGTTTTCAATTCAAACACAAACAAAATATTAAGCTTGATAAATTATTCAAGCCAAACATGATCAGCCTACTACTCGGCTCGACTCAACTCGTTTTCAGCCCTAAATATGTACGCGTTACATTATTTAATTACATTTAATCTAGAGTCGATCTCAAGCAAAGGGTTATTTTATTGTTGTGCCAAACATGATGCATGTATGTCCCATGCATTTGTTCCATCATCAACTAGTTGGTGTATGAGCGAAATCAAATCCATCTTGCGACTCCAGAAAATGAACCAGGAGAGGGGTGCTTTGAAAGGCTCCTAGGCCCCCATGTTAACTCCTGTTGCTACTTATGAACTTCTGCTTAATCATGCAACTTTTTTACTTGCATTGTCTCCAGCATGCCTCAGTCGAGGCTTTTGCCTTCATCTCCTTTTCTGAGACTTTTCAATCCTTCTGCCCCTACCCTTGTGTGTGCGTCCGCGTACATATTGATGCAAATCATCTTAAATATAAAAGCCTGCTCGGGTAAGGGACTGGATTATTTCGGTTCCTTGAAATCCAAGTTTTTTTGGCTTAAAGAATAGGCTTCATTCAAATATTTCAAGTAGACAATATAATGGAGCTACCTCTCATCCATTTCAACAGCCAGTTCATTACATAAATGCAGTAATGTTTTCATGTGATAAGTTATGTGATCAAGCATGGAGTAGATATCATCTGAACATTCGTGCTTCTTGTCAGAAACCATAAACTCATGAACTACAGCCTCAATTTCGATAAAGCTAATAGCCTTACATTTTACAATACTACGTTCATTCATGAGTTTCCAGATGTTCTTCATGTCTTCCCATCTTTGATTTTCAGAAAATAAGTTTGAAACAAGTACGTAAAGCCCTGAGCTACCGGGCTCTAACTCCAAGATTTGCTTTAGAACCTGTTTTGCCAAGGGAACGTTTCCATGCATTCTACAAGCTCCAAGCAGAGCACCCCAAACCACTACATCTGGCTTCATCGGCATTCCAGATATCACCCTGACAGCTTCTCCTAGCCGCCCCCCTCGCCCAAGCAGGTCCACCATACAAGCATAGTGCTCAAGCTCATATGGGATCCCGAAAGAATTGATCTTCGTGAAATAATGTTGCCCCAAGTCAACAAGACCACTATGACTACATGCAGAAAGCAAACCAGTTAAGGTGATATCATTAGGAGTAAGTCCTGCAGCAAGCATCTCTTCAAACAATCTAATTGCTTCTGCACCTTGACCATGCAATGCAAGAGCCCCAATAATCACATTCCATGATACCAGATTCTTTTCAGGCATCTCACTGAATATAACAAGAGCAGTTTCAAGGGCACCACATTTTGCATACATGTTTATGACTGAGTTGGATAAAGTAACACTAGGCATTGTAATATTATTATTTATGTAATCATGAATTTCCTCTCCAATGACCAGATCACCAATTTGACTACACGCAGAAAGAATGCTAACTAAGGTAGTCTCATCTGGCACCATACATGAACCATGCATCTTCTTGAACAGATCCAGAGCTTTCCTGTAATGACTGTTTTGAACATAGCACGAAATAATTGAATTCCAAGAAACAACATTCTTCTTTGGCATTTGATTAAAAATTAGTTCCACAGATTTCATGTCTCCATGCTTGGCATAAGCACCTACCAGGGTAGTCCAGGAAACCACATCTTTATCAGGCATCCGATCAAAGATTCTCTGAGCATAATGAGGCTGGCCACACTTGGCGTACATATCTAAAAGAGCATTTCTTGTGATCAAATCAATCTTAACCCCAGTGATCTCTATATAAAGATGCACATATCTCCCTGAATCTAAATCAGAAGCCTGTGAACAAGCAGAAAGCAAGTGAACCAAAGTAATATTATCAGGCTCTTCACCCCATTCTCTCATCTTTTTAAACAACAAAAAGGTTTCCTTGGAACATCTATCTCTAGAATACCCACCAATGATCGAGTTCCAGGAAACCAAAGTCCTTTCTGAAATTTCATCAAACAACTGCCGTGCACTAGGAAGAAGCCCAAAAACAACATAACAATTAATAAGCGCATTATGCACATACACATGACATCCTAAACCCAGCTTAACAGCCTGACCATGAACAAGGACAGAGACCCAATACTCCGAACCGCTAGCAGAAGCCTTGAGAACAAAAGGAAGAGTGAACTCATTAGGCAAAATACCAGAACCCACCATTTGACGATGCAAGGCCATGGCCTTTATGGGGTTCCCCTTATTCAAGCAGCCTCGAATCAAGCTGTTGTACATAAATTTATTTGGTTGGGGTATATGATCGAACACACGGTGCGCGTACAGGAGGTCGCCCTCGTCAGCAACTGCGGAAACAGATATTAATCTGCCAAGAGTGATGATTTCATTAGAAAGATCATGGGAAATGATCTGGGCATGGATTTGTTTCAACTGGTTCGGTGGTGGGCATTTTTCCAGAAGATAATGGAGCTTTTGGTGAGTTGAAGAACTGAATTTATGGGGAGAACTGGTGGGGTTTGAGGAGGGAGTGGTGGAGAAAAAGCGGAGATGAAAGAACTGCTTTAGGCGGGAAGCAGCAGGCATGTTACGTTGGTTTTGAAAGAAAACAAATCACCGTTAGTCAACTCGAGATTAAACAGAGAAAACATCTCCGTCAGAAGGTGTTCTCCGTTTTTTAGTTCGTATTAGAAGTCTTCATCCAACTTGTTCAACCCGTGAAACCGTATAGGTCAAACTGAATCAACATATTAGTTATATGGATTTATGCGGGTTATTGTGCAGTTTGGATTCAAAAAATAAAAAATTGATGTATATGTAATATGGTTCGGATTTTAATTTTGAAACCTTGTAAACTCAAACCAAATCGTAACCTTAATAACTTTATTTTACAACTTTATAAAATTTTCAACGGTAACTTAGACATTACTTGTTGTTGGTATTGATTGATGACCACTACTCTACTGCATATTTTTTCCATATAAGCAAGTTCACATTTCTCATATTTAGAAATTTATTGTTTATAATTTTAATGCGTTTTGAATGTCTTAAAACTCAAACTTAGTGGTTCCATGCAGGTAAAGTTGAGATCATTACGTATAAGAAGCTGAAGAATTTTGAAGTAATTTTACACTCTAATCAAGCATAAGCTTTGACAACTTTGTGTAGCAAAAGCTTTGGACCTTATATACTATCTTTGTATTTTATAACAATAAGTCTATTTTGTATTTGTGATGTTCTAAAATACAGAATCGTTGATATTTCATAAAACTATTTAGTTTTCAAAACAATGTATTAACATTAAGACAAATGTTGTAAAGTAGTTTAAATTGTTTTACAATATAGAAAAGATAAACGGTCAAACCGAACTGTACTGAACCACGTTCTATGCGGATTGAGTTTCAATCGGAGTTTGTGGTAAACGGTGTAATTTAATTTTATATTATGTAACCCGATCACATATGCAGTGCGGTTTATGTTTAGAGTGAACCCATTGAAACTCGCACTGTGAACACCCATAGTTTGTATCATATAACAACTTCATTGTCCAGCAAAATTGTATCTACAACCAATTTAAAAAATATTCAATATGATACATAAATAAATCCACGTTAAAATATACATGTTCTTAGTATATGAGCAATTTAGTAATATCATACCTCTCCGTCCACAAAAGAATGAAATATATTCTCTTTTGGTCATCCTAAAAATGATGAAGTGTTGTCTTCTTTAAAATGTTTTTAACATCCAATTTACTTTACTACCCTTATTTAAACTCTCATTACACAAAACCTAAAAAAGGAATATTTTCTTTTCTAATTTTCATCAGAACTCTCCTTACACAAACCCTAAAAAAAGATTTTTTTTTTTAATCATCATTTAAACTGTCATTGCACATAACCCATAAAGAAATTTTTTTTATTTTTGTTTCTAGTGAAAAAATTTAAAAAAAAATCATAAATTACATATATCTTAATCTCTGTAGTTAGAGAAATGCATCATTTTTATGGGACAAATGGAGTAACATTTAATGTACATATTTAACTGTATAAGTTGACACATAAATATATATATATGAGCAATTTAGAAATATCATAATTTTTATTATATATTTATACATATATCTCAGGTTCGGACCCACCTCTATTGGTTCCATATGAAATTGAAACCAACTAAAAATTGACGATTCTTCCAAATGTGGAACCAACCTGTGAATCATGATCAATTTTTACCCAAACCTACATAACCATGCTCACCTCTATAATTTTCTAAGAAAAAAGGTGCAAATTTGCCACTTTTGTTTATGCGACAGGGCAATTTTGCTATTGATGTTTTTTCTATTCCAAATTTGTCATCAACATTTTTTGTTGGGAGTAATTCTAGTACTGACTATTAAATGGTAGAAATATTTTGTTTGTTTAGAAAATATTTAATGGTGTAGCTCTTAAATTAGCCCTAGCCACTTAACTTTTCTTAACACCTAAATGAGTCAAAATCTTATGTTTGACCACATATCTCCATTGTTAATTATTTTTCTTTTCACCTTTCTCATTATTGAAAAGTAACTTTTCACTATCACTGTCATTGATCTTTTATTCTAGAACTGCAATGTTTTTTAATTTAGTCTTTCTTGTATCAATCAAACCTCAATTGTTCAGGATTTATTTTTACAAGCATTACTAGGATGTATGGAAAAGTTGAGGAAGCATTGTTGGCGGAAAGGTGGAGAGTGGTGGAGGGTATAAAGGATTGTTGAAAAGATGGTCATATCATATTGAAAATGGTGAATATGACAAATTTAGAAACTTAGGGGTCAGAATGTTAGATAAAGAAAACTTGAAATTAAAAATTATATTTTCTTCAATTTTTCATATTTGTCACCTAACCAATTTTAACTGTTGATTATAGATTTATTTCCAAAATAAACATTGATGACAGATTTGTGATAAAAAAAAATCAATGGTGAAATTGCTCCATCGTGTAAACCATAATGGCAAATTTGCACATTTTCCCATTTTATTTTTAAATTTTTGAACAATTAGTTCTAAATTTACTAAAATATGATTGACAAAAATAATTTTGATTTTTGTAATTTAGATGATTAATTAACTACTGATAAAATTATTACATAGTTTAAATTTATTGGAATACAATTAAAGTTTAAATCATAATATTTAAAAATGTTAATGTTAGACATTTACTATTTTCCTTCTCTGTCAATCACATAATAGTAAATTTTATAATTAAATATTTACAATGTTGCAAGGTTTCATGACTCATTTACAAGAACATAAACTTTTAAAACTGAAATAACAAAATAAATGTGTGAAACTTTTAAGAGTGGGAACCGGTTCTAGATAAGATACAACTAGCTCTAGTTAGCTAGTCAATGCAGGTCTATCCGAGTCAATACGCATATCATTTTGGCCCACGAGGCTATAATGTAAAACTGTCATCCCAAGTTGAACAAAATTAAGTACTACATCAGAAACGACAACTTGTGACTGGTGAGATCGCTAAACAGTTGCAAGTTAGCTTTTTAACAGCCAAAAGTAAGGGTTGCTAAAATCTTGGTTGCTAGGGCAAAGCAAGAGTATTATTGGTAAGTGGGGGGAATAATCCATTCCTTCCAAATCCATCAAATTTGGAGGGAATTGGGTTTTTAAGAGATTTGAAGGGATTGAATTTAAATCCTTTATCAATTTGCTTTGTGCTTTTTCTTTGACATCACATGGTCAAAGTCCATATATCTCTTTGTTATGCATATTTATCTTGTCCATTATGGGCGGAAATAGATGATGAAGCACAAGCTTGATAGGCATGGGCCATAAGAACTATTTTTTATGTTTCAAAGACCAAAAGGGGATCTAATAAGACTTACCTTCATGATAGATCAGTTCATGGTGTTTCTTTCCATCATTTTTCAGGTGGTTAATATTTGTTCTTTTCACATGGCTGGGATGGTTTCTTCCTGGAGTTGCTGGTACGTGTTTATCCTAAATATTGGATTCCGGAAAGCATGGATAAATTTGAGCTTGCCTTGCAATTTGCAATAATAGTGCTGGTGGTTGCCTGCCCATGTGTTCTTGGGTGGGCAGTTATGGTTACCATAGGGAAAGGTGCTTCACTTGGTGTACTTATTAAAGGTGGAAATGCACTTGAGGAGGCACACAAACTAATTTGATCATTTTTGCATGAGAAAACTCGAATTATTTCTAGTTTTCTTCTGTTGCAGTCGTACAAGATGCCATTGTAAGTTTGATGGCGTCTAAGCTGCAAATTTTTGTGTTAGCATATAATCCAAGGCTCGTTTCGTTTGTACTACACAGGATCATGGTAGCCCAACGAACCATTTTGTTGGAAATGAGATGAGACAAGGATCTCATAAAGCCACCACACAGTGCTTGGAAAATGGGTGCTCTTCTAGTCCTAGTCCTATAGTTCTGGTCCTTGCTTCTGAGTGGCTGCTCTAATTTGATCTGTTACTTTGTTTAATACCTGCACCACTCACCCTCATCACCACAAAAGCATCTCCGCCTCTCTCCCACTGCTTATAAGTATTGTGACACCTCAGTACATATATATCTAGGAATCACCAACGTATAATACTAAGGTTATTTACATGGTAAGGTCATCCCTCTCTAAGGACTCTCATTTGTATAGGTAATTGAGATGGGTCCATAACTTCAACTGTTACATGACCATTTTCCTTAATCACAACACAAATGAATAATTTATCCATATATATAGAAAACAAGCTACACTTATTTCATGGACCCAACTATTGATTGTATTCATTTCAATTCGGAACAACAACAAAATTTCTACCATTCCAAATCAATTGTAGCTGTAATATGATTGGAAATATACATTTCTCATTTTTTTTGGCACTCTACATTTCTCATTTTGTGTTTGGGATGTCATTTATTTTGAAATTTTCTAATAGCTACTTGAAAAAAAAAAATGGGTACTTATTTTCTGAGAAAATGGGCCTATTTGCAACTATTACTTGCTCTAAGGAGCAACTTTCACTACTAGAAAATTGTCATTTAGCGATGGTTTAATTAACGACGACTAAAAACAATCGCAAATTAGCGACGGCAAATAGTCGCTAAAAGTTCAGTGAAAGTTTAGCGACTGTTGACAGTTGCTAAATTTTAGCGACGATTTGTCATCGTTAATTTAGCGACGGTTAGCAGTTGCTAACTTTAGCGATGGCTTACCGTCGATAACTTTAGCGACGGTTAATAGTCGCTAATTTTAGCGACGACTTACCTTCACTACTTTAGTAACGATTAGTCGTCGCTAATTTTAGTAAGAGGTTCAAAAACTAAATACGGGTTGCCCTTGGTAATATTCTAAAGACTAGAGACAACTAACTATGACTAGCTTTTAATGAGATTTTTATTCCATTTTCTTTTCATTTGTTTCAATAATGATAAATTTCAATTGCTTTCAGTTTCTTTTCTGATGAAAATGTATGGATCAATTGATCCATGCTTGTATAAAAAAATATTATAATTTAGGATAAAATTTTGTTTTATGGTTAAAAAATTTATTATCTCAGTTATTTTTCTAAAGATGAACGAACAAAGTTTTAAAGTTGATGACTAGCTGTTACTAACTTATGGAGACGGTTTGCCCTCATTAAGTTAGCGAAGGCTAGCTGTCACAAAATTATGGTCATAGTTAGTGAAGGCTTACCCTTGTTAACTTAGTGATGGCTAGCTGTCGCTAAATTTAGTAACGGCTTGCCCTCGCTAATTTAGCGAAGGCTAGCCGTCATTAAATTATAGATAGTATTAGTGATGGCTTGCCCTCGCTAATTTAGCGACGGCTAGCCGTCATTAAGTTTAATGACGGCTTGACCTCACTAATTTAGCAAAGGTTAGCCATCACTAAATTATAGACAATGCTAGTGACGGTTTGCCTTCGCTAATTTAGCGATGGTTGGCCGTTACTAAATTTAATAACGGTTTGCTCTCACTAATTTAGCGACGGTTAGCCGTCACTAAATTTAGCGATAGTTTACCCTCGCTAAGTTTAGTGACGGTTAGACGTCGCTAAATTTAGTGATGATTTGCCATCGCTAAGTGTTAGCTAGATTTTGCGACAAGCAGCTCTCACTAATATAGATCAATTCCAACTCTTACGATTCTTTTTTATTCAGATATATGGATCAATGGATCTATGTGTTTATGGAAAAAATATATATATATTATAATTTACGTTAGAAAAATTATTATTGCAATTATTTTTCTAGAAAAAAAAAGTGAAAATCTCTTGAATTTCAACTGATTTTTGCCATTATTTAGCGACGGCTATCAGTCGCTAATAATTAGCGACTGATAGCCTTCACTAGTTTGTCATTATTTAATCTTTATTTTACTTATTGTTTATTTTACTTCAGCAAAACCACTTATCCTTTTATATATCACTTGTTTAATTGTATATTTAGAAATTTTAATTTGATTAATTCGGATTACAAATCTCTTAATATTTTTTAAGTAATTAACAAAAAATCTATTTAATGAAAATTAAATTCATTTGAATTGATTTATTGGCACATAAGACTTAGCCATTTTTTAATATTTTATCATTTCATTATGGCATAATGTTACTAAAAATGGGTTAATATGTTAAGAACTAGTGAAGGCCGGAAGTCGCTAGTTTTAAGCGACAATAAGCCGTTGCTATGCATTTTATTTGTAGAATTAAGTCACCGCGTCTTCTCTCCTCTCCAGATGTTGTTGCTCCCGAAACCCTTCTCTTCACTCTCCTTTACTCTCTCTTCGTCTTCATCCTCGCCCTCCTCGGCGTCAGCTCCGTCACCTACAGCGTCTTCCATGGCTTCTTCAGCAGACCTGTCAAGCTCTTATCCGCCATCAGGTCGACCTTCATCTCCTTCTTCCCTTTACTCGCTACTTCAATCGTAACACTGGTTCTTGCAATTGGGTTCTCGTAATCGTAACACTTCAATCCTTATTTCTGTACAGTCATTGGACCGCACAAACCGAGCCAAACCAAAAGAAGAGAGGCGCTCTCAAGAGCAACGGTATAGCCGCCAAGGTTGACGCGCTTAAGCAGAGCTGGTTGGACTCACTGTCCTGTCCCTTTCCTTATGTAGCAACGTGTTTTTGGGAGTCGCTTCCAATCGGTTTCACCTAGGTCGATTGGACACCTAAAAATGGTCTACGAGAGTTCAAGAGATTCGGGAGCACGGTTACGCTAAAATAACTTTATTCTAGCGCTCAAAATTTGTACCTTAGTTCGATTTTAATTTTGTTTTGCTTGTTTTAAATAATTTCAGTTAATATCCAAATCATGAATTCTAACCAAACCACCCGGATATGGACTTCTAAACCTTCCTATTTGATTTTATTTGGTTTTATAAAATTTTAATATTTCCAAACCATAGATCTTATCGGATCACCCGGTTGTGGAACCTAAAAACTTAACCTATCCTTATTTATCTTTATTTATCTTTTAAATATTTTAGTTGATTATCAATCCAAACCATGGATCCTAATCGAACCACCCGGATATGGATCTTAAAATTTACTATCGTTATAAATTCATCATAGTGTTTTGTCGGACCCATGCAGTATAAAATTTCCTAAGTGTGATTTTCTTAGATGCATTATGTAAATCAAAATAAAAACAAGATGAAAGCTATTCAAAGAAAACTTAAAAGGAAATAAAAGAAAATAAAGAGATAAAATAAATATAAATAAATATCCTAAGTTACATCCTTATGTGAATTTAATGGTTAATTCTAATGCGTGGTTAAACAAAGCAAAGAAAGAAACAAACAAAAGGAAAATAAAGAAATAAACTTGCTGTCAGTGACTAATCTGCAACAAAACATAAAGTTAGTGACTTATGGGAACGAAACAGAAAATCAGAAGGGCTAAACATGGGTTTTACTGAAAAGTGAAGGGTGTTGGGTTGGATCTGGGTTCTGAAACGGGTCGCGATACGGACTCCTCTATCTGATTCTCCGTTCAGCAGCGTAACGGAGGAGGCGGTGGCGCGGTGGGAGCAGGGGAGGATGGCGACGGCGACGGAGGCTTGGTGCATCGGCGGTTGGAGCGAAACCGCGAAGAGAGAGAGGGCCGGAGCGGCGATGGCGAGCGACAGGACGGAAGGCGAAGCTGGAGCGGAGACGGCGGGCGATGCTGGCGGCGACGGAGGCTGGAGATTGCGTGGCTAGCGGCGACTGGAGGCTGAAGACGTCAGGAGGGGGTTGCGAACCGTCGGGGAAGAAGGAGCTGGGGTGACGGCAGTCTTAGGTAAAAACTAGGGCTTTCTGGGCAGAAGGAGCGAAGAATCAGGGGTTTAGAGCTGCAGTTTTCTCTTTTTACGAGACTAGGAGCTTAGGGCTTCGTTTTTTCGTTTCTCTCGAAATCTGAGCCATATTTATACTAGTGTGGGCTTAAAACGTGGTTAACACTGTTTTTTAGAGTTTAAAATCCATCTAAATCAAATTTGAAGAAGTTTAGTCCAATTAGGATATAATCTGGTGAAATTACTAGTTTCAGCCAATAAAACTCCCAATCTGCCTATTCTGCCCTAAATTCTGTGAGAATGTTAATTTGACCCAAAACTTTCAGGAATTGTCAGATTAGCCCAAAACTTTGCAAAAACCCCAGATTTTTACTAAAATTTCCTAAAATCGCCAGATTTGGCTCAAACTCTCTAAAATTGGTAGATCTGCCCCAAACCTTTGAATTTGCTCGCCCGTTTTCTCCCAAACTTTTTCTTTTTACCCAGATTGACCCCACAAGACTTTTAAGACTCCAAATTAGTACCTAAACTAAATTAACTCCTATTTCTACCCTAGATAACTACTTAAAAAATATCAATATATCCTAAATGTGACTAGATTAACTAATTGTGCAAAAAACCCTAAAAATGATAAAAATGACCCAAATTTCTAACAAATGACCAAATAGTCCCAAAAAATGAAAATGTCCCCTAAACTAATTTTCCTAATCTAAAACTTAACAAGAAGTTAGTACACAAACAAAATTGGGTGTCAACACCTGATAAGACCCATTTTAATTGGGATTTGACCCGTTTCAACGACGGCAGCCACTGGGCTATTGGTATCGCCCTGGACGTCTTTGGTGCTTTGGCTCTGCTAAAAACTAACCACTTTGGTTGCTCTGCCCAGGTTCGAATTTTCTCTTCTTCTTTTCTCTTTCTTTTCTGGCACCAAGTTTTTTTTCCAGGAAGCATGTCAAGTGTTTTTTTTAAAAAAAAAATTCAAATGAATTTCTTTTACCCCGTGATTTGATTTAAAATAGGATTTGGGTTTCTGTATTTGGAGGCAAAAGAAATGCAACAAATGTTGATAGTCTCCTTCATGACGGTGCTTCTTCTGTACAATTTCAGTAACATTTGTTTTGTCTCTTTTTCTGAAACATCAACAGATTTTTTCTGTCTCCTTTGTTTTTATTACCAATTGATTTTGAGTTTTGTTTAGTTATGTGACTGTAGGGACGCCGCCCTTGTCGTTCCTTGTGGCGCTAGATACGGGCAGTGATCTTTTTTGGTTGCCCTATGATTGTAGCAGTTGTGTGCGTGGCTTGAAGACTTCCAGGGGATAGGTTTGTTGTCTCATGAATGTTGATATCTGTGAACATTAGCTAAAATTTATGATCTGTAGCTATTAGTTGTAGTTGTCCCTTGAACAAAAATCCACACCTAGATGGATCTTGGTTCCAATTCACATGAAACTTGGCTGGTTTCTTGAATGCGTTGCAGTTTTATTTGTTGACATTCTTTTAAGATCAAAGTATATATTGTGCATCAGTTGTTTTGTTTATCTGATTTTGAGTTGAGGTACATAATGACGCAAGGATAACATTTGGGTATGTCAAATTTGAACCTTTTTTCTTCAAATACGATGAATGGACTAGAGAAATGGAAAGTATGGACATTTTAAATATCTTGGCAAAGATACGGATGGATTTAGGAAATTGGTTTGTTGTTTCTGTTATACGAATGGATACGGATGTATTGGAAATAATAGCTTATTTGTTGGTATATATGTTATCTAAACAATTGAGAGCATCATTGGCTCATTCTCTTAGAAGACATCTGACAGTTGTTTGTTTTTGTGAAAACTGGATCTTGTTGTCAATGTTTCCTGTAAGATTTGTTGCTAGTGGCAGTGAGCCAGGAGGAACCGTATGTCAAGGACATGCCCTGGGCTAAATGTGTTCAGTCAGTAGTTATTTTTTATCACCTTGCTACTTGATAAATAATAAAGACATCTCCTCTGCATGTTTGTTTATGTTTTTTGCATTAATAATAAAGTACTCCTTACATGTAGAAATGGCAAGTTTGGTTACCCACGCTAACACATTAACCGGACTAGTAGGCATTTCATTCGTTCTATTCTATTACAGTCATGTCTTTTTCCAGATTTTTTTATACTTATCAGGTTGAAAATTCCAGGTGCTGTATACCCTTTTATTACTTTCATTACTGTGGTGTAATATGTTGTTAAAAGGAGGACCAAGATTGTACAACCATGTGAAATTTTGAATTGGGGTCTTTTAAAGGGATAGTGTGTTGCAGTTCCTAAGGGACTAGGATAGTGCGATTCCCAACTTGAATCAAGGAAGACCAAACATTCTGAGAATAAGCAAGTGATTAGGGGAATGTGTATCCGGAACATTTTGTGATGGTCGTTGTGTGATATTCCACAGGAGTTTAATGTTGTGTTTGTGTTATTTTATTACTTGCTTTTGTGTTAGTATAGTTTTGTTTAGCATGTTCAATTGCTGGAACTTACTACTGCTAACTGAACCTTAACATTTCTTAAACTCATCCCAATCTTATACATTTTAGCAAGGTTAGAGCATTACATTCATGTATTATTATTGCTGCTGAAAATTTTGTGTTGTTTATATTTCAGGTTAGTTGTACATCATTTCTTGATCACTTTGCATGATGCTTTGATTAGTGTTTGGTGTATGCTATATATAGTGAGGCTTTGTGACAGTTTGGTAGCAGAGCAAGTGCTCCAAGGCTTGGAGAGAGGGTGCCATAACCTGCAGCAGTGTTTTCTGGAAGTTGAGCAAGCAAGAAAGAGTTTCAGTGGCTGAAATGTTGGGAAATTCTGAAATGTCTACTGCAGAATGTGAGTGTGTCATGTTATTGGTTGTTTGGAAGGTAAATTCCCCATCCATTGCTAGACGATTTTGAGCAGCTATGCCTGAGTGTAGGAACTATGAAGTTCCAGGTTGTGTTTCTGCAGAGTGTAGTGCGGCTCAGGTTGGATTGCACAGATAGATAGTGGTTCAATGAAACCAATTGCTACAAAGGTTTGGAAGTGTAAATGGCAATGGCATAGAATGAAGTGCAAACACCAAGATCGGATGGCATCCTTATGAAAAGCAAGTGGGAAGACTCAACCAATTGTACCAGAGTCTGATGGTTAGGTACTATTCATCCCCAAACTGGGTGACATTAGGATAGTATTGTCTCACATGTACTTGTATTACTATTATTAAGATTGTACATTTGTGAAAATACATTTTGATACTATATATGTGTGTATGTGTAAAATATTTCAGATTAATGAGAATAAATTATGTTTATAATTTTCGGAAGTGTATGGTATTACTTTGGATTAATAGGAACTAATTTTGTTTCTGGTTGTTTGAGTTGTATAGAATGGATGCGTAGAGTGGAGGTTTGGTAACGAAATTGTGTTGGATTTTTAGCAGTCATTAGCGACGGCTAAGCGTCACTAACTAGCAATGGCTACTCGTCACTAACTACACTAACTAGCGATGGCTATGCGTCACTAACTAGTGAAGGTTATGCGTCACTAACTAGCGACGGCAAAATGTCACTAACGAGCTGGCGGATACTGTTGCTGGAAAATTTATAACGGTCTGTTTTGCGACGCTTAGCTGTCGCTAAAAAATTGGTAACGAATAAATTAGCAACGGACCTTTTAACGATGGTGTGCCGTTGCTATATCATGTTTAACGAAGGCTGTTCGTCGCTAATGGCCGTCGCTAAATGACTTTTTCCTTGTAGTGTTTGCCTACAAATATCAACAGGCTAGATTTAGGTCAGGTATTAAACTCTCACCACGAGTAATCGGGTCGGATAGTAATCTAGGGCAAATTCTATTTTCATTTGTTAGATTTAGGTAGGATGTGGGTTTAGGTTCACCCACCACCCCACATCTTACCCATGTTATATAATCCTTCCATCTTGGGAAATTTGTCCATTTTACTGTTTATAGCAATCAATTCATAATTTTATTTCATTCAAAATTTTTTATAAAAAAATAAATTTTTTATATGAAAATGGTACTTTAAAGACTATAGTTTATATATATAATTTTTTTAAATTTTTTACAATATAAATTAATATAAGTATATTTAAATGAAACTTTAATAAAAATGGTAAAATGAATGGTAGTATGTATCTGCTAGTATTATATATGCAGGCGGCTGAGCAAACTTGACATTTTTCATCCCCCTGCCTCGATACAACCCCAATCATGAATACAATTGATAATGGATTTACAAAGCAGCCATTAACCTCAAAATTGACAAACAGATATATCAATATATAATTACTCAGACCAACTTGTGTTAGTTGTTGCTCGATATTTGATTTTGTTGATATTTATCAAAATGTGCGTCGGGATGTATTTGTATTTGTTAGGAAAAAATTATCCAATTATCCATTAAGTGTAGCGAAAAATAAATATGATAAAATTAGTACATAACAATTTTAACATTGTTTAGCTCTTAAATAACCTATATCTATAGATAAGAGAAATTTACTTGCACAAACTATAGTTATCACTGTAGAAGTATATCCTTAATGCTCACACTAACATATGAATCATCTACACACTATTAACAATTTCAATATCTTGGATCACAACCTAATATCGTGACTCATACAATGTATGAAAATCACAAAAAATTTCTTGTCATACTTCTTATTGCTTTTAGATGTCTCTCTTTTTTAAAAATCTTCACATTTTGACTCTTTACTACATTAGTTTTTCTCCGATACTTAAAATCTATCACAATATGTATTTTTATAGATTACACACAAACTCTAAACAACTAAAAAACTAAAACCAAATTATAAATAAAACAAGAATATTTGATCTTATTTAGAATATTTTTTTTTGGTATTCGATCTTATTAGATTTGAGTCAACAAGAAACGATATGATATACTACAATCATTTTGTTTTGTTATCCTTTTCTATTCTTTATTTCTGAAAATGTCACAAAATCAATCCGTTCATGAACATCTATGCAAATGCACTATACCGATAAAAAACAGAACTGCTGTATAGATTAAATATGGTGACATGATCTGAGTTTTAAAGATGGGAAAATCAAGTTTGGACCTACATGTTTGACAACAAGACACTTTAGCAAAATTTTCTTGGATATGATTCAAATGGAGGAACCTTCACGGCAATGACAAAAAAATCCCCTTCCCAAGATTCTAAAATTCATAATACTCAGAAAAATTCTCACGAAAAAAATTCTCTGAAATTCTCTTGTTTTAAATACAAATACACGACAATTATATATGCTCCAAAACTTTTGATAGGGTGTTTAGAACACATAATTGTGATTACCTACATGTTTTGCCGGTTGGTGGGTCTTAATTATAAGCTTGCCAACTAATTTCTGCCCAGAATCCTGTGGATTAAGCTAACATTTAAGCATGACTAATATCCATGTTATTGCTGTTACGTGTAGAATTTTTTCAATGAGATCGACATGTATCATAAATATTTAAATATATTATACTGTAATGAATGGAATTAATATTATTGAGAGAGTCATTGAACTTTCTTCAGTTATCTAGTTAAGCACATGTAGTAATTATGTTATTTAGTAAGAAACTAATTCGAAGAAATTAATACACCCGACACTGCATTGATAATTTTCTTCAGAAAAAAAACAAAAATAATATGCTATTTGACTGAGGAAATATACATTTATAAAGCATAGTACATATTTTTTTACTAGTACTATATTTGTTTTTGTCCCTTTTTTTCTTGCTTTTTTTGGGTGAAATATTTCCTCTTTTCTTCTGTCATTCAGGCAAGTGGGAGTTCAATTTGACCATTTTAAGGTGAAAGATATATTAAGAAAGGTTGTTCTGTGTGGCCAAGGTGATCATTCATGAAGTATAAAATTGACACAAACTAATTATCCTCGGGATCAATATGAAGTTATGAACCATAGAATGATATATATTCAATAAGATGGGGGACCAAGGACGTAAATTAAGTAGTTCTGCGACTATGAAATTAAAATACTAGCTAAAATTTATATATGGCAGGAAATCAAACATAAAAAAAAAAAAAGAAATTAGCTAAAACTATGTAATACATGTGCATTTATATAGGCCAGAAAAAAAGTACTATTTTTCAGCATAAACAAACGAAGAAATAATGAAAAGGCACTCGTGGGGGTGAGGGGCCCTTAAATTAGCTGGGAAGAGGGAAGGGCATGATTGGTTTGGACTAGATCGAGTGTTTCCGGTGGAGGGCGAGTGGATGAAGCTCCAAGGAAACCGAAATTAAGTTCATAAAACTGTGGGACAAATCCAATCTACTTATACCACTAATTAGCTTTTCTTCAGGTTCAATCATTAGAGGCCACTTGGTTTACTTAATTCCAAAAGACCACCTTTTACTGCCTTTTTCCAAGCAATAGCTTGGTCCTGCCTAATAAAGAATGTAGCAAAGGTACCGTCACATTGAAAAGTGGTCGTCTTCCATAAATCCAACTATAACTTGTTTCAATTTAGGAAAAAAAAAAAAGAGCAAGTTTGCTCCTCCTGCTTATTTGTTGGAGCAATTTTCCTACTCTTCTGGTTTTTGGAAATTTTGGAACTAACATTATGGTTTGAGAGCTTGCATGTCAATAAACTTGCAAAATGAAAATAAAAGAGTCACTGAATGTTCTAATAATAAGAATATTCGTGATATAATTTTGGGAAGAGACCAATGTCCATTATGTACGTTCACTGGAGCCAAGCTCATGGCCCATGGCCGATATGCCCGAAATTTGTGATCAAAACGCCAAGTCCAATTGGAAAATTAAATCTTCTCTATTGCTTAATACACAAGATTGCAATCCGACTTGAATGGAAACTCTTAGCCTGAACGACAAAGAACCTCACCTATATAAATGATGCGGTGGAAAATCTCATATAGGTAGACATTACTCTTAAAGACCCCTTACTTGTTTTTTCTTGACTGAATTACTGACTTAAGTGTTAAAGTAATTTTCATGGACACACAACTTTAGAGACTTGTTACCTTATTTTGGTTGAAGGTCTTTTTACTCTCTCTATCTAGCCACAACCTTAGTTTGTTATCAATTTGACATTGTCTATAAGCAATAAAACGAATAATGGTGGTGGAGGCACAAAGATCACGTCTACATATAGAGACTAACCATGATGAGGTCCAGGACAATGATGCAACGATAATATATTGTGTTATCCCTATCAATCCTAAATGCTTGGATCAACATTTCGAGGACCGTGGTGTAGAAAGTAATTTGGCGCCATTACCTCAAGATCTTGGAAGGGGAAAGGCTACAACTCCAATGAACAAGGATCAATTTAATGCTCTCAAGTACTCCTTGCTAAAGGACTGAGGGAGTAGTTGTTACAGGACATAACGAGGGTTCTCCTCAATTGTTGGAGGATGGAGCAAAAGCTCTTAGGGGAGCACCAATAGGGTCCTGCCAATACTTGAGGGGAGTAGAGGTAAACATTATTCGGATAAATAAAAAAAATTGAAAAGACTAATTAGATTTGAATAAAATGTTTCGGTTTCTTCTTTAGTTTGGTCAATTTAGACCAAAACCAAAATTTATATTCGGTTATTGGATCTTTAATTGGCTAATACACTTAAAACTAAATAAACCGAATAGAATAAATAATAATACATATTTTACCACTATCCATAATGACAATACATATATAAAGTTATTTCATACTAATTTTTACTATTATCCATATTGACCTTACATATATAAAGTTATTTGCTACTAATTTTGGATTATATGTTGTCTATCCTGTTTTAATTTTGGACGCCAGAGGTAAAAAATTAAATATTTATCTTATATTTTTATTTACTATGTGTCTAGGTCTTACAAAGAGAAACAGAATAAACCAAGATGTAATTAAATAGTTCGGATCAATTCTGGCATGTAATTCAAACAATTTGGATACACTTTGTAAAAATAAAAAACTAATCAAATCATTATATTCGGAATGCTTCTAAACTGAACTAACTGAATGTTCAGCTCGAAAGGGGAAAGTCGATTGCCCAAGGGATTTGCAACAAAATGATAAATAAGAGTGAAGGTTAGTAAGAAAACCATTGTCATTCAGTGCTTAAATGAAATCAAATAGCGGCTCAGGGAGGAGCCGAGGCTTGTAAGAGAGAGGCTTGTAAGAGAGTTTTTGCTAGATATAAGCTATTAATGCATTTAACCTTTCATAGATGAGATAACATATACACCAACTCTTCTAGGTTATAGATGCCAAAAGTAGACTTGCATGATGGTTTGACCGATCCTATTAATCACTTGCCAAAATACATTACCAAAATGAACCTTAAGTGAGCTAAAGATGTCATAATTTGTAATGCATTCAACTCCATCCTTTTGGGAGTGGCATCAACTTGATTTGAACCCTAAAGAATGAGAAATTTGTTTCATTTAATGACTTATCTCATGAGTTTTTAGGCAATTCTTAAGAAGTCATCCTTAAAAAAAATGGGTAAACCAACTCTTAGATGTAAAGTAGAAAAAGAATGAGGCCGTTTGAAATTATTTTGAGACTATTTGAAGCAGCTTAACTTGAAAGCACTCCAAATCCATGATCTCTCCCCTGAAGTCACTAACAAAGGAAATATATATTAAGTCCCGTTTATCCTAATCTATATAGGAGAACCCTACTCAGAGCATGGAGGAGTTCTATAACCATGGGTACCATTACATCCTGGCTGAAGACTCTCACTTGAGGGCAGGGATAATTTGAATATGTCATATGTGGAAAGGTTGTCCAATGTCATTTTTGCCAAGAAGGAAAACAAAAACTAAAGGAAGTTGATATATTACACAGAACGTTAACTAAACATGTCTAAGGAATCCAAATCTTTACCTTCAATTGATCAATTGAAGAGTTCAAAATTTGAGATTTATGGACACCTTCAATGGCGCCCACCACATGTCAGTGAGCTCTGAAGATGAAAAAAAAACTATCTTCACAATGGTGAAGGGGTGTAATGCTATCGGAGGAAATCATATAACTCAAATAACCATTTAAGTGGGGGCAAGAGGTAAAAATACTAATTTCCAAAGAGGAACAAGTAAACCTGAGCCAAGGTTCAAGGAGTAAAAGATCCAAGTTGACAAAATTTAGGGAGTGAAAGGATTTTTAGGCCCAATGTTTAAGGACTTTCAACATTTTATTACATTTTTCACTTCGATTTTATATAAAAAAAAAATAACAGGTAAAAATGTATGATAACTTTTTGAAAATATTTTAATTCCAAGATTGAAAACACTAAAATTAGCTTAAGTTTCTTTATGTCATTCTCTTTTTTTTTTATTTATTAAAAAACAACTACATAGAATAGTATTTGTGTGTGTGTGAGGTTTAGGGTTAGTTTGTCTGTTTTGTGAGGTTGAGGGTTAGCTTGTTTGTTTCCCAAAATTTGGAGTGCTTTATGTTATATCTACCTATATTAAGCTTGTATTCGCATTGCAATTCTTAGGGTTCGAACTCCGTCAAAACCCAACTGCATCTTCCTCATTCACCTTCAGTGTTGAAGACATAGTCACGTTAATTTTATCTTATGAACTAGTAAGCAAATGTACTTTAAAGTTCTTAGTTCAGCTAGCTAGAAAATTGAATCATTCAGGTTTGAGCTTAATTTAACTCGGCTCTTAAATTTTGCAAAGCAGGGAGGTCAAGCCCCTTTATTGCATGTGACCTCAACTTGGTCTAGCGACAAATGCTCTCAACCTTGGAACATGAGGTTCATACGGTAATTAAATACAGTTAATTAGCTTAACTGTCCTGCTTTATGAGGTTAAAGGATGTTAGTTGAACCAGTTTGAGTTTAGGGACAAAAAGTTCCCTACTTGATTGAGTTTAATGACCCAAAGTGGGTTTATGCCTAAGCAAATTTAGATCCAAATCCCTGCGCACGAATTGATGAATTAATATTTGAGAACTAAAAACTAGAGCGACCCACAAACTACAAGCAGAAGCAATAATCAGTAACCAGGCATTATGACGAAATGCTACGGCAATAATGCCGAGTAATAAAAAAACTGTGGGAGAGGGGGCGGAGAGGGATTGGGCAGGGATCGGGGAACAAGGAGCGTGAAGCAAGCGGATCGGAACAGAAGAGAACAGAAACAGTAACAGATTATTCATGCGCTGACCAGTGACGGCCCTCTCTGGCTGTCTTGTCGCTGTGTAGGGGCGCCATGCACCCTCCTCTACCTCTACACGTGCACCCTTAATTTTTAGGCCACATTTCTACTGGCTTTCAGTCCCACGTTTCTCCGCTACTCTTATTCCCTTCCCCACTCTCCTCATTTTGCCCCATCCTTTTCCACACCATCTGAAGATTCTAAATTGATTTTTGCCTTAGATTTGCCCCGAATCACTCTTAGCTACTGTCACTAAGTAACGGGGCCGTTGCATGAAACGTGAGTGACGAACATGTTACATCTATCCAACTTCTTCACCTTTTTTCGAATGATAATTATATCATAAGCTCATTATTTATAAGAGTAACGGACATATAGGTCTCAAACCATTTGACAGTGCTCACTCATGTGTTACGACTTTTAGGTATTAACTATTTTTATATGTACAAATTTCTTTGCAAATATACATAAATATAAAAAATAATGCTATAATACTAATAATAATAATAATAATCTAGATCTCGAATGGGTTAAAGGGTAACAACGGTCTACCGTGAGGCGAATTCCGCTTAAACTCGTACACAAGTGAGGGTTCATGTTTAGCTAAGCTAAATGTGCGGGGTTTTTTCCCGTTCCCATAGGGGAGACTTGCATTTTCCTGGATAAAAAATGGCGATTCAAGTTCAGCTGATTGGATTGGACAACGGACAGTGAAGCTGAAGACTTGGATGGACGGTAAGAAAGTACAGTCCTTGAATCGTAAAAAGGGAGAGAAACAGAGGATGGATGTGAAAGGACAGTATTACCGTCACTCCATGCAAGCTGTCACCACCCAAATACAGGCTGGCCGTGTTGCCCACTGATCGATGACCCATTAAAACCAGCATCATCATATCCGACGTGGCACCCTCCTCGAATTACGAGGTCTCTCCAGCCCTACCCCCCCTTCGCTTTTTTCCTATATAGAGTCCACCCCACGGAATTCTCACCCCTCGTAAACACAGTACCAAACGCAGAAGTAACCAACTCGATCCCCGACCCATCTTAGGACAATCCACCAACTCGAACGATTCCGCTTGCCGGAGCTGTCACACGACGGAACGAAACGGACCGGATCCTTGAAAATGGGTATCTGCAGCTCCTCGGACAACACTCACGTCGCCACCGCCAAGGTTGTTCTCCAGGACGGGCGTCTGCAGGAGTTCCCCTACCCGATCAAGGCTTCTTACGTCTTGCAGAAGAATCCCGCGTGCTTCATCTGCAACTCCGACGAGATGGAGTTCGACGACGTCGTTACCGCCATTAGCGCAGACGACGAGCTCCAGCCGGGCCAGCTCTACTTCGCTCTGCCGCTCAGTTGGCTCAGGCACCCGTTGCAGGCGGAGGAAATGGCGGCGTTGGCCGTGAAGGCCAGCGAAGCACTCATGAAGAGTGGCACTGAGAAATGTGGTTGCCGCAAGAAGGCTTTGTCGCCTTTGGTGTTCCCCGTCGATGTGCCCCGCCGGAGAATGGTGGGGGGCGACGGCTGTCAGAAGAAAGGAAGAGGGAGGAGCAAGTTTACGGTCACGCTGAATGCGATACCTGAGTAGGGGTAGTTTGGGAATTTGATCAGGTATATTTGTAAATACATTATTGGATGGTGCGTAGCTGCGAGTAGCTGGGAACCTTCCCGTTTTAGCATCTTTCATTTGCCCATGTGCCGGGTTATGTTACAATTTTACCCCTATTTGGGTCGAAATGGAATTATGAGATTAGCACTTCTCGTTCATTAAATTTTCGTAAATAAACATCCAAGTCTTAATGGTAAAGTCTCCTGATTTGTACCAGTGACCACGGTTTGGCTTAATCCTACATTTTCCTATACTCTCTCTTTTGTACCAAAAATATTTTCCAAAATTCTTTCATAGTTCCTTGATCCTTACATGAGCGAGAGACCATTCAACCAGGCCTTCTAAAACGTTCTTGCAGTACCAAAATGTAAGAAAATTTGTGTTAATCAAACTAGTTCTGAAAATATGAATGAAATGTTAGTATCATCTCGAAAAAGAAACATCAGATCATATTACTTTTTCCTTTGCTTTTTAGGATAAGCTACACTTTATCACATGGAGTTTGGTGAAAGTCACATTTCCTCACTGATTTTAAAATCTAACTTTATTTTATTATTCCTTTTGACATTATCATGAGTCCATTGTTGTATAACAAAGATGTTATTCTATTTCTCTAAAAGCTAAAGAAAAATAGTTGTACTTTGTCTCAAAAAGAATGAAATGTAATCAATTGTTAGATGTCTCAAAAAGAATAAAATGTTTCCCATTTTAAAAAGTTTTTAACTTCTACTTTATCTTACTATTCTTATTTAAATTTTCATTACATAAGCTTTAATAAAAAAATTTTAATCTTCATTTAAACTCTCATTGCATGAAACCCAAGTTTTTTTTATTTATTATTTAAACTTTTATCATACAAACACCTTAATCTCCGTATCTAAATAAACGTTCCATCTATTATGGTATGAAGGGAGTAGTAATTTAAATCTTTCATACATTTATTGCATTTTTAACCTTTACTTGTATGTGATAGTTTCTTTTGCTAAATGCCGCTTTACTACTCTCAGATCTTTGTCCGTAAATAGTATCCTCCTTGGGTAACTTATGAGGTTTGGATGAAAATAAAATTTATCTTAGATAGTACTATCTTAAAAATCTGAACTTTACAAATTTTTTTTGCATTAATACCAATAAGTTTTAAAATTAATAATTTAAATTGTTTTCTACTTGTTTAAATATTTTCAAATAGCTTAATTTTACTGAAACATGCTACTCCACAGATTATATTAGAATTTGAGAAGTAAATCCCAACAACAAACTAACATGTAACATTGTAAATACAATGTCGACAGGTTTGTACCTTTTTACTCTTATGCCCTTTGATTTCCTCTATTTTCTTCTACTAGTTTGGATTCAAAAAAATTTTAATTTTTTAATCGCATTTCCAATTTTAGCAGCAGGATACAGCTTCCGGTAACTTGCAGGAGTCATGTTCACATTTAATCGAACATTTAGGACCAATTTGCACTTTTTTTAATAGTACATCTTAAGACCTGAAGTTACATTCCATGACTTCTCAGGATTCAACTGGAGATTTGGTCAGACATTTAGGACCAACTTGCACTTTTTTAATAGTACGTCATAGTACATCTTAGGACCTGAAGTTACAATCCATGACTTCTTAGGATTCAAATGGAGAGTTGGTCAAACATTTAGGATCAATTTGCACTTTTTTAATAGTATATCTTAGGACCTGAAGTTACAATCCATGACTTCTTAGGATTCAAATGGAGAGTTGGTCAAACATTTAGAACTTATAATGAATTTTATCCACGCAATTGTTAAGAAAAGGAATGATAATGGTAATTCCTTTCCAAGAGTGCAAAATGGCAACCTGAGTAAGTAATACTATAAAGGAGTAGTGGTTTAAAGACTGATAAGGAGTATGGGCGTTTGCGTAAAGTACAAACTATAGAAACATTGATTTGACGCGGAAATATTAGGGGTGTGGACATGGGAGGCGGCGAAGCTGGGCAAAACCCAAAACCACATAACTCTTTACGACCATTAAAATCCTCAATGTTTCAGTGGAATACATTTGTTCCTCCATTTTAGAAACCTAGATTTTATTAGCTGAAATTGTACTATTATTCACTAATAATCAAACTATTATTGGACATTTTGAATTTATTGAAAGACTGAAAATATTTCACGTTTAAATAGATGAAAAAAATGATAATTTAAATTTAGTAAAATGATTCATTAATTATCAAACCAATATTGGCCATTTATAATTTATTGGAAGAAGAGTTGTTTGACAGTTCAAATTAATATTTGAAAAGATGATATCAACAGTTAACATACATGGTTAAAAAAAAACTAGTACGCGCTTTTTATGATGTAAAATGATTCGCTAGAAATTATTTGTACGAACTGCATAAATTTGATTGTCAAATTATGCTATAAGGTGAAAAATGAGTGTTATCACTTTCACAACTTTTTTGTTTTAATTCCATAATTATACGAGTTTCTGTTTAAGTTATATATGTTTGAAAACATTAGAAATGTTAGTTTTATATTGGACAGAGCTGATAGACAATTTTATATATCACTTGGTGGCCCTTAACTCTTACCTAATTGTCAAAAGTGGGGTCATTTTTTTTTTTTTTTGCCTAGTTGGCATACATAGTCGGACTTAATTATAAAAAATGAAAATTTCATGAAAAAGTTTCATAAACACAAATCATGGGCACTTGGGGCATAGTTAGAGACAAAAATCATGTTTTTTTATTCTCCTTTCTCACTCTGGGCAAAGAATAAAGGTTCATAACCTCCTATCGCTCTCAATCCATGGCACGATTTCTACACCAAATCCCCACCAATTTAAGCCAAGCCACCGCCATGGCTCACCTTTCCTCTCCCATGCTCACCCTCTACACCCAATTCAATCAGCCCAACTCAACCTTTGACCTGTCAAATTCCTCCAACTTGTCCTTTGATTTGCATCTTCGCAAGCTCAAGGACACCACCCACTGTATCATCGTTCGCCAGACTTGGGTTCAATCTTGATCAGCAAGTTGAACTCGTTAAAAAGGCTAATGTTATAAAAGTCTTGGGCGTCGAAGCCATTAAGGGTGATTTCTGCCAACGAACTGATTAGAGGAGAAGTTTTTACCCTCCTGAGGTATACGATAACCTATAGTTTGTCATTTATATTTTTAACATTATTTGAAAACAACTTCTAAAACTGTATTTAAACTATAGGATAGTTATCTTCTAGTAATTTCAATCTCTCCAATATTTTTTTTATAGATAATAGATATTTTAAATTATCAATTTTTTTTTGTAAATATATTTTTATTTTTATAAATACATATCAATATTTTTTAAAAGTCAGTTAGTTGTGAAAAAAATATTAAAAATCTTGAAATTACTGAAATATTATTATCAGACAATTTAAATTAAGGTTTCAAAAGTTATTGTTGAACATTGTATAACAAACAGAGGGTAATGTGTAGGTTTTTTAAAATAAGTAAGATAAAGTATAGGTAAAACCAAACTACAGGGAGGTTTTTGTAATTTTTCCTTATTTTTATTCTTCTTTCAAAAAATGGGTCTTTCTCTAATTCCTACTACTAGGCGGATGGCTTTCTATTGAATCTCAGAGACTCTATGAGATGCTCTTAGAAGCATGGTTTGATATTCATGATGAAACTTCAATCATTGAAGAATTTGATGAGCTTATGCAAAATCTATAAGGCCCAGTTTGTTTTGGATTAATGCAAATGGATTAACGCATTTCTAGGTCACGAACATACAAACCATTTTGCAAGTGCCTCTGAAGTTTGTCAAATTTACTGGTTTGCCCCATCCTCAAACTTAAATCCTATCAATCCTTCTTCTCTAGCCTATCGTTGCCTTTGCTCCCTATCTTCGGTGTGATATCGCAACCACCCCTACATCCCGCCGATGCGCCTGCTTTTCGTAGCTATCCACTGTCCTTGTTCCTGGTAGCCATCCAACTTGTGCCCAGATGTTTTCATTGAAATTTATGAGCTAAAGAAAGGAACTTGAAAGGAACGGTGGGCATAGAACCATACTAGAACCCAAATCAAAAGTAGAAGAGATAGGGCCAGGTCGGAGGAGCCACTAGCAGAAGCAGAGGCTGAGGAGAGGCACCAACAAAATGCACATCAAAAGTCTTAGGAGTCAAAAGAAGAGTCAAATTAGAAACTTTGATTCCCAAATGACTGTGGAACATTTCCACTTTCAGCTACTGCTGCAAGAAGCATGGTGAATCGTTGTTGTTATCGCCATTATTGGTTGCTTTGCTCTGCCAAGACATTATTACTCAAGTCATTCATCCTCATGAAAACTCACTTCGGCATGTAATATGGGAAAACTTAGGGGCTAAAAGTGTAAAGAAATCACGCATGTGGGATGAAAACACATTAACGTGTCCACGTTAATGTTAGTTGAACTAGCTGTAAGCTTATGGGACTTAATTAGACAAGTTATAAAATTTAGATGACTGATTTTATTCTTTTCTTAACTTTTTTAACGTCCATTATGCCCTGTGTAGGATTTCCATCAAGGACGCAAACAATATGACTAACATTGATAATGTTTTCAAAGATACATGACTCAAACGAAAACTTGTATTGTTATAGAACTAAAACTGAAAAATTGTGAAAGTTGTAGGACTGATTTTGACCTTCTCTGTCAAATTACAATTTGTACACGATTTTATACATTTCTATAACTTTCAAAGAAGAAAAAAAGCTAAGTAGGTTTCTGTGCAAGTATAGTTTTCTCCCACTTGTCTTGAAAAGTGAAAACTCACGTTTGCTCCCTAAAGCTGTTCCGCCATTACCCTGTGAATGAAAAAAAAACTACATTTAGATTAAGGGAAAATAAATAAAATAATTTTTTTATAACTAACTGTCAAATTATATTAGATGATTTAATTTTATTCGAATACAAATACTGCACAATTTAATTTAGAATTTAAAAAATCAGTACTAACAAGAAATAAACACAAAAGATAATCGCATTGAGGCGGCAAAATATGTTCATGAAATAAAAGAATAAAACTGTATACCAATACCCCTCTAGGGATAGCTAAGCTAGTCTTGACATGATGGGCCATTTGGCCATTTTATTCAGCTGTGCCATGTATTTTATTTCATTTCAATCACAGCTGCTACAGAGGACTCTAGTCTCTAGTTGCTACCTATTTCTCTTTTTTATACAGAAAAACATCTTTACAAACTTAAATAGGATATGAGATTTTTTATATGGAGATCCCAGACCCGTCACGCTACGAGGACCCTTTTTTATATTATAGAAAATGTAAAAATTATATTTTATCAATATATAAAAATACTCAAATTAGCTTTAAAATGTATTGTATTGAAAAATTGGGAGGTAAAATCAAACTATAGACCATTCTGTTTCCCTTGCCTGAGTAAATTTTATAAATTGTCTTTAACCTTTAACTATCATTTTATTTTAGTTTTTAAGCTATTGAATATGTTATTTTGATTATAAATCTATTAAAATTATTTTATTTTGGTTCCTCAGCAAATGAAATTTATTAACTCAAAATAATTACCTGATAGAAATTTTTAAAATTCTAATTTAAATATTTGGTAACTGTCTTTCAATAAATTTAAATAATCTAATATTTTTGTACAGTAAATAAATAATTTAAATAAATATATTTTTTCTTCCTGAATGAATTAAATTCAATTTACAGAGAGAAAAAAAACTATTTCAGTTTTTCATTAATTGTAAAAAAATCATTATACGGATTAAATTTATTGAAAGACAGATATCAAGTAGTTTAAATTATGATCTAAAAAGTTATTATCAGAAAAATATTTGAGTTAACAAATTCTATCTAATTAGGACCAAAATGAAACATTTTAAATAAATTTAAGATTAAAATGAAACATTTTTAATAAATTTATAACTAAAATAAAATATTTAATAGATTAGGGACTAAAAAAAACAATCACTAAAAGTTAATAACCATTCATGAAATTTACTCCCCTTTATTACTACCAGCTATTAAATTGTAGCTTCATCGCTCTGTAGTACTCCACTATTCTTTGATTTGATGAGAGGCGGGCGAATCTCTGAGACGGCGGGCTTTATTGGGAGGATCCCACATTGCTGATCTTTGTGCATCGCATTTGCCTGTAACTGGGATCATCACTGAAATGGATATGATTGCGAGTCCTTATGGAGGTGAGAGGTTGGAGGACTTGCAATTGAAAATTTCTTACATTCTAGTCAACTAAAGCTAAGCTAAGCTAAGCCTAGAAAAGTTTAGAATCAATTTACCTTGCACTTTACTCCAAGGCTCGTTATCCTGGTAATTATTTTCGGGTTTGCCCCAAATCTTCAGAGGTCCTAGTCTAGTCTCAAGTCTAAAAGAGACAAGCTCTCTTCAGCCCGTCTACAAGCGACGGCCCTTTCTTTGCAACATCATATTTAGCATTAATGCTGGAAACGATAGATTAGAGTGTGGAAAGGAGAGTTAATAGTGTATGGATCGAATCTGAGGGGGCCAAGCAAGTTTTTGTCTTGATGCCGGTTATGTCCCAACATGATTTTTTTGCCATGCAATTCCGTTCACTGTGTCCGTTACATGTGTTCCATGAGGAACAGGTGCAAGGCCGGGCTTTGCTTGTGGCTGTCGGCAACCCAGACAGGAGGTCCGGAGCATGATCTGCAGGTGAGAGACATTAGAGCATTGCCATAACTTCTGCAATAATGGCCTTCTGCTACCCTCCATCCCCTAGTTAGTGGCGCAGACTTGCCTTGCTTGGTCCGGTTTGTGTCACAAGTTGGGATTTCATCAGATTCAGCATGATGATCGTGTGGGACAAGTTGATGTCACTAGGATGTATGCCAGTAAGTAGTATGTTACCGGATCTCGAAGTTTGAGTGTTTCAGAGGGTGTCATCAGATTTGGTTGTCCAAAATTGTGGCAATGGCATGGTGGAGAGATCGAAAGGTTGGTTGGTTGGTTGACGAATATGATGATGATTCGGAGCGGGATCCAGAAACAGGGGCCAGCAGAGATAATAGAAAGCTATCATATCAATGCCTTAGTATCCTCTTGCCATTTGGTTTTGGAATAGGCGTAATGACCTAGATGATCTATGTATTACAATAACTCAGCCAATTGCTCCCCCAAACTTTTTGGAGATAAGAATCGAGTCCCAAACTTTGATGACCAAGACATCTTGCCCATTTGACTCAGTAATTCGAACGGTTTCCGTCAATTATGTAATAGAATTGCATGTTATTGCACAGTTTAAAATTTTAAGCATTTAATTGATCAATAACTTTGAGACTTCAATTGAAATTAAATATAGTCATCTCTATTTTTTATTTCAATCATTTGCATATGAAAATTTTCCTTTTACTATCGAAGTCTACATCCTCAATGTAGCCCCACTTGCATGTTTCATCTATGCAATTACAGTAGCCCTAATTCAAGCTAGACCTCCCATCCACCATTGATCACTTAGGTCCTTAAACTATCAACAAAACCTAATTTAAATTCCAAAAGCCTTAGTTTAACTTGAATGTCATAATATCCATCTTAACCTGCCTCCAATATGGCTGGCAGAGTTGCGTACTCTCACTAAAATAACCATAATCATTTGTAGAAAACTCTAAATTATAATCCATAAAATTTCTATAAAACTAGACTTCTCAAGCTATAATATATATTTTATTCACAAGTTTTCATTTAACCAATTGATACAGTTTATCCTTCAAGTTTCAAACTCGCACAACGCCTGCCACTTCAGTGATGCTTTGTGATAATTAGCATTACTCTTTACTTTAGCCTTTAAATCAAATTTTATTTCTTTTATGTTAAAGTAGACTCATAGGCCATTTCAAAGATATATTATAAGCCTATGTTCTAATCACATTTTCTTATAAAACCAATTGAAATATTTTAATCTACTGTTGAAATTTCTCAAATCAAAATGGTGTATGAAAGCTTTTAATATTTTTTATTTCCTCCCAAATGTAATCCTTTCTAATAATCAAGATGCACCCTTATCATAGTCTTTCACCTTTATGAGCATTACACAATCTTCAATGTTCAAGAAATAACTCACAAAACAATAACATCTTAAGAACAAGATTGGATGAATTACATAAATCTTGTTTATAAAGTTACGAGATTAATAACAAAAAGATTGTGACATCTATGTTTCTCTCTGGTAAATATGTATTAATATTCAATTTGGTAAAAGTAAAGGTATTATTTTCTCTCTGGTAAAATTGAAATTTATCCAAATTTTATATAACATAAGTTAATTATTGAGGTTTTGAAAAAATTTCAACCTGCCTTTTAACATTGTCAATCAAATTATAAATTGCAGAATTTAACTTTATAGGGTTTTTAATTATTTTATCCAAATAATTTACATATTTTTATTATAATAAAATAAAATTCAAAAATTTGGATTTTAAAATTAACTTCAATTTATACAATATGCATTTTAAAAAATAAAACAAAGGCAAATAACTCAAGAATGAAGGTTGTATCGGTTGCTATAGAGGCGACAAAGAAAGGGGCATTGGTTTTGAAGGAGGTGGAGACTTGGATAAAAAACAATAGCCTAAGTGAATGAGACAAAAAATTAGGGTATAAAAGATAAAAATTAGGAAACTTAAGTAGCAGTTATGTAGTTTTTTTCTTTTTAAATGAATGGAAGTGAGGCCAAGTGAGCAAAGTGTCTTGGTTATCAAAGTTTAGGGCTCAATTTTTACACCCAAAAAGTCTAGGGAAGTGATTGGCCGAGTCACTATATTACAAGGGTCATATAGGTAATTAGGCCTTTGGGATACTCTGTGTATAGATATCTTTACATGTGTGTGAGTGTGTATAAATAGGGCTAAAATAACTATTACTCCCTTGAACTATAGTAACTCGGACACTTATTTTCCCCATAATTTAGAAAACACAGCGAATCAACTCTCTGATTATGAAAACTAGGACATATTGTTTACTTGACTGAGTGACTCGGTCACATGTCATCACATTCAAGCATTCTGTTAGCTTCATAATCGTATCAACACCTAATTGAATGTAATTTAGAATACTGAGGCCAATGGTGGAGCCACATACAGCTAGGGGTGCTGCCCTCCGAGAATTTTGGAAGTCTATAAATATTATATACAAATTTGGTTATTTGTGAGAAGTTAAGGACCAAATGCAATATCCCCCCCCCTCCGGGGCACGAACTGGTGAAGAATATTAAAAATGTAAATTGCACTAGCAGTCATAAATCTTTACTTTTCATTACAAGTTGTGTCATCAACCTCTCAACCATTGCATATTCATCCAAAATCATTGTTTGGCATTGCAAATTCGCCCTTTCACCAACAGTTAACGTTGTTAATGACCAAATTGAGACAAATATACAACAGTTGAGAACTTAGAGATGAATTTACAACAAAAAGTAAACATTTTAAATAATTTTTTATAAAAGTTAATTTTATAAATAATTTTTTTCTCCTAGGTTTTGACTGTTGCTAGTTTTACATTAGTCTAGCCCCCCGAGCCTAAAAACTTGGCTCCGCCACTAATTGAGGCTAAAGGTATTCAAACACATAATTTTAAGGACTCAAATTGTAATTAAGCTCAAACCATGATGGTTCATGAATGTGTGGCGGCCTTCGATCACGAGTCTGATCTTGGGTTATCCTTTGGCGACAATTTTCAGTGGAATTGGGCTAGACAAGTTTAGAGCAATGAGACAAGGAGGTTGGTGGCGGTTCCATGTAGTGGCAATGTTTCTTTAGGGGTGAATCATGGTGAGATATGATGGGTCGGGTCCGTCGTTATCTAGTCGAAGATGGCAAAGATGAGTTGTAAAAATGGCGTTCTTTGACTCGAGTCATTAAAGGCGAAGCACCGAGTGACCAAGATCTTTAGGCAACAATGCCGAGTAATGGTAATGTCGAAAAAGGCGGGTCAAGGGGTGGAACAGTGGTGGCTCTCTCTTTTATTGAGAAAAACAACAACAAAAATCTAGGGCCTCTTCAGTCTGAGTGATAGCAGGAACAATAATGAATAAATTGTAGGGCGAAGATGGTGGATTTTCAATGGGTTGAAAAAGACAAATTTGAGATGGTGGTGTAGCTGGTGGCGACGAAATATTAGGTGCAAAAAAGAATAATTTGGAACTAGAGTTTTATGTGGTTTTTTCTTACTTTTTTTTTAAAATAATGAATAGAAGTTATATTATTAGAGCTTTGAACTTAGGGTGTTTGTATCCTTTCTCTTTTTCTCTGAGTGAAGTTTGTATCTTTTATTTTTTTTTTAATTAATAAATTTCAGGGTAAATAACATCTGTCGTCCTTGAACTTATGTTTCGGATTCATCTAAGAACTACAAAACATTACACTATTTATCCTTTAACTATGAAAATCTTACACTAATTATCCTACAGTATAGTTAATTGCAATATTAAAAGTAGATAGAAAAAAACATAAACAACTAGTTTTAACCCCTAAAAACCTTTTATTAGTCATAAAAACTTCAAAACATTTATATTTTACAATAAAACCACTGCCCCGTTATGACCCTCACCTTCGCTTCTTCGCCTCTCATGACCTTGACCTTTGCTATGGGCTACACTGATTTGCCACCATCTTGTCCATATCCCATCGCCAACATCCTACGTTATAGCCACCACTAACAATTAATCGACAGAAAAGGGGAAACAAAAGGCTGAAACCCTTAAGGCCAGAATGTGGCCCTTTTCCTTGTCAATCGCTGTCCTTCCTCATTTGTCTTCTATCATTGTCTCGTAATGCTCTCCCGTCGATTAAGCATCATCTAGTTCTATAGTGCTTTTCCATCATGCTTCGACCTTGCCCATCGCCATTTATATTGTTATTTCCCTTTGATCCCGCCTAAGCATATCCTCTCAATCGTGCTCCAACATCATCATTTCTCTTCGATCATACATTGCCGAAGGAAGATGATGATTGACAATCATGTTTCGTCGGATGAAGACAATTGTACACCACTGGTGAGAGGCGACCACACACTGTCAAAGGAAGATGGCTATCGACAATCTGACAGGAAAAAAGAAGAAGTAGGCTCGTAAATGGGGAGGTCAACTTATAATTAATGACAAAGGACATGAGAACCAAATGTGCGAAGCAAAATATGGCAACGGTCACGGGGGAGGGACGGCGGTTAGGAAAAGGTGATTTTATTAAAAGATGTAAAAGTTTTAAGGTTTCTATGACAAATGAAAGGTTTTCAGGGGTTAAAACTAGTTTTTTGTATTTTTTTTCATCCATTTTAATAGTTGTAATTAACAGTAGAACGATTGGTGTAACATGTTCATAGTTAAAGGACAAATGATGTAACGTTTTATAGTTTTTGGATGAATTTGAAACATGGGTCTTAATTCAGGGATGACGGATGCTATTTACCTTAAATTTTCTTTACCGATTAAAACAAAAAATAAAAAGAAGTTATATCATTATCATATGCTTACCACTTGATTGAGTTACTGGCTATGGAGACAAAGCATTTGAGTTCTACCAGTTGATGGGCGAGTTGATAGGTTATATTGTTCAAGGGGCAAAATGGCTGAGTCACTATAGTTCAAGGGTGTAATAGTTATATAGAGATAAGCTTCATTAGTGATTCCTAAATTTTAATTATCATTCTGTTCTCATCCCTAACAAATTAATTACTCTACTTTCATGATGAACCTACTAAAAATATCTCATTTTGGCCTCAAACGGACGAAACTAGTTACATGAGACGGAACTTGCCTCGTAGGTGGTCACGCAGCTAAGGATAAAGAAATCCAATCAAACTTCCCAATTCTTTCCTCTCCGCCACTCACAGTTGTGATCTTTTCTATTACTGTTCCCATATACGGTTTCATCTTCGATGAGGATGGTTTTCATGGCTCTGAACAAATTCCCAGTTACCTATCTATTGTTTTCTTGTCATTATTGTCAATAATGGTGTTGTTTGTATATCACAGCCGTTTGCCATCCACCGATCTCTTGTAAGCCACCGCCGGTTACACCTCGCTCAAGCTTCGAAGCCACCATCCCCTCATCACTAGCAACCCACATAGCTGACCCAAACATATCACTAGCCCTTTGGAAGTCGCTGTCATGTCTTGCTACCTTCATTTAACCTTTTTCGACTCAAGCGAGTAATATTCATTCATTTTCATTTGAGCTAACTTAATATAAAACTAATTTGTATACCAACATTGCCATGAGATAAAAACAAAAACCAAAAGTGCAACACATATTAATAATTACGTTACTGATTGGGAATAAATAAGAAAATTAAGAACTTTTAAAAATGTTAGAAAAGATAGTTTAGTTTGTCTAAAGTGGTATTGAAAATTTTTTAATACTTTAAATGAAGTGTCTTGGCAACATAAAGAAACTGATAAGTATACAATTAAATAAACAATCATATAATTATTTTGGAACATTTTCAGCATCATACTTTGTTAACATATCAGTCACCAAACCCATATTATCGCAAAAAAATATATCACATTTACAATATTAGACTTTTTTTTTCATATTTGAGAAAAGAAACAATAACATGATTTAAACCTATTTAAGAATCATGTATCCATTGTATTTTCATTTGGAGGTTTTGCTAATTGATATGTGAGGTGATGATGAAACTTTGACTTACAAACAATGTATTAATTATAATTGTTGTGACAATGTAGCTATCATTACTTGTTAATAGTATTTTCAATCTACATACAGTATTTCAGCTACTCGCTTGATTAGAAAATATGGTGGTGGATGTGGACTATAATGATAAATTGACAAATGTACTATGAGAATCATTGAAATTAAAAAATAGTTGAAAATCACTACTAAAAAAGGTAAAACAAAATTTAACACCATATTAAAATTGTGGGAAAATAATTAATCTTATGTGTAATAGATCAGAGTTTAATACCCAAAAAAAGACTCTGTTTTAATATCACATTGTTATGAGCTTTGGTTTCATGAAATGTCCTTTTGACCCCACTAAGACGTTTTATCAAGGGAAAATACTGTAAAAAATCAAATGAAAATCTACATTAGTAATTTAAAAATTAAAACAAAGTTCTAACAAAAAGTATATATATCTAATGTAAAATGATTCTATATTAGTGCAATAGAATAAGAAACAGCCGAGACTCATATGCATAGTTAAGGGATTGAATTTTTAACCCTAAATCAAAAATAAATATTTGGCTAAATTACACAATTTTTCCTTAAAATATACCAATTTTGCCTATTTACCTTCGAATTGTTGAACATTGCAAAAGTTGGATTAAAATAACATTTTGTAGCAAATATGCCCTTCCTTCTCTTATCTTCGTTAGTGTTGATGGATCTTTGAGGGTAAAATCTAAAATTAGCCCTTGAATATGAGCAAAATGGACACAAAACCCCTAAATATAAATTTAAGACACATGATTCGTTATAGTAAAAAAAACCTTAAAATAGATTGGAAAATAAAAAATAATGCTACAAATTTGAAATGCCCTTAAAATTTTAATTATCTAATCCCTTCAAATAATTATGAAGAATATTTTAGATTCAAACAAAAATAATTTGATACACTTATATGTTTTTTTTCCACTTAAGCCTTAAATAGCTAAAAAAAAACACAAAACTAGATTGAAAAACTACCAATTGGACATGTCCATCCCAAATTAAAGCATCCAATCCATTTAAATAATAATAGATACTATTATTGATGAAAAATAAAAATAATTTAATACACATATCTATTTTTTCAACTTAAAGCATAAAATAGCAAAAAAAACTAAACAATAAAAAGCAAAAAAAAAATTTACCAATTCAACATGCCCATCCAAAATTAAAGGATCCAATACATTCAAGTAATTATGGATACTATTCTAGATTGTAAATAAATAGAATTTGACACACTTATCTATTTTTTCAACTTAAACCAAAAAAAATGGCAAAAAAACCAAAAAATAGAATAAAAAATAAGAAAAAAAACAATTCAACGTGCCCAGCTAAAATTAGAGCATAAAACCCCTTAAAATAATTATTAATACTAATTTATATTCCAAAAATAATATTTTTACATACTTATCTATTTTTTTCAACTTAAACCTTAAATAGCAAACAAAATGAAAAATAGAATGAAAAATTAAAAAAAAAACTACCAATTCAATATTCCTATCACAAATTAAAGAATATATAATTATTCAAAGGGATTGGATGCTTTAATTTTGGATGCACATGTTGTATTGGTAATTTTTTTATTTTTCATTATATTTTCTATTTTTTTAGCTATTTTATAGTGTAAGTCAAAAAAAGAATGATAAGCGAGTCAAATTCTATTTCTTTGACTTCTAGAATAGTCTAAATAATTATTTCAAGGGATTTTATATTTTAATTTTGGATGGCATGTCAACTTTGTATTTTTTTTTATTTTCATTCTATTTTTCAGTTTTTTTGCTACTGTAATGGTTTAAGTTGAAAATAAAAAAAATAAATAAGTGTGTCAATCCCAATTTACATAGTACTATATCCATGAAATTTTTTTGTGTTCATCTTTACCCTAAGATAATCCTAAGCTTTCTTTATTAATACTAATATTATCATTTATTATAGATTGCATTTATTGTTTTTTTGGAAAAAGGGAAATATCAATATACCACAGTACATTTTAATAGTTTAAATTTCTGGCATTTCCACGGAATACAAAAAATAAAAAAATATATTAATAATTCCTTTAAATTAGAAAATCCCTTCCAAAAACGTACAACTAAAAAAAAAAAGATGTCATAGATGGAGGTTCATGATGTCTAGGCTCATGGCAATCCAAAACAAAAAAAAAGTAATAATACAGTTTGAAGTCTTGTCAATTCATAACAATAGCTATGAGATTTTTGTTTATTAACATAAATTGTTCATTAACACCAAAACTAAACTAATATATAACTTAAATTGTCAATTAACTATTAAAAATTTTAAATAATTAAAAGATAGTTGGAAAATAATTTAAGTTATAATTTAAATTTGCTTACTCTTCTACCCACTGTTATACTTGGCTTTAACATGAGATGAAAATGATTGAATAAAATAAATGTAATAGTTAGAATAAAAAATTAGTAAAATAACATTTATGTGAATGATATAATTATAAATTAATGTCAAAAGATACACACCACTTTCCCCAATCAAAGCCACTCAAACCTGCCTTATGTGCAAAGTTGTAGAAATTATGTGACTTAAACTTATCATACCTGAGCTTACATATGCCCTTCTCATTTAGTATATTCATATTTAAAATTAGATTTTTATTCCAAAATGAATTTATAATTTAATATAAATTAAAAAAAAAGAACTAACCCATTTGGAGTTTACTTGAAATGGGAAAATAACTTGAATTATTTAACTCAAATATAAAGCATTATTAAGCAATTAAAAGATAGTTGCCATACAGTTTAAATTATAATTTTAATTTTTTTTACTCTTCTGATTACTATTGTACCCAATTTTGCCACAAGATAAGAATGTTAGAATAAAATAAATATAATAATTACATTAAGAAGTAAATATTTATGTGAATTATGAAAGCAGAGCATAATATTATGGACTAAATTTAATCCCCGGCAATACATCAGTAACGTAATTTTCAATAAAATAAAATAAAATAATTATTTAAATATTGGAATTAAATTATTGACGTAATAAAAATTGTCGTAAATCATTCTCCTGAGAAATAATGGAACATCTCAAAACTTAATTAGGCTTTAGATTAAATGAATACCATTTTGATTGAGCACTCGCAGTTTTGGCAATATTGCAAAAAAAAAAAAAATGACACATATATAGATTAAATGCACGCATTTTTATCACTTTTTTTTTATCATCTAAACACAAGACATTGGGAAATTATTTTGTTAAACGCGTGCAGTAAGCATATCACTAAAATTGTTCTAAACGCATGAAAGGTTTAGCAATAAGCACATCACATTTTCTAATCTCATCTAAATAATAGTTTATGAAGAAAATGCATGCATTCTATTACCAAATGTCCGTTGTTATTTTCAATAGGTTCCTGAAAATAAAAAAACTAAAATGAGGGTAATAGTGATGAATGTATTATACCGTTTTTTATTACTATCATATGAATATTGATAAGAGACTTACAAAAATTGGCAATTATGTCGATCACTCTGTTACTGTAAAAAAAAGTTAAAACCAAAGTGTTACCCAATTTGTAGATGCAGGGGAACACAAAAAACGTGAAAAGTGTATTTGAGCAATGGATGACCATTTTTGTTGTTCAAGTTTATGGTCCAATAATTGTACAGTATATTGACATGGTATCTTTGTTTAATTTATTCCTTAATTTTAGTTAATTTGTAAATGAACATTAACTAATTGTCTAACATTTCCTTATTTACTTGTAGTAGCTAATTTCGTCCACCATAAAATTAATGAATCACTTGAAAAATTTTAAATCAAACTGCTGAATCTTGATTTCTTACTAATTTTGAATTAATTTGCTTCTTTGAAATTTTTCATAATTTTCATTTACCATATACAGCGGAAAGGAAGTTGTAGAACGTTCCTATTTTGAATCAAAATGGGCAATTAAAGAAATTAAAAAGGTAGATTTAAGTATTAATTGGAACATTTTCCTTTTCGTATACTTGTCTTATGAAGTTGAAATATGGTTTGAAATTTGAAACAGGCAATTAAGAGGGAATTCTATGGAAAATAATAAAAGGAAAACAACTAATTCAAATTGGTCAAACCCCCACATTTAAAATGATATTTAATAGTGTCAAAGAATTTTGTTAAGTTTTAATGATGAGTAAATTCGGAATATCATCTTTTAGAGGAGGATTGCCATGCTGTGAAAGATTTTAAAAGTGATGTGTGACATTCTCTCATGAATCAAATTAAAAAAAAGACATAACACTCCCTTAAATCATGCTATGTATGTGCTTTATATATATATATATTATCTATATAATAGATGACTTATTTTTATTTTTACATCTTTTTTTTATCTATAATCAATTTCATTTGCAAGTTAATATTATATTGGTGTAATAATCTATTTGAAACAAAATTTTTATCATTTGACACAATAATTAGACTATATAATTTAAATATACATCTTGCATAAAACTTTGCTTTTAGCTAGAATATATCACAACAATTGTCACTTTGTATAACTTTTTGCAGCTCCAGTAATATTCATCGTTTTATTTTTTATTTTCCAAACAAATGTTCATTAATAAATTAACTCAAATCTGGGTATCAATAATCCATCCAAAAATAGGACCATAAATTATGCAAGCCCCATGCAGACATGATGCTCTAGCTAATTTATGAGCAAGGATATGATCTAGTGCTTATCATTTTCGTTTAATTAATTAACAATTACCTTAAACTTAAGTTAATATTACAGTTACACTCATAAAGTTTAAAAATCTAAACTTTCCAATTTTTTTAAACATGGTTTGCTAACAATTTTTTAAACTGAATCCTAATTCAAACTACTCCGTAGTTGTGTGAGTAATTTCAATGTATACAATATCTTTAACAATTAATAGACATTTTAAATTAATAATTTTTCTCTATGTAAATACAAAAAAACATTTTTTTATATGAATCCAATGTAAAAGAAATACTTGAAAATTTGACATTATTAGAACATAATTACCAAATAGTTTAAATTACAATTTTAGAAATTTTTATTGAATATTATAAAGAAAAGGGGGATAAAGTGTAGATCTCGAAACATAAAGATGTAACTCTAATATCAACATAAAAGTTTATAGGTTACATAAAAAATAAAAAGAAAAAAGAAAACTCATTTATCTACATATATATTGCTACGTAGAAGCTTTACAAGATAAAAATAACCTTATTATAAAACACACTTCACCCAACCCAAACTCAGTCACGAACTGTAAATGGAAGAAATCTATTACACAAACCAGATTTCTAAACTAGAAAATCATCTTAATGTGTCATTTTATTTTATGAAAATGCGATTTGCACATGTGATGCCCCTAATAAAGGATGAAGTAGACTTACTAAGAATTGGACAAAATTAGACTCCCCCTTCCATTAGAAAAGCAGGTGTACCAACAGTTTGACCAACTGGAATTGATCAAGTAGCTCTGAACCGTATTGGGCAATTCTCTAATCCAGAATGCTTCCAACAAATAGGTATATTTACAAGTCTCAGCTCACATCTCTGCTGCTTCACATCACACAAAATTCTACCCAACCCATGAAAACAGACAATTATATTACACAAAATGCCGCTTTTTTCCTACCTAATTGCTACCCTGTACAATAGTAACTGTGAAATCCTTCAAACTATAAAGTTATGAATAATGCAGGTCTTCCCAACCACCAGTTCTTGGCATTGGCGACACGCAAACAATCATCTTACCAGCTCTTTGGATATTAGATACCGGAAAGCGAAATTGTGCGGTATCCATTCAATGCTCTTTCGTGATTTCCCTGCTTGACATTTCTTGAGGCTCCGGCGCAGGGTTTCAGGTAAGGCTTGCTGGACCATCTCAAGAACACCGGCTTGACACAAACTAGAGTCCTTTGCAAACGACTCTATGATTTTCGGCAGCACAATCTTTTGGTCTTTACGTATGCCAAAGGTTGCCCGTACGTACTCATCTTTGGCAGTGTCCAGCTCTTGATGTACTCTTTTAGGCGTATAGACTCGAACCTGAGAAAAATTTCAATATTTCAAGATTACAACTCCATTTAAAGAAACCAATACAGAAACAGACCAAATACAACTTCCTCAGGTTATTATTCAGGCTTATGAAAAGGGGTTGGCTTTTCTTTTTAGTACAGTATGGCTCTGTACTTTTCAGGATCCATATTAATGCAATGGCTTCTTTTCATGCAGTCTCAGTCTAAAAAACACGGTGGCGGTCATTTGTTGAATCTAACCACAATCCGATCAAGCAATCCGTAAAGCAATTGGGGTTTGATGATAGATAATACAAAGGAAAAGTTAATAAGGAGAAAAGCAAATCAGAGTGAAGTACCGCAGGATCAGAATGGTTTCCTGAACACAGTGCAAAATGCAAAAGAGGCTCTGGATGCCCAATTGCATAACCCTGCCGCTCATCTCCCGTCTTAAATTTAGCCTTGGAAGGAATTAGCAAGCGAAGCCACTAATAGCAGGAGGAGCCACATCAGCATCAAATTCAAATAACAAGTTCAGAAATCAAAATAAAATAAACTGATTGATCAGGGATTCAAACACCCCATTTCTGAAACAAGCACACTTCTAAACTGGGAAAAAGGAAAATCACAACTGCCAAAAGACAATAGGAAACTAGATATCCACCTGTCCTGGTCGAGACATTCGGCACCCAAGAATAGAGCTCTGTAATGTGTCGGCGCTGATGGTGTGACCCCCAACATTATATGCAGCCTGATAACACATAGCAAGAAAATTTATGTCAAATGCCTAAACTCATCTTTCAATAAAAATGAGAAGGATGAAACTCACCTTTAACAGTAGAAAGAGTCTCTTGACGTTATTTTGAGGAATGCCATAAGCCAAAAATGCCTATGGACACAGAAGAAATGGAAAAAAAAGTTATAATTTGTCCCACAAAAGGATTTATAATATCCATATACGCCTCAACAAAATCAAGTACATGCATCACAAGTGCATTGTGTATGTTGATCCAGAATGCTAGCTTCTCATTGTGCTCCAGCTTTCTCGGATCAATTTGTTCCAATTGTGAGATCAATGACCTGTCAAGGTAACAGAAGTAGTGAAATAAGTAGGCAGGGACTAAGAATGAATCATCCAAGGCAACAGCATACCAGGGGGACTCACTTAAAATTTTGTAACAATGGCTCCACATCGTTCACTTTCTGGCTATCTCTATAGATCCATGGCACCTCAACCATTGTGCTATATGGGCCACTAAACTCTTTCAGTCCGTCAACATGAAACGGGTTATCCAACTTCACATCAAAAGATGAGCTATTTCTAAACCCTGGACTCCATAAATCGTACTGCTCATGTGGGGAACATACACTCACGGATGACATTGATGAACTTGGGGATGATAAGCCATTATGCATCAAGGGAGGGTCCACCATCTTGCAGTATATAGCTGCCATGCACTTTATCATATCCTCGGAGAGCTTATTTGGTGTCTCTGTAACATGATCTGAAATCCTAGTTCCTAGATGTTCCGCCAAACTGATTATATTTGCTGTATTCTGCGCATACTGCAGCAAACCAACAAAACACTCACTATTCAACAAAACATCCTCATATGCTAACAAACTAAATCAAAAGTCGCCATATTTCTTTCAGTGATCATCAAAGTGATTAGTGACAACAAAGAAATAATACCCCACTAATCAATGAATTATGCAATGTAACTAAAGCTTTAGACTGTAGCATTTCATGGAGAACCAAGGAAAGGTTCATGCTCTGACAGTTACCTCCATCATGGACAATGGTTGAGAATGGCAGGCTCTTAAAGCTTTTCCAAAAGAATCTTCTAGAGATGTTCTATTTGAAAATCCTGAACGTTGTGATAGGGAAGAATGACAACGATGAACACCAGAATCCAACAATTTTTCCTCAGAAATAACACCAGTCTCTTTGCATGGGGTACCAAATGACTGAAAATCAGATCTAATGGCAGAATTTTCTGTTTTCACAACACTATCAGCTTCAGGAACATCCAAGAGCCTGGCTCTTGAGGTAGATAATGGAGACTTAAATATTTCATCCTTTTTAGAAGGAGACACTGAAGATATTTGTTCCTCAAATGCTTTCCTGTATAGCGAGAGCAGATATTGTTCAAGATACACAACTTCCAACTCTAGCACAGCAATTTCCCTAATCAATTCTGTTGCAGGCTGGAGAATACAGAAAATGGGGTTAGAACATAGGCCAAAACCAGCAAACTCAATTTATTAAGAACCCAGGAGCCAACAGAACCTGGAGAAAGCATTTGAAGATACTGATAGGAAAAATTAAAGCCCAATTTTCAGTCTTATAGATAGTTACCCCTACCTACCTCTCCCCATTAGTTGTATCCATCCACACACTTGGATTATACATACACCTTTTTCCCAAACTATATCACGGATCACCCCTAACACCAAATACAGTATACAGCCAACCTACTTGGATCAACTGCAAACCCGAAAACAAAAGCCCCAAATCCTTCTACATGACCTTTTCATTTGCTCCCATATGCTTTGAATATGCTCAATAGCCGTCCCTTAATTAGTCACATCCCACCAATGCATTATCCAAATTCTTCCGCCCATGGCCTATTACTTTCATCTCAGAAACTTCCCCTCACATCATTCTATTACTTCAGGACACTTTTCAATTTAATCATTTATCCACCTCAGTTTTAATTGTATCGTAACCATAGTGTATCTCAAGCAGCCACCGACCCCCATTTCCTATTTAATTTTCACTAATTATTCTGCCTATTACTGACCCTTCTTTGTTTAACTTCCCCTTCTCTTCTTACAATCTTGTCTACATTTTATTCTTCATTAGTAAGCTATCTTATTGTACATGAAAGAAGTACCCTTTCTCCGAACTATATCAGATATATTTCAGAAAAATCACGGTCTATTTAATACTCACTCCGTCCCATTTTAGTTGAAATGTATTCCTTTTTGGGATATCCCAAAAAGGTTGAAACGTTTCCTCTTTTAAAAAATTTTAAACAATCAATTTACTTTCTTACCCCCATTTAAACTCTCACTACACAAAACCCAATAAAGAATCTGTTTTTAATCTTCACTCAATTTCTCTCTGCACAAAATCCGAAAAAAGAATCTTTTCTTATTTAATCATTATTTAAACTCTCACTACACAAAATCTAAAAAAAACTAATTTTAGTTTCATAGGTAAAATTGAAAAAAATAACACAAATTACATACACCTTAATCTCCATACCCAGAGAAATGTTTCAACTAAAATGGGAAGGAGGGAGTATTATTTATCAAAACATTGAAAGTCTAAAATAACTGATCATGAAAAAAATATGAAGAGCCTACCTTGGCTACTGCTGGGGCTGACAAGTCACTTTCAAAGGAAGAAGTTTTATAGCCTAAAGCTGTTTCCAAAGCACGACGTACCTCAAACTGATCTTCTAATCTTTTTTCAAGCTGTAGGATCTGCGTGAAGGTAAAAAGTTTTCGGAAATGTTAACCAATGGGTAAATCTTTGTGAGTGATAGGTGCAGTCTAATTACAAGTTATGACATAGCGGGCTTGGAACCAAGTTGAATCTGAGAATAATTAGGCACATCAACAGTTGTGTAGCTATCCACACCTCTTGCTGTAGAGAACTCTGAATCTCGGTGGCAAAGGATTCTTTTTTCTTGAGTTTATCACTATCAGTTTTGCACCTCATGTCCTGATATCAAAAAGAAACTCAGAGACCATAATTTTAAAAGAAGAATGTGAATCTATTAGTTGATCTATTCGCAGGAGTAAGTGTTCTTTCAGGAAAAATAAAAAAAGAGTGCAAATCTCTGTAAAGGTTCAAATGGTTGAGTTATTTGAATCAAGCAGCATTAGACACAACAGTTGTCAATGTCAAGAACTGTCATCCAGCAAGTTATGGTATCTACTAGGTACAAGGTGGAAAAGGAGTAACTCACCAGCTTTAGACGATTCGATGCTTCTTGGGAACTTTGCAAGCTATTTTCCACAATCTTTTTCTTATCAGGAGAACTGCAAAGACAACAAAGTAACGCAAAAATGAGAAGTTGAAACAAATATAAGCAACCACCTAACGGCTGCAATTGCAAATTTTCATGACACATGAAAATTTTGTGAAAGTTTGGGAAGTTATCAATTTCACTCTTCCATCATCATGAACAAAAGGGGAAAAAAACAGTACTTATGGCTCTAACCTTCAGCAAGTTGTCTATGGCATATTCCTCCTAATATCATCTTAAACGATTTTAAGACAGTAACAGCTACTCTACTCAATCTTTTGAATCCAACTGCTTACTCGCAGAGAAAAACTAGAACGGCGTGAACAGAAAAATACTGAACATTAAAAAAATAAAAAATAAAAACACAAAAGCCAATCAGACAACAAAGAGCAGGCATGACCATGGTTTTAAACCATTGTCAATTTCTATAAACCGAAGTCATGGAACACAAAATGAACAATCCCAGGAACAGGGACAATTCAGGTGATGACATTAATTGAAAACTAACGTAAAACTGCAACATGTTACCTCTTTGACCGCTTGTGTTTTGTCGCCATTTGCAATCCCAGTGATTTACTCTCTTCAGCGCTCTCAAACCCCATCACTAATTGGAAAAAAAAAATCAGAAAAACCAAATCTTGAGCCAGGAGGGAAGAAACAAGCAGCATATGAAATGTGAAAAAAAAAAAAACTACCAATTGGGGCACCGAAATGACAAAGGAGGTGAACACCCAGATGAACTCCGAGGAAGAAGAAATAAACACCCCAGTCCACTACAGAACAGCCAAATGGGTTCACAGAAGCTAGAAAAACCGACTCAAGCCTTCATCCACGTGAGCGAAGCAGAGATTTCAGGAAGTGCCCAGGAAGCAGTAAGTGATCATTTCACCGTTAAGAGTCCGAGTCTGAACAGAAAGCCAGAGACTGTGAAGCGAGAGCAAAGCGCTTTGCCTAAAAATCCGAGAGTACGGCTTAAGTAAAGATGGCGACTTTTTGGCTTTTGACCAGTTTGCCTTGTCTTTGAAGAGACTCGCCCACACTGGGCTATAAATCAGCGAGCTTTTGCAATGAGAGCTCGAGGAACTTTTCTTTTGCATTAAAAGATGCAAATCTAAGCTCCCCTTCGGCTTTAATGGTGGAGGAGAGAAGTCAGTTTAGGAACAGAGGCCTTTCAAGCTAAAGGTCAAATTGTGACGAAGTACACAAATTTCACTCACCTCGGAGGCCCAAAGACCCCATACTCAAAGTAGACAAATGGCAAGGGGAGGTGGAAGACTAGTACCCGGCAACTACAAAGCGTTAAGTGGGAAACTTGTTGGGTTCAAGTGTAGGTTCTCTTCACTGACTGGGGCAACTCTTCTCCACATTCTTTTCTCTTGTTGGGAAGCTAGTGGGAGTTGGTGACCTTCTCTCCTGCCTTGTCTCTTGCCGCTATACATAGACAAGCGAGGGATCCTTCTTCATTTGTTTATACCAAATCGTGTCTAATTAGACATACAACCACTAGCTCTTTTGGCTTTGTTTATAAATAGTAATAGTGTCTATGATGAACTTTAAAGATATTAAAGATATGAAAATGGTTATCTAATGACAATAACTATCAAAGTTAAAAATCTTGAGAAGTTATATCCAACGTTAATAAATTATTCAAATTCTCACATTATCAACCTTAAAGTAGATATTATATTTGTGCTAAAAAAAAATTACTTACTGTATTAACAAATTGTGCTATTTATATACTGGAGAATTGGAATGAGAAAATTTAGTGAATCTAGCCAAATATGAGGGGACTGAGAGGAACGTTAATCAAGAAAATCTCTATGTAACGTCCAAATGTAAATTGCTAGGGGAATAAGGTTAGAAGAAAAGCAGGCTCACCACCTCAAAAGGGACGAAAGTTGAGGTTTAAAGGGTACATTGGATGCTTAAAAGACGATGAGGTTTTGTGGGTTTTCCTCTTGTCTAAATTAGCTTTTTGTTTCTTGAGGAAATGGGGTAAATTTGCCAGTACCCAAATTGTCCTTCAGCAGCAAACAAACTAACGTTTGTCTTAGAATCCCACCACTAAAATATGTTCCTGGAGCTTGACCTTTCCAATAAGGATACAAAAGATTAAAAAAAAAATGGCCCCGCTGCGTGCAACCCCTCTCTCCCCCTCTGTCCTATTCTTAACTTTCCGGAGGCAAAAGCTTCTTTTATCACTGCCCTGAGAGAGACTGAGATCGTTTCGAAAATCAAAAATTGAAACTTTTTCATAGAAAATAGTACTGAAATGGGCACCTTTTAGGTTGAGAATTGAGATTGCAGAAAAGATCCAAAAGCTTATAGGACTAAACGGAGACAGGTCAGCTGATTAGGGATGAAAATAAGGTTATATATGTTAGTGCTAATTAACTCAATAGCAAAGGCTCAACCTTTGACGCCTTTGAGTTTATTTTTTAATTATTTTAGTTTAACCAAAGTGTAAGCTGCTAACTAAATTCCATATAATGCATAAAAAAAATCTCATCAAAGGTTAGTTTTACACCTGCACACCGTATCACATGACAGCCATTTAAGAAAAAGATAAGTATTTGACATTAACATCAACAATTAGCATTAGAGTTTTAGAAAAACTATTTAAAACTAGCTTTTAATTTTTAGTTTTAACAATTTTATCTTTACAGTTAATTAATTATCTAAAACTCTAACATTAATCATAATAATTGTTCTCTCTCATATATAAGATTTAGTGGCCTCACAATACAAGTTGGAATTTGCAACATCTAGCTTGTTAACATGTTATGTCTCCATAAGGCTCATGGAAAGGCATATGAACTGCTCATCATGCAAAAGCCAATTAGTGGCTCCCAGTCTCTGATAAATGAGCCAACAGCCAAATAATGGTGGGGTTATGAGCTTGAAATTTCTTGATCAAATGATATGGAGAAAAGGATTAACCTAATGTTGTCTTCTACTGACAATAGTCCTTATTAGGTTCTCTTATGGCGCCATTTGATCTTAAGCCAGGCTTGAAAATTTCCTGTCCCGATAAATAAACAAATTATGAAACTTCTATTTTATCTTATTACCAAGAAAGAATCAATATTCCAATTTCAACATGCTTGGCCACTTGATTCCAGAAAATTGCGAGACTTCCGAGGAAAAAGAAATCTATTATTTGTTTGTTCATAATCAGAGTAAGTGAGAGGGAATCAGCAGAATGAATTCAATTTTGAAATCAAAATGACAGATATGCTTCACAGATCCATGAATATTGTTGACGTGTAATTGCATTATTTAATCATTGGATTAGAATAAACAACAACCCCCGAGATCTAATTGACCCATTTCCAGGCTACTGAGATTTTCCCCCAAAATTTGTCTGTTTTCTTATAAACCCTAGATTAGCTTAGATACCCATGTGTTTCCAACAATTCTGAATCAGCAAGTAAAAAAAGACTACTGTTCTCTAGTAGTACTACCCAGCATACACTTCTCAAGAATTTCTCAACGGTTAAACAAATATGAGACTATTGCAGAGCCTGACATGTTTTAGCTTCTGTATAACAATTGGTAATATATTGAGGACGCAAAGATTTTACGTTTGATAAGCTTACATTTATTATATTTATTTCTCTTATATTTAGTATGTTTTAATGTGTTTTGAACCTTAAAGATCTACTTTGAGTATGTTTTGTAGCTTAGAGCATATATGGACTCAATTGATTAAAAGTGGATTTAGTTAGCAATTTTACATGTTTTAATTTTGTTATATTCTTTTAGGATTTTGACAAACTGGTGATGTTCCAGTAGAAAAATCACATCTTGAGCTACAAAGATTGGAATTAAGTGATCTTTGATTAATTGGAAAGCTAATATCTGGAGCTACAAATCACATGAAAACCATGAAATCTAGTTCGCATCTTAAGGGGGTCAAATTCATCTTCAAAGTCACAATTTGTGCGTCATCACCGGTTCAAAAGTAGTTGTGGTATTTTGGATATATCTTTGGCTGTAGATATCTGTTTTATGTTATTTAGGTGTCGTTTCGAAGCTAGGAAAGAGCTTTACAACTTTCATGTTTTGAGTTTTGAGATATAATAGCTACATCAAGGTAAAATTTCAACTTGAAGTTATTCTTGATGTTTTTGAGCATTTCTTGGCTCGCAACTCTAAAAACCAATTTTGATGTGAATTAATTTCAAAGGTCTCTAAACCATGTGGGTGAAAAATTCCAGCTGAAAGACATCATTCTCTTGGTCACATTAAGGTATTCTTGTTGTTTTTAATCTTTTACATTTATGTGGGGTTGTTTTAGAACAATATAAAAAGTCTGGGGAGTTTTCATTGTTTTTCTCTTTTAGGTTAGTTTTTATAAGAATTGTAGCAACATCAGCTAGTTCTTTCTGGCAGCTGTACCCCCTTTCCCCAACTCTCATTGTCTCTTTTCTTGTTTCTTTTCTTTTTCTTTTAGTGATTTTTAATGGTCATGTCCGGCTAATTCTTTTTATTCTTGGTTGAAGGAGATTAAAACCCCGAATTCCTCAGTATTGTGAGATCAAAGTTGCTTTTATTTAGTCAATTAATACTTTGAGTATTGGATATTCTTCTATAATTAGTTTCATGATTGTTTCGTTTATATGCTAGAATGCTTAATAGTTGTTATTCGAATTCAATCTACTATTGAATTATAAATTAAATCCGTAATTGTTTGGTTTTCTCTAATCTGTGAAGCAACTAAGATTTATTGATTTGCTGCATCAGAAATCATTAGGTTTTTGAGAGAAAATTCAACTAAATTAAATACAACCACTTCTACTTATGTTATTTAGTTTCACCGATCTCTGTAATTTTTTATACAATTGTTAAATTAAATTGAAGCTCTTGTCTTAGATTGTTTAACAGTTAGGGTTAATTAAATCACTTGTTTTTTGATTAACTACGACTAAAAAAAAGGTAGGAAGATAGCTCCAATAATGAATATTCAAAGTCTTTATTAATCTATCGATACATCAATGATCAGTTGTTGGAATTTGGTGGTGGATGTTGACTGATGTCAAAGTTTACATTATTGATTATTTCATTTTATTTCTTACTTGAGAGGGTTTTTAATTTTTGTTCTCTAATTATTTTTAATTTTATTGTTGATTGCAAACAATCCCCCACTAATCTTTTATTTCAATTTTCTAACAAGAAGCTTTCGATTAAAAATTTTTCCTTGAGATTTGACCTAATTTTCACTGCTATAATATAAATTTATTTATTTTGAGTTGTTAGTGAAATTAGAATTATTTTTTGCGGTTTTGACGACCGACTAACGTTAATTGGTCATAAGGGTTGAAAATTAGCTTTGAGTTGGTCATTTCACAATGTGGTTGTGTTTGCTAATTTGCATGAGAACTTGTCAAGTGAAACTATAAAATAAGACAAATTGGAAATGAGTACAAAATTCCTTAATATTATTTGTCATGACTCTAACACATGCAAACAGGAAGCTTGTGAATTTTGAAACCAACTTCTATGGTAATGTTTGTTAGTCAAGTTTTTTTTGTTTAATATTATGTGGAAACAAAAACTTGGTTAAAACATATATTTTACTTGGTTCATGTAAGGACTAGAGGTTAGATAATAAATTTTAAGTTCAATTTCTTTATGAATTAGTTCATTTTGTTTAATTTAGTTACATAATTGAAAATTTATTTCAGGAATTATGCCAATGCATGCCACAAGACTTTCCCGCCATTCGGTGTGTCATCTACAAGGTATATGGGAGTTCTTTATGGAACTCAACATATCATTAGAAATGGTGGCAAAAGTCCCAAATTTTTTTGCTGATGGCGCCTATTATGATTTACTACGCTGCATGTCCGTAATAGCTATGATGAGCCCCTATGAGACCAACTGTGTGACTAATAGAATAGTGAAAAGTAAAAGGAAGGCTAGTGGTTGATGCATCCGTCAAGCATGTTGCCAATTCCTTAGGTACTATGGGCTCTATTCTTAGTGAGAAGAATTGAGATAAAATGGTATAAACATTTTTTAATACACTTATTTTTATTTATTTTGTAAGCAGTTATATAATTATTTCCAATGTTAATTGTGCGATAAAATGTTGTACACTAAAAAAAGGGAACAATAGAAGCCTAACTTCGAGGACTAATGGACGGAACACATTTGAGCAAGAATACCAGCTAACCTATTATCAATCTAGTTGCTTGCCAGTTAAGGGTAATGCCATAAACATTTTACATTTTTTTTTCTAGTTCAATTTTTTCAACATTTCTTACATCTTATGTAACATTTTTAGAAAAATTTGTCTTTATATTTTACTACAGAAGGGATACGTCTAACGGGTCTTACATAAATATTTTAGTCTAGACACCTGTCCTTGATTTGGTGTAGATGCTTTGAGTGAAGTAGTTGGTTTGCCAAATAAGTGTCACCTGAAGTGTCTTTGACATCATCTCGGCGATCTCACCACTTTTGGAATAACTAAGGTAATTTTGATTTTCAATTGTCACAATTTTTTTTCTTCTCAATTAAATAGCTTCCATTTGAAATTTACTGACATTTTTTTCTTACATACCTGATTAGGTGCCACCAATTGATCAATCAATTGAAATTGCTAAATTATAGAAGAACAGGAAGCAACTACATGCTGGAAATGTTTAATTGTACATCTAGGTCTCCCATTTAAAGGATATCCTTTTGGGCTAACACTAAAAATTAGGTTCAATAATAAGATGGTGCTACATAGAGTTAATATAGCAAGGAGACATTAGTGATCAAACTTAGCCCAGCCTCTCGGTCAAACAAATTCAATAACAACTGCGGGATATAGCAGGCCAAATGGCACTCTGAAACCTGCATAGGTTAAACCTTGAAGGCCCAAAAGACTTGGTAACCCCATTTAGTTCTGTTCATCTAGGTATGATGGGATTTTTGTGGGCTTGGCACTTTTTCTTTTTACCATGTGGGCTAGGCAACTTTGTTGGCTTAATTGTTGTGAGTTGATGCTTTGCTAATTAGTCAAAAATTACAAAGTTAAAAAAATAAAATAAAATACCATGACTATAACTGTATTGATGCTTTTATTCATACATGCTTTTGGAATATTGAAGATTTTTAACTCTGAAATTTGAATAATTAGCTATGCACATATTGATATTACGTATTATTTTATTATAAAATATAAAATAATAAAATGTTATTTTATTATTTATGTATGCAGAAACATGGAGTAGGCTATATGTTGGATAATAGTAGTAGGACATGCTTGTCGAGGTGCGATGATGCTTGTGTGTAAAGGCTGCTATATGTTGTAGTTGGCTTAGCTTGTTTATCAGTCTAACCAATTGACCCATTACTTGGCAACTACTCTAGGTTGCTTTTAGCCTGAGTTTGACACATTGGCATACATTTACCAATTGAGTCTATTTTAACATGTTTATGGGCTGAATCCTTTTGTTTGGAAAATTTATATGGGAATCAAGATGATCGTCATCTCTAACAACTTAGTCAATATATTAAGGGTTTTTTTGTAATTTATAAGTAAATAGTCTTATTTTTGTTTATATATTTCTTATATATAGCTCTAATTTTAAATAATTTTTGTTTATATTAAATTTATTTTTTATTTTGACAAGGCTTGTATATTCTCCGCGTCATTAAAGTTAGGGTCTTTCTAGGTTTGAACCAAATCAAACCCAGCAACAACAATGAAACTTATGAGCTTCAATTGTCGCAGGTTGGGGCATCCCGTGACAATTCATCATCTTCATCAATTAGTGTTGAATAAAAGTCCTAATATTTTGTTCTTGATGGAAACTAAGCTATTAGGTTTAGAAATTACTAGTAAGTTGGATAGTTTGGGTTTTGACTTAGTGGAGTTTGTTGATCCTTAAAGCAGTAAAAAAGGTTTATGGGTGGGATGGTCCTCAATGGTTCAGTGCTCAACTCTGTATAAGGATGCTAATATGTTTTTGCTAAACTTAGTGAAAGTTAATGGCCGATCATGGAATTTAGGTTGTGTATAGGGTAACCTGGTGGTTAGGTTTAGGTAAGTAACTTTGAGTAATATGCTTTCAGTTATTCAGCAGCATATGGCAACTTTGTTATTGATTAAGGATTTCAACCAGGTCTTGTATTCCTTTGAGAAGACAGATCAAAATGCCTATATAATTCTAAGGGCAAAGTTTTTGTTGTCATTTATCCAATAGCTTGACCTAATTCAAATTCCTTATGGTGGTCCAACTTTCTCATAGTCAAATTTTAGAGATGGGGAAGATCTTGTTTATGAAATCTTAAACAAAGCATTTTGCAATGAAGGTTTATTTGAGCTTTATCCAAATCCTCAGTTGTTAAACCTAGCCATACAACCATATGATCATGTGCCACTTCTGTTGAAAGCCCTGCCAATCACTATCTTTATCATTGTCCTTGGCACTTTGAAGCTTTTTGGCTAAGGTATGCCAAATGTGTGGAAATTATAAAGTCAATATGGTTCCAACCAACTAAGAATTCTAGGATGTTTCAAGTTGTAAATAAGCGTGCTCAGCTAGTTCCTGCCTCTTCGACAATAGAGTAAGTTCAATATTAGTATTCTAAGGAAAGAGATTGAATCAGTAGAAAAGCAGATAGAACAAATCTAATCTTCGCCAAACTTGCTAAGGGATCACTATTGTGTCTTAAAGTTACATAAAAGACACATTGAGTTTTTAGCAGACAAAAAATACTTATGGACACAAAAATCTAGAGTCCAATGGCTAGCATTTGAGGGTAGTAATATCATATTCTTTCATCTAACTATAGATATCGATGTTTAAATTCTAGAATTTTGGCTCTTATGCTTCAAGGTGAGTCCTAGGTTTATGAAGAAGCGGTTATCAAGGAAAAGATTCGAGGTTACTACTTTCAGCCATTTAGCTCAATCCCTAATCATTGTGATAATACCCAGTCAGTTCTTTATTCTTCAATCACTAGAGTTCTGATGAATCAGCAGAAAAATGCCCATTTACTTCTTTTTACAAGGGATGAGGTTAAAAAGGCCGCATTAGAACTTGGAAATCTAAAAGCTTCATACCCAGATGAAATCCCCCCTCTAGTTTTCAAAAAATACTGGAACTTTATGAGTGATTCCATTTTGGATGTTGTTCTTTATTTCCTATATGGTTACCTCCTAAGTCAAATTAATAGCACTTTCATCACCTTAATTTCGAAAGTTAAATAAGCTCATTGTATAGAGGATTTTTGCCACATTAACCTTTATAATACCATCTACAAATTGATAGCAAAAGTGTTGGTAAATCGTCTGAAACTAATTATTTCATCATTCTTTTTAGAATTTTAAATTGTTTTTGTTCCAAGCAGGCATATTTAGGACAACATTATAATTTCCCATAAAATCCTACAATTAGTCAGACATACTAATGTTAGGAATGGCTTTCAAGGTTATAAGGTTGTGTTAAAATTAGTTTTTCGTAAAGCTTATGATAAGATTCGGTGGTCATTCTTGGAGAAGCTTTTGCGTAGTATGCATTTTCCCGAAGCTTGGATAAATCTCATTATGCAGTGCATGTCTATAGTATAATATTCAGTCCTGGTTAATGGTTCTACTACATAATTGTTTAGTCTGAAAACAGGCTTAAGACAAATGATCATCTATCACTTTACTTATTCATTTAATGTGCTAAAACATTCTTGAGCTTGTTATCTAAATCTTAATCTTTCGATGATCTGGTTCGATTAAAAGCAAGTAGGAATGGTTCGACAATTAGTCATCTATTTTTTACAGATGACTGGCTCATTTTCTTTTGGCCATCCAAAATGTAGTGTTGAAAATTTGAGATATTCTGCGATTATATAAGCTATTGTCAGGTGAAGAGATTAACTTCTTTAAGTTTGAATGAATGTTTAGCAAGAATATTCCTAATGATGAGATTTGAAATTTTTGTAACATTCTTTCATTCCCAATGAACCTAAATATCCTTAACTATTTAGGAGGCTTTTTTTCTGTCAAAACTTGTTGAAGGCATCCTTCTTCCAGTTTCTCTTTGATAAAATCTCAAAGCATTTGGATAATTGGAAAAGAAAGTTGTTGAGTAATGTAAGTAGATTGACCCTCATTCAATCTACTTGGACTTCTCTACCTATGTACATTATGTCTTTGTTTAAGGCACTTGTTACACTATATGATAAACTAATAAGTAAGGTTATCAAGTTTTGGTGGTCAGGATCACAAAGCAATTGGGGCTTTCATCTAAAAAATATACTATTGTTGATAGTTCCCAAAGGCTTAGGAGGTTTGTGCATCAAAGACATGGGGCTCTTTAATCAAGCATTATTTACTAAGACTTTTTGGAAAATATGTACAGGAGAACCTTTTGCCTTGGTTTATAGAGTTTTGATTGTGAAATATGGAAACCAACAGTTTGTTTAGCAATTCAAAGGTAGAAACAATTCCTCTCCAATTTGGTAAGGGTTGTTGCATGACAGGGCTCTTCTAGACAATGGATAGTTTGTAGTATTAAGAATGTTAACTCTATATGGGTTTGGTATGACTATTGGATCCCAAGCTTATCCCCAGAATGCCTTAGAGGATTAAGGCATCAATTCCAATTCTATAAAATTCTCAAGGTGACTGATCTCACTACGGGAAACCTTCAGTTTTGGAATTAGAACTTCATATTCTTTCTCTTCCCTGATCATATTACGTAGCTAATTTTACAATTACCTCCCTCATCCTCAATAAAAGGATAGGATTTGATTCACTGTAGTGATCAAGCTATGTAGTTTCAACTAAGAAAGACTTCCAACATTCTTCATTAACCTAATCTTCCCCAAAATTTGGAGTACAATAGTCAGGGTCTTTCGCAAGATTTGAGATTTTTGTAGGTGCTCAAGCGAATATGGGGCTTATATTTACTACAAAATTTCAAACTTTTCCTTTGGAAGTACCTTCTTAATGTTCTCCCTATAGTGTCCAACTTGACAGTGAATGGAAGTAATGTGAATCCTACATGTTTAAGGTGCAATTTTGTGAAAGAATCCTTTTTCCATATTTTTTCAGGTTGCTAAGGTTATAATGACTTGTGGGGTGGTTTTTGTGTTAATCGTTTAACAGCAAATGTCCCTTCGTTCCAAGTTTGACTCCTTAACCTGCTTTACTCACAAATAAAATGACATTTAGATTGGTCATTCTCCTTAGTTTCTACTCTCTTTGGACCATTTGGCTTTGTAAGAACGAGTTAATGTTTTAAAGTGCAGCTTTTGATGTCTAATCATTATGGTTTAGGAAGGATACCTTGTTTCAAATACTTTCATGGCATGGGCATTTCAATGGCATTCTTCGGTTTTCTTAACAAATCCTCATAATCCTTTATGTTATACCTGGGGTTTGTGTAAGTGGCAGAGGCAAGTAAGTTTACCTAATTTATTTTTTATAGATGAAGCTTGGCGACATAGCTCAGGGTTAAGAGTGGTAGCATGGCTGTGAATGGGTTCTAATGCATCACCAAGACTACCAGAAGGTAGTCTTTATCAGGGCTATATGTCTGCTTTGGAAGCGGAAATTTTCACAATTCAGGGAGCAGTATCAGTAGCCTTACGATTGGGACTTCGGATTATACCTATTTTGTCATATTGTTCTTAAGTTTTAGCAGCTTTTCGAGATAAGGTGGCATTACGACCTCTGATGGTAGGCTCAGTTCAATCCTTTCAAGCATCTTTGGATACCTTTGATCATTATTCTTTGGTTATAGTTCTTAGGCAACGTGTTACTCCAGCCCACAACGTCGTTAACTCTTTTTTCTTTTATTACTTTCATTAGTTTGATTTTGTTTACCATATAAACAAATTTAAAAAAAAACAATCAATTCTCACTATTAACGGAATTAAGCCGCACGTATACCACAATAAATAAACATTGCAATTGTGCTGCATCTGCAATGTTACATGTCATAACCAAGACCTTGTAGATTTGCAACAGTTATCTACAACCCTTTTTCTTTTTCTTTGTGACATAAGATTTTCCCACATTTTTTTGTGATGATTTTTAACATCGCAACTAAGGCTTTCCTAACAATTCCACAACACTATTGGCTATCACATTTATCTTGTTCTCTTGTAGTATTCACTTAAAAGCCGCTTTTTAAATTAAAAATAAAAAAATTAATGCATTTTTTTGTATTAAAATTTTTAAGAGATATCTCATTCAAAAGAACAAGTTTGCAAAATTAAAGAATTGTTAAAAAAACATTAAAAATAAAATTTTACACAAATTAAGGTTTTTCTTTAAAAAAAATCACTCATTATTTCAGGAAGGAAAAATGAAAAGTAGTTAATCTAATATGATTTCTTAATTGCTCCGTATAAATTGTAAGCCAAAAACTTCAAAGCAAATATGAATTCTCCATCTGAAACCTGTTAATTACTTCAGCTTTTGCTAGATATGACAATTGGGTGGGTCGAGTCAGGTCATTCAGGTTCGAGTCTGGTCATGTTAGTATAAATTTGGAGCCATATCGGGTTCAGCTCGGGTTATTTGGGTTCAGATTGATTTTAAACTAAGTTGATTTTGGATTCAAGTTGAGTTGGGTCGGGTTTATTTGAGTTCAAGTTTACCACAAATCATGTCAATTTTAATCTTAAGTAACTTCAGGTAAGGCTTCAGGTCAAATTTAAGTAGACCTTTATGTTCGCTTGGGTTACTGGTGTATAGGTTAAATGATTGAATCAATTTATTTCTTTTTTCAATTTTTATTAAAATTTAAATCAAAGAATTCAATTTTTTATGTTATTTAATTTAAATTAATTTTTTTAGTATATTTAATCAAAATGTTCATAAAAATCTTTTTCATTCTAGTTTAATACATATTTAGGTAATTTAACATTATTGGCAATATTTTATTATTTTTCTATATCCATACTCTTCAACTATCACTATATAGGTTATTTAGATTCTTACCCAGCTATCACCTAGGCATACACTATGACAATTTTGCTATACTTATGTTCTGATTAATTTTCTTTGAAATTACTACAAAATGCAAATCAAGTTTATTATTAGTGACTAAACTGTAAAATTTGAAAAATTTTAGGTAAAACTGTAAAGATTTCAAAAGTTTAGGGACCCATATTGTATTTATTAAGGGTGATTGAAATGAAATTTTTTAAAATTTAGGTACCTTATTGCACTATACTTAAAAGTTTAGGGATGAATATTATAATTTTAACAATTGCCTATCAAGATTATTAAACTTACTAAATATAAAAGTTACTTGTTTTGAATAAATCTAAATATAAAACTTACTAAATATGGAAGTTCTCTCCCCAAACATCCAAACATAGGACTTACAAAATATAGAAGTCCTAAAAAAAATAGAAGTTGCTAAATATGAAAATTTCCTGTCAAAATATAAGAATTACTAAACATGAACATCTAAAAAAAAATTGAGCTACTAAATATGAAAGTATCAAAAAAGTTGAAGTTATTAATTACAAAAGTCGCATTTCCTAAATATAGTACATATTAAATATGAAAGTCCTAAAAAATGGAAGTTATCATATCTAAAACTTATTAAATATGGAAGACATTGAAACAGGAAAGTTAAGATTTAGGATGATTGTTAAAGTCAGGTATTTATTGGATTTAATCATTGGGTCATCTCGGGTTCGAATAATTTAGTCAGTCTTAGGTTTGAGTCATTTCAGATTCTAGTATTTCAGGTTTGGGTTATTTGAGTTCAAATTTTCTCAAATTTCCCTTTAATCAGATTTGGGTTCAGGTCGGGTTGTGACAATTGGGTCCAGATCGTTGGTTTTTTTTTTTCAAATCAAGTGAGATCGTATTTGGAATCAGGTGGGTTGGGCCAAGTCATTGGGACAGGTTTGATTTTGTTTAAAGAAGATTTTCCTTTTCTTTGTTCATAAAATGTGAACAATAAATTCTAGAAAAAGAAATTTACTTATACTTATGAAATTAAGTCTAAAAAAAAAATTGTCATGACTTGGCTAAACAAGAAAATTCACAAGAACTGCCTTCTAGCTAGCCGGGTTCTTTCAAATTAAGAATTTTGATACTCCACAATTCTGAACTCATTATAAAAAATAAAAATAATCAATTCATATCTCAAAATTTTTTTATCTACCTTACGCTTTTCCCTAATCCCTTTCAAGTTTCATTCTACAAAGAGAAAATATATAGTGTATATATTCAAATAGATAAATTCATTATTTTCACTCTTTCGGTCATATTTGTTCATATTTTCTTATATGAACATAAACTATTAAAATAAAAATTAAATTGATTTAAGTTAAAAGAATGGCTTAAATGTGCATTTGATCCCTTAAGTTCATTAACTTTAGCGAGTTAATTCTCAAAGTTTGACTCATTGATACTCAGTCCCTCAACTTTAAAAACTATAATGAGTTAGTCCTTGGATGGAAACATGGATAGTGCTAGTTTTTGTGCTGATGTGGAGTGGGGCTTGGGTGCGCCACCCCATCTTGTCAAACTCCACCACCACCGCTGCCTTCTGCTTCCCCAAGTTGCCCTCTTTGACCACCAATACTCCCCCATCCCTCACTACTACAAGGTCAACCACAACAACAGTCGCATCTCTTCTACAACCATTGCCTCCTCCACAATATCTTGCTATAGAATCTTCTCCCACTATCGTCTAGTGATTGACCTTGTTTTCTAGCATCGGCAAAGAATTTAGAAAAAAGAAATTCGTGAGCTAGTTGGATTCCTGGTCCCATTTGCCATAAACATCACAAAGCCTTTAAAGTTGAAATTGTTTAAAGCATGTCCCTATCCTTCCAAATGTCACCGGCAATCAGCCTTGAGGTGCCAAGTCGCCAATGACCCATAAACCATCTGTACTATGTTGGTCACCACCTCATTGCCACAAAAACATTGCGTAGACAAAGGTTTGGTTTATGTTCATTTTTCTAGAATTGGAAAACTTCGATTAGATGAAGAAAACAGGCTTTACTTTAACGTTCCTTATTGGGTAATTCATGGGGCTTCATTTTTCCGAGTTCATCGATCACCGAGATATTTCAGCCTGTGTTTTTTATGCCCAAAAGCTTATTCTTCAAGTAATTGATGAGCTTTTTGCCGATCAATTAGAAACAGAATCCTAGAGTTTGGCAGTTTATGCAGTTGCAACCCATTTCTTCCTAGGAAATTGATGAGCCGGTGAATGGAAAGGCAATGAGGAATGAGAAAACAGACAGTCTAGGTTTTCCACAATAGAAACAAAAAGGCTGTAACTCCAATTCGACACTGCTTTGTCTCTGTATTCCATCGACTTAAACAACTTTATCAACTTGACAACCACCCCTCCCTAATGGTGTCATGGTTAACACATGGCTATCTAAGGACTAAGTCGCACACACTTCCAAACTTCCAGGACTATGTTGTATATTTGTCTAACTTGAAGAATTAAGCCATAATGAGTCAATTTTTAAGAACTAACTCGTGTGAGTGTACAAACTTGAGAGATTGAATGGGCATTTAAGCAAAAAAGAATTGGCTGTTAATTTAGAGGGAAGGTTCCTCAAGTGTTATTGATTCTAAATGTCCCAAGTTGCAAGTTGGATATAAGTAGGAGTATTATATTTGGGAGTACCAGTCCCAGAGTTGGGTCTGAGAGGGAAGTTTCCAGGGAGGTTTGGACAAGCAAGTCAATGCCAATCATATCCAGCAAAAAGCATCTCTCCCTTCAATTTTTTGTCCTCACCGTCCCACCTTTTACTCCCACCCTGGCCATCAATGGTATGGTCCAAGGTCCAACCAAACTCCATAGTTAGTAATTACTGGCGTAGTATATATTCCTTCCAAGCAAATCGCAGCAAAAGTCCTAAATCTTTAATTTCCATTCTAAATTAGTCCTCAATCTTCACTTTGTTTCATATTGGTCCCAAATATTTATAATTTGTTACATATTAGTCTCTAGCCATAGGAAAAACTAAATTGGTACAAAAGTTTTATTTATAGAAAAGAAAAACTAATAATTTATAATTAACTATCAAAAAATTATGATGCAAATTAAATTTATGAGAAGATATTTGTCAAACTCTTTGAATTTTAACTCTCATGTATCTATATGATATCAAATTTTTAAATTCTAATTTAAACATTTTAGTAACTATCTCTGCATAAATTCAATATTATTATGATTTTTTGACAGTTAATAGACCATTTAAACTATTAATTTATTCTCTCTATAAATCGAGTTTCTGTACTAATTCAGCCTTGACTAATATTAGAGATTAATAAGCAACAAAATATAAAGGTTTTAGACCAACATGCAATTTGATAGAGGTAGATGATCATTTTACAATAGAAATTAAAGATTTGAGACTTTTAGTGCTATTAACCATATTTGAATTGAAGAACGTACTAAAAGAAATACAAGCTCTTTATCACTTCATCTCATGAGTGTCTGTAACAATTTTTTTGGATATTCGACAAAATGATTACTATATTTTCTAAAAAGAAATGATTTTCCAATTGTGTTCTAGTTTTTTTGTTATTAAAGTTTCTGCAATAATTTTTAAGAACTTCCTATGAAAAAATGTAGAAGACAAAAAGAAATTATGCATATTGATATGTTGGAAAATAAATAATTATAATAATGGGGAGAATTAAACTTTTTTGCTGGTCTTATAGGATAACTGCGTCTATAGTCCTTAACGTGTAACGGTGGTTCCATTTTGCACTACAGCCACTATAAGCCGTAACGACCTTCGTCGTAATTTGGTTCTTAACCTTTTTAAACTTTCTAATTTTGGTTCATTTGTAGACCGTGTCCGTTATATCTCATGGAAAATATTATCTTGGTACTAGTTTATTTTTTCTTTTCTTTTCTTTTCTTTTTTATACATGAGAAGGAGGTTGATGAGGAACCAAGCGACAGATGTAGATATTTTTCTAGGGAGAATTGTAATTTGTTCTCTGAGGTTTAGGTGAAATTATATTTTGCTCTATCTTATTTCAGAAATCTACACTTTACTCATTACCTTTTTAATACAATCCGGTAACTACTTTTAAAACCTTAATTTAGACATTACGGTAGCTATCTTCCTGTAATTTCAATCTATATGGTGTTTTTTTACAGTTAATGGACATTTTAAATTCTCATTTTTTTTCTTTTTGTATTTCTTTTCATTTTTTATAACAGTATTTTTTAAATGTCAATTAATTGTAAGAAAAAATATATTATAAAGATTGAAATTATTTGAAGATAACAACCATATAGTTTAAATTAAGATTTCAAAAGTTGATGTTGAACTATATTAAAAATGTAGGAGTAAAGTGTATATGTTTGAAACAGAAGAAGCAAAGTATAATTTTATCTAAACTTCAATGAGCAAATTGTAATTAACCTTTTTTTTTCTATAAAGTTCATGTATAATTAGTTTTTATATAAAACATACTTATAAAAGAAAATATAAAGTTTCAATTTAATTTTTAATATATTTATAGAAAAATTTATTTTAATTATTCATTTTTTATTTTATTTTTTTAATTTTCTTAAATTAGTTTAATCATTTGATAAATTTCATTGAGATTCATATAAAAATTACTCAATATTTGTAAAGAAATTAAAAATTTTATTGTAGTTTATGGACCCCAAAGACATGTAAATAGTTCCTTTCGTGGAGGGGAATCAAGGATTGAATCTTTTAGACCCTTCAGTGACAACCATAATTCTCAATCACTAAGTCAAGACTTTGGTTTTAGTACTAGTTTATGTTGCATAACTTATTAACGACTTTTATATAATGAAAGCTTAGGAAAATATTTGAAAAAAAAGGGAAATTTTTTTTAAAACCTACAATGTATAAAGCTTATTAATTATGCGCCAAATCGTAGCAGACATGACATTTTTCATCCGTCCCAGCGAAATCCATAAGCTAAAACAAGACATCCTTAACATGTTAAGGACCAAGTTAGAAAGATCTAAAGGTCGGGACCAATACAAGACAATAATTATAGGTTAGAGGCCATGGTTGAAGTTTACTCAACCTCTCGATGTCTCATTAGCTTCAGCTTTTGCTGTTGCTCCGACATGATATTTTCAAGCGCCAGGTCTCCTCTGATTGCTCTAATCACCGAATTAATTACTATGTTTTAATGGCCCCAGCTGTTAGATTATTAATATGGAGGCAAAGAGAGGACGGAAAGTGATTAAATTGATGAACTTTGAGGAAGAAAAGTCAATGTGGCTTTCTACTTTGGTAAAAGTAAAACCCCCTCTTGCTTTGCCTTTTTCACATCACCTTTTCAAAAGAGTAGTACTGGTATGTTTTAATTGAGAAGCCTTAAGCAATGTGATTCTATGTTGTATATTTAATAAAAAGATCATTTAAATATGATATAAATATTTTTTATACTTAGAAACATCTTTATTAAGTATGTGAAAGTATGAGAGATTACATATAAAAATTTGAGAAAAATCTGCTAGTTTCTTGAAAACTGAAAGCGGCAAATCAATAATTTAATAATGTTAACGCACAAAGAACATGGGAAAATTAGATCCTTGTTTGAGACGTGAGTCTCTTAACTCTTAGTTGTTAGCCAAGTATTATTGACATGACATAAATGTTAATATATTGGTATTACAATGAGTATCTTTGAAAAGATAAACCAATTTAAATAATTTGTTAAAAATACTTTACTGAATTTCTGAATAGAATGGTGGAATATACTCAGACTAATTAAAAATGTGAAACAAACGTAAATATGTGAAAAAAATTGTATACTTTACTAGTAAACTTGCAGGTGCACGCAATATAGGTAAGTTTCAAAGTGTATATATACATAAATATTATCTCCTCTAACTCTCAAAGTATTTTAACATGGTTATACACACACACACATATTAACATTATAATTTTCTTCTATGGAAAATGATGTGTAATTTAATGCATGATTTTTTATATTCTCGTTTAAATATTTTTTATTAGATAAAAAGGTTAACCTTCACTCACTGTCTACCAAGCACGACTTACAAAATTCAAGATTTCAATTTGAGGTTTTAAGAAGTAGGGGCAAGGGGCTTTTAAGAGATTAGAGGGTTGTGAAGTTTTGTTCGGTATCTAGCTGGAGGAAGGTTGTAATGTGTATTTCCTTTAATATAATTTCATTGTTTGCTGTTAAAAAAATGCATGACTTACAAAATTACTTAATTCTAGGTGTACCCAGAGAAACTTTTCAGTTGAAAGGTGAAAATTAAACTTCTTTGCTGTTTTTCTTGTAGGCGTCTACATCTTTTATGTAATTTCTGTTGGACTTGTTTTGATTAATAAAGAATGCACCAGCCGCGTGGTGTTTCCTAAAAATAAAAAAAATCAATCTTCCCGAGATATTATCAATTTACATAAATGGTTTACCTTTTATAAACATCATTAATTCCAAACTCATCTGATGAGTTATTTTTATTTTTTCTTTTATTTTTTTTTCCCTTCCACCAACAAATTAAGAAAAACAAAATAAGTTTCTGCGCTGAGGTTGAAGAAAAGCTTAAATGCACATTTAGTCTCTTAACTTTGTCAACTTAAACGAGTTAATCCCCTTAACTTTGACTCAATGAGAGTTAGTCTTTCAAGTTTACAAAATGGTGCAACTTAGAACCAATTTGTTTTAACTTAAGTCAACTAACTATATTTTGCTTTTACAATTTTTTTGCCTGAAACCAATTTTATTTGAAAGTCAATATTATGTAGATGCAATAATCCATTTGAAAGTAAACTTTCATGATGTTGTTAAATTTGTATGAATTTTTCTTTTTTAATACCTTAAACTAAAAAAATTCATAAAAATTTAGTAAGATTATCAAAATTACATTTTTAATAGATTATTGTAGCTACATAACATTGGCTTTTAATTAAAATTAGTTCCAGATAAAAAATATATAAGAATAAAAAATGACTTAAGTTGAAACGAATTGACCATTAGTCTCTTGATTGATGGATGAGTTACGACGTTGGTGGCTCATTGAGGTGAAAATATGCTTTTCCTCATTAAATTTTATTTGTTCATTTACATTTGGCCCAATATATTACATAAATTGCAATTTGATCACAAAACATGAAAACAAGTAATCGGGGGTAGGGGCAAGTTAGTTCTATTATGACCGCCCCTTTTTCTAGCAACCACCGTCGTTTCAGCTACTCTCTCTCCATCTTGCCGAATCACCAACTTAGCTTCCATGAAGGTTTTGTGGGTCGAGCTTCCTACTCTTTAATCAACTAAGAACTATTGTCGCATGACTTGGTCTCCGATTTCTTGCGCATGACTTTCTTTGTACTCAATTTGGGATTTCGGAACAATCAATCTCCAACTACCTATCCTTGCTCCTACTTGTTAGTTCCATCTTGTCCATCACTTTTGCTGTGAAGATAATGTTGGTGTCATTCTTCTCGTTGTTGCTCTCCAACAATAAGGATTTGAGTTTGGTGAAGTAGATGGAGCCAATGTCATTAGAATTGAGGCAAAAGGAGAACCATAGGTCCATGAGGGAGAAGGACCACACGGGGCTTGGTGAAGAACAAGCTGTGGGCAGAGATGCCGAAGGATGACGCCGATGCAGATCCACAACTTATGCTTCAATTGATTGTGGTACTAGTCACGAAGGTGGATGCGGAAGTAAAGCTAAGGCTCTGAAAATCATTGGCCAAATCGTTGGCCCATGGCTCCATCACATAGTGGCGCTGGAGGTGGGGCATTGGACGAAGTGACAGAGCCTGCAGCTTTGGATTGGGTGGCGCGATTGAAAAAGAAGATGAGCCAGGTAGAGCCTGTGAAGCGGATGCAGATCAACACTGTCAAACTCACGTGACATCAAGTGCATGCTTTTGGTCCAACAAGGGATTAAATCGCTATATTTAATAAAGTTTGAGGGCTAAGTCATTATCAGTATTTAAGTTTGAGGACTAAGTCATAATGAGTCAAAATTTGAGAACTAACTCGTCCAAATTATAAAGTTGGGAGACTAATTGTGCATTTACGCCTTCAAGAAAGGCTCATAAATTTGACAATGAAGCAGTACAGCCAAGTTCGTCAAAATAAACGTAGGTAGATAGTAGGACTAGAAACATAAAACTGGGAACTTTCTACAATACCCACGGGTACCAATGCCCCCCAATCGTAACCGTTGATCTCGACTTGGCAAAGAAACGAGAAACCGTGTGACTGGGATAACAGGTGAGGGAGGGGAAAGAAAAAAAAGTGATAAAAAATTTTAAAATACAATAAATATTTCTAAAAAGTAAAAAAAAAAAAAAAAAAGTGAAATTTCTTTTTTTAAAAAAAGATTAACTGTAAAAAAAAGTGATAAAATTTAAAAAAGTGAGAAATGCTAAAAAATTGGTAAATTTTTTTAAAAAGCTATTAAAAATAAAAAAAGTGATAAATAATTATAAAATGTAATAAATAATTTTTTATTTGCCTTTTAAAAATATTTGTCAATTTTTTAACATTTATCACATTTTATTTATTTTATCGCTTTTTTATACATTTAATCGCTTTTTTTTTTAATTTTATCGCTTTTTTGTACATTTAATCGCTTTTTCTTACAGTTTATCGCTGAAGTTACCTTCGTTGTGACCGGGTCACGTTCAAGGTACCTTAGATGTGACCCGGTCACTTTGAAGGTAACCTAAAAATGTAACCGGGTCACGTCGAAGGTACCTTCGTTGTAACCGGGTCACTTTGAAGGTAACCTAAAAAAGTGACCGGGTCACCTCGAAGGTACCTTCGTTGGGACCGGGTCACGTTTAAGGTAACCTTCGATGTGACCCAGGGTACCTTCAATGTGACTCGGTCACTTTTTAGGTTACCTTCAAAGTGACCCGGTCACAACGAAGGTACCTTCAAAGTGACCCGGTCACAACGAAGGTACCTTCAAGGTGACCCGGTCACATTTTTAGGTTACCTTCAAAGTGACCCGGTCACAACGAAGGTACCTTCAACATGACCCGGTCACATTTTTAGGTTACCTTCAACGTGACCCGGTCACAACGAAGGTACCTTCAAAGTGACCCGGTCACATTTTTAGGTTACCTTCAAAGTGACCCGGTCACAACGAAGGTTACCTTCACATTTTTAGGTTACCTTCAAAGTGACCCGTCACAATGAAGGTACCTTCCAGGTGACCCGGTCACATTTTTAGGTTACCTTCAAAGTGACCCGGTCACAACGAAGGTACCTTCAACGTGACCTGGTGAAGGTACCTTCGTGACCCGGTCACATTTTTAGGTTACCTTCAAAGTGACCCAACGGGTACACAACCCGAAGGTACCTTCAAAGACCGTGACCCGGTCACATTTTTAGGTTACCTTCAAAGTGACCCGGTCACAACGAAGGTACCTTCAACGTGACCCGGTCACATTTTTAGGTTACCTTCAAAGTGACCCGGTCACAACGAAGGTACCTTCGAGGTGACCCGGTCACATTTTTAGGTTACCTTCAAAGTGACCCGGTCACAACGAAGGTACCTTCAACGTGACCCGGTCACATTTTTAGGTTACCTTCAAAGTGACCCGGTCACAACGAAGGTACCTTCAACGTGACCCGGTCACATTTTTAGGTTACCTTCAAAGTGACCCGGTCACAATGAAGGTACCTTCAACATACCTTCACATTTTTAGGTTACCTTCAAAGTGACCGGTCACAAACGAAGGTCACATTTTAAGGTTACCTTCAAAGTGACCGGGTCAGAACGAAGGTACCTTCGAGGTTACCTTCAAAGTGACCCGGTCACAACGAAGGTACCTTCCACGTGACCCGGTCACATTTTTAGGTTACCTTCAAAGTGACCCGGTCACAACGAATGTACCTTCGACGTGACCCGGTCACATTTTTAGGCTACCTTCAAGGTGACCCGGTCACACCTAAGGTACCTTCAACGTGACCTGGTCACATTTTTAGATTACCTTAAATGTGATCCGGTTACACCCAAGTTACCTTCAACGTGACACTTTTTAGTTTACCTTCAGCGATAAAATGTAACAAAAAGCAATTAAATGTAAAAAAAGGCGATAAAATTTTAAAAAAAGGTGATTAAATGTATAAAAAAATGATAAAATAAAGAAAATGTGATAAATGTTAAAAAATTGGTAAATATTATTAAAAGGCAAATAAAAACTGAAAAAGTGATAAATAATTTAAAAAATTGACTAAATAAAAAAAGCGGTAAAAAAACTGAAAAAAGGAAACATTTTTTTAGAAAATCAATGAAATAAATAAAAATCGATTAAAACTAAAAAAAGTTATTAAATATAAAAAAATGATAAAATATAAACCAACGTGATAAATATTAAAAAATGGGAAATATTTAATCACTGTTTTTTATATTTACTAATTTTTTTTATTTTTAATCACTTTTTTATTATATTTTTCAATTTTTTTATGTTATTTCGCTCCTTCTTTTTTTCACTCCTGTTTTTTATATTTAGGGAATTGTATAGGTTTGGTATCAATGTTTAAGCATTCATAAAATTTTTTATTTATATTTTATCGGTTTTTATATATGTATTCATAAAATTTCTTATTTATATTTTATCGGTTTTAATATATGTAATCACTTTTTTATATTTTTTCTCTTTTTGAAATTTCTGTTTCACTTTCCCCATTACTAAGCGCTTTGTTTCTAATTTCATTCACTTTTTTTAATTTTAAGCATTTTTAAATTTTTAATGGCTTTTTTTCATTTTTAATCACTTTTTTTGTTTTCCAAACGTTTTTTTTTATTTTCTTATATTTAATAACATTTTTAATCACTTTTTTTAATTTTTAATCATTTTTTTCCAAACACTTTTTTTTTTCTCCAAACTTTTTTTTTTTTCCAAATTATTTTTAATTTTAATTTTTTAATAACAATTTTAATCGATTTTTAAATTTTTAATCACTTTTTTGAATTTTTAATCACTTTTTTTAATTTTAATCACTTTTTTGAATTTTTAATCACTTTTTTTCCTTTAATCGCTTTTTTTTCCAAACGCTTTTTTTTTCCACTTTTTAATTGCTTTTTAATCGCTTTATTTAATCTTATTTTTAATCACTTTTTTTAATTTTTAATCATTTTTTTCTCCAAATGCTTTTATTTTTTTCTCCAAATGCTTTTATTTTTTTCCAAACGCTAAAATTTTTTCCAAATCGATATAAAACTAAAAAAAAGTGAATTTTTTTCAAAAAAAAATATGTAAAAAAAAAGTGATAATTTTATTCAAAAAAGTGATTAAATATAAAAAAAGTGATAAAATATATATAAAATATAAGTGATAAATGTTAAAAAATTGGTAAATATTTTTAAAAAGCTATTAAAAACCGAAAAAGTGATAAATAATTCTAAAATGCAATAAATAATTTTAAAAAATGATTAAAAACCGAAAAAAAAAAAATTAACTAAAAAGTGATTAAATTTTAAAACTAAAAAAAAAAAAATTTTTAAATAAAAAAAGTGATACTAAATTTTCAATTTTTTGATTAAATAAATTATCAAAAAAATTGATTACATCTAAGTTATACTTATTTATTTTAATAAAATGCAAATTCATTTTCCTAAATTAATTTATGTGAACTTAATTTATTGCAGTTCACTTAAAAGTTTAGGTATCAATGTTGTAATTTTAACATTTACCTGCTGATATAATTAAATTTACTAAATATGAAAATAACCCATAAACTCAAAACTTAACTGTATCCCTAAACCCAACTCTAACCTTAAAATGGGGAAAGTAAAAAAAAATTTGTGAATATTTTTATGATAATAAAATATATTTTTACTAATATTTTTCGGACAGAATTTGAAAAATTTACAAAAAAAAACTTACATGAAAAAAAATATTTGGACATAAAACAGTGATGCATTTTATTTAAAAAATAACTATTTTATAAAAAGTAAAATCTTCACATGATGAAAAAATTGTTAAGGGTGAAAGTTTTAGTATGTTATTGCATATTATTCTTATAAGAAGTGATTATTCACCTAAATTATACTTTTATTGATAATTCACATGCCAAGAAGTCTAAAAAGTAACTTTAATAATTTTTTATGAATATTTTTAGTTAAACATACTACAAGATGTAAAATTAACCAGAAATAAATCACATAAAAATTGAATTATGTAATTTAAATTTTTTGAAATATCATCCAAAAGGGTTATCTATTAATCATTTTTTTCATTTGCTTTACTAAGTTGATCAATATATGAGTTCCATTGCCATATAAAATAATTTTTTATTAAGTGTATTATTTCATAATTAAATTTTTTTACACCTCTAATTTTTTAAAAATTAATTTCCTTCTTTTTAAAAATTTTTATTCAATAAAATACTTTCTTTCATATTTTTTTTCTCTTACTTTCTCCCCCTGTATTTTCTTTTTCTCATACTTTTTCCCCTTTCTCTGGTTACCTTTCTACGAATTTTTTATTTTTTTTCCTCTCTATTTATTTCTCTCTCCTCCCTCATCTCTATTTTTTATTTCTTTCCTCTCCTCACCTGTCACGCCAGTTAGCCGGTTTGTCTTTTCATCGCCAAACGAAGATTAACGATTAAGATATGAGGGGCATGGGTACCGCCTTTTCGGAGGTGGGTATTGTAGTTTGTTCCCATAAAACTGAATGCAACTTTCAACCCTTTTTAAGTGGTTGAAACCTCTTTAGGCATTAATTTCTCTGGGAAAGCCAAATGGAATAAAGAGCATCAAAAGTAACTAAAAGAAAATCTTATGAAGAAAAATGCCCTAAAAAGAGACAAAGCAGGTGGTACAATATGGATATCCACCTTACTCATTTTTTACCTTCATTCCTTAAACAAAAAGACCAAAAATTTTTAAAAAAAAAAAGAAGAAAGAAAAAGAAAAGCAGCAACAAAAAGCTAAACCTTCGAAGAGACTATTGGAAGTTTTCTTTAATTTTTTTTCGTATTTTTCAAAAGAAAACAACTTTTGAGCCCTTAAACAGATAATGACCATAATTATTTTTTTAAAATAATATTGAGAAACTAGCTACAAGATTCCGTCTAATATTTGCCCATAAATTTGTATCCTTAATTTTTTAAAGCGTAACAAGTTATGTCCAATTTCTCTTCTTTTATCTTTCTCTACCGAATTTAACAGCACCACGTCTTGGGTGTATGTTGGGCTCCAATCCCAAACTGAATATTGCGTTTTTGGATGTTTGGGCTGGGCTGAACTGGCTTTTACCTTTGCCAATTTATCTTTGAGAGGCCTCTTGCCTCGGCCTAACCGCTATCTATAATATGCATATTTTACAAGGAAAAAAATAAGAGAGCATAAAAGGGCACCATCATACATCCAAAAATAGTCTTTCTCAGAATGTCACTTAGTTCTTTTTTCTTTCCCTCTTGAATCTATGAATAAAATTTTCCCAACAGAATGAACAATGGAGATGGGCTTTGATTAGAATGTTAATGAAAAGTAGCCAAGTAGTGAGGGCGGCCCCTAACAACAACTGCTTCATAAGGGCAGAAAGAATCAATATGGTAAGAAGAGTTCCAAAATGAAATTGGACAATGATAATCGACCTGATTATCCCAATATTCTTCTTTGTAATAGACTAGAATGTTTACTTGGTTTGCAAAATGTCACCACATCAAGTGTGCCGGCCGACTGCTTTGCCACAGAGCAAGGCATTGGAAGGGATGTCATATTCATTGGCGAGATTGGGAGTTGGATTCCAGACTTTGAGATACAACTGCTGTCCAAGGTACTGCCTGTCCCATGACGCAGACCTCAGGTTCCACATTCCTTGGTTGTCCAATGACACCAAAATCGCAGTCCAAGAATTAGGATACACCTGCCAGGAACCAAGCAAGATCAGATGTAGATCTGGTAAAGGATCTTTTAACTTTGTACTATGACTCAGGCCTCCTGTGCCAAACCAGTTGTTCATTGTAAATCACTATGGCGAAAGAACATCGATTGGATAGTTAACTTCAATTGCCAAATGTTAGAAGATCATAGTTTTCCAAGAATATTATGCAGACAAATAATGAAGGGAAGCAACTATGAGACATTTGAAATCTAGCTCATAAAAAATCACTATGGAGTTTTCTGCAAAAGCTTGTTAGGAAAATGCAGATAAAGGATAGCTGGAGAAAGTTGAAAAATATGAAAGAACTCGAAGCTTAGTTCAGATTACCTGTGTGGTGTGCCTTGTAAGAGCATCATCTAGATTGTAGGTGCTTCGCTTTGCTGCTGACCACTTCCCATTTCCAAAACTGTCCACATCACACCATAAGAGATAAGAACCAACACAGCCAGCCAGTACACAAGAGTTCAAAATTCGGACAGTTCCTCACCCAACAACCCAAAAATCATAGCCATCAAGATGCCATGATTGGATGGCATTTTTGTTGTTCTCAAACACGACTTCAATGAATTCATGCAGAGAAACCGGGATGACAGAGGTAGCTAGAGTTGGAGCAGCATTGGATGGAAGGCTTTGCAGGGAATTCGTGCTGAACACTCCAGGGATGTTGAAGAAATCAGCAAGCTTCAAGGGAGTATCAGGATTGATATAGGAAATGCTATTGACTGCATAACGCTGCTTTCCATTTATCAAAGGGTCTGAGTTGGCCAAGACAATTGTCCTGGTTATATTGATCTTCCCATAATGGAATGATCCCTGTGGATTAGGCCTTGCAGCATTTGATGTCAAATTCCACCTGAAGGAGAAGATGCCATAACAATATCAAGCAAGTGACATTTTAGGTATATGCGTATGTACATATGTGTGTGTGTGTGTGTGTGTGTGTGTGTGTGTGTGTAGACCTGTAGGTTCTGGCTTGCTGCATTGACCAATCAGCATCATCACTAGGAGCAGCAGGCGCTGGTCCAGAAACTGGGGTCCGAGAGTTGGTGTAGTGCAACACTGAAGTTGAAGTTTGAACAGACTCGGTAAATTTTGTAGATGCAACAATATAGTAGTCTTTTGGAGGCTGATCCAAGGCAACCAAGACAGAAACAGATTGACCCACATGAATGTCAAGGGAGTCATAAGTGTTCTGGACCACATTAGACCCTTCACACTCCACTAACTTCAATCTGTGACCTTGGATCCTAAAGTTTAATGTGCTTGTTAATCCAACATTTGAGACCCTGAACATGTAAGTCTTTCCTGAAAGCAGAACAAGGTTTCTAGTCAGTAATGAACAAGGTTTCGACAAAAGCCCGAAGAAAGACTTCGAAGCTAATTGAAAGTATTGAATCCACTCTGACAGGAGCAGTTCAGAGAAACTAAGTAACCTTGGTCACCACTAAACGTGTTCTGAGCCTGGCCATTTATGAGGACTCCATCGGGAGGGGGCAGAGATTTTCCGGAGTCTAAAGTTTGTTGCAGTGTCTGTAATCAAGATAAAAAGTATAAACTGTAAAGAACTGTGTATGTATCATATATGACAAATGCACTAATGAAACAAAGCTTGGTAAGTCAAAACTAAATAAGCTAGCTATACTAAGTTGGAGCAGAAGGACAACGGAGATATTGGAGGAATCTAAGTGTAAAAGGCTAACCTTATGGCTAGTCTTGCGCCAGTCACCGATAAGTAGAGTGAAATCCGCGGCTGGAGGTGGATAAGGGACTGGGATTCTAGGCCTTGCGTAGACATTGATAGCTCCAAATCCACCAGCAGCTTTATGCATAACAGTTGATGGGAAATATGTGTAAGAACCAATCTGATCCTTGGGCTGGAACTTGTAGGTGAAGTTGGCGTTTGGTGAGATGGGGCAATTGGTTCCCAGCACACCATCCTGCCATGAGTTCTTCCTTTGTTTAATCCCATTCCTGTTGAGAGCAAACAAGTAAACAAAAATGTCGGCAATCTTGAAATCCTTGTCACAATCTTGAACTGTTCATCTAGCCGACTAGAGTTCAAATTCAGAAGTACAGAGACAAGGCAGAGGTGTTTAACCATGTCAACAAAAGTGGCTGGTCAAGCTTGTTAATGAGGTTGAGGATGATATTGTCATTGGTCACCACATCAAGCCTTGGTCCAGGAAACTGGCCATTGATCAGAATAACCTTGAGAAAAGCAAAAGTAGCAGCTTAGGATCAGGGCCAGAAGCAAAAACCCAGGTAAAAAGCCTTATGAAGAAACCAGAAACAGAGACATTAGATAAGAGAGAAACAGAAACCTGCTGGGGAACACCAAGAGGAGCGAGAGTGCCATAAGTGACAGTCCAAGTGTAGAACCTGTAAGGGTCATCTGCTCTCACCAGACCCAGAAGTGCCAGAACCCCACAAAGTAGAGGTAAGAGCACCTCTCCTTTTCTTCCCATTTCTGCCTTCTGCAAGGTCTAGACGTCTAACAAACCGAAAAATGGACAAAACATAGAAGAGTACTTCTGTTCCACCGTGTCGTGCCGCTAAAAAAGCACCAGATCTAAAAACTTGAATAGCAAACGCGGCATTGGTTATGGTTGACAGAACATAATTCAGTGACAGGATTTGATAAAAATCCAACTGGGCCAAAAAAGCCTACCCCAGCAGTTAGTTTATGATTGGGAATCTGGAATTTTGCTGGCCAACTTTTCTGCAAGTTTCTTTAAGGGGGGAAAACTCAATTAGGGACGCCGCACCGCCCAAAGTCAAACTAAGACAAGCTTTCTTGACTATTGATAATTCTGCCACTAGTATTTTTCATTTTCTTCATTTTGGTCCTACGAGATTTATTCTCAATAATTGTATCCTTAATCTAATGTCCTTACATTTTTCAAATGCAAACTGTTTCACTGTTAGTTAATCAGAGGGCACTGCTAATATTTTATGCCCTACAGTATGACTCATCATATCCATTGTAAGATTGAGAGGAGAAAATGCAATAAATGAGAGTAAAATTGTTAACAAGCAGGTTTTGATAAACTAACGAGAAATTGGTCTGAGACGAGTATGAGATTGGGAGCCACATTTTCTGTATGCTACTAATTATTAGTGCCTTATGTGTAAAAGTAAAAAAAAAATTGAGAATGGCCAGAATTGGCGCAGGACAAGTTTTGCCCCCTGTCGGTGAAGAATGGCCCTTTGTTTCTATAATGTGGTTTGTCCTTTAGCGTGCACTTTTACCAATAAAAAATCCGCGTGAAATAATTACTCCTATAAGGGTGGCCCTCACGGTTGCTGTAAATCTCTAGCTGTGGGTTTTAAAATATCGTGAAAATACGATTAAAAAGTTGACTTCTACTGACTTGAGTCATGCGAATAAAAATTGAGTTATAATGAGGTTATGGTTTTTTTATGACTGTTAATTATTATGAATCCTTGAATTTTACGAGATGTAAGGACTCAAGCCCACTATTCGAATGACGCTAATTATTAATCATTTCAATAATTTTTTTAAAAAAATTAAGTTTTATGAATATTTTTATACTCATTCAAGAAAATTAAAAATTAATTTAAAAAATCTAAATTTTACAAATATTGGTTAAAACTAATTTTTTGGAATTCTTTATATATAAACTTTTAAAATAATCACGGTTGAGAAAAATTTTCTCAATAACTCATCACACATGGTGAAATAACAAATAAGATCAAATAAATATATACAAATTTAATAAGGTTTGACTCTTAACTAACATAAATTCACAAATAAAAGAAATCTACTTAAATAAATATGAAGATTATAGTATAAGTATGCTTTTTTGTGCTTACCTTGGTATATGGATTCGGAATCCTTTACACACTACTGACAATCTCAATATCTAACTTTCATGCAATTATAAGATATGAGAATTACAAAAAATTTTCTATTTCACTCTTCTCCGCTTTCATACCTTTATCCCTTTTAAAAATCCTCATATTTTACCTATCCACCACATTATCTTTTCTCTCATATTCAAAACCGTAACAGGTTACACACAAACACTAAATAAATACGAAAACTAAACTTGAAGAATATCTAACTATGAAACATAATCACACTCCAGTTAATACACAAAACATTGCTTTCCAACTATATAACTAATATTCTTCAAATTTGAGCCAAAATATCCAACAATCTTTAGTTTGGTTCAAATTGTTTACTATGAACATGAACACTACTAACAACAATAAAAACATAATCATTACTAACACAAACACGATCATAGACACATACACCATGAACATCGCTAAAACATGAATAACAACGAACACAAACAACTATAAATAACATGAACATGACTTCAAATACTAACATCACGAATACCAATGCACATGAGCAAAAGTCTTTAATCTTTAAAGTTGTACAAGGTCATTGAGACATCGCTAATACTATATCATATCAGACACCAAGCCGTTGATGTCAAGCTGAAATCGCTGCCAAACTGCAACATCAATAGAAAGATTTCGTAGGCTCCACCCTCCACTGACCAATCTTTAAACTTCATATCAGCTACAATCAGAACACTTCACCATACTAAGAACAAACCACTTGCTCCACCATACCACAATCAAATCATAAGCTATGATACCATTTATTAGGAAAAAAATTTCCAATCATTCATCATGTGCATTAAAACAATAAATAAGATCAAACAAGCACATACAAATTTAACATGATTCGACTATTAACTAACTTACATCCACGAATCAGAGAAAGTCACTAGAATAAAATATGAATATTACAATAGAAGTTTGCTTTTAGTGTTAATGTTGGCCAATGGATCCCTTATTTACTATTGTCAATATCAATATATTGGCATCACATAATTACAAAATATGAGAATTACATAATATTTTTCGCCCTATTCCTCTTCACTTTTAAACCTTTCTCAGTTTTGAAAATCTTCACATCTTGCTTCTGTGACAATGTTCTATCATCCTCAAAACTCTAACACAACGTTTCTTTCCATATGTTACATATAAACCTAGACAAATAGAAAAACTAATTAATACACAATACTTTGCTCCCTAAGTATATTTCTCTTCAAATTTGAGCAAAAATATCCAACAATCACTTTATATAAAAAATAATTAATAGTAATTCATTTTCAAAAATCACTTTAGTGGCAATAAATTTGAATTTATCTATGTGAAAAAAAATACACCCAGTTCGTTTTAACTTAAGTCAATTGACTTAAAAAATGGCTTATTTTTATTCTTATTTCTTTTTTACATGAAACTAATTTTAATTAAAATCTAATGTTATGTAGCTACAATAATCTATTGAAAATATATATTTTTTGTAATCTTACTAAATTTTTGTGAATTTTTTTAGTTTAAGGCATTAAAAAAGAAAAATTTATAAAAATTTAATAACATCATGAAAATTTACTTTCAAATGGATTATTACAACTACTTAATATTGGCTTTCAAGTAAATTTGATTTTAGGTAAAAAAATATAAAAGTAAAAATAAGTCAGTTGACTTCAGTTAAAATGAATTGACTATAACCTTCTACCGCTTTTAGGAGATTAACACAAATACAAGCAAATATGCAATTATTAGAGGAAGATTTACATATATTCAAATTCATATCTAGCCACCAACTTGCTTTCTCAGTGTCGAAAACTAAGAGAAAAAAAATTCAAATAAAACAAGACAACAAGATTATTTTCTAAAAAATCAAATTGACATATATAGTCGAGCGAAAATTAAAACTTTTATTTTTTCTTCTGTGTTATGGAACATGTAGAAATCAAAAAAGTGGAAGGCTTTTTCTTTTTCTTTTTCTTTTTTGGTATTTGAGGATGAGGACCATGAGGTCAAAGGAAACTGAGAAATTGAATATTGAAACTCCAGGTAAATGTAACAACTATAAGTCCTAATTAATTGGAGCAAGATTTTGATTGTTACCAAGATGGTTTAACTGTGACAAGCACCACATTTATAGTTTCAGTTTTAGAAAATATGGAAAAAATCTAAATGATAGCAAAAGGCTTACAACCAATTTGTTTTAACATAAGTCAGCTTAATAAAAAATAAATTATTTTTATTTTTATATTTTTTTAGCATCAATTTCATTTAAAAGCAAATATTATGTTGATATAATAATCCATTGAAAACAAATTAAATTTTTACAATATTATAAGAGCCATTTCATTTTAACTTAAGTTAATTTAATAAAAAAATTACTTATTTTTATTTTTATATTTTTTACCCGGAACTAATTTTATTTAAAAATCCAATATCATATAAGTATAATAATCCATTGAAAAGCTATAATTTTTATAATCTCACTATTTTTTTTTTTATGATTTTTAATTTTTTTAGGCATTAAAAATAAAAAATTTATGAAAATTTAATAACATTATGAAAATTTACTTTCAAATGGATTATTGTATATATATAATATTGGCTTTTAAATAAAATTAGTTATAAGTAAAAAAAATAAAAATACAAAAATTGTTTTGAATTAAGTTAAAATGAATTAGCTAAAATTTTTATGAATTTTTTCCTTTTAATGAGTATAAATATAAAAAAATCATAAAAATTTCATATCATCATGAAAATTTACTTTCAATTGGATTATTAAATTTATATGATATTTATTTTTAAATAAAATTGGTCTCAGCTAAAAAGGATATAAAAATAAAAATAAATTATTTTGAATTCAGTTGAGCTGAGTTAAAATAAATTGGCTCCTAATTTGGACCAAACAAAAAGAGTTCTAAACAATATAAGTGGTCCATGAAGGGGTTACCTTCTACAGATGACTTCTTTCTGACCCGTACTTAATGTTAATTCTTAAGATGTTAAGATGAATAAACTTTATTGATTTTCTAATTAAATAGTGTTTAGAATCTCAACATAGGTAATTAATGTTTGTTGACTTGTTTCCTGTCACCTTAACAAACTACGAAGGAGAGAGTGAATTGTATTCACACTTTGCGAGCTAACGTAATATGAGTTCAAGCTCTCTAATAGGTAAAATCGCGTTCTACATTTCCAAGTTTGCGAATTTCACTATTTGGAATAAAAACTCTTACTTTTTTTAGATGTGAAAGCTCTGCTATTTGTCAGAATAAGTGTGAGGCTTAAATGTTTGTGCTAAATTTTAGTTAAGTTTTTTTATTAAAATAATGCTACAAGCATTTGAAGTTTAACTAATTAATAATCATTACAATAAATTCTTTTAAAAAGTAATTAAATTTTCTCTTTTTTATATACTTAAAAACATCTTCAAGTATATCAAGGTATGAGAGATTACCTATGAAAGTTAAGAGGAAATCTACTTACTTCTTAAGACCTAAAAGATGTCAAGCCACAAATTGATAGTATCTGTGCACAGTGCACCCAATGGAATTTGATTCCTGATTAGGGTTGTAAGTACCATACCTCCTACCTGTTAACCAAAAGCTGCAGACATTAATTAAGCTTTTAAATAGTGTTGCCTACTCTTTAGCTCATTTTCTTAAATAAAAATAGTAATTAAATATATTAATAGGCTAGCTAAAGATCGTAATCTTCTTTGATATATGCTTTTATAAAGCAAATTTTGTAATTTCCACTTGATTTGCGACTTATTGTCAAGGAAGTTCGCTCATGACATTTATTTTAGTGTCTCTCTATACAAAAAATGAGATGTAAACTTCCGACACAAACAAGAAACTCCCAAATAAATTAAATCAAATTCAATTAAACTACTATCATAACCCATTAAACGGAAGTTATAATTGTTTTAAAATGAGATAGTATCACATGATGTTTCAAGGAATGAGGTTATACAGTGAAGGATAATCTATTTTTAGGAACTCAATTACAATGTCACAATATTCCAAAAGGTATATTCTATCCAAATAGCTAACACGTGTGAGTTTATTATGTAACAATTAAGTATTAGCAGGAGACAAAATTGTAAAATATGTATATTGACTATTATAAAGTAAAAGGTGAAAGGAATAAATATTACATTTCATATTCTACAAGCAATTGTGCATGAAATGAGAAAAGTGAATGTGTAGCACACAAAAGCCGCAAGTTATCATAAAACACTAATCTATGAGGAAGTTGAGTTTGCAATGTAAGAAAATTATATGTGTGCAACAGGAGGCATAAAATGAGGAAAGTTATATGTGTGCAATAGGTAGCATAAAATGAGGAATAAAGATTACATTTCATGTTCCGCAAGTAATTGTGCATGAAATGAGGAAATTGAATGTGTAGCACACAAAAACTACGAGTTATTGTGAAACTCCAATATATGAAAAAGTTGAGTTAGCAATGTAAGAAAATTATATGTATGTAATATGAAGCATAATGTAAAGATTATATGTTCAAGACAAATGCAATTTCAAATTCAATCATAAAATGATGTGGCAATCGATGATGTTTGAATAGGTACATTGCTATAATGTCTTTTCTCATTACAATATGATAAAGCAGGTGAGACTATGAATGAACATTAGATCATGGGTAAGAAAAAGGCAAGATGGATTAATAGGAAACCTTCACATGAGTGAAAGACAAAGCAACATAGAGTAATAAAAGTGTAATTAATTGCAGAATACAAAAAAGAAAAAAAAACTAAGAGCACAAACTTTTACTCCATGAAGTATTGAAAATAATTAATAGTATTGTATAGCCAACCTCAGAACGAACCAGGCCGAAATAAAGGTAAAAAAAGCCAAGGAACATGACGAGAAAAAAACCAAAAAGAATATATTAGTAACCATATTACTTGAGCAGGCCGAGCCAAAACCCATATAAGCAATAATTTGGAGCCAACATATGCATGTTTGAAAACAAAGCATTAAATAATTAAGTAACTGAAAAAAATTGAGATTCCGGCCGAAATAATATGCAACCCCAAATCCATGTACATGAATTAAATAGTTACAAAAACAAGCCGGTTCAACCAATTAAGTGAAAAAGTTTGGAACCTGGCCTAGTCCATCGTATATTAATTGTTGGGGTGACCCAACACAATAAAGACATACCCAATTGCTTTAAAGTGCACCCGTACATAGACAAGGAAAGCTGGCCCAGCCCACTTTGTTTTAGAAACTGGCAAAATTATTAGCCGACCCGATCTAGTTTGTTTTTAAACCAGCTCACATTTCATTGGAATCCAAACCCAAATTCCCCTTAAAAATGTTAAGACAAATTATCCTAGTTCATAACCCCACTCTGCATTTATTCCATTAGAAACGTCACATAAAAATTAAGTAAAGTTAATTTATTCCGTAACCATAACAAAAGGGGAAAAGGGAACATAACAGTAAGAAATCATAACAATAATCGGGCCGGCCTAATCTTATATGTGTAGAAAGTGTGTAGGGGCCATTTTAATTAGCCAACGGGGCAGGAAGAAAAAACAGAAAAAAGGATAAACACAAGAAACATCGGAAAAAAAAATACATTAGTGGTCATAAACAATATACGGGCCGGCCCAAGAAGTATATAAAATTAATGAATTAATTTGAAGTCCAATCTTGTTTGTTTAAAAACCATGCCCAACCACCCCCCCTCCCCCCCCACCCCCCAAAAAAAAAGCGGATGTTAAAAAAATTATTTGCGGCACCCAAAACGTATATACGTATATGTAATAAAAGTCAAGGCGACCATAGATTAAATTTTTGAAATAAGAATGCAAAGAACAAATATTTAAGGGAGAATTACAATTTGCCTAATGAGGTTTACCATAAATTACACTTTCCCCCTTATGTTTCAGAAACCTTTTAAAAGCTCCTAAAGTTTTAAGAAACCTACACTTACCCCCTATAATCATTTTTTAATATTAAAATCAATGAATTAATTACACTTTGAGACCCAAACTCTAATTCTTATTTAAATTTTCTCCTTAACATATAAATTATTTCATTACTTGTCATTTTCAAATAATAGAATATATATATATATATATATACATTGTTCCTTTCAGTTAAAGTCACACTATCTCCCAATTATTTTTTTAATGATTATATTTTTATTTATTTTTCATTATTTGTACATTTTCTTATCTTTATATTTTTAGTTTTTAAAATATTTCTAACTAAGGATATCATTTTTATTTTAAAATTGATTGTATTTATTTATATGTTTCTATTTGGAAGCTTTACAAGCATCCTCATTTTTGTTTTCAAAATTTATTATGGTAACTATTAAATCTAAAATCTAAGAAATGATAAGGCTTATATTTACAATAATATGAAAACTTCAAAATTGCTTTCATTTCAATTAATACATAATTAGTCATTTTGTTAAAAATTTAGTTTTATATATATATATATATATATATATATAATATATAATTATATATATACATATATTTATTTAGTTGTTTGGCAAGAAGGTCTTATCCAACAATATGCTTATTGATTATTTTATTTTATATATTCATTGATTAATTAATTATTTTTTAAGAAGTCAGCACTCCATCCGTTTCACAATTAATGGTCATTTAACCTTTTTTTGACTAAAATTTGACTTAAATGTATTCACATTAATTTATATTATAATTTTTTAAAAAAATTATATTTATAACTTTTTTTTTTTTTTCTAAAGTCTTTAAAATATCATTTTCATATAAAAAATTTATATTTCTATAAGAAATTTTAAATGAAAGAAAATTATAAATTAATTATTATGAATAGTAAATAGGACGAGCTTTGCGAGATGAAAAGAGTAATATGTTTTTTTTTTATTTCTTTAACTAAAAAATAAACTAGCCTTTAGAATAATGGTGATGGCTATAAAATGGAATACAACAAAGAGCAATGTTGTTCATTGAATAGCACCATCTCTTGAGCGAGAATAATGACAAAGAATACTTTTTAGAAGAATATAAATATGAATAGTTGGTGAGTTGTAACCTAAAAGATAGTAATCTCTTAGTAATCTCAAGTTTACTTGACATAAAAGATGAAGCCAAAAAATTATGACTGGAGGCCATCTAAGTGTCTGAGAAATTATTAAATAATCAATAAACATTTTGTTGAACAAGACCTTATTACAAAACAATTAATTAATGAATAAATATATAAAATTAAATTTTTAACAAAATGGAAAATTATGTATTAGTTGAAATTAAAGTGATTTTGAAGTTCTCATATTATTATAAATATATACCTTATCATTTCTTTGATTTTAGATTTAATATTTATTATAATAAGTTTTGAGAAAAAATGAGGATGCTTGTAAAGCTTCCAAATAGAAATATATAAATAAATAACTACAATCAATTTTAAAATAAAAATGATATCCTTAATTAGAAATATTTTAAAAATTAAAAATATAAAGATAAAAAATGTACAGATAAGGAAAAATAAATAAAAATATAATCATAAGAAAAAAATAATTGGGAGATGGTAAGTTAAAAGGAAACAATATATATAAAAATGTATTATATTATATTATTTGAAAAAGACAAATAATGAAATAATTTATATGTTAAGGAGAAAACTTAAACAAAAATTAGAGTTTAGGTCTTAAAATATAATTAATTCATTAGTTTTAATATTAAAAAATGAGTATAGGGGGTAAGTGTAGCATTCTTAAAACCTCAGGGGACTTTTAAGAGGTTTTTGAAATAGGAGAGAATACATTATAATTTAGGGTATACCTCAGGGGAAAATTGTAATTCCCCCAGCATTTAAAGTAGGGTAAATAACTTAAAATCCCTAAAAAAAATTGAAAAAAATATAATTGTAATCATGTTTGTGGACCAACAATGATCTTTAATTTTTTTGAAAATTTACAGTGAAGGGTATGCAGTATGTGGTATAATTTTTTTTTTTTTTGCAAATTCACATTTTTTTACACAAAATATCACAATATATTATGATATTTTATATACTGCTAAGCTTTTGTGTATATTTTATCAATTTTATTATGGTATATTGCTGTATTTCACATAGTACATACCATGCTGAGGTGAGATATTTTTTTTTCATTTTACAGCAAAGTATTATACATAAATATAAGAAATGATAAAATATAATTAAATACACATGTTTATTTTTATTTATAGACAAAATTTAATCAGAATTAGAACAAGCTAGGGATTAGAAATAAATATATTGCTTTTGCAAACAAACTATGATGAAAGTATTATACTTTGAGCCACATAGGAACTCGATATGACATTATAAAATGTATTGTTATTATTAGAGTATTTTTTTTCTTTGTCATGTATAAATAAATTAGTTCTTTTCATCAAATTATATTTGATATTTATGGTGTTCTACATATTTATTTTTTTATCTTTTTTTTTTCATATAAAAATATTACCTTCCATAAATATTTTATTCATATTTAAAAAATTATGATAAAAATAATTAGAACGCATGTATTGTGAAATCGATAACGATATGCACAATAAACCATATAATATACCTATAATTTATGATGTGTGGTATGTCTGACGGAAATTGTATTTAATACTTTGCGCCAAATTTAGATCTTTTAATAAAAATTGGAGTTTCTGGTCATTAAGCTAGATCTTGTCTACTGGTGGCCCTTAAATTGTACATATGCAGAAACGAAAAACAGACAGCTGAGAAAACCAAAGCCCCATGTGTGATTGAATTGAACACGAGACAAGAACCAAACTTTCATTGCATCTGAAGGCCAAGAGGCAGATTTCGCCCGTTTCTCTATGTTCTCATCTAATCCCCACCTCTGAAATTACACAACTACCCCCACCACATGGCCAACGAAATTTCACTGCGAAGAAAAACAGAAAAAAAAGAGAGAACAAAAAAAAAACCATCTGTCCAATAGAAGCGCACTTCTCAAAATCCCCAACAAATCTCAATCCCCCGGCCTGAGTTGCCTTTAACAAGTACACACCAAACCCAGTTCAGCTAGGCTTCTACCTTGCCATGCAAATTGTTAGGATCTTTTTTTATTAGGTTCTTTTTCATTTTTTTTTTGGCCACGCCACATGCCCTATTTCCCTCAACTCATTGCTCATCGAACACATCAATCTACAACCTTTTGACATACCAAAGAGACCAGAAGGCCAAAAAAAAAAAAAAAGAACTTCCTGAAAATAGCCCCAGCAGAACCACCAACCATCGAGAAAAAAAAAAGGTAATCTTTTTTTCGTACCCTCTACATGACCGTCGTATCTCGACTCTGCATCTCTCTCCCTTGTTACGATTTGTTGGCCTATAACGTATGACCCATCACATGTTTTCCTATGTGTGTCACATTTTTGCCTTCAATTTTGCATCTTTTGGTTACATTGCTGCTGCCATAGTCGTCATCGTCCCGCCTGCGCCAAAGTAAAGGCCTTTCCTTTGGGTACACAATAAATGTACACACTATAGAGTATAGTGGAGAACAATTCTTCGATTCCGGGTTTTAATTGGGTTTTTACTAGGGAATTTAAAGGCATTAATTTTATCTTTTTTGGCTAGGATTCGTTGCATGTTTTTTATGGTATGTGATTTTTTCACTTGCTTGTTTTTCATCTGGTGTTTGGACCCACTTGTGCATGTCTTGTGTTTCAGTGATCTGGTTCTGGTTTTTGTATAATGCGAGTCCCTTTGAGCGTTTGTTCCTGACAAATGTTCAATTCAACCAAGATTTTGCTAATTATGTTAGGGTTTATGATTTGATTATGGTCGTGGGTCTTTGTGGGTTCTGGGGTTTCAGCTGACTATGTCTTGCAGGAGTTTATGCGTTTTGAGCTTATTTTTATCGTCTGCTTCTGTTGGATCAATTATTAACATGATATGATAGGGGCGATCTATTCTAGAAATTGCAAATATGGTGCAGATATTGTACAATTTGCTTGGAGAAGCGTTGGGAGAACGTTTTTTTCCAGGCCTTGTTGCAGGACAAACTGAGTGTATTTTGACTGGTCAAGATAATTTAAGAAATGTTTCGCTTAATTAAATGAGTCCTTTACCCAGTAGAATCGAGGGAAAGGAGTATTACTAATTTCAACTTCTCAGGACACTTGGAATGCCATATTAGTACTAGTTGGATTGATAATCGCAGAGCTGTTAGTCTTGTTTCTGTGAACACTAGATTCCGGATATGCAATTTCAGTTTGCTTCTTGAGAAGAACTTGCAATGCATGCAAAATGTTGTCTTATACGTTGGGAAAATCTTCTCTGAAAAGGAAACATATATCGGTTCAAATGATGAATTACCATGCAGGAGGGGAGATGTTTTGCGAAATTAGAGGCATGCCTAATCCCAGTGGTTGGGAATCTGCAGGCTATATTTAGGCATATGTTTAACTTTATGTACATATTTCATCTTTTGAAAATTTTTGAACATTATTGACCTTTGTACTAAAGAAGTCATTCATTGCTAGAGTGATTAAGTTCCTGTTCAGCTGCTCATTGGGTACTTAGTTGTGTTCTTTTGGTGATAGTAATTAGTATATATTGGGCTGATTCTGGTTGGCTGCTTAGAGTTTTTGTGTCCACTACTATTTGTGAACTTTAGTTTGTGATTTAGAAAATACTCTTTGAACTCTGGGCTCCTTAAAAAGTTAATTTCCTTGATTAATTTATTTATCCTTCTTTTTTTTGATAGAGAAAGCTTGCTACGCTGCACAACAACGTGTATGTTATTAGTGTGGCCGGTCCATTTAGTTATATGAGAGAACTGATGCAGATGCCTGTTCTGGTAAATTTTCTCTCTAAAAACTGAAAATTTTGCAGCATTATATCAGTTTCCATGAGGTGCCATGTTATTCGAGTTCAAATTTTTGTTACTTGATTATATTTCATTCTTATTGGTGATCATGATGGGAAGCAAAAGAGAGCTGACTATTTGGTTTGTTCTTCCTGGATAATGAATTTGAACTTCACTAAGATAGCAGCTTATATAAACTCTCTCTCTCTCTCTCTCTCTCTCTCTCTCTCATATTTCTCATATTTTCTTAATTTTGGCATTTTCATTCAATTTATTGTTTTTCCTTTTCACCCCATATTTCATTATTTGCCACGTATCTGTCACCTATAACATGCTTGTTGGACTGTGTTGACATGTTTGTTGAAGGCTATTTTGGCCCTGATAATTTAGTCCTAGAAAAAAAGGGTAGAAGAAAAAAAAAAGAAAAAGAAAGTGAAGGCCTTCTAAACTGCTGATGGCATTTTTATTTTTGCCCCTTTTTCAGTTCAATTTGGGATTTTGACAATGTTTCTATAATCAGGATCATATGCAAACCATGGAAAATACTCTTTTTATTTCTTTCTTTCTTTTCTTTCTTTTTTCTTTTTGTATTGACCAATTCTTTTTGGGGTTAATTTGCTTTTTTGACAGGAAGGTTACATAGCAAATAATTAGTGATCATATTCAAAACATACCACCACAAAGATTTCTGCATGAGTTATGGAAGTGCTACCTTGTTCTGGTGTTCAGTACGTTGGTGATTCTGATTGTGCTCCAAAAAGTTCAGGCACATCTTTTTGTGGAGATGGAGAATCAAGTAGCTTTCGTCATGATGGGGAAGTTGAAGAATCAGATGGAAAAATGAATGAGTTGCTGGAAAATGTTGAAGGGAGCATCGTGAAAAAGGAGGAGGGAGTTCAAGGGACATTAGATAAATGTCATTCTTCTGGAAATGTTGGTGAATCTTCCTATGATGATTATCAGTTGGAGGGCCAAAAATTGTCTTCGGGCTTTCATGAGTTTGATGATGATGATGTGAACACGGAGAACTTTTGTACAGGACCTTTTCTAGCCTCTGAAAACTCTCATTTAATTGTGGATACAATTGAAAGTGAGTCACCAAGGAACAATAGGGATGGGGAGTCATCTCTTTCAGAGCCCAACTGGGTGGAAAGTGATGAATCTGTGGCATTGTGGGTTAAGGTAGCTTTTCATTTTTATTTTAGGTTCCTACCATATTCTGTTTCTGCAATTTGAATTTATGGTTTTGATTCAAATTATTTGAGACAGTTTAATGGTTTAAGAATTTGCTGTTAGATGCTCAGTTACTCTATGTATCTCTTCTTTTCTAATGATGTACGTTTTCCTACCTTTTCTCATGTGATTCTTTTGAACCTGATTCTATCATTATCATTCAGTGAATGCTTTATGAACACATTTGGTTATGGTAGGACTACCATTTATAGTTGTCAGCATTTTATGACCAATGAATAGGAGAAAAGTGAGCTGAGTATATGCTGATCTTAATTCTTTCCTTTTTTTGGAAACCAACTATAGTGGAGGGGGATATGGCAAGCAGGAATCAGATGTGCAAGGGCTGACTGGCCATTGTCTACGTTGAGAGCAAAGCCGACTCATGATCGAAAGAAATATCTGGTGATATTTTTTCCTCATACAAGGAATTATTCTTGGGCAGACACACTGCTTGTTCAGTCAATTGAGGAGTTTCCTGAGCCTATTGCGTATAGGAGTCATAAGGTTGGATTGAAAATGGTCAGAGATTTGGCAGTTGCTAGGCGATATATTATGCGAAAGCTAGCTGTTGGCATGCTCAACATAGTTGATCAGTTCCATTCCCAGGTAAGGATGCTTTGTTGTCTCCACATTAGAGTTGGATGGGGTACTTAGCCTGGTATCTATTTGGATATTCTTAAGAAAGGGGAAAAAAGTCTATGCCAAAACCATTGGTATTAGCTTTGGGGTTTTGGCAACCAATCAGGCTTAACTTCTGCTTTCTCTGTTATAAAATTCGAAATGTGAGAAATTAAAGAGGAAAAGCATATATCAAGAGCTCTGTTGTAATAAATTGAAGTCCTATGAGCAGTGGGCCATAATGGCAGTGTGCTCTGTGTGAATGTTCCTCAGAACTGTTCATGCTTTTCTTTATCATCTCTATTAGTCCTTACGAGACATCTATTCTGACTTGTGCAGGCTTTGATAGAAAGTGCTCGTGAAGTTGCTGTGTGGAAAGAATTTGCTATGGAGGCTTCACGTTGTAGTGGTTATTCTGATCTTGGGAGGATGCTGTTGAAGCTTCATAGTGTATATCTTCACTCAACTTCACTAGGCCCAAGTTCCAAAGTGATGAATGAAATGACCTAAATTTCTTAGATAATTAATTGCCATCTCTGCTGCATTTTCCCCTGAATGAGACCCTTCATAATGATTTTTTGTGGGAGGGTGATTGTGGTGAGTAATTAATGGCAATTCTTCTTCGCAGATGATATTGTCATCCTACATGAATTCTGATTGGGTGGAAAATTTGTCTGTTGCCTGGTCCCAACGATGTCAGAATGCATGCAGTGCTGAAGCAGTTGAATTGTTAAAAGAGGTCTGTCTTACTTTGTAATTGCCTCATTGTGATCGATAAGTTTTCAGTCTGCATTAGGATGGAATTTTTTGGAGCCATAATCACTTTGGATTTAGTTTAGCCATTTTTTAAATATGATAGCTGGTTGATGAATTTGTTATATAGCTATTTCTGTTGAGCATAGTTTCTCATCTTAGGATAGAATGATTACCATCAACTATCTGTAATTCACAGTCAAGGCTTAAAGCTTATGGTTTTTGCTTGTCTTATCCAGGAACTGCTTGAGTCTACCCTTTGGAATGAGGTGAAGGCTCTTTGGGAAGCACCAGTGCAGCCTACAATTAGTTCTGAATGGAAAACTTGGAAGCAAGAAGTTATGAAATGGTTCTCAGCCTCTAATTTCATATCTAGTGGTGGTGATTTTGAGCATCAAGGTCTTGATGGTGTATTGAACGCAAACAGTTTTCAAGTTAGCCGGAAGCGGCCAAAGCTTGAAGTTCGTCGTGCGGAGGTGCATGCCACTCATACACAAACAAATCGTCTGGATAAGGCTATGACCATTGAATTTGACTCTGACTTTTTCAGTAGTCGAGATAGTGTAAATGTAAATATCTCAACAGCAGATACTCATAAAGAGGAAACTGTGACAACAGCCACATCAAAAAATTTGACAGATAGGTGGGGTGATATTGTGGTTGAAGCTCGGGCACATGCTGAACTTGACCAATCCAAAGATGCCAAATTGACTCCAGTCAGCAAGGAGTGCAATAGTTCTGCTGATATTTTCAACAGGGCCAAAAAAATGGAGCTAACACCTTCAAATGATGCAGTTGCTAAAAGATTTGTTGATTCTGGAAGCAAAAGCAGGCAGTGCATAGCATATATCGAGTCTAAAGGAAGGCAGTGTATAAGGTGGGCAAATGAAGGTGATGTTTACTGTTGTGTGCATTTGGCCTCTCGCTTCACGAGTAGCTCTACAAAAGCAGAAGCCACTCCCTCTGTTGATACGCAAATGTGTGAAGGTACTACTGTTCTTGGTTCTAGATGTAAGCATCGGGCTTTGCCTGGATCCGCATTTTGCAAGAAACATGGACCCAGGAATCATACAAATGGTCATTCTCAATCTACAGAGCCAATACTTAAGAGAAAGTATGAGCCAGTGATTCCTGGTTTAGAATCAGCACACTGCAGAGATATAGTTCTAGCTGAAGGAGGTGACAGTCCTTTGCAAGTGGAGCCAGTATCAGTAGTGAGGAATAATGCTTTCTTATCTAATAAGTCCATAGCTACAGGTGGAGATTGGAACAGCATGGAAACTCTTCGTTGCATAGGCTCGTGCTTGGATACTGGCATCAATCCTTGTCATGAAAGTCCAAAACGGTATTCATTATACTGTGATAAACACCTTCCTAGCTGGCTTAAACGTGCACGAAATGGTAAGAGCAGGATTGTATCAAAAGAAGTATTTCTAGACCTTCTGAAAGACTGTTGCTCATTCCAGCATAAATTGCGCTTGCATCAAGCATGTGAGCTCTTTTACAAGCTCTTCAAGAGTATTTTATCCCTAAGAAATCCAGTCCCTCTGGATGTCCAACTGCAGTGGGCCCTTTCTGAGGCATCAAAGGATTTTCACATTGGTGAAACTTTGATGAAGTTGGTCTGCGATGAGAAAGAAAGACTACAAAGGCTGTGGGGATTCAATTCCAATGAAGTTGGGAATGTGTCCTCTCTTGTGGAAGAACCAGCCCCCTCATTGTCATTCGGCAGTGAGGTTGCTTGTGATGATGACAAGACTATCAGGTGCAAAATTTGCTCAATCCAATTTCTTGATGACCAAGAGCTTGGTTCCCACTGGATGGAGAATCACAAAAAAGAAGCACAATGGTTGTTTAGAGGCTATGCCTGCGCAATCTGTCTAGATTCTTTTACTAACAAGAAAATTCTGGAATCACATGTGCAGGATAGACACCATGTACAGTTTGTTGAACAGTGCATGCTCCTTCAATGCATTCCCTGCAGTAGCCATTTTGGGAATACTGAACAGCTATGGTTGCATGTGCTATCAGTTCATCCTCTTGATTTGAGGCTTCCAAAGGCTGCTCAACAAATAAACCAATCTGTTTCTGAGGAATCGCCACCAAAAGCTGAGCAAGCTAATGGCGCCACTGAACAGACCAACTCAGAGAATGCAAGTGATTTCCGGAGGTTTGTCTGCAGGTTTTGTGGATTGAAGTTTGATCTGCTTCCTGATCTTGGACGTCATCACCAGGCTGCTCATATGGGGCAAAGTTTAGTTAACTCACGTCCTTTTAAGAGAGGGATTCGGTATTATGCATATAAATTGAAATCTGGTAGACTTAGCCGTCCTAAATTTAAGAAAGGGCTAGGTGCAGTTTCCTACAGGATAAGGAACAGGGCCACTGCAACCATAAAGAAACGTCTTCAAGCAACAAAGTTACTTAACACTGGGGTCGTCAGTTTGCAGCCTCGTGTTACAGATTCTGTAAATCTTGGTGGATTATCAGAATACCAATGCTCAGTGGTTGCAAGATTATTATTTTCGGAAGCCATTAAAACAAAACCACGGCCAAATAACTTGGACATTTTGGCCATTGCTCGCTCTTCTTGTTGCAAAGTAAACCTCAAGGCCTCCCTTGAGGGGAAGTATGGAGTGCTTCCTGATCATATGTACCTGAGGGCGGCCAAACTTTGCAGTGAGCATAACATTGTAGCGGAATGGCACCAAGAGGGATTTGTATGTCCTAATGGTTGCCAGCCTGTTAAAGATGCAGATAATGCAGCATCATCAGTGCCTTTTCTGGATGGTCTTGTGGGAACTGGAGCAATGGATTCCTCAAATCATTTAAATGAGGACTTAGCGATGGATGAGTGCCACTATATCCTCGATTCAGAACTTTTACGAAGATATCCTTGTGGGAGTGCTTCTATTCTGTGTGGTGATATAAGCTTTGGGAAGGAATCTATGGCAGTGGCTTGCATTGTTGATGAAGGTGATTCCCTTTTCGTCTCTGAGAACGTTTTAGATGGCCAGGTTATCAGTCATGTCATGCCCTGGGAGAGCTTCACTTATGTTACAAAATCTGTTCTTGATCAATCCCGTGACCTTGATGCTGAGGTATCTCTTCATTTGCGCGCCAGTTGTTATCGTCTCTGTACCTGAATTAAACATCAGCTATATACTTGTATGCTATGTTTGTGGAGCACGTATTCCCGATTCTTTCTTAATAATGAGGAACTGCGTATTACTAAACAAAACTGAAGGAACTGTGATATCTGAGGTTTAAGCGATTACTTGATGTCTAATCAAAAGAAAATGTTAAAATGCATCTTTAGTCAGGTGGACATGGAAATGGTGTTCCTTAGGACCTGACATGTATTCTTATGCCCGCATGCGCTCTTTCTCAGCAATTTAAAAACAAATTTCAAGCTCTCTCTCTCTCTCTCTCTCTCATGAACATGTATTTTTTTCCATTGCATTTGCAGGCACATTTTCCCTCCGATTTTATGTTTATTTATTCTTGGATGTTCATCTTGCAGAGTTTCAATTTAGGGTGTGGTTGCTCACATTCCTCTTGCTGTCCTCAAACATGTGACCATGTGTATCTGTTTGATAGCGACTATGAAGATGCAAGAGATATATACGGAAAACCCATGCATGAAAGATTTCCATATGATGACAAGGGGCGGATTATCTTGGAGGTTGTGTGTGTGTGTTGTGTGTGTTTACCGTTGTTTACTATTTTCAGTTTGGTTTGTTATCAACAGCAAGTACTATGGTAAGTCGTCAGGGAATATACATCCAATTGGAAGAAATTGATGTGCTAACTCCATTTAGTATGAGATGTAACACTTAGTTGACTGACTACAGGTGATTTCTGTGGCTAAGTCATACAATGGTCCATAATGTGTATTCAGCCTGTTCAGCTGTTGGGACATTCTTTAACCAATTAATATGAATATTTGCTTGTTTTCTTCATCTTCGTGTTTTTTGCTGGGTATGGAATGTTTATTGGAGTAGTCTATCTAGGAAAATTAGGTATCTGACCTGACAGTAACTATAGGCATCTGGCCTCCTCCTGTTCCCCCCATTATACATTTCATTGTTGAATACATCAAACATAAACCTTTCTGACAAAATTGCTTCTGATAAGACCCTGACATCTGCTACCTCCCCTCATCCCTTTTTTATATTGAAATGAATAAAATTGTTTGTTTTGACTTTTTTTTTTTTTTTCTGGAAGTTGACAAGGTTGTTTATAAGCAGCTTGTGCTTGTTCCTGACTTGAACTTTCCTCTTTATGTGGAAGCTAAACCCTTATTACAATAACATGCAGGAAGGCTACCTGGTATATGAATGCAATCGTAGGTGCAGCTGCAACAGATCATGCTGTAACAGGGTTTTACAAAATGGAGTTAGAGTCAAGCTAGAAATCTTCAGAACTGAAAATAAGGTAATTCTTTCAAGTTCTTTTCCATAAACTAAAAGTTTATCTGTTATCTGATCCTCAACTACAGGGGTGGGGAGTACGGGCAGGTGAGCCGATCTTGCGTGGCACTTTTATATGCGAGTACATTGGTGAGATTTTAGATGAGCAGGAGGCTGACAAGAGGTTGAGCAGGTTATATGAATATTGGCGGTCCCATTTCTACCATATATTCTCCTTTGGCTTTATGTTCACTAAGCTGTCTTGATTCAGGTATGGCATTGAAGGTTGCCACTATATTTATAATGTTGATTCACAGACAAATGATATGAGCAGATTGGTTGAAGGACAGGTCAGATACGTAATTGATGCCACCAAGTATGGGAATGTTTCTAGGTTCATCAACCACAGGTGAGAAAACTTTCACTGGTTCTTCCTTTTAAGAAAAAGAAAAAAAAAGGTTCTAACCACAGAACTTGGTCTTTTAAAGTTCAGTTCACCAGTTTAAGAAATTTATAGTTCTCTTGCTTCTCAATTATAGGGGTGTCCAAAAATGTAGTTCAGTTATGTTTTGAATTGGAATTGTGCAAATCTAAAGCCCCGAGCTGATTTGGATAAATAATACTATCTACTTATGTGATATTGGGGTTTCTCCTATAGCTCATTCCAAATTAGCAATTGAGAAAATGGATTTCTTTCCAACAAACCCTAGGTTATATTTGGCTTCGGAAAATTTTATCATTTTTGTTTTCCAACTTACTTTACATTGTAGATTTTGAGTGCCTTTTTATTTAGCTTTCTTGAAAAATAGGAGAATCATCATATGGGAGAGCTTCTCCTTGAACTGAAATAGAAAAAGGAGGGAAGGGGCTGGCAATGGTGATTGGCCTATTAACAGCTCTGGCCAAGTTGCAAAATGTGGGCATCTCTCCATTCCGTTGTTGTATCAACATTGTTCCTCTTTTGACAAAAGTCTTTTTTCTTTTTCTTTTTTTTTTTTTTTTTTGTGCTGTAGCTGCTCACCAAATCTTACGAGTTATCAAGTTCTAGTGGACAGCATGGATTATCAGCGTGCGCATATCGGTCTTTATGCTAATCAAGATGTAAGTTTTTTGCTTTCTTCATATGTAAGAAATGACTCCGCTACATCAGTGAAATAGTGTAACTTGATCTCAGACTGTTTATTTACTCTTGACTCTGTGGTCTGTGATTTCTAATCATAGTTTAGGATTATGCCAATTTATAGCTTTTCATATTTATGCTGGGATTTGGGTATGTGGGACACCATTTTCTTGAATATTTATCCTGTTTTTTTCTTTGTTAACATATGAATCTAATACTCCATATATTTACCATTTTTTTTCTTGGTTTTTCTGATCCTGTTGTTTGCCTTTACTGAATAAGGCCATCCGTTTTATTTTTACCCTTTGTGCAGATAGCCGCTGGTGAGGAACTTTCATTTGATTATCGGTATGAGAGGCTTCCAGGTGAAGGGTATCCATGCAACTGTGGTTCTTCCAAGTGTCGTGGCCGCCTTCACTAAATGGAAGCTGTTTGTAGGGCAGTGTCAGTCAGGGCAGCAGTTTCGACTTACTTCCAGATCTTGATCCTTTCATCGGTGGAGGGTTGCAGGATGGCAAAGGCCCTTTCTAATGAGGCCTCAAATCATGTGCACACATAAAAAAATTGAACTGGGGGAACGAGGGCTGTTGAGTGTAAGATATGAGGCTGGTGACCCGCAGGATGTTTTCAGTCTGAAGTTTACTTGGTAGTTACTTATGCGATGGCATGGGAATATTAACTGATTCTCTGCAAATTTTAAATCAATTTTCGGAGCCCGCTCTCTAGCAATTTCTTGAGGTTCATTTTGCAGGCTGCTCATTGCTATGGATGGCAATGTTTCTATCTCCCCCTTCTCTCTGTGCCTCTCAACCCCGATCAGTTTTTGGAGCTCACTCTCTCGCAATTTGAGTTATGTGCATTTCTCTTGATCATTGATTTTCAGTTCATAGATGCGCTTAAAGCGTAGAACAGAAGGTTGTCTCTGTAATGGATAAATGTTGGAATCATCTGTCGTTGAATAAAATTTTACGCTATTTCTGCTGATCAAAACAACATGACTGGTTCTTCATTATCTTCAGCTAGTTCTTTCATTTTAACCGGAGTTGCATTTAAATGTTGCATAACAGCAACCTATTCCTTGTAACTTATGTACATAAAAGATGCTGTATAATGCGCATCCGAGTTTTTGTTGAGAACTTCTCCAGCAAGTTGGCTCACTTGAATCGGGCAGAAGTTTATGTGGATTTGCATCTGCTGTTCAAAGCTCAATTTCTCTGTTCTGAATGATGAAGAAGATAAATGGAAGTCCATAGCTAAATCCTGCTAAGATTGCCATTCCTGTGCCAAGAGCCCAACATGTAAAAAGAATGAGACTAGAAAAACAAAAAAAGACACACATTGGTTCAGGACACATACCATAATCAACAAGTCCTAGTGTTCTGTTCTTCTTTCTTGCTGCGAAAGATGTCCAATCTGAAGATGCTGCAAGATGCAAGGCCATGGAGATTATAACCAGCAAACTCCCAATCTTCTCCCTCACAATCCTCTTACTCAAATCCAATGACCACAAGCCAGCAGCCTGGCTCACAAAATCTTCAAACAGAACTTTGAGAAACAAGAATGTTCCAAGAGCTAATGCTGATGTTGCTGCAGGCCTCACTGTTCTATTGGCAGAGATTGATGGGTTTGCCAGATTAACAGCACAGGAAACAGCATAAAGAGGGAACCAAAAGTACCAATCTGTACACTAAAACCAGGGAAATGAATCCGAGTACGGCCAATTGTAACGCGAAGCAATCAAGCAAACGTGACCTCGGAGTTTTGATGCTCCGAAGACATGAAGAGGGAAAAGAAACCTACCAGGGTCATTGAACTGGACTGATGCAGAATACGTGAACATGATGGCCATGAGCAGGGAGCAGAAGGTGAATAAATTGGTGGGTTTAGCCATCTTTTGTTGCCTGTTTCAGAGCTTGGAGGAAAGTCAAATGATCTCTTCAAACTGTAAAGTACAAACAGGCTTCTAAATCTAATCAATCTACCGGTAAAATTTTAGCAGTCAACTCCTCCCTATGACACTGGAATATACAACTAAACTACTCCTACTTTCTCTTCATGAAGTCAGCACTCAATTTCAAGGCCGCCTGATAATGGATAAATTGCACCAATGGTCCCAAACTTTAATTCCTATTACAAATCGGTCCATAACCTTCGTTTCAATTCAAATTGGTCCCAAATCTTTATATTTCATTACATATTGGTTCCTAGCCTAGGTAGGTACAGAAACTCGATTTAAAAGAAGAAAAAAAATGATAGTTTGAATTGTCTAGTAACTGTGAGAAAATTATGATATAGTTTAAATTTGTTGAAAGACAATTACCAAACAGTTTAAATTTGTTAACTCTCATAAATCATCTAATATTAATTTTTAAGTTCTAATTTAAAGTATTTGGTAATTATTTTTCCATAAATTCAAATTGTGCTATAATCTTCTAACAATTAATGAACAATTTAAACTATTAATTTTTCTTTTCTGTAAATCAAGTTTTTGTACTTGTCTAGGGTTAGAGACAAATAAGCAATGAAATATAAAGGTTTGTGACCAATTCATAACAAAAATGGTTGATGACTGATCTGCAACAGGAATTGAAGGTTTGAGACTGGTGGTGCTTTTTACCTACCGGATAATCGTAGAATTTTATTACCATATTCTACAGTAGTGACGCGCCTGATACAATAACAAATGGTGAATGAAATTGATGTTTGATATCAACAAGATGATTAAAAAAATCTGAAAGCTTTTTGCTCTCTTGAATTTGCTCACAACTTGAGTGCCTGATGAGGGGGAAAGTAGAAGGTTGAGGGGACCAAGGGCACATGGGTATGGAGTTTTACAAAAAGAAGAAAAGGGTTTGAGCTTGCTAGAGACTGTAGAAGATTTTAGGCCAAATTTTATTTTATCGATTTGTTTTGAAAAGGGTTTGAGCTCCACTTTGAGATATGATTGCTCATCATGAATTTTAAGTTTTATTTTTTTTTCTTTTAAAATAAAGGTAGTATTATCTATGTGATGTAATTATACAAAATGAAATATTGATGTGACACATAGTAAATGAATAATATAAATTCAAGTAATTTATGCATCAATTATAATCAGCCGCTTCCATATAAATTTATCCACAGGGAAAATACTCTCCAATTATTAAAATGGTATACATGTTATTACAATCAAAATCCATGATCATGCAATTGAAGTATTTTCTTAATAACAACAAGCAAGTGTGTCATATTTTTCCCAATGGTTCAAGTATCATTTGAGCCAAAAAAAAAAAAACACTCTTTTATTTTAAATTGGATTGTATCATCACTATTTTAGAAAAGCACTAGAAAACACAAGAAAAAAAAAAACCACTGCTCGGCACTGATGGAAAAACGGCATTGTCTCTGTCACTGTTCACCTACGGTGAAAACTCTTCCTTATTTAGAATATAATTATAATGCGGTGCATAGAGGTCGTACATTGCATCAGTTTATATGATCATTGCATAAATTCGTGGAAAGACGTAAAGACTTAATATAAAAAAAAATATGTTTTCAAGTTTCAGTCATTGTAATTTTGGAGCAAAATAATGTTTACACTTTGCTAGGTGGAGGCTAGAGTAAAAATGCTACAACTATAAATATAAGAAAAACAAATCATGGCTACCAATATTTTGCTTTAGAAGACAATAAAAAATAAAAAAAATTAGAGACAAAGAGAGAAAATGGAATGGCTTAATGACCAGTACATTTTAGTAGATATTTTTTTATAATAAATTTTAATAATAACAGTGCAACACAAAACATGTTATATGCTTCGAAATAATGCATATTTTGTTTGTTAATAAAAAACAATCCAATAAAAATTTTCAACTCCTATTAACACAAAATCTAATTTTTAATATCGATGAAAAATTTATCTATAAAAATTTACTTTCAAATTTAACAATTATGGACCAAATTGCTTTATTAAACTATAGAGTTTGAAATAATTAATTGATGCTACAAATCTTAATAATCAATATTGAAAGAATAATGATAGAAATAATGATTAAAAATTCATTTTAGAGAACAACAATAAAGAAAATCAATAAAAAAATAAGGATCAAGACAAAAAAAAATGGAAAAACTTTAGGCATTAAGATTTAAAAATTAACTTAATGAAAATAAAAAATGGTTTAATTAAAAAATAAACAAATTATGGCCACCAGTGTTTTACTTTAGAAGATAGTACATAAAAAACAACAAAAAGAAAAACTTTGGGGCCAAGAGAACAGATTGAAGATTTAATTAAGTAGTTAAAAATTCAGGGACTAAAATGTAATACAGACGTAACTCAGGTCTAAAAAATATAAAATTAGAAAGCTAGGGAATGAAATCGCGTTTTAACTGAAAAAAATGTGAGACAGTCAAAAATTGAAAAAATTTCAATCTAGGCCCTCATAAAGGTAAGTGCCTTATGAAATGAGATAAAACTAAAAAAAGAGCAAATCGTATCCATAAAAAAGCAAAAAAAAAAAAAAAAAAAAAAAAAAAAAAAAAAAAAAAAAATCGAAAGCACAAAAAAAAAACCTGTTGAACCATGACCTAAAACTAACTGGGCTCAACTAAGCCAAAACTGAGTTACTGTTCACCTAACAGTACCAATGTTAATATTTAGAAGTATAATGTAATTATATACTCAACATAGCAAAACATGTTATTTATTATATTAAGATAACTAAACAATGATAATATGAACCATTATTTTGAGATAAGGAAGTACTGAAAAATAAGTACATCTCCTACTAAAACATGGTAAGTTAAACCTACGTCATACCCATTATATGTCAATATATATTTATATTTTATTATTATCATTTACAGCATAAAATAAATATGAACACATTAAATCTTCGTAGCCTCCAAAAATAGAGATATGTATAAATTATATACCAACATATACAAACTTAATATATAAAAAAAGATAGAGACATGTACAAATAATATGTAATATATGTACAAATAAGATCACAAATATGTTACCACTTCAACATCCTGTAAAAAAAAATGGGTGCAAACATATCAAATCCTATTTCCTATCCAAATCAGAAATATCTACAAATCGTATGATAGATATATATGAAACTCAATATATAAAACAAGTGATAGATATATGTAAAAAATGTAATACATATATATAAATGAGATCAGAGATATATCATAAAATATATTCAATTATTTGTACAAGTTTCAATTGTTTAAATTTTAATATATTAATTCAATGTATAAACAAAGTTTCTTTTATACATATGCAATTGTATGCTTATAAAATTGTTTTATGTAATTTACATATTATACTTTAATTTAAAAAATGTTCTTACATTATTTTGATATACATATAATTTCTGATTACGTATTATTTTTGCTTGTGCACATATGTGTACCTAAAAACATTAGGGATTCATTTGAAAGTAAAACAAAAATATGAGGAATAAAAGAAAGTTTGACTTAAAACACTATCTTTTCTTTTCAACTCGAATGAGTGTGAGAGACCGTCGCAGGCGGGCATAGCTGTCCACCGCCGCCAACCATATCCACCGCCACTGCAAATGCCCATTGTCTCATCCCGTCCCTGTCTTGTGTTTCCAGGTGCCTCTGGCCAACGGCGACGCCAAATCGGAGGGACGAGCCTTCTGCAATCCGTCCCCACCTTTCTCTGTCCAGATCCGCCACCGTCTGCACTGTCACCCGATGGCCGCTTATTTGGAGGTTACTAGAACCATCCCCATGGTAACTTAGCCAGCGCCAACTCCGCCCGTCACCGCCATCATGAACCGGAGAAAGGAGGAGAAGCTGCCGTCCCACGCCCATTGCACAAACCAAAATGAACTGATGGACACGTGAGGTATTTTTTATGTTTAGAATGGCATAATTGACCTTTGTCCTGTAGGGCGTACAATGGTGGGTGTATATTTGACCAACGCCCCCAAAAGATTATTGCATGTTCGCATTTTAACCTTTAATTTGAAAAGGTTATGTTTTTTGTTTTTTTCAAAAGCATTTAAAAAATGACATTCCTGAACACGGCATTGTTGATCATAAAACACCATTCATAATTACATAGAAACCTACTTTCTTATGTTTCTTAGAAAAAATAAGAATGTAACTTTATGATAAACTTTACCTGCCGACCGTAAACTATATCCAATATTATTTAATTATTTTAAAGTTATCAAGTGTTGTACTAATTGTATTTAAATTATTCAATTATTACACTCATTGTCTTGCTATTATATAAAATTGGATAGAAGTGGGGAGAAAAATATACAGTCAGTTTTAAAATATATAAAATTTTTCTATATGAGTCTTAAAATTTTACAGTTTACTAGTTCAGTCCTAATAGTATGAAAATATGTATGTTGTTAGTCCTAATTTTTTTTCTCTATATTGCAAATTATAGTTCCTTTCATTTCTCTTTCCGTCACTTCATTTTTTAAGTATTTTTCTTTTTTGAGGATTTTTTTCTTCGTGATTGTTTTTTGTTGTTGCCTTATTCTTTCCACTATATATATATATATATATATATATATATATACCTTTATTTTTCCACATTCTTTTTGATTTTTTTATTTTGTATTTCCTTTTTTCAATTTATGAAGGTTATTATTCTTTTGCTTACGCTTTTTCTCTACAAATAAAATTTCACAATGAATAATTTGATTTATAATAAAAAATAGAAACATTTATTTAAGTAAAACAACAAAAAATATTTTTAATACTTAATTAATTTGAAAAACTAACATGAAGTAATAAAAGTAAACCCTATACATTTAATTAGGGGTTTAGGTTCCAAGTCACATAAGTTGTTCGGAAATATATTTTTGACTTGGTGATTATCAAACTAATATTTCATTCCACCCACAAACTTTGACATACAAATATTAGTACTAAATTAAAATTGAAAAGCCTATAGTTAATTAATTAGTTCATGAGCTAATACATTCATTCATCACAATGAAATAATATTAGAGAAGCTAATTATCCGGTGAACCTGAACCCTATATATCTTCTCTTACTATTGGAACAACTCAATCACTACCATTTTTATAGAATTTTATTTTTATTTTCTTGAAAGACTGATATGATGGATAGATAAAGTTACGTAAGAAAATGAGAAGAAGACAGGAAGAGAATAATAAGTGTTCAATTTAAGGGATGACATGTGGCTTTTACCTTGCACTTATTATTCACTTCCCTTTCACAGTTTTAGGACAAACTTGAAAATTGTAAAATTTTAGAACTTAAATAAAAATAAAAAAGCTTTCTAAGTTTTAGGATAGAAGACACATTGCCCCCCATTTCCATTACTTTTTAAAGCTTAATATAACAATAGGATGAAAGATGTAACAATTGAATAGTTTAAGGAAGATTAATACAATATTTAATAGTTTTAAAATGATTAAGTAACATGAGATATATATAGTTTAGGAATGACGGATAGAATTTACCCATAACTTTATTATGTAGGGCTTATCACGAACACAATATTTTGTAAGCGCTATATTCATGAAAAAAGGTAATTATGGTTCCTAAACTTTTTAAAGCAATTGTAATTACAATGTAACAATTAGAGGCCAAATCCAAAAAAAAAAAAGAAATAACGGGCTTCTTTAGATTATTCTAAGGTCAAAAAAGATTCGAGGCAACTTATAATGGACCTCAAACTTTGACAAATCATCCAAGTTGGTCATCAAACTAGAAATTGGACTACACTAGGCCTTAACAATAAACAATGAACATTGTAAAAATCCAAAGTAAATATCACTTTTATAGATTTTTTAGATTGGGTAAGGAAAAAATTCATTAAATTAATTAATTAATTCATAAAAATACTATTGAACTGCTTATTAAGTAAATATAGAATTAGCTATCAAATTATCTTCGTCCTAGATAAAAAAAAATTAAAATCAAAAGTAAATTTATTATCTATAATGAAAAATAGCATAATAATATGTGTTTAATAGAATATGGAACAACTGATTTGTGATAAAATTCCACCAATAGCCACCTTTTATCCCATCCATTATAATGGTGCACTTAGAAAAATGAAAATGACCACCTATGGTATAAAATGTATCTTTTATTCATACTTCTTTTTTTTTTTTTATGGAAATAAAAAAATATAACTATGAAAATCATAAAAAATTAAATTTATTAAATATTTAAAAAAAAATGTAAGTTAAAAAGAAATCAGGGAAAGTTGGTCTTATGAAATTTTTTTTAGAAATGTATAGTTTCATATTTTCAATCAACATATATTATTTTTCTACTATCTTCTTTTCTCATTAATTATAAATAATGCATTTTCCAGTGTTACGTTTCTTTGTCTAAAACCAATATAATTTGAAGGATATTAGAAATATTTACCTAATATTCACTTGAATAATATTTTTCATGAGTTAAATTAATTTTTGCACCTTTTTCCTCACCTCGTGTCCAAAAATAAAATTTAATGAATTTATTTTCTAAAAAATATTTTAAAAGTAGTTTTGAGCTTTTTAAAGTGCAAAATTGGCTTTTTTATCCGCTATAGTCTCCATTCAATTATTTACATTGGCCCTTTACTATTTATTTATTGCCTAGTTTAGGGATTGGTGTTGTTTGAGGACCTTCTTGCCTGGTTGTCAACTTTTTAGGTCTCATTGTGTATTTAAGCAAGTTTTAGTTTAAGGACCAATTTGTGTGAGTTGGTAAAGTTTAGGGGCTCTCTGGTGTACTTTAATTAATGTACCAAAAACGGAAATAAATTAATACAGCACGACTTGGCCCACTCATCATCCCCTTTTCACCAGCCCGGCCGGTAAGTTTAGTTTTGCCCCTAACTAATGCATTTTCTTGAAATTGCCTTATCTCTCTTAAGAAGTTTTTTGAAAATACTAAAATCTATGCATGAAAAATTGAATAAATTGTAAATGTCATTGTAGGATTAGAAGTACAAAAATTTAACTAATTTTGCCTAATTTTTTAGGACCAATCGTACTATCTAACAAACAAGATATAATAACAAAGGTTTTAGTACATACAGATTTTTTATTATTCACTTTCACTATTATATTCATTATTTTTTTTAGTAATCAGAATCATGAAAGTAGAGTATAAGAGAAAAGAGTGGTTGCTAGGTTGTGTGCTAGAGAAATACGCTTTCATAGAACTATAACCAATGAATAGTGATAAAACTTCTCCATCTTATCAACAACATGGTCTGCTAAGCTTACCAAGGCTGGATCCGTTGGCTTTTGGGTACGAAGAACATCCATGAATTGCAAACAATTTGAAAAGATAGTAATATATTGTAGAGAAAATGCCTTTGCTATAAGAACTGCCTCCCATATAGCTTCTAGTTCTACTTCCAATATTGAGGAGCAGTTCAGCCACACTTTTGTTCGATGATATTTAGGAGGAGTGTCCAACCCCATTCACACCCAAACTGCTGTGTTAATTCCTAATGATCTATCCCATGCACCTTCAACCACAAATATCATTGGATTTCGGTCTAGAGCCAATAATTTCCTAGATCCCCACAAATGACATTAAAAGACCCTTTGCACTAATAAGAATTCTTTAGATGAAAAAATCTATTGAACAATTGTTTCTCTCCTGGTTATTAAGGATCGGGAATCAAATTTTGCATTATGAAAAATACACTCATTTCATCTTAACTAGATAATTCAAAGAGTAAAGATTAAATAAGTGATATAATCAAAAGACCACTTGACGGAGGAAGCCAGGAAATAAGTCAACTAGGCCTCAAGGGAAATAAAGTTATCTTAAGGTGGATGAGTGCAAAAGGGACCCTATATGTCTGGATCATAAGCTAAGAGTAACCGTTCTTAATAATATAGGAGCCTCTAGAATTTCCTTTTAAAACCATAGTATCACTCCCTTTGAATGCAGTAGGGGGAGAAAGAGTAAGAATATGTTGGACAATATCTTCTAGAAAAAATTGTTTGAGCAAAGGCAAATTCAACCCTTCACCATTGGTAAGCCCCAAATCGGCCACCCGAAGTCTTATGATCAATAAATTATGATGGAACATAAAATCACGGAGATATTCAGTTCAGTCCATAAAAGAATTGCATTTGGTATTTTAAAGATCGCGAGGCCATTATAGTAATTTAAGGATTGGTACCTGTGCACATGAAAGCGATCGTCTCGTTGCATAGGAAATCTAGCAACGGCTGAGAAAAGCAACCAACCAAAAAGGCAAAATCAAACAAAAAACACCAAACAATTAATGTTGGGGAACAAAAGGAAGCCTCGATTTCGTACTGAAGTGAAGTTTGCTACCCTTCTCTTTTCTTTTTTGTTAGTCAAACAAGCCCCAATCTATTAAGTTTGTAGTGATAGAGCCCAATTTTAAACAAATTTGTCACAGGGTGCGTAAGTTTGGTTTCTTCATAAACCAAGAATTTGTTACCATTTGCCTGACCCACAAAAACTGAAATATCTCGTGGTAGTATCAAAAAATTTTAAAAAAGGTACCTTTGTGATGTCCATTAATCTCTCTAGTGTTTGAGGCAGACATGGTGATTGGCTGGACAACAGATTTCCAGCAAGAGAAGACCTGAAACACCAAAGAAGCGGGGGATCCCCGAAGTGTTCCCGGGAGGGATTCTCAGACGCTCAAGTCATGCAAGAGGTTTAGGGAAGGAATAACACAAGGGAGCAGGGGAGGACTTGGGGTTACCTCTGATGTTAGGAAGTCCCTTGTTTATGTAGGGCAAAGGGGATAGTGGTAATCTCATAATACCCCTGATCTGACTGAACATGTGTCTGGCCAGATCTGAGTTCCGAGGTTTGTAGTCCCAACAAATTCTCTTTTCTTGTGGCTGATGGACAGATAATTCTGAAGTCTCTTTTCTTAGCTGAGGTTCCTTGATTAGGCCTCCTCTAGGGCTTAATTGCTTAGCCGTTTTGTGAGGCCTATAAGGGTGTTTCCCTTTGACCATCACTTTGATTTCAGATCATTACAAGTTTGGTTCTTACCGAAGACAACTATTAATTGTTTGTGGGAGAAGGTATAAGCCCATTACCATTTCAAAGTATATTAGGGTTGCCTTTAACTCGAGAGTTAGGGTATAAATTTTTTTAGAGGCAAAAAACTCACTCATTAATAGGTTGTCTATCATTTCTCTATCTAAAACCTTATAATATTTTATATTGTAATTTGAATAGAAAAACTATTAATTGCGTATGATGGTTTAGAGTAAGCCATCTAGCTCTTGAAAATTTTTGTGCTATTTTGAAAAAGGGAGCCGTTAATATTCAATTTATGGTGAGTAATTCCAGCTAGTCCCAAAGCATGAATTCCACAGTTTTTAGGTTTTCACTTTCATAGAAAAAACTGTGTTTAAGTAGCATTATTTTAGTTGGGCTATACGAGAATTTATTCTTCTTCTTTTTTTTTTTTTATGCATAGAGAATTTATTATTTCTAGAATTTATTATATTTGAAGAGAAAAGTACGTCGATATTATCTGTTCTTTTTCCAATTTATGTCGACTGATCCAAGTTATTTTATAGAGAAGGAAAAGAGATGTTAAGACACGTTTTATTTATTTCCCTCATTCTCTCCTCCAGTGCTGAAACAAAATAGAATTCAGATTAGCTAATGAGCCGCACGACGAAAATAAATAAAAAAGAAATACTTGTGTTGGTTCTATATAAGATAGCCAGATTCATTGATTATTTGAACTGATTGATCCATATAGAACAATATGACCTTTTTTTACAGTTCTACACAAAGTTAGGGACTTAAATCTACGTTTTCCCTGAAAAGGTGAAACTCGAAATCCGAGAAACGAGGGAGAGACGTGGAAAAGAATGAAAATTCAGTAAAGATGAGCAGAGAGGGAGAGAGAGGCTGGCACTTCTAAGGCGTGCTCGTCGTTGTTTTTGATTACGGAACAAAGTGTTGCAGAAAAGAATATTGAAAAGGGGGCGGGGACAGAGAAATCCGAGACCCACCAGCACAAACAAAATCATCATCAAAAGCATATACTTATCAGGAGAGAGGGAGAGAGAGAGAGAGAGTAAAGGAAGAGCTAATTGTTCTCTTTTCTTTTTCCTTTTCCTTTAGTTTTTTTTGTTTTTCTTTCATAGGGGAAGGTAAAGGAGAGTGACCCGACGCTCTATTATTTCCTCTTGGTTTCTCTGTTCCCTTGATGCTCGACACCGGAGCTCGACTCAATCATTTCTACCACTCATGGACTTGGGAATTAGAGATAAGCTCTGATGGGTTTTGTTTGAAGATGCTAAAAGGCACAACTTCTTGCTGAGTTCTTAGGTTCTGGGCTGCCAAGATTCAGTTTCGTTGGTCTAACTGTAAAACCCATCCTCCTCAGTACAGGTATATGTCTATTATTAGTAGTTTTTACTCCTTGTCATCAATTGGGGCATTAATGAATTTGAACGGTTGATTTTTGTGCCTTTGGAAGATTGATTTCTGTTCGAGCTCTAATATAACTGTTTAGATTTGGTATACAATGTCTTGTATAATTGGGTTAGCTGCAGATTATCCTTGCACTCATTGTTTCATGAGGAAGCTGCAAATTTGATTCACTGGCATTTGTTAACTGGTTTAAAGAATGAATATTAGCAATTATTTCATGCACTTTTTTTTTCCAGCTTCAAGGACGAGGTTTGAATCTAGAAATTCAGCATCAAGATTGAAAGCACTTCAGCTAAATCGAATCAGTTAGAAGATGCTGTTGCTTTACACCTGATCTCTAGTTGTACTTCGTAGGCACATTCAGCTTTGTCTTGTTTATATAATGCTGTAAGTGTAAGCCAGAATGGCAGAAATTAAGATTACAAGGGTGGAGCAAGGTCAAACCAAGGTTAAAAATGTTCCAATTGCTGTGACCCCTGAAGGCTTTTGGTGTTGTCCCTCTCCTGTTGTATTCCAGAAGACCCTGAAAGCTCAAAATACTCTGCATAAACCAAAGTCATCTTCACCACCAGCAAAGGCTGACAGTCAGAGGAAACCAACTTCCTTGGGCGAGAAAATGTCTGCTGCCGGCCCAATAAGATCAGGAGCAATTTTGGATGATCAACAAACTTGTGCGTCTGATAACCCTGGCATTATAAGTACTCCAGTAGTTCCTGAGAGGGCATCAAGGCCTAAGGTAGAACATATGCCTAGGAAGGTGGCAATTGAGTTTGGTGAACCAGGAACCAGTGATATGAAAATAATTCTGTTTGGGAAGCAAGGGTTTTGTGTGAAGTTGAGCGTCCACAAGAAAATGCTTGCTGAGCATAGCAGGTATTTTGCCGATAAAATTTCTGAACAGGAGTCTAGGCTGTCTTGCTTTGAAATTAATGAGTGCGAAGATGTTGAAATATATGTTGAGACAGTTGGGCTGATGTATTGCAAGGAAATGAAGCAGCGATTAATTAAACAAAGTGTTCCAAGAGTACTTCGTATCCTCAAGGTAATTTTGATTAGTGCTCCTTTGGAAAGTTAGACCGTGTTCCTGTGTTGGTCACTGTTTTGATTAGAGCAAGTTGGAAGTTCAGAATATGCTTATTCTATTTTGCCCGGACTAGTGGTTATGAATTCTTTTCATGTCTTAACATTTACCTCCTGGATCCAGCGAAAGGAAGACTGTTATTTAGAGCATGTGCTGTCTTATAATCTTGACACTAGTAGCACTTGCATGCATTATTTCCTTGTCATCAGGTCACCTGAAAAAGGGAATGGGGCATCAAATGTGCTTTCAGTTCTTGTGCGTGTATTTATGCTGTCAGTATTAGTAGTTTAAGTTTAATGAAAACTAGGGATTTTATGTTATGATCTCCAAATTCATAGGGGCTGATGTGGAGAGCTCCTGTGTACAACTCCTTTTTTCTTTTGTTGAACTTATTAGCTGTTTGTTTTAATACGTGCTATAGCTATCTAGGGTTTTCCCCCCCTATGATTTGGCTCTTGAGCTTGGTGTATCAGTAATACTAAAATGCATTGGTATCAAATTGGGTTCCCATGCCAGAGGTTAACGGTGAATGTTATTCCTTGTGAAATTTTCTCTCTTTCTTGTTTGCTTGGTAATTTTGCATTGTGGTTTCTGTTATAAGCTACTTTTTGCATTTGCGTAAAGTTTTACCTGGATATTGAATCATGGAAAGCTGTTTGCTGGAGGAACATTTTATATAAAATGAAGAAATGACTGATACTAATCTTGTATGTTTTTCTCGGTTTGTTGGTCTCTGGCTGTGTTCGCTGATGTTTAGCTTTTTGTTGCATCAAGTGTAGTTAATGTCATATTAATCCAGATGAAATTTTGTGTTACACATAAACTACCTTACATGTAGCTAGCAGTAGTAGGTACCTCATACCTTTTTTAGCTGTATGTATTTATACAGATGTTCAGTGGGCTGTGTTTTCCATCTTTGGTGTAGTACAAGTATGCCATATGTATCCTAAGATATTGATTGTTGGGTTAGGCTTAATTAATATGGTTGATACTTCTATGGAGAGAAGAGTGCATAAACTAATTAAGTATTGCATGAACAATTCAGAACCAACCCCTATTTGTTTTGGTTTAATCAATATCTTTGCTTTTAAAATCAATCTCTTGAGTAAATTGATTTGCTATGTAAATAGTTAGTCCAGATCGTGAACTGGAGTGATGGTCATAGATATGAGAAACTATCAACTTTCGGTTCAAGTAAGTCAGAAAGTGATGTTCACAAAGGGTTGGTGAATCTGATATGTGTGTGTCAGACAACAGATCTTTAGTAGAATGCTTCTAATTCTCGCATTTATCAGGAACTCTCATGAGCAAAAAGTGTTTTTGCAGGTTGCTGAATCACTTAAGTTCGACTCATGCATAAGTTCATGCTTGGAATATTTGGAGGCAGTTCCTTGGGTTGGGGAGGAAGAAGAAGAAAAAGTTGTCTCTTCAGTCTTACAGCTCCAAAGTGAAGGAATATCGGTGAATCCAGTTTTAAAGCGTGTTTCTTCTGAAGTTTCTCATACACCCAAGGACACAATTTCACACATAGTGGAGCTTGTTCTCAGCAGCAGTGAGGAGAGAGGCCGGCGTGAGATGAAAGCGATAGTTTTGAAGCTTCTTAAGGAAAACAACAATATACCTAGCTGTGCAGGTTCAGATGAGATATTTAATAAGACCATTTATGCATCATGCAGAAACAGTTTGGATTCATTGGCTGCCCTGTTCAAGAAAGCAGCTGAATTAGACTTGACTATCAAATCTTTTGATAACAAAGAATCTGTGTCGAAGCAAATAGCTTTACAAGCTGACAATCTTATATGGTTGCTTGAGATCCTTCTCAGTAGACAATCAGGGGATGAATATGCTCTACTGTGGGCAGACCAGAAAGAGTTGGCAATCCTACACTCAAAGTTGCCTACCATGTCTCGTTACCATGTTAGCTGCATTACATCAAGGATATTCGTGGGGATTGGGAAAGGGGAGCTGCTCCCGGCAAAGGAAACTCGTCAATTATTACTACATACCTGGTTGCAGCCTTTGATTAATGACTACAGTTGGTTACAGCACGGCTGCAGGACATTTGAGCGGAAAGTTGTGGAAGAAGGTATCGGTAGAACAATCCTGACTCTGCCACTGGAGGATCAGCAGACCATTCTGCTTGCTTGGCTGGGCAGTTTCTTGAAGGCTGGTGACAACTGCCCAAACCTTCAACGAGCATTCGAGGTCTGGTGGCGGAGGGCTTTTGTCAGACCTTATGTAGATTCAGGAGGGCATTCTCTTCAGGGTTAGTCTTCGACTGCATCAAAGTCATAAAGCTGAAGAGACATGGAAATGCTTAGCTGTAAATGAGGTAAAATCATGTTTGGCAACTTGTTAAGCAGCAGCGGTACTTAATTTTAACAGAATGCAAGAAGCAAAGCAATCTGAGAGGAAGTTCCTGGTATTGGCTGTGAGGAACAGCCATGGCTTTATGACTGTTTCCTGGGGTGGTTATGAAAAAGAAAGCGATTGATTCTTGTTTCTTCCTAGGACTCTTCATTTGTCATGTCTCAGTCGTCTTATACCTGGACCAAGGTGTGCTATAAATACGTAGGCCCCTGCCCTGAAGCCTGGAATTCTTTAAGCTTCCGTTTTGGTACATCCTCAAGCGTATACGAAAGTTCACAGTGTTTTGGATTCCAGAGCGGTCTGCCTATTTTCCGGCCCATCAATCTAACAAATCCAGAATTTTATTAGCCTATTAGATATGAAGCCTTGAAGACGTCGGCCTGCCTTTCCTCTCTTATATAGCCCAATGAAGCCACTACATCTGCTATATATGTTTTTCTATTTTTGTTTTTTTTTTTGTTTTTTCGGGTAAGACTGGGAAACTTTACCTGACACAAAATTAATCTACTAGTTTTTATTTTCATTTTTTCTCTGGTACACCGGAGCCAAATCAAAAGAACAAGGCCTAAATGTGCCAGTGGTTCCTTAACTTTGATGACTCGCACAAGTTAGTCCCTAACAATTGACTTATCACAATTTAGTCCTTTAAATTTAATACATGTTGCAACTTAGTCCTGTAAATTGGAAAGTCTATGCGCCTTAGTCCTTTTAATGGTTATGGCTACCATGTGTTATTGACGACGTCACGTCTTGCCCCCCTGTTTCCTTCTTCATGATGTATCAGCAACTACTAGAGGAGCCAACTGTCATCCATCGACCTTAGCTATTGATTGGCAATATCGACCTCAGCTGCTGGAAGCATCCAAATGGGGCGGTAAGGCTGCTAGGGGACTGCAGACCCTAGCAGCGTCGTCCTCATGGCTGGCTTCTACCTTCTGCAGTTATTGACCTTCTCCAGCGATCGATCTTAAAAAATACATTGACGGCGTAAATTTCGACAAACGAACATGGAATTATGGGGGTTTTGTGATAAATGTCAATTTGTGTAGTCAAAATTATTGACTTTTTTAGCATTTTCGAGGTTATTTTTCTACATTACTGTATCACATTTTCTGCCATTTCTCGCTTTGGACTTTCATTTTGTAGGATGGAGAAGGGAACCGACGAGCCAAATTGGATCAAAAGCGAGCGGGGTGAAAAATGAAAAGTTCGGAACAATAGTTCATTAGAGCTATAACCCCAAGTGGCACTGCAGTGCCATAGATTAAAGGTTTTGGAAGCTGTAATTATGTCTTGGGCATTACAACGCTAGTGCCAAGTTAAGTCATAGGCGTTGCAACTTCGGGGGTGCTGCAGCACCGATGCTTGTCGTGCTCTGGGCGCTCTAGCACTAGATGACCTTTTTGGGCGCCTCAGTGCCCCCTATGTCTGGGTTTTGTGGTGTCCTATCTCTTATTTTGAACTTTGGTTTGCCATTAGTGGAGGAATTTTATCCTTTTGGTAGCAGGTGAAGATGGGAGAGCTTATCTTTTAGAAAAATTTGGCACTTGGGCATTCTATCTCCTTCCTCCAAGTTAAAGCTAGGTTTTCTTCTTCATTTCTCCTCTCAACTTTCATCATCCTATGGAGGTATTTGTGTAGAGTTGCTTGGAAGATGCTTGGAGCTCTTGAGGATTTTTTGAAGACTTGAGGAATCAAGCTCATTTAGTCCACTTTGGTTCATTCTTTCCTTTTTCTTGTAGCTAGACATGGATGTTGTTTTGTGTATTTTCATGTTTATGTTTTAGCTTGATTATGAAGTAGTTTTCTCTACATTTTCTATGGTTATAACTACTTGAATTCGTTACGTTGGTTGGATTAATGGCTATTTGTCTTTGATTTTTCTCCTTTGCTTGTTACTCCTCTCCTTGAGTTTATTGTTGTATTGATTGATTAAGGGCCCTAGTCAATTGCACCTTAGATTTCTTTTAAATTCTTGAAAAATATTAAAAGGAATTGGAATTAGGAGAGGAGTGTAGTGGCCATGGCTTGTTAGGAGACTAGTCTAGGACACTATATGAAGATAAATTGAACTTATAATGCTCCTCTTGAACTAGCAATTCGAATGGGGGTCCATTCTAGTGTAAGCTTGGGAGAGTGACCTTTTCACTTAGGAAAATAAGGCCCCAATTAGTTAGCTTTACCAACAAGTAGGAAAAATCAAACTTTTAGCCTTAATTCACTAGTTAACCAAGTCAAATAGTGAAAACCATAGGAAGTGTGTTTTGTTAATTCACTAGAAAACCCTTAATTTGTATTGTGTTTGTTGTTCTTGTTTAGTAGTAATTTAAATAGAGTTACAATTAGTTATTCTCCTAGTGAGTAAATCATCAATTGTTGCTTGTTTAGCTAAAGTGAGTCTCAAAGTAGTGGTAATTGGTGAACAATACAAATCAATCATCATGAGAACGATATTTTATTTACCTTATTTACATACATCCCGTGCACTCGCAATTAGGGTTTAAAAATCAACAACATTTTGCTCCTTGAAGGCCACTGAAACAAAGGAATCAATCCTATTCATTAATTCCGTACAGAAAACATTTAATTTTAAAAATTAAGGTTAGGATTTATAAACATTTTTGAAAAACCAGATTTGATTTGAACAAAAATTGAAACAAACTATGCAAAATTGAGACCTAAAACCATGTGGCTATTATTGTTCAGCCTAAATGCTACAAAACCGAGTCATTCAATGGTGACTTTCAGGAATGGGTGGCATTCACTCTTAAGGGAAAATGTTCAAGTTCCATGGTTTCTAGTGGGTTAAGTAACGCCATCCATCTTGTAGTCCAATTAGGGACTAGGTCGCAACATTTATTAAACTTAAAGGATTAAGTTGCAATGAGTCACACTTTAGGAACCAACTCATGTGAGTCACCAAAGTTAAGGGACCACTGGCTCATTTAGGTCAAAGAAGAATGAGGGATTAAACATTTGAACTTTAAACTTTAAGTAACAATCATAAGTATTAAGTATTAACCGAGGCTTTCTTTTGTAGAAAAAGACATTACCTTTTTTTTTGGACACAAAAACAGTGGATACAAGCTATTAGAAACTGGAGAGTTGATATTGATCTTAGTTCCTTTGTGGATTTATCCATGAGCATGAGTTAATTGATCTTAGTTAATTTGCATTGTCTTGGTTTTAACTCTTCTCTTTAATTTAATTAGTGATTAATGTGGGACTTTGAATCACTAATTGCGAGTTTAGGTTGACTTTTTAATGGTAAGCATGTAATTGCCGTTCCTATACCACTCACCAGCATAGAATTTGTTTCCAACTAAAATACTACAAATTCATCAATATCTGTCCAACCTCCAGCTTTTTCTTCATGCACCAGTAAATTAAACTTGGGTAGTAACTGAATCAAATTAAATAGACAAGCGTTGAATTAAGTAAAAGCTGTGGGTTGGATGAAATTTTATTTCATAGTTTAAGGACTTGTTGAAGATTTTGTCTTGTAAAATAACTTTGTTTTTTCTTTTCAAACATGACAAAAAAGTCAAGGAGATTACTAGGATTTTTATTTTGAATATACAAATGTTGGGGAAAAGGTTCTCTAATCACTCTTCAAGCACAGCAAATAGAATTAGATAAGCTCATAACAAATTTAGGGCCAATTCGTTACAAGTAACACGGCTCAATTAACCTGTTTTTTCATTTTAAAATTGGTCGAGCATGCGACCTGGTATTGAAAAAGACAAAATTACCCTTAACCCACCCAAATTTGTTGTTCTTGGCTCTTGCAATAAATCGTGCTAAGCAAATTTAGATGCCAGACACCGTTCCTCCACATCAAAGGACCAAACCACGATCTTCGCTTATTCTGAAAAACAAAAGTTCAAAATTAAATAGAATCCTCCATGGTTCCTGATTGTGGATGAGATGGATCTTGAGGGATTCAAAGGTAGATGGAGATGAAAGCTGGGAATCGAGGTTGTGGGTCTTTTATGTTTCATCTGTTTCCAACGAAAACTTGGTAAGGTAGCTCTGTGGACATGATGCAGAAAGATTAGAGGCTGATTGTTGATGATGCGAAGGACAAGCTGAAACAAGTCAGTGTCATAGACGATGAAATGGATACCCTTTGAGAAGCAGCCATGATTTGAGATGGATCGAAATCACGATGGATCGGAATTGCAACGAACAACTGGCGATGGGGATCGCAATCTAGCCCCCATCACATAGTTTGCTTCAAATTGAATGCATGAGGAGCGGAGGTAGTACACGACAATGGAAGGAATGGACTCCAGAAGTGCGGGCGGCCAATTGCGGCGGGGTAAGGTGTTGGACCGAGAGCGGATAATGGTGAGGACGTTTTCGTTAGCAGCTTCTCCCTCTAATTTCGCGTCTCCGATGACAAAATACACCTTGGATAGGCAGTGTCAGCAGTCTGGGGCAGCCCGTGGCAGTTGGGCGGACGGCTGAAAGCATGAATGACACATTTTGTAATTTCATGTGATTTCAGGGCCAAACATAGTTACTAGTTAGAAACCAAGTCCACTTTCATAATTTTATAACACGTTAACATAGGCAATTTAACCTAAAACGAATAGGCAGTAAACCTGGTTTTGACACTCAACTAACATACACGTACAGTAAACAAAATCAAACAGAAATCAGATAGGCATACAACAAATTTATTGTGGTTTGACTCTTAACTAGCGTATATCCATAAATGAAAGAAATCAACTCAGGAAAGAATAAAGTTCATCGGGAGTATCCTAACTTATATTTTTGTCATAAATCGGTACTTGACTTTTAGATTTGTCCTATCGAAGTACATAAACTTACATAGTGCGTCCAATTGAGTACTTTTCATCAATTTGACCATTAAGTCGAATGAAAAATACTGATGTGGCATTAAATAACAATAAATAAATTTAAAATAATAACTTAAGGTCCTCAAACTTTTTCAACCTCTAATTCTAAGTCTTCAACTTTCACTTTTCTTCCTCCTTCCTTTAATTGCTTTCCCAATGCCATGATCTCCCTCTCAAAAAATAGATGAACAAGCGATGAACAACGAACGAGAGAACAGTGGGAAAGATCGGAGATCTCGCAACAATGGCTTGGTCTGGTGGCATGTATTGCGAACGACGACAATGCCACTGGGATTCAAGCGCTTGAACAAGCAGCAACCGCAAAGGCTTTTGACCTTCTCCGTCGTCCTCGATCACTCAGATTTGCCATTGACACCTCGAAGATCACCGATTTGAAGCCCAATGCGTAGATGGAGCCGTTGAGGATGAACGAGACCTTGATGGTCCCTCCCAAAAACCTGCAAATGCCAATTGGACGCCAATCTCTGCCAATTTTACCCAGCTTAATGTACCTCCAACATAGAACCAGAAATCAAATCCAATAAATTAAATAAAAACTAGAAAAGTTCAAAAGAAAATATAGAAATAGAAGAGAATCAGGACAACTGATCCAAAAATTGAGCAGAACAATTTAAAGAAAATGAAGACTGGTTTTGGGCTTCGTTGCGGTCGACCTCTGGGATCAAGATTTGTTTCATTCCCCTAATTGCTGGAGTGGCTTCGTCGAAGAAATTGAAACGCCCATTAGATGGCCCCTACACTACCGATTCCCTATCCTTCCCTTCATGAAGTGCTCCCAACGATGCAGTGCAAACCACCCACCAATGTGGCTCCCCAGTGGATCTCTGCCCAAATGCCCTGATGCTAAAGAACTGAGATTCATAGCCAAGCGAGACGATCAGTGAAGGTCTGGCGAGGATGGAAAGAGTTGGATTGGCCCGATTAGGAGCAGAGGTAGTTATGGGGGCAAAGAGGAGACGGAAGTAGCGACAAGGTACTCTAGCCACTGCTGCGTAATCTGATTTTGGAGAGATTTGTTTCGATGTTCTTGTTTGTTCTGGGCAACTGATGGCACAAAGCTAATGAAATTGTTGAGAAGCAGGATGAAATTAAGGGCATCAACAATAAATTTAGAAGTTTAAAATTATTAATTGAAATAGTTCAAGGACCAAAGTTGTTATTTTAAATTTATTTTATTATTATTTAATGCTACATCAGTATTTTTCATCATATTTAACAGTTATATCGATAGAAAATACCCAATTAGCGCATGCTATATGAGTTTATATAGTTTGATAGAACAAATATGAAGATCAAGATAAAAAAAAAATTAGGTTACGCTAATGAACTTTACCCACTAAAAAAATATAGAAATTACAATAGAAATATGTCCATAGTGTTCATGTTGTCTTATGGATCCTTTACATACTACTGATAACTTAAATGTTTTGTTCTCATACAATTATAAAATGTGAGAATCATAAAAGTTTTCTGGTCTTACTTCTTCCCCGATTTCAAGTTTCTCATCTTTGAAAGTTTCATATATTACCTCTTCATCACATTGGTTTTTTTTTTTTCCTCTCATACTCAAAATTCTACCACAATATGTCTTTTTATAAGCTATAGAGAAACCTGAAGCACATAAGTAAACTAAAATCAAATCCTAAATAAAATCAATATAAACTTTTTGGATTTTAGCCAACAAACCCAACAACAAAGTTAAGGAAGATGATCATATTACGAGTTATCAAAGTCAATAAAAAAACATAAATTGCGAGAATTGGTAACAATGCTTCAAAGTGCCTTTAATTCTTGTCTTTCGCCTTCTTGAAGATTTATGAATTTGGAGATTGGGTAATCACTGGGTTAAGTTCCTAGCTTGAGATTACCTGCTAGAGTCTGAAGATTGGCTTATTAAGTGTCATCTACTTACATGGACGTAGCTAGAAATCGAGTCTACGAGAGGTGGGGCATAGGCGAGAGCGTGAGTGAATTGTTAGCATGTATAAATTTACAATCAATAATAGAAAATATCAAATAATATTATATATAAACTCATTAAACTTGAAAAACTACAACAATTAAGTTTAATTCAAAATTTTATAACTCAAAATTTAATATGATGCTCATTCAAATCCATAAAATCATTAAGTATTGAATCCACACTTAAAATCTCTACAATATTTTTTTTCTATATAGAAAAGCAAACTATCAACAAAAAAATCATTATCTATCTTATTTTTCAATCTGATCTTCATAATTTTTTTAGTTGAAAAAACACATTCTATAGATGCAATTGACACAAGAAGAGGCAATATTAGGCAGATCAATCTGTCAATGTTGGTCCTATATATTATCATCAAAACCTAGAAAACCATATTTTAGATACTTAAGTATTAATTTACGTAACCAATTTGTATCATGATTACTTGGGAACAATAATACAATTGACCTCAATCATCCTAAAATTATGCAAAACAATCATGGTGCAAAATCTGTTTATAAACTTTTTTTTTTTTGTGATGAAATGGTTGAAAACTTGTGAAGAAATTGATGAATAGTTATAATTAGTTGAAGGTGGTTCGAGAGTTGGGGCTTTGAGGGGTAATAAAGGGGCCTCTATATTGGTGTGGGGTAAAACATTTAAAAGGATAAAATACATCAACGTTCATTATTAATTGTACAACTTACAAATAAATACCTGACTTTAAAATTTTTATAATTTTATATTATATTTAACTACTATTAATAAAATATTTTAAAAATTTTAGGGGTGACAGCTCCTCTCCGTCGCTTATTAGCTATGTCCCTGTCTACGTACAAGGACTTCTGAACTTGAGTGTCCTTTAATGTCGACAAGGGGTTTAACCACATGCAACATTCACTTACAATGTCGGATGGCGAATGAACGAATAAACCAACCAAACACACAACATTCTCAAGGGTTCGGCCGCAGACAAGAAGCATCAGTACTGTTGTGTTGGTGACTTTAAAAAATGTCAATTTTGTTGTCCTTATTGCCATGTCATTATAAAAAAAAAAGGCTGCAACACGAGGATAAAAAAATCCTCCAAAACCCAAAAACAAAACATGGAGGGGGGTAAAGCTAGAAACTTCCGGGAAAGAGTATAATAATGGGAATTTCCGTGAGTTGTTGCCTGTAGCAATCAGATGCCAGTTTCCCGAGCCCACTCATGAATATATATTAGAGAACCCTTACCAAACTTCCCGGCGCCGGCGCCTCCACAAAATGGCCAAGGCGTGAGGGGTATCGGAAAGATCTAAAGTTCAACTCCAACTACATCGATCCTACCACCAACAAAGTTGGTTCGACTGCATTCTAGGTCCCAAAAAAGCTTGTGTGTTCAACTCTAGTCTCCCCACTTTTTATATCATGCCATTAATAAAATTGGTTCTGTTGCTTTTTAGATTTCAGAAAAGCTGCTGGCATGCCCATTCCCTTAATTAGAATAATAACGAGGTTTTGATGATCCGTTCATTGTTGTCGAGACTTAATTGAATAAATTTAGCATTAAAATAAATTTTTATTATAAGTAGTTACAAATTTTTCACCCATAAATTCATATTGATCAACTAAAATTTTGCTTTATTTTAATTTAGAGCTGGGTACTCTTTACATTATATTCTTATCATTAAAATGATTAGTTATGATCAAAATATAATACCATGAAACAAAAAATTGTATGTGCTTTGAATTTATACATATTTTCTTTGTTATTAAAAACAATTTACTAAAATTTTTCACTTGTTATTAATTCAAACTCCAATTTTTAATATCAATGAAAAATTTATCTAGAAAAATTTAATTTAAATTTCAGCAATTATTGATCAAATTATTTCAGTAAACTATAGACCTTAAAATAAATAATTGATGTTGCAAAATTCAATCATCAATAATGAAAAAAATGATTGGAACACAAAACTGTATTTAACTTATATCAATCAATTAATGGTTTAACTATTAACTTAATAAAAATAAAAATAAAAAATTTGACTTAAGCTAATCAACTAGACACATAGTCAAAAGTAGGCAAATTATAATGGTTAAAGTTTCTTTCAGAAAGCAATAATAAAGAAAGATGACAAAAAAAGTTTGGACCAAGATAAAAATTGTAAAAATTTTATGTATTAAAGGTTTAATAATTGATTTAAAAAATTCAAAAAAATGATTTAACTAAAAATAAACAAATTATGGTGATTAATGTCTTAGTTTAAAAGATAGTATATCAAAAAGAACAAAAAAAGTTTTGGGACCAAGAGAACAAATAGAAAAAATTTAGTTCAATAGTTATTAAATTTGGGGACCAAAATGGAACAAGGACAAAACTTGGGGACTAACTTTGGAAAGAGTAAAAATTCAGGGATTGAAATCGAGTTTTAACGAAAACTAAACCCATGAAACAAATTAAAAATAGAAAATTGCAACACATGCTCTAAAAAAGGCGAGTGCCTTGTGAAAAGGAAATCAAATTTTAAAAAAGAGTCCATGGCATCCAAGAAGGGGAAAAAAACAAGACACTGTTAATGTATAATAAAATTCACTATATATGAATAGTAAAAACACTAGTTTGCCTATCCTAGAAGTAACTGAGGTATGTGGAGACTTATGTAATAATATAAGTCATTGATGGAACAATATAAAAAGATAAGATATACTTTGACATTAAATAAAATCCGAATTTAGATAATTATAAACATACAGAATAGCTAAATGAATATGTGTTAACATATTATCAAAAAAACATTAAAGATAACAGACGAAAAAGTATCAAAGCAGTTTCTTCAACCAATTCAAATGAAATCATCAAGAGAAAGAAAAAGCTTATGGTATTTATAAAGTAGAATAACATTGCGTAGTATATATACATAAGTTTTTTTTTAGATTTTTACTCACTAATGAATCAGTAATAAAATGAAACCTTTTAAGAATAAATTACCTAGCTATACGTAATACAAATTGTGCACTATTTTAACTAATCAAAACTCTGAATCAAACCAAATGTAAAGCACTTGTGCATTATACAAATTGTGCTCTATTTTAATTAATCAAAGCTTTGAATCTGACCTATCTAACTAAAGTTTTAAATAAAATCATGTAAAAGGAATTTTTTTTGTATTTAATATGATTAATAAAAGCATGTCTCTCATTTCCATTTAAGGCTCTATCATTTTAAATTTAAATAAACCATCCAATTTTTTTTTTCTAAAGTTTCCAACATATTGCAAAAGTTGGGGACCACTGTAGAAAATTGTTATCTCAAGGGACCAAAAGGGGGATTTGAAACAAAAAAAAAAAAGGAAAAGAAACGGCCTGAGGGGGCTTGCATAAAATGAAAAAATATACTTTTAGTCCTGCATTATTGGTTTCTTCAAGTAGCAGGCCCCAAACTTTATTATCATTAGATCTTACCATCATCAACAAGCAGTCTTTACCCTACCTCGCGACAGAAGGAGAAAGTGGGGGATCAGTATGGCAGAAATGAAATATTCAGGGACCAAAAGAGACGTTTTATCACAAAATAAAAAAAGCAAAAAAAAAAGAAGCAGTGACAGAGGGGCTACTGTTTATGAACAGTAGAAACCCACCTTATTTTCCATCGTATAATTGTAAGGGAAAATTACAAAAACCTCCCTAAGGTTTTGCTCAAACCTCCCGTTTTGTCCCCACTGTTTCAAATACCTACACTTTTCCCCTGCTAAGTTAACTTCATCATTCACCGTTAACATAAGAATGGAAAAATTACTGACTTACCCTCGTAGACTTCTTATTTAAAACTTTTGCCCCTAACCACTAAAACCCATCAATCAAACCAATTGATGTGAATGAAACAATAATCAACTGATCTAAATTCGCTCCTGTCTCCTCCTTCCTCCCCTTTCTCTCCCCTCACCGTCGTCGTCACTTCGATGCCCTCGTATCCGCCTTTTCTCTCCTTCTCCAAATCGATTCTCCCATCGTCCCAATTGTAAACCCATCGGCGCACGTATGAGACTGTACTAGTGATTCGAGCATCGATCGAATATCCGATTTTAGAGCACGGCGACAGCAACGAGTGTGGCGTGCACGGTGATGGTGACGAGAGGCCAACGAAATCGCGGCGTTCAGCATTCGATGTTCAACTAAATCGGCCTTTGACGTTCAACGAAATCGTTCCCGTACATCCATAAATTCAGGGGTAAGATGATTGTGGCTAAGTACGGTGGTGTGGCCGATGAAAGGAGTGTTCGACGAATCGAGAGGAGCAGCAGATGGAGAACGGGTTGACCCAAACCCGCGGACTCTCCTCTAGCACTGTCACCACTGTCAGATCTGGTAATAGTCTTCAAGTGTGGCCTTGGACGAATCGATTCGGACATTCTCAATTCCGGTGTTCATGATTCCGGACCCGGTGCCACCACCAAAGAGTCCTTTGTCCTCGGCTGTTATAAGATCGGGAAGCTCCTCGGTCCGATTCATCTCCAGTAGGTCCGATTCCGTTGTAGTCCTCGTCGGTATTGACCTCTCCGGCTGGTGCAAATCGCTGGCAGCGAAAGCGAGGAAGGCTAATCAGATAGAGTACCAGATCTGACGGAGCTGCTGGGCTTCTGAGTTTTCAGATTTTTCAATTTTTTTCTTTTTTTTTTTCCCCCAGATTCGTGTTTTAGCTTCGAGTTTCAATTTGGTTTCAGATTTGAGTTTCAATTTGGTTTCTAGGTTTCTGGGTTCAAGTTTTAATTTGGGGGGGCAAAGTTATCGAACAAATAAAGTTAGGATAGTAAAAGGGGTTTTTTTTTTTTTTTTTTCCTTAATAATCATTAACGGTGTTACATCGACATAGAGAAACTATAAGTACTTGAAATAGAAGGGACAAGACCCGAGGTTTGGCAAAACCTCAGGGGTTTTTTTTGTAATTTATCCAAATTGTAATGATGTTTTTAAGTATAAAAAATAATAATAACAGAACAGTAATAATAAACGAAGGAAAAAAGCACCCTTACGAAAGTATAATTCTATATAGTATTTATAGCTATTTCTGCTTCAATTCTTTTGGTACTTGGATCTGTGCCCTCGGAGCTCAATTCTCATTAACATCCCCACGCTCTTAATTCTGGTCCCCTGCCCTCTCCACAAGATTGTGCGAATGTCAGCCATATCGCGATAGAGATCTTCTTCTCATCACCTCCTCCATTTCCAGTGGTCCTCTCTCAGTTTTTTTGTTCCTATCAATTCATTATTTCTCTTCTTTGGTACCAGCCCATGTCATTGAACCGAGCGGGCCCATCCACCACACCAATCATTAGTATCCAACACTGGTTGGATAAGTATCTTATTATGCACCGTGAAACACGACGATAGGAACTATTTTTCACATGGTAAGTGTAGGGTTTCCTTTGATTAAGTTTGGTTGGATTTACCTTGGCTTAGACTAATCTTGTTCTTCTTCGACGGCAAGCATGGGGCTAGTTTTGTCCCTTAGCTATGCATTTTATGTTGTGTGGTCCTCTGATTACAAAACATTTCTTAATAATACTATTTTTAAACTTCCAAAGACATTGCAACTTAATGACCCTGTCAGGTTTGAATGTCAGTTTTTTTTTTTAATTATCCAACTTGGTATCCCAGACAGCTTCTTCACGTCATACAAACACAATGCAATTCAGTACAAGAGAAATGTAAAACTCCAATAGAAAATGACGATTGAATTTTCGGTCGCCAGTAATTCAATCATGAAAAAGCATCTTGGGGTCTTTAGTGATGCTAATTAGTTGCCAATCATTGTCAGCTGATTAGTGACCAAGTTTTTTGTGATCAATCATTTGGTTGTCAATCACTTGTCAAAGTGCAAAAAAACCAACCAATTGGTAACCGAGTTACTAGTTAGAATTTTACATCCATCTTGTGATTAACCACACATTGCGCTAGCTTTTAAGGGTCGACGTATAAAACATCGAAGTATATAAAACAATTAGGACTTTGAAGTATCATATTCATCATATCTTCCTATTCTGGTAATTTTTTCCATCTCTCGAAGTTGGCATAGCTAGCATTGGATTTGGATATGAAGGAAGTTAGTACAAAATATGGTGGCAGGTGAGATAATCATAACAAACTTAAAGTCAATTCTGAAAGTATCGCGAAATTTCACCATTTGCTGGGTTTTGAGGACTGCTAAACAATACTTTGTACTTTTAGGGTAATTAAAACAACTTTATAAAAATAGTTTAGAGACAACAGTTGCAATTCAGACTATTTCGTGGATCCTCAGAAACCAAAAAAAAAAAAAAAAAAGCAACCTTCCATTCTCTTGTAAAAGAACATTCGGATCCTCGACTGATCATTTGGTGCATCTAGTCCTGTACATGTTCTTTAGATGTGGCTTGATATAAACCGAACCACTAATATGTGGAAACTTCAATCTGCTTGAGAGGATACAAACTTGTGAAAAATATATTAATCTTCAATTACAAAATCTATCCAAGAAGCCAACCACGTTACCTAATCTCATCCTTTCAACCTTCACTGGCTACAAGTAACGGTGAGTGTAATGTTTAGGAGCTAATTAGGTTCATCGATGCTAAGTACTAAGAAGCCTACAACTGTTTAATGTACTGAAAATTTTGGTAATTTGGGTGTGTTAAATCCTCACGACATTTGTTCAAACAATGCTCCCTCTACACACAAGACAGAGCCAAGTTCTTAGTTCTATCCATTGCCATTAAAGTTCTTATTTCTTAGTATTAGACAGTGCAAATAATGCTACACGTATTTGCACAAATGATATTGACCTCTCAAATCATGAAATAAAAAGAGAAAAACATGAAAATATAAAATTTGAAAAAATGATAATATGGATATTATCATTGGCCATGATGATCCATATATTCTACTAGATAAGTGAGATATTTTTAACTTCTCATTATAAACTGTGGATTGTAGAATATTTTTCTTCTATTGTATATATGTTTAATTCTTATTAGAGTATTAGTAAGTGAAAATAAAATTTCCATGGATAATTTTGATGGTTATATTTTTCATCTTTTTTAAGAGCTTTGATAAAATCTTACAACTTCTTATGATTTTACAATGACTCTAAATAAAAAAGGTCTAAATGCACATTTGATCCCTTCACTTTTGCAAACTCGCACGATTTATTGATTTAGTTCAAAAACTTTGACTCAGTGCATCTTAGTACCCCAAGTTTGCTTAATTAAGTGACTCAAGTCCCTCAACTTTGCTAAATTAAGCAAATTAATCCATTGTAAGACAGAAAGCATGCATGTGACCTTGATGACGTCTATCAGCTACTGACATAGATTGAAAGTGGCGCCGGCTCTTTTTAAGATGGAGGTTGGGGTGGTTTCACAAGGAATGGAGAGGCGGGGAGCCTGGCAGTTTAGTTGTCAGCAGTGAATGGAGAAGGAAGGTTTATGAGACACAGAAAGAAGAGGAAGAATCAAAAGTTCCAGAAGATGATCCGGTACGCATCTTGATTTTTTGCAAAGTTGAGGGACTAAGCCACACTGAGTCATAATTTAGGGACTAACTCATTAGAGTTGGAAAAGTTAAGGGACTGACTGTGCATTTAGGCCAATAAAAACCCAGAAAGTTTCTTCCATAAATGCAAGGGTGAGCCCCAAAAAAAAAACATGGCCCAGCCCAACAAAGGTGGGCCCACTTTCGCTGGAAACTGATTTGCGCCTCTCTGGTACATTTCTCCTTGTATAACCAATCGTGGGGCAAAGCAGAACCAGCCCATTGCCTGCTAGGTCGATGTTATTTTATTTTATCGGCTGAAGAAAATTTTATTTAATAGATAAAGCAGTGCAAGTCCACCATAGAGCAAAAAAGCAAAAGAGACAAATCTAAAACCCGAAAACACAAAAGAGAGCCTCATAAATGGAATGAAAATGAGTAAGTAAAGTTTCAAATTCGAGCCTCATAAATGGAAAAACAAAATTTGATAATAGAATTTTGCCCTATCGGATCTGATGCAATTTGAACTAGATTAGTTGTGGCTCAATATAGTTATTCTATACCCACAAAAACAGAAAAGATAAAAAAGTAAAAGAGGAACTTCATAATGGAGCCGACCAAAAGAATAGAAGAGGCAAAGGGACCTCTCAACCCATGATACAAAAGTCTGCAAAAGGAATGAAGATGTGTGGAAAACCAGTGGGAAAGGCAGAAATTAAAGTGCCCAGTACCTAAAGATATACTATATGTAAGTTATATAAATTTTCACTATTTCTTGTCTTGAATGTTTTTTACCACCAAAGGCCACGTCATTCTTGGCTGTTCAAATTAACCAGCAAACTGAGCCATTAAATTATAATCATGATGGTTTATTTAAATTAGTTGGTTTTAAATGTTGGAGTATTTTATTTCAATAAAAAAGAAAATATATAATTCAAGTCTAATAAATATTTTTAATAGCCTTTATATTTACAACTTTGAGAAAAACGTTTCTTGTGCATTAAAACTAGCAACGGTATTATCATTATTTTCCCTTAATTTCGTGCTTTACCGTTGCATGAAATGAGGGTTGTATATATCTAAGGTTTTATGCGGAAATTAACATCCTTTTTCTCATTCTCTCATCCCCTCTCTCTCCTAGTTTGGTACTTAATCCAAAAAAAAAAAACTTATATTTTATATATCTTTAAATAATATTAGACAAAAAAAGGCATGGGTAGAGCATTGCTCCACAACAATGTATGTTTGTGTGGAGCTACAATAAAATGGTTTGGCCGTTTTATCCTGAAGGCGGTGTAACTAAGGCCGCTATATTGGTATGATACAAAACATTTAAAAGAGGCTGGATAAACTCATGACTCATTCCAATTATTCTTGATATATAGATGGTGTTTTCCTATTTTCTACCTATTCCACTCTCTAATATCTACTAATTATTTATTTTCGTGCTGCTGGTGAGATTGAAATTTATTCTAAATATTATTTATAATTTGTGAATTTTTTAATATTTTTACGATGTTGAAATAACATGAAATACGATAATTTGTTTAAAAAGTTTTTTTTTTATGTCTGGTTGAGTCACTACAGGTACAAAATATATTGGGAGGAGTTTGGAACTTTTATTGACTTGTTTTATTTTCTGAAAAAATTTCTTCCGCCTTAATGTTCAGAAATATTTTGAAAAGCTGATTTTGCAGCAGGGATATACGACGTTTCTTAACTGGCTCATGGCTGCACATAAAGTATTCTGTAATTCTTGCTACATGTTCTTGTGCTTTTGTCGGTGTAAGATGTTGAAAGTTTTATGTGATTATTATATTATGTTTGCGAGAAAAAAAAATTGTTTACTGCCTTTTTCGAGCATGATGGAAATTTCTGCCAATTGCTTTTTATGGTTTACCGCCACCCTGTAGCATTTGGCTAGCGGAGAAATTTCTTAATATTTTACGGGTTTTGTGAGAAAGAATGAAAACATGGGATCAAATTTAAATTCAGCATGTGAAAGTTAGAAAAGAAAAACCTTCTATTCAGCCAAGAAGAGGATAACTTTTTTTTTTTTAAGGGTGGAAAAGAGGAAGTCAAGAAGAAGCTTTTGGTGAAAATAATTGAAAAAATTATTAGAAAAATTCTGAAATCTTCTCATTTACTATTTGTATTTTGGTACCTTCGGTGATTGAAAAAATTCTCTCTTTTGAAGAAAATAATTTGTTGCCTTGTGGTTCAAAAATGAAAAAAATCTCTAAGAGAGATAAAATTTGTTGCCTTAGATTTCAATTGTGAGAATCAGAATTTGTTGCCACAGATTTAAGTTGTGGGAGCTTAAAATTTAGTGTCTCAAAAAAACCTTAAGGGAAGAAAATCAGATAAAAATTAGACTTCAATATGTATCTAAATCGAAGCATCAATGTAAAAATCAGTTAAAGATTTAGACTTCAATATGAGTCTAAATCAAGGCATCGATGTGACAATCATGAAATAAAATGGCGATTATGAAATATCATTGTGGATTTCGTAGCATGTATAAGTTGCATCTGTGGCATACAACCTTTTCAAAAGGCACAAAGACTACAAAAGAGTTGTTTTATATTACACACTCATGCCTTGAGAAATGAGAAAAAAAAAATAGACCCCATTTATGCTAAATTGAGAAGTACTCACAACATGTAGAAATACAAACAGAAAAAATAAACCCTTAGCTATGCTATTTGAGAAATGCACATTGACTAAAACAAAAATAGAAAATAGAATAGACTCCAATTCATATGTGTGCATACTCACTGAAGCATATAAAAATATCCCATAAGTTGAGAAATTATGAAAGTATGCATTATCATTGAAGCATATTTAAAATCCCATGAGATGAGAATACAAATTTGAGTTTGTGACATTTTCATTGACTACATGATGTAGGTTTGTTGGGCATAAAACTTATGGAAATTGAAATTTAAGCTTAATGCTCGCCATCACCTACAAATATGGATATCATTGCTAGTAACTTATGATATCTGGTTAATACACCATAGCCTTTGTTACTTATATTTTGTAAAATTCTTTAATTGAAATCAAATGTTAAAAGAGTTACATTGAGGGGGATAAGTTAAACCCAAATTGAATGGAGTTTCCTATTGGGATACCTAACCTAAAAATCAAAGATCTTGAGGCTTGAGTTTTGAATGAGAAAAATGAATTATTGAGAAGCCATTGAAAGATGCATTGTGTAAGAAATTTATTTCTCGCTCCTATGGTGTAGATGTATCCATCTTGTAACAATTGAGAGTTGAACATTAGCTCTTAATAAGAATTTGTAGCTCTTTATTGAGTGAGGTGTCATAGTTACATGAGCATTTTTTATGGATTTTCACCTATATAAGCATTGGAGTAAGGTTACCGCTCCTTGGGCTATTCTTAAAATTGCTCATGAAAAGTCAGGATATACACATGCATGGTCATTAATAGTGCAAGCTTATAAGCTCAATAGATATCTAGTTTATTATATGTGTTAAGTAAACTTCTATCCACAAATAATCATAGTTTAAGGTCGTATCACTATTGGTTGTGAGATAAGGGGATCGACTCACTATATAAAGGTTAAAGGTATCACAATCTTTATTATGCATAATAAACTGTTTTTACCGAAATATATATTATTTTGGTTTTTTATTGAAATGGAGATGGAGCTGTTGGAGTATTTTATTTTGATAAAAAAGAAAATATATAATTCAAGTCTCATAAATATTTTTAATAGCCTTTATATTTACAACTTTGAGAAAACCGTTTCTTGTGCTCTAAAACAAGCGGCGGCATTATCATTATTTCCCCTTAATTTCATGCTTTACTGTTGCATGATATGAGGCTTGTATATATGTAAGGTTTTATCTGGAAATTAACATCCTTTTCTCATTCTCTCATCTCCGCTCTCTCCTAGTTTAGTTCTTAATAAAAAAAATTATTTTTTATGTATCTTTAAATCATATTAGGTAGGAAAGATGTAGGTAGAGTTTTGCTCCTTAACAGTGCATGTGTGTGGGGAGTTATAATAACATGGTTAGGCTATTTTATTATGAAGGTAGCATAACCGAGGACATTGTATTCGTGTAGCACGAAATATCCAAAAGGGAGTGGGTAGACCATGACTCATCCCAATTATTCTTTATATATAAGTGGTGTTTTCTTATTTTATACCTATTTAACTCTCTAATATCTACTAATTTTGTGTTGTAAAATTGTCTCTTTTTGTGCCGCTGATGAGATTGATGAATTTTGTTCTAAATATTATTTATTATTTATGAATTTTTTAATATTTCTATGATGCAAGAACAACATTAAATATGATAATACATTTAAAAAGTGTTTGCCCAAGAAGTGCAACTAAAATGGGATGAATTGGAGCTTCATATTTACAACCAAATTCAACTCAATTATTTTTAAGCATCTGGAATGATGCCGCGGAGAATGGAAGGCTCAGGTACCCCCTCTCCCCAGCTTGCATTGTAATGGTAAGTAATATTCTCTAATACTATGTCTTATAAATGTTTAATTCTAAGTACCAAACAAAATTCAGCTCAATTAAATATCAAATTGAATAATAAAGCTTAAATTCAAATTTTCTTTTAATTTCACCATAATCTCTTAGCGGCATGGAATTTATAGATGAGTTGGACTACCAAATAGCCGTTAATTAGTCTGAAAATATCGGGCTGCCGAAGGTCCTAAACCCTGTGGTAGTGGTAAAAATATCAGAACTTGTGTATATATTATCTTTATTTGACATTTACTAAAGTATGACGAGAAAAAGAAAATTTGACGAGCAAACTCATTGATGAAAAGCAATTTGTTGCTTCAAAGTAACTATTTGTCATGAAGATGTAATCAAGTACGTAAGCTGAAATGAGCATTTAACAAACATTATTTAATTGTTTAATGAAATTAAAAAAAATTATCATGCATCATGTATCTTGGATCTTTCTTTAGAGATTTATTTAATTATGTTTGCACGGACGTATCTAATTAGAAAATTGGAAGCAACTAGATAAATTGTGACAAATCAATGAGGTAAACTATACCAAGCAACAAATTAAAGGTAGTTGCAAATAAGTTAGCTAAGTAATCAAAAACATAAAAAAGATATACCTATATCTTAAATTCTTTGCACCATTTTAATTTTTTAACTTAAGTTAGGCTTAAATTTACTTATTTTAATATTTTCTAATTTTTTTTAAAAAAATTTTATTTAAAAACTATAAATCTTTTGTTTCTAAATATAAAATTTTTAAAATTTTTTAGAAAATATTAATATAAATAAATTTAAGTCAAACTTAAGTAAAAAAAATGGAAATAGTGTAAAGAACTTGTGATGGAAGAAATATCACCTATCATGTGTTTTCACATTTTTCATCTAATATTCACTAAAATGTAATTGTACTTCCTCCATCTCGAAAATGATAATACGTTTCTTTGGGATTGAGATAATTAAGGTCTATGTAATTTATGATATATATTTTTTTATTTTACCCTTGAAACTAAAACTAGAAAAATATATTTTTGGGGACTTATGTAGTGAAAGTTTAAAAGATGATTAAAAAAGAAGAATTTTTTTTTTTTTATATTGTGTAATGAGAGTTTAAATGAAGATTTAAAAATAAAAGATTCTTTTTTAAGTTTTGTGTAGAGAAAGTTTAAAATATGGCATTAAGGTAATTTATATGTTAATTTTTTTTTTTAAAAAAGGCGAATGATGAAGCCTTTTTGGAACAATCTAAAAATGAATAAGTCTCATTCTTTTTTGTAATGGAAGGAGCATTTATGTGAATACATATAATCAAAGATTATAAAATAGATAACAAATAACTATATAAACTATAGCAAATAATAAGAAATATTCATCCGTTCAAAAAATGATGAAACATATTTTTTTTGCTATCCCCAAAAAATTAAAACATTTCACTTTTTGAATGATGTTTAACATCCATTTTACCTTACTACAATCATTTAAACTTTTACAATACAAAACCTAATAAAAAATCTTTTTTAAAATTAATATTTAAACTCTCTTCACGTGAAACCTAAAAAGAATTTTTTAAATTATCATTTAAACTCTCAATACACAAAAGATATAAAAATATATATTTTTACTTTAATTTCAGGAATAAAATTGAAATAATGATCATAAATTATATGCACAAAATTATCGTGTCCAAAGTTTTTTTTTTGATGAATTCGTGTCCAAAGTTGTTAACTAACCAGCTAGATCTAGTTTCTTCCTTAACTTGTACAATTACAACTATGAATCTCAATGAAGTTGGTATCAAGTTCGAACAATTTTTTTTTTTCTAAATCTCAGAATTAAGGAAAAAAAAATCCCTTAAAGTCTATATGTGCACTATATATATATAGAGAGAGAGAGAGAGTTGATCCGTACGAAATAAAAGGTCCAAATATATTATTGTTTTTATTTATTTATTTATGGGGCCAGTGCTTCTCTCCTGTGATTTTAAACCCGTGAAATTTAAAGCTCTCGTATGAATTTTTCGTCTGTTTGTGAGCATTGAATTTGAAAAATTAAAGTGGGCTACGAAAAGACAAAAAAAAAAAAAAAAACAATTCTGCGGAGAGAAGAATTTTTAAACAAATAAAAGAAGTAGGCCCTTTTTCGAGCCTATCACAGCCCAGGTGTTGATAATACTGTGGCTCAGCCCAGAAATTAGTAGAGGGAGGACCACCCCGCTCCCTGGAAAATAACGTTTATCAGAACTTGAATATTCAATCAATGTCTGTTAAATTAAAACAGATACTAAAAGGCAAACCGAAGAATATTTGGTAATGCCACTCCCCTTTCGGTCTTCATACATGCATATCTACATTTGTTTTTTAAATCTCAAACTAGCTAGAAACTAAGGATGGTAATGGGATGGATAGGATAAGGATACCCTATTTGTTATTCGTACCCGTGAGCTTTTGTTTATCTATAAAATGGCGGGTATCTACTAGTCGGTGAAATTTCTCACCCACATCCGTCACCATATGGGTAATCTCCACTGACCTGATTCATCTACAAAAATGGGGTTATCACTTTACAAACAACCACCACTATGCAGGTGATCTTACTATTGTTATATGATCAAAGAGGTAACCCCAATGAGCCTTGTAAAGAAGAGTTTGTTTACTAGGGTGAGTATGAACAAAAATTTAAATTATATACTTTGTGGGTATGATGGGTAGATGAAGAAGATTTATCCATTATGAATACCCTAAACTTGTCACCTACCCATACCCACCAAAAGGGTATACTTTGTTAAATATGTTCGGCTCATCGAGAGTACTTTTGACCATTTACCCACTCGTCATAGGCGGATATCTGCAATTAACAAATTTCATCCACCCATGTACCATTCTTACTAGAATCAAAATTTAATATGGTCCACGAGTGGTTGGCGCAACGGCAAAAAGTGTTTGGTGTCCTGGGATCGAGTCCCGTCCCCTCTACCCCAATCCCACAAAATGTCTTGAGTGTTGTTTTGATTGTCATTTAAGGTTCCAAATACTTATCAGACATCCTCTTATTATAATATAGATATCCCCTATATCATGTAGTCTTATATCAGATGTGTTAAAGTTCTCAAAACATAAACTTTGATGACTTTTTCACATATTTGCCCTAAATTTAATTGGCAATAATTTTTTTTAGGAAATAATATGAGATTCAATGGAGGAAATGGTATATTATACTATATACTAAAACCCGTTCTTGGGTTACTGTTCAGTTGAACAGTAAAAACAATGTTTTTTCGGTTTTGCCCCTTGGTTTTGGACTGATTTGCCTGACTTTTTTTTTTAGACGCGATTGCTTTGTTTAGAAGTTTGGTTAGCTTTTCAAAATAAAGTAGCTTTTTAAGGGTCTTTCTTGAAATTCTTACACTTTCATTCTGTTTCATGTTTCTTTTTGATAAAACGCATTTCCAGTCCATGTATTGTTTCCATTTCTCATATTAGGCCACAATTTTGATCAACTTGATATTTTGGACCTTAAACTTAGTAACTACTTAATTTTAGTGTTTTTGTTTGATCTCTTGGTTCTTTTTTTTTTTTTTTATGGTGTGTTGTTTTCTAAACTAAAACATTGGTCATTCTGGTTTATTTATTTATTTTAGTGAAATACAGCTTTTTTTCCTTAACTTTTTCTGAGTTAATTGTTAAACTCTTAGTACATAAGGTTTTTATATTTTCTCTTTGGGCCCCTAAACTATTTTTATTACTTTTCTTGATTATTATTTTTATTAATATTATAATATTATGTGTCCGTCACAATACACGGGCCTTTTAACCTCGTGTATACTATATGTTGAGATGAAAGTGACGGTACCGGCCACTACTCATCATGTGTACGAAAGGGAAACGCTGAGCTTGAGGGATTGTATTTTTTTGCGGCTAGACAGTGATTTAAAAAGCTAGCTATGCTTTTATTTTTATTTAATGTATTGTTGCCGTTACATATATAGTAGTTGTAATATTTTTCATGCACGAAATGATTAATGACGAGAGAAAAATGAAGAAGGAAGTTTTGATTTGATCGTGGCCGCAGAACAACTTGGGAAAATCAAATCCAATTTTAAAGGGCTGTTTTTGGTTGGAGAGTTTTCTCAAAACAAAAGCAAAACAATTAGGTGAAGGGTACTTGTTGCTTAGCTTTGCGGTTGCGGCTCTTTGTTCTGGAATTTAAGTAACCTCCATCGATTTCCGTCGGTTACACAACAAAAAACCAAACCCAACACTCTAGAAGCTCCAACGCATCTCATTTAGCGGTAAAAATAAGAAAAAGAAAAAAACGAACGAACAGTTCAAACATAATTCGGGTTAAAACTTATTCATTATTTATTCAAACTGTTATGAAGTTAAGTATGAATAAAATATTGGACCCTCACTGCACCATAGTTGAGTCAGGTCAGCTTTAATTTGCTATTAAACTCTTCCAAAGTCTGTTTTTTTTATTCAAATGTGCAAATGAATAGATGCTCAAATATGATAGGTATCTGGGTTTTGGAGATGATCTATATGTAATGAGGGCTATATATAGTGGTCAAAATTGGAATTGAAATATTAGTTTGTGAACCGTGAATTATAAAGTTTATGTATGTACACATTCATTTATAAATATGTACTTTGCTTATTTTTCACATGCATAAGTTTCGTATGTAATTTTGTATACATTAGTCCACAAGTGATTATAACAATTGAAGCATTTAAGTATAAAACTACCGAATAGATATGTTCTCTAAAGTGAATATATCTTGGAAAATTTTCAACCAAAAAAATCTTGATGGCCAATAACCATGCAGAAAATTTTTTATAGTATGCCATTTACCACAAAATGCCACAACGTACTTTTTTTTTTATACTCCAACATTTCATGATATGAAAAATAATGCATACCACAGTAATTCAAAGAAAACACTGCCAGAGATATTAACTAGATATCTAGACTGTTGGGGTGATTGGCTTAAATTCAAAGAAGAGAAGGAATTGAAGTTTTATGATTTGTTTTAATAATCTAAGTTGTTTTAGTTTCTTATTTTGATGTAACTTTTTTAGAATTGTTGATTATTGTTAGGAAAAAAATTTCCAATCACATCCATCACGCGTGATAGGATAACAAATACAATCAAACAAGTACATATAACATTAATGTTGTTCGGGTCTTAACTAACCTATATCTACAAATGAGAGAAATTCATATGACCAAAATATAGAAATTATAGTAGAAATATAATTCTAGTTCTTATGTTGGCATGTAGATCCCCTCCACACTACAGAAATACTAATATTTTGTCTCGTAGAATTACAAAATATGAGAATCTTAAAAGGCTTATAGCCATACTCATCACTGCTTCTGGATCTCTTTCTTTTAAAAACCCTTGCGTCATACCTCTTCACCATATTACTTTTATCTCATGATCAAAACCCTAACATAATATGACTTTTTATAAGCTAAGCACAAATCTTAAATAAATAAGAAAAATGAAACTAAATTCTAAAAAAAAAACCAAAATCCTGAAGCTTTTTGGATTTGAGCTATCAAACCCGGCATAGACACTTATGGGCCTCACTTGAAAAAAATTCAGAATCCATCATTGAAAGTCTCTCAATACTAATAATTCTCAAATGCATTTAGTTGTGCTGCCTTAAAATCTAGGTTTGAACCCTTTTCAGAAGCAAAAACTTCATTCTCCTTTTTAACTTTGGAAGTTCTCAAGTATTACTAGCTTATAGCTGGCAAACGTGCTAGCACATGAACCTTGCATGCCGGTTTCAAATCCTTCCTTTTTCTCAACACCATAAAATGTCATTTAGTGGTAGCTTTATTGTCTTTCAAGGTCCTAAACAATCAAGTATTCCTTCTTCCTATAATATAGGCACTTACTCCTAACTCCATCACCTTATATTACTGATTCTAAGTACAAATAAAATAAAATAATAATAAATAAATAAAAGAAGAACTTGGGTAGTTAAGTTTCCCATTTGATGAAGTTCTAATGTTTGGAGATCATGTCACCCACCAACCTCATTCCTTCTTATACCCTAAACACGATCAACAAACATGCCTGCGGAATAGAAGTTTTAATTTTTGGAGATTTTCAATTTTTTTTTAAAAATATGGGCAATAGATAGAAAAAAAAAATGTTTATATATCCACATGTGTGAGCCTATATAGTTTCCTAGTTTCTAGCTACTAGCTAGTGAGAGAAATACTCGAAAACTAGGAACTGTATATATATAATCTATAGGCATAAAATTTTTTCCACCTAATTACCCATATTACACTCTTGAATTATGTCGAATCGGACACTTTGCCTTCCAAACTTCAAATTGACACACTTTGTTCTGTCAATTATCAACATTTGGACATTTTGCCGACTTGACCCAATAACTTGGTCCACAGCCTCCTCCGCCACCGCCTCCCCCTTGCCACTAGAACTCAGCTTTGCCCCACTCTAGAGTTGATTGGATGATTTTTATCCCCTTTATTTAATCTCTTTAACTTTATGCCTTATCTCTTGTCCCGCTTTGTCACCATAATCCTCCAACCATTGTGACTATCTTACCCCATCCATCAATCCTTTTCAAAGCAACACCTTTTGGCTCGATGATGATCTACATCTCCTCTATCAGCATAGTCCCCTTCATCCTCTGTTTCGAGTATTACCCATCTTCTGCTTCATTTTCTTTTCTCAACAACCAAAAAGAGGAAAAAGAATAGATATAACTGGAGAGAATAAAATTAAAAATAAAACTCATTGAAAGATTAAAGATATAATTCATCAAATGAGGAACATCTTCAAGTAAAACAAAGCAAGGATTGGTAATGATCTTGGGCTTGGTCAAATTATTTATTGAACCCAAGCCCTTTTTTAGCAAACCCAACCTAGACGTAGGAGCTATTGAAGATGAACATGAAGCTAAAAAACTAGAATAGTGGAAATTGAGATGGAGAGGTCTTAACTTTTCCAAATTAAAGATTCTAGAAATGAAAAAGGTGTAGGAGAATTTCACAGGCGAGATGAAATAACTTTCATGGGAATTTGATTATTGAAATTGCAAAACTTTTGTAAAGTGAAAACTTCTAGTGTGGAGTGGGCGATGTGGTGGAGAAAAAAATCAATTGATGTTGTGAGACATGGTGATGTGGTGGAGAGGGTAATTGTGACCCCTTATCAGGTCTTGATGTCTTCGAGTTGGTCGGAGTGGATTGGTGAAGATGAGTTGGACAGTGGCAGAATTAGGTTTTTTGGCTCAGGGGGGGGGGCAAAAGTAGTATGGAGGAAAAATACAGTGAGATGGTGGCGAGGCTGAGTTTTTATGGTGGATCTAAATAAAAATTATTTAAGTTAATTATTAATAGTATATGTACAAATAAATATTACTTTGAGTAACATTTAGTTTTAATTTGAAAGAAGTTATTAGACTTTTTTAATTTTCAAAATAAAGCATTTTTATATTCACTAAATATATATGCTTTGTATTTAACTTTAGATTGAATAAGTCTTTAAAATTATTTAGAAACTTCAAAAATGAATTTTGAATGCGAAATATTACTACTACTTTTTCAGGTAAAACATAAAGATATTTAGCTATTTTTCTCAAAAAATTAAAAAACGGTCTCCCACTTTTCAAGGTGGATTGCCTACAAATATACTAATTCTAATATTTTTAGAATAAAGTAATTCAAAGATATAAGAGTGTTGTGAGAACAAGATTTTTAAATTTATAATCTTTATTCACCCGCAAGTGTACAGTGTTGTTGTAAGGAAGTGGTGAATAGAAATGTTGTCCCAAGAGATAGGTTTTACCTACAGTCAAGCCCTAGCTAGCCACTAACAAATTGAAGTTAAATAGGACTAATACTAAATTCAAGTTTAAGCTTGATAAGTACTAAGGTGAAGAGAATGATTATTACAACTAAGGAGAGAAATGCTGAAGAGCAAAACATAAACTAGAACTAACTAATCCTAAATATGAATGAGTTAACTTACTTAAGAAGACCATCTCTCTAAAATTTCACTTTCTAACTTGTTACCTAAGTCAATTGAAGCACTAATGGTACTAACTTTCTATGTGGTGTGAAGATTGAACCTTTAAAACTTTCTTTCTCAAGACCAAGCTTTGCTCACCTAAGATTAACTATGGTGTCTTTCAAGCTCATGCATTAATCAAGGTAAATTAAGGCTTAACCTCATTTCAAACACCTAATGGGATCATCTATTACCTTTAATCAACCAAACCCATCATGCTCTATTCTTCATTTCCACTCTTTTTCTTTCAATCTCAAGAATAAAATGAGATTGTGAGTTGTGTCAAATGGCCAATCAACATACAAACATTAAGCACAAATATAGGCAACACAAGAGAATCAATACCCTTGAAAAACCTGAAATAAATATTAGAGAACAAGTATCAAGAGTTCCATCTTAGAGAGATACAAGATTCTACTCCATGTCCATTATAGTCATAAACATTTTGCTAGAAATCAATCTAAACATAATGAAACACATGATAGAAAAAAAGAAAGAATGAACCAATGAAAACTCTTAAAAGCTCAAGTTTCCTTAGCCTTTAAGAATCACTTCGGCACCTTCAAGCAAGCTTCAAGCATAGGTCTCCAATGGTGGCTCCAAGAGAAGGATAAAAGAAAAGTATATCTAGAATGAAAAATGTAACCTAAGTTCCAACAATTTCCAGCTTAAAGTCTGCCAAAGATCTTGTCGTTGCTTCACCTAACACTTTGGATAGAATCCCTTAGCAAATAGTGAGCTAGAATTCAAATATGGGGGTAGAGGACCACAAAATCTGGGAGTAGTGGCTATACGTTGCCAAAATAGGGGAAAATGTAGTGTTACATTGCCAGTGATTTGAACGGTAGTGCCACGTCGCCAAAAAATAAAAAAACACTTGAGGTCAGCAACATTGGCTACGTGTCTTCGATGTTGGTGATCCGTCGCCATAAGCTTTAAGAAAAGTTAACTCGTTCATGACCAAATTTTTCTTTGTTCAATCCCATTTTGTTTTGACAAATATGTGAAACTATCCTAATTGCATAAAGAGGGAACAAAGCAAGAAATACTAAGAAATGTGGCACAGAATGATAGAAATTGACGGTCAAAGTTTCAAAAAAAGTCAACTACTTTGATCGTCACATTATGCACTTATCAAAGAATTTATAATTTCACACTAAAAACAAGTAAAAAAAAAGCATATTTTTTTAATGACATTGACAATTCTATTAAAGATTAACATGATTTATTTGAAAATTTGAACCTAACATGGTTTTTAAAATTCAATAACTAAAATAAGCTAACTTGTAATTTGAGGGCTAATTACACCAATTAAGTAAAGTAGAAAAGCTAAGTTTACATTTAAGCCATATTTTAAAATAAGGAAAATAATGACAAAAAAAGTTTGTAATGAGTAGGGATGAAAGTTTCATGTTTTGGGTTAGGTTCAGGGCGAGACCCGAAATAAATAGAATTTTTTTCATAATCCAAAAATATCAAGCCGAACCGGCCCAAACTAAATTTTATAGGGTTGGATTCGGATTAATCCGAACATCCCGTTTGTGATGTGATCTAGTGGTTGATGGTGGGGCAAGCAATGTGATAAGCGACGGTGGGAAAGGCGAGGTGACATGTTTGGGAGGAGGAGATTGACGGCGTGGCAAGTAAGGCGGCAAACGACAGTGGGCAAGGCAAGGCAAGGCGTTCGGGAAAAGGAGATTGAAAGCGTCTGGGAGGAGATCAACAGCATCCAGGAGGAAGAGATCAATAGCAACTCGGCAAGGATAATGAGCTAGGTTGATAACGAGGGCAAAGAGTCTCAAGATTCGACAAGGCAGAGGAGTGAAGATGACGATGACAGCAGAGCAAGGGAGAGCAACATCAACGAAGGTTGGTGAGGGAGGACGATGTCTTGGCGAGGTCAACATCTCATTGGCTATGAAGATGGAGGACAAGTGAGAAGGAGGGAAGAGTTGTTAGCAGGCATTGGGAGAATGGAGGCAAAGACGAAGTGACAGGATGGAACGCACAAGCAGCAAGGTGAAGGTTGGATGTGGGTTAAGGCTGAGGGATAATTCATAATTAGGGGTTGGGCTTAGGAATTAGGATTGACTAGGCTTGAGAAGTAGGATAAGAATATTAATTTCGGGTCAATTTGGGTTGGACTTGAACCAACCCGATTTTTGTTTCTTTAGAATGAGTCGGGTTCGGGTCAACCGGAATGACACTTTTCCAACTTATTAACTCGACCCTAACCCGATATTTTGGATCCAATTTTGGGTTCAGTTGAAATGCTTACACCCCTAGTAATCAGTGCACATTTAGTCTCCATAATTTTTAGTGAATGTCTTACTACATCCTCATCTTTATATTCTTTCATCATATCAGGGAGGCAAAATTCACATCTAGTCCTTAACTTTGACAAAATGACCAAACGGCCCCCCTTAATGGTTCCACTACTAGAGTTGGGGATGGTGAACTAAATGGTAAGGAAAAATGATTAGGGTCCAAAAGATACAAACTAGAAATTTAAGTGGCTTTATGTGGTTTTTCCCTTTTTAAAAGAAAGAAATTAGGTCAAGTGATTGAGTTACTAAGTCAAATGGGTAACTGTTGAAGTCATAATAGTTCAGGGATTGAAGTCAAATAGAATTTAGATCACGTTATATAGTTCAGAGATTGAAGTGTGCCAGTTAGAAGTTCAAGGCAGGGGGGAGATTAAGTTTCAGGGTCAACATAGTTCATAGGTGTAATGGGTGATTTGATTTTTTTCTCAACAATATTTTTACAAGTATCAAGGAAGAATATTTATAATAGTATTAAAATGGTAAGAAACCATATAAATGTTTATTAAAATTTAGAGGCTGTCAAGGTATATTTAGCAATTTTGCCATGCTAGTGTTGGCCACCAACTGAGTTGGGTAGCCGGGAGCATAAAAGGTTTATAAATTAACAAGCTCATGTTGCACTATTAGTCTATTTCAATAGAGGTGACATTTTTTCTTAAAAAAAATAATACAGCAAAAAGAAAGTTATTTCAATCATCAAGTTTTTTATTGTTTTAACCTTCTTCTATTTTCTTTGTGATGTATGTGGCTCAATCTTAAAGATCTTGTTTTTAACAATGTTGTACCCAATCATAGGCAAATTGTTTATCCTAGGGATGAATTGAGGCAACAACTTCATTCAACTAGGTATTATAGGAGAAAATTTTTCCACTTTCTTCCATTTGCCATAAAAACTGTTGTGCTACACGTGGGCCAACACTCCACTTATTTCAAATCCAGCAGTGTTTGTTGTGGATAGAGGTTGATGACCGCAACTAAAGTTTGGTGTTGTCACTCAGGTGTGGTTGCCAAATGATGGTCCTCCAACAAAAATATAAGGATTGTCTTTTTCATGCTTGTCTTTTCATCCATTTAGTTGAATTAAGTTCCATCTTTGATGTGTTGAATTTTACAATCAATATCCACTTGCAGACAGTCACCATTTTCACTGATTATGTCTAAGCATTCAATAAGATTACTTTAATTGACTCAATTGATATTGAGACACAAGGGATAGTGGCAACCATTTCAGCCATCATAGTTACTTCTAAATATCTTTCTATCATAGTTGTTCATAGTGGTAAGGTTCAGTTTGCCCATGACTTGGCATTTTCTCTATTTTCGTAGTTTGGCTTTTTTTATTGATTTTGACTATCGAAATAATCAAGTTTTTTATTGTTGATTTGAATTAATGTTGACAAACAAAATTTTTTACCATTTATTGTTGATTTTATTTCAGCTCAACTTTTGTTATAATGATTATAAATTAGAAAATATGGAGAAATTTTGGTTTGTGTCTATATACATGATTAATTAGTATAGCTACATACTTCCTCTGTCATTCTTTTTTTACTCCATTTAATTTGACACACAGTTTAAAGCAAGCACAACATATCTCATTTCTTTCCAGTTTTTCCCATAGTTTGGCCTTACTCCTCTAACTATGATCTCCAACATCATCACTTGATTTTTAAGACCACCATTTCCATATCTCCCTGGTCGCCACCACCACGTTCAGAACAAGCAATGTAATTTAGTTCCAGAATACATGAAATTTTTTATGTAGGCAAAGCAAACACTGGAGTAAAATCTAATAACATGAATTTATGTAGAACATAAAGCAAAATCTAACAACATGAATCTAAGTAGAACAGGAAGAACAAGCTAGTCATCCAAATTCATCTTGGGAAAGTATGTTTCGCTTAGTATCTTCTCAAGATCCAAAATTTAAAGTTAACCTTCAAAGTAAAAGAAAGAATCATCCTTGCAGCATAAACCAGTTTCATACCAAAATTTCTTTCTAGTGTAACAAAAAAAATAAAAAATTTTGAAAGACAGAAAGAAAATTAGAGAACAATATAAACAAGTTCATTGCCAAGCCAGAAACTTCTAATCCAACTCAAACTGATTGATAGAAAATAAACCAATTATGAAGACTAGAAGTTTACATGAATAAAACTAAGAAACAAACTTGGAGTATAAGGAAAGCATGAAGAGTTAAGACGACAAGCAATAAGTCAATTCTCAAACCACGCACCATTGGTAAAAGAACCTAAACTCATAAACTCAATGCTATTATTTGAATCAAAAGCATATCTATCAGCACTCGTTTCCATCATTCTACAATCGATTGATGGAAAGTTGCCAAAATCCACATCGTCAATGACAATGGGAACATGAATTTTTCAAAATCAAAGGCACACACTCCACTTTTTTCTGAGTAGTCTTCTAGGGCAGGCAAATTGCTCAATCCCAAATGACATTTCTTAAGGAATGCGGAAGGCACCTTGGCCGGACTATTAACGAGCTTGGCACCCCACCAATTGGGGTAAATAATTCGATCCCACACCCATCCTCTATGCTATCGAGAGGATGACCAAGCAATCCATGAATCGAACAAGCACTACAAAGGGGAGGGGGATTTTTTACGCATAGTTGCGACAATTTTAATTGTAGGAAAAAAGTAATCATAGGAAAATCGTCTGAAATAGTTGAGTTGACTAGTCAACGTGGACAAATACGACGATTTTGAAACACTACTTGATGCAACGTTAAAAATAGTCGAAAATGTGTCACAAAGACTTGGTGGGAATATAAGGCAGGAAAGTATGCAATGATTTTGATGAGGATGAAATCGAGGCAAAAAAAATTGTGGGAATATCATAGGAAAAACTTCCTATGATTTTCCTTTGAATTCTTTTTCCTATGATTTTGTTACAAATATTTATGTAGGAAATATTTTTGTCTGAAAATCGTAGCAAATAAACATATATGATTTTCCTACCCTTTTACTTTTTTTTTTTTTTACCATTATGCTATGATTTTGCTACATATTTGGCCTATATATACCCCAATCCTCATCTCCCAGCTGTTTCTCTCTTTGCTCTTTCTACTTCAACTGTTGCTTCCTAGTATTAATTTTTTTTTTGTGTGGATTTGTTGAAGATTCTTTCATATTGAGGTTAGTGATTTATATGTTAATTTTGTTTAGTATAGATTGTTGTTATTTGAACACTAGATTTGTAATAAATTATATAGTTTTACTGCAAGCATTTATTTATTAAACCTTAGATTTTCCATCCATGATTGTGTCAATAAACAACAAACATAATATTAATCAATTTAGATTGTGGATGAGAAAGCTAGATTGGATTGAGTTATGTTTGTGATTAATGTAATCACGAATTATCCAAGTTGGACAGTTCAATGTTGCATAAGCAGTTTTTTAGTTTATGTGTACTGTTTTTAGTAGTGGCATGTGAATTTAGGTGAAATTTACCAAATTGTTTCCGTTGAATGTTTCTCAATAAGACATTGATGTGGAGAATCGTTATGAATGGGGAACCAATGGGAAATGCTGCCAAAATTTACATAATATGTAATAGAACAGAACAGTGAAATACAATATTGCTTATGCAACTTTGGGCAGAGTAGGGCCCTTCCCCTCATGAAAGATGCAGTGTTTTTATAAAAATGAACATGCATACGTGACATTTATAGGTAATTTATTAATGATGTTGTTTTAATATTATATGGGGTATTTGTGTGTATTGTAATTATTTTCATGTTGGTATTGTGTTATCTACTAATGGCTGTTAGTGGACAAGAATGAAGTACAAGAGGACAGATGCAGATGGGTATATGAATCATTTATTCACGATTGGTGTTAATGAGTTTATACAATTTACCTATAGTGGGATAGGTTCAGATATGATCAAATGTCCTTGCAAGAAATATAATAAATATTATGGGTAAATTCCATTTATGGTCCCTAACCTTCTCGAGTCGTCTTAAATGGATACCTAACTTTTATTTTGTCCTTTTAAAGTCCCTAACCTCCTTATTTGTGTCTCAGTCGTAGTCTTTCTGTCATTTTCATGGTTAACTTTGACAGAATTTTTGTGATAAATACCAACATTAGTCTTATATTTTTTTATTCTCGTTCATATAACTCTCAAGCTAATAAATTTGTCTTCCTTCTTTGGGTGATTAACAAAAGCCGTAAGACTATTGCTGGAAGTCCTTGTCGGCAGAGGACACTGTTGTACAACAAGAACTAACACATCAGAGCCAAAGTTTGATGAAACTAAAAACTCTCCGATCGTACCCAGTTTTGGGTATTCGTTCCAGTCCGACAACCCCTTGGTTAAGGGTGAAATCAATCCTTGTTCTCTTGCACAATGTAGAGATCGAACTCATCGTAAATCACCTAATCGACTTCAGAACTTGGTCGGCGTCGTGCACCTGTTTCTTCAAGTACTTCACCGATCGTTCATACATGGTCTTGAATTTGAACTCGTTGATGCACTCGTAATTGCGCTGCATCTTCTGCTCGACGTCGGCGACTATCTGCTTGTCTTGCTTTGGTATGAGAATCGACTGGATTGCCTATTTCCTGAGTAAGAATCTAACAATGGTTAATTTTGTGCCTTGAGAGCTGGACATTCGCTTTGCATAAGCCAATGCCTCTCGGTTGTCGTTGCCGCCGAAGAAGAGCATCACATTGTTGCATTGATTAACTGAGTCACTCGACTTCGTCATGAGCACGGCGGAAAAAGAGGTGAGGCCGCGATTGATGAGAATTCCTACGAAACAGGGTGCGGAGGTGAGAACGTTCTTGGTAACTTTTTGGTAGTTCATCAGATCGGTGGTGGATTCGGCTTCATTGCCCGACTATTTGTGGAAAGGCAGGATGATTAAAATGGCGATTTTGTCAAAAGCAAAGTCTCTGATGTCCTTGTGCATCGTGTCGTAAGGGGAGATGATGGTGGCTGGAGATGGTGAGGAAAGAAGGGAGGAGGAGATGATGGTTTTAATGATAAATTTATTAGCTTGAAGGTTATTTGAGTCGGAATAAAAAAATGTAAGACCAATGTTGGCATTTGTCACAAAAATTCTGTCAAAGTTAACAATAAAAATGACAGAATGATTACGATTGAGATATAAATAAGGAGGTTGGGGACTTTAATAGGACAAAATGAAGGTTAGGGACCTGTTTAGGCTAATGCGATAAGGTTAGGGACTATAAATGGAATTTATCCCAAATATTATAGAAAAGAAGATTATACAAAAGAAGATAAAGTTATAAAGCATTTCTATCGGTACGGATTTACATAGAACTATTATATATGAGATTATCACAAAGAAAGAAATTTACCTAATTTGCATAATTCGAGTGTGTATCCTAGTTGTTTACCATCATCTTCATCTACTACAAATCACGGTGAATCAAGTGGTGAAAATGTATATGAACAGATGGTCAGGGAATCAATGTGTCTAATGACATCAAAGGTATGGTGCAGAAACATTGAAATGATATCTGTAGATGAGTGGACTGGGGATGATGACAGAGGAGAACGTGGTGGGAGCAATAATGTATTTGATGTGTCTGAAATGGAATGAGAGTTGCCTAATCCAATGGTGCAACATTTCTATAATTTATTGAATGATGCAAATACACCATTGTTGGATGGGTGCACGAAACATACATGATTATTAGTAATAAGCTAATTGTTAAGTTGTAAAAGTGAGTTTAATATATTTAATCGCATCTTAAATTTCAGTGAAATCAGCTCGATCTGGGAATGTTCCAAAGCCTATTCGCATCCCGAATCGCTCAATCCAAAAACCCAAAAGCCTCTGTAGCTACAGATTGAACAACATTGGAGGAAGAAACGAAGAGATGAGATCGATGTCAAGCTCGGATGAGACCAAAGTGATGGTTGAAAAAGGGAAGGGTAAATAGGTAAATTTGATTGATAAGACTTACTAAAAAAGAAAATTGTACAAACAATTTGAAATAATACATAATAATAAATTGTGCAAACAATATAGGATAAATGAAGTACTATTGCTAGTGATAGAAATATTAGAAAACTAGCTACTGACTTCATATAGTTTGTAGGCATATATGGTATATAAATTAACATCAACATGTTGTAATATTGGTCTATTCGATCATAGGTGACAGAAAAAAAATTAAAAAAAAAACATATAACAAATCACAAGGAGATTAGTGACATTACTGGACATATCAAATACATGTATACCTCACATTCGAATCCCTTTCATCCAAAACATGATCAATCCTCAAGTTCTTCTAGGAAATATCATGGTACAAAACCCTGAGTAAACAATGTTCTATACAATTATAATTTGGCAAAACATAATTTTACTTGCGCTTGATCGGGGTGCTAATAAATTGTAAAACATGAACAAAAATGAAAAAGGAAAGCAGAAAGCAAAAAAGAAAAAAAGTGAGAACCCGATAGCCATATTTAATTTGTTTTCTATCTTAAAAATATTATAATAAATTAATATAATGATGCTAATTAATGGCAATAATTACTGATTAACAGCCTCCAAAGTCTCTGAGCGAGAAAGTACTCTTCTCCGGCATATTTCCAGCGTGGCGTAGCCCGAGGGTGAGCGACACGTCACCGGTGGTCGTGGTCCCGAACCTGATAAGAGTGGACCCAATACCCTCGGCACCGCCGGCTCCGAATTCCGGAGGGACAATGCCGTGGCGGCAGGCATCGTCGGAGGCAGCGATTCGCTGTGGGTGGACGTCGGAGACGGGGTCGGTGGGGCTGGCGGGTGGTGGGGTGTCGGAGAAGGAGGTGTGCCTATTGATTGCGTGAAGTGAAGGGTCGCTTTCGGTGGCATTGATTTCGGATCTTTTGGGCGTGGTGGTGGCTACTGCTGCTGGTGAGGATGAGGTGGCAACTGGCGGGCCAGGGGCGGGGGGACACATCGATGTTGGTGCAATGGTGTTACCGTTGGTGTTTGGTTCGCTCCTCTCCGCCTCTTTACGGTCCCCAGCAACAGCTTCATCCTCCTCTTCTTTTGCTTCTTGTTGGTACATCTCCTCCACCATGGGTTTCCACAACCGGACCCTGGCATTTATGAACCAGTTCGACACCTGCATTTCCAACCCCCCACAACCATTAGCTTCATGTGCAACCTTCAATATGTTAAATACCATAAGTATCCCCTACCCCATCTTTTTAAAGTATGTCACACAATATTTTGCACAATATATCATTATCGTTTTCATAAAAAATAGATGTTAGGATATTATTTTAAAATAAAATAAATAAAATAATTTTTTTTACATATTTTTTATATAAATTCTAATTTTTTCTCATTATAATTTATCAAATATAAATAAAATATATATGATAGAAGATATTTTTTATATAAAAAAATAAAAAAAATGTTATATATAGAGCAAAAATAAATATTACTTAGCAAAAAAATTAATTTATTGATATAAGAGAAAAAAAAAGAAGCAATACTTTAATAATAACAATACATTTTCTAATACCCAAAGAAAAAGAACGAAAAAGTAAAAGAAAAGGTAGCAAAAAATAAAAGTAAATATTTATGTTAAAATATGTGTATTAATTATATTTTACTGTTTTATATATTTATGTATGATATTTTGATGTAAAATGAAAAAAAAATCTCACATATATATAAAAAAAAATAGAATACCACGATACATACTTCGTGGTATTTTGAGTATACCGCGGGTTTTTAACAAAATTTATATAAAAAGTTATAGGTATGCGAAATATCGTGATATTTCATACAAAAATATATGTACCACGTACCTCTTACAGTGGGTAAGCGATATATCGCAGTATACTATGATATTTAATTCCATAGCTAGCTCCCATTTAAATGGAAAATGCATTTGTGACAGTCTATGGTACTATGACTGTTATGTGCACGGTCCATCCCATCATGTCTATTACTCTATTATTTTCAAGTTCTTTACAACATTTATTATTCAGTAATTAATATATGAATTATCAGTTTCAAAATTTTAGTACATAAATAAAAGAAATTACATATGTAAGTGATAAAAAAACACTTATAGTTTTTAAATAAAAATTCATGATTTTTACCATTCAGATCAATTAATTTATGATTTTATTTATTTTAAAGTGTCTTATAAAAATTTTAATTTTTTATATGAAAAAGTAGGCTAAATATAATTTTTTATATTTTTTTCAATATAAACTAATATAAAAATATATATTCTCAAGTTAAACCTTAATAAAAAAAATTAAAAGGATTAATTTTTACGAAATAGATGAAGTATAACACATCAAGTCAATTGTAACCAGGAGGACCTGTAAGTGACATTAGCTACTCATCTAACAGTTATAGAAAATATTTGTCATTTTACATAGTTATTTACAAACCCTTTAGTTAGATATTAAAACTAATTAATATTGTTGGAAAAAGAAAAGCAACGATATATATATGATTGTGATTGAAAACTATGCTCATTTTCACATTTCTTTTGGATGATAATCTCATGTGGATTTTGAATTGACACTAATTAATATTATTACGGTCTCAAAATTTATTATGCTTATTGGATGCCTTTGTTGTTAATTTAAAGTTAATTAAATCTTATGGATATATGTATATTATGATCATAAAAAGTCGTTGTTCTTAGGTATCTGATGTCACTGAAGTAATTAGTGGCTTGCATGAACTTTAAATGCTTTTCATGCAAATGGTTCCTCTCTTAATTTTTTTGGTGGCAGGAATGCATTCATAAAAGGAAAATCGAGCGACAAAATTTTGGAAAAACTTGTGCTAGGAAGTATATATACCAGTAAACTCTACTTAAAAATCATAAGTATAATATATTTTGAGTGAAAAAAATTACATATAATGGAACATTTCTGTATAAGAGTCCAAAAGAAGTAATATAATTTTTTTTAAAAAAAATAATAATCAAAAGACACACTATATTTTCTAATCTTTAAACTATTATCTCATATCAATATTTTTTACGGCTCTTGTTAAATTTGTCCTCGTGCTAAGGCCTGTAGATTACTCTTCAGCCATCAGCTCTATTTAACATTTTGATAAGAGAATCGATAATTCATAACTAACATTTTTATGACCTCCAAGAATCGACCCTTTCATCAGCAGTAAAATTTCAATCTATCATGTATTTTCAGATTGAAAGTGTCATTTATCTTATACTAATGAAACGGGTTTGGGAAATCAATCGATCAATTGATAGAAGATATGAGGAACCTTTAGGTACGAGATCTTAAAGGATCATATTTGTGAAGTGTTCTTCTTGGTGTCTCTTTGTTTAAGTTTTGTCACAAATTTTAGGGTCATTTTATCCATAACATATATTGGATATGTATTTTTTAGATAAACACTTGTGTAGCGTTTGTATTACTAAACCCTCCTCCTCTTTAATTAATTAAGCATTGAGTTTCGGCATGATTCTACTTGAATTAGGTGGCAGGAGTTCTGGCCTTTTAAACTTCTAATTAGTTCAGCCTATTGTACCCTGTCCCTACCACCGAAGTTTCATTCTTTTGATGCTTGTTTTCATACTTTCTTTGGATCACTTTTTATTTGTTTGTTTATTTATTTATGAGTTTTATTGTTGGAACTCTTTGTATTTTATGTTTTTCTTCAAAAGGTTTTTCTTTCGGCCAAGAAAAGAAGATCACTATTTTGGATAAATTTTCTCAGCAAACTGTTAGATATAAGTGTTGACATTTTTGGGAAGCCTTCAACGATGACATTCCTACTATATGATGGTGGTAATAACAATATGAAATGTGTTCCTCGAAAATAAATTATATACAGTCATTAAAATTGAAATAGTTATAGATGATAAAAAGTTTCAAATGTGAACTTTTACAAATACACTGTTACTACGTATTTTTTTAAAATGCAACTTTTCTTCCTTTTCTTTCTATTCTCAAGAACTTAAAATAGGGCAAGCCAATTTATATTATATAAAAAAAAAATAGTTTGTAAAATCCATTCATAAATACACAGTAATTAGATCAGGGCCCTATTTAGAAACGGTGTTCACTAAATATCAGTGTTATAAAAAAAAGATTAAAAATATTTTTGATGTAAATATTTTAAAAAATTGTTTTTCACTAATTCATCAATTAGAAGAAAACTATAGGTGATAATAAAAACTGGGGTAATATAAAACTTGCGGGCGATAAGCTTGACGATGTCAAGTACGGGGAAGATCAAAAACTAGTAAAAGCACGGCAGAAGCCAGACGGTATTTATGAAAGCTACCGTGTGGTTGGAGAGTGAATCATTTGATGTGATATATTAAAAAAATAATTTTTTTTAATATAAAGCATCTTTTAAATTAAAAAATAAATATGTACTCTACTGTCTCACAAAACTATTATATTTATTATTCACCATAAGTACTTACGATTTTATTTTTTAAAAAATTTATCATATAAATATGAATCTTTTATATGAAAATGAAGCTTCAAATGTTATAGTTTCTAAATATAATTTTTAATTTTTTTTAATACATATTAATATTAATATGAATATATTCAAATCAAATTTTAATAAGAAATGATAAATGGCCAACAAATATGAAATAGAGAGAATACTATTTATAGTACAAATGAAAAAGAGAATATTTATTTATTTTTATTTAAATGGCTAATAAACTAGCAAATAATGACACTATAATATAATTGACGGAGGTTAAATTCAAACTCAAGACCTTCATCTATATCTTTTAACCATTTTACAGAGGGGTTGAGACTTTTTTTAGAAGGGCAACAACATAAGACTCAGTGGGACGTCACTAATGCTAGTGCTCCCACCCGGGCATGCTTTGCTACAAAGTTTTAATAAAATCTGGTGCATTAGTGATAATATAATCAGATCAGCTTCAAACTCGTTTTTTCTTTTAAATCTCTAGCCTAATTTACCTTCACTATACAATTTTTTCGCTACATCTCATCTGCACTAATTGTTCTTTGGTTTTCGCGTCTGTGATTATTAAAGAAACCAATTTTTCTATTATCCTTGAAAAATAACAATGTTTCTGGGTAGCGTGTGATGATGAAAATCATTTTGATGGACATTTATTTATTGGGTGGAAACAAAAACATGTGGTTAGAGTTTTGTCGTCTCACCAAGCCTTTCGTGCATGGAATGGCATGGAAATGTTTTGTTCAAGTCTATTGTACTTCCATTAAACTTGATATCCTTAATTCTCTTAAGATGCCTTTGAAATTATGTCTGGAATTTAGAAATAAATTAATAATAATATAAAATTAATAATCTTAAGATTTAAATAGTATTAAATTATTGTGCAAGAAATAGATTAAAGAGATAGGAACTCAAACCTACTTTCATTGGTTTTTAGAAAAAAAATAGATAATTGACTAAAACTTATTTAAATACTTCAAAGTTTAAACAGCAAAGTTTATTCTAGTACTATCGACACAAAATTTGTTATAAACCTTATTAAATTTTATTACTGTATTAAATATTCTGTACAAAAATAGAGTCGTGCAGAATGTACTTACAGTTTGGTGTAAAAAAATTTATAACATTACGGGTAAAATTTTTAACTTTTTTGCATTCATTAATCGATCACTCTATAACATAGATTTCGTAGAAAATTTTTAAATATCTTTAGCAAAATTATATCCATAGTAATTAACTCCCATTCACCCCACTTTAGAGGGCTTCGTCAGTCGCCTCTCTCTCTCTTTCTCTCTGTCTCTCTCTCTCTCTCTCCATTTCAGAAAATCGGAATCTATGTCCTGGCCTATCATTACTTGCTAAGGAATCCCGATGCATATCTAAATACATTATAATTAATGCAATAATTACTAGATAACTTAACAAAACATAATTGAAAATAGGGAAAGTTACAAAAACCCCCCTATGGTTTGGTTAAACCTACAGTTTACCCCCTCTATTTTGAAAAACCTACACTTTGCCTTCAATATTTTTTATACTGCCTGATAAAAAATTCTGAAATTATATTTAAACTCTACGATAATCATCTTCCAGTAATTTCAATCTGTTCAGTATTTTTTTTATAGCTAATAGATATTTTAAACTATCAATTTTTCTTTTCTGTAAATGTAATTTTCCACCTATAATTATATATCAATATTTTTTAAAGGTCGGTTTGCTGTGAAAAAAATATCAAAAATCTTGAAATTACTAGAGCATTATTACCATATAGTTTAAATACAATTTCAGAAGTTATTATCGGGCAGCATAAAGAATATAGGGTGCAAAGTGTAGGTTTCTCAAAATAGAGGGGGCAAACTGTAGGTTTGACCAAACCACAGGGGGTTTTTGTAACTTTCCCTTGAAAATATATATAGTAAAACATTATCAGTTTTTCTTTTGTAGTTGTAGCCAAGTAAAAAACCTTTCTTTCAAGAGAAAAGGTGCACTCTTAATTTTACTTACTAGGAATGAAAAAACACAATGAAAATACTTTATATAAATAATTTCATTCCATTCTTATATGCCTGGATACTTTTATCTTTTCTTAGTTATTGGAGAAATAAAAACCTTATTTTCCTTTGGTAACATTTTATACATTTGTACGCGTAAATGCGGTTCTTATTTCAATATATATAGAGGTTGAAATTAACCAATGTGGTATAGAAAAACCTCACCACCTTTATTAGGTCGTCTCTATTTTCTTTTAGTTCTATAATGTCAATTTTTGTATTCTGTAAGTACCAAAGTAATCAGTTGAATTTTCATTTTGTCTGTTAAATAAAGGCTAGAAAGAGAAGCAAAAACTTGTTTTATCTCAGAGGTTTCTTAGTAGGTTAACTTTTACCGAACTAGACAAAATGGGTTGGTCAATATCATTTGTAAGGGAGAGAGAGAGAGAGGAGATGACCTGGTTTCGTGATAAGCCAGTCTGTCGAGCCAACAGATGCTTATCTGCATCGCTTGGATACCTGAGAAAGAGACCAGAAAATGACATTAGAGACCTTATTACATACACCCAAGAATTGGTCAGTCTTTGGAATTGGCCCTCCCCTTTCCCTTGTTCTCTTCTCTCCTCTTCTTCCGCCCCAGCGTGAGATTCTATGCCCACCCCCACCCCCACCACCACCCCCACCCCCACCCGCATCATCATCCTTACCAGCCCCAGCCCCAGCCCCAGCCCCAGCCCCAGCCCCAGAGACACTAGTGCCAGTGGCAGCGGCCACCACAAATCACATAACCAAACCTGACAATTATTTATGGCGAACCCATTACTGCGGTTCGTACAAAAAAGTTTTATAGAACTTTTAGGTTGGAACAGTTCTAGTAGTTCATAGCTTTAAGTTTAAACGATGAATCATGCATATGACCATCCATATAGTCCCACCTCCAAGGCTTAGAGTTAATTTGTGTTAACTTAAATCAACTTAATTTAAAATAATTTATTTTTATTTTTATATTTTTTTTAAAATAAAATTTTAATAATATTATAAAAATTTACTTTTAAATGCATTATTGCATCTATATAAATATTAATTTTCTAATGACATTGGTTCAAGCAAAAATATATATATAAAAATAAAAAAAAGTCATGACTCTCACACTTCTTACCAAGGTTTGAGTCCCTCATTTCATTTTTCTCTCTTTTAAAGGTCCTTCTCCTGTACTAGTAGATAATTCTGTGTAAAAAAAAAATCTGCATATAATTATTATTTTTGTAAAAAGAAAAGCACGGTATTCTTTTCACTCTTTTTTCTGTCCTCGGTCCGCAGCATTGCTATTTTCTGCTTTAATAAAGTTGACCTCTTCTTTATAACTAATTTGCCACTATCATTTTTATCAGCAGGGAAAAGTAGGATGGAGGAGGAAAGTGATCGTAACTAGTTGTAGTATTGTATTAATTTTTATCCTTCTCTCTCCTGTCTCCTCCTTTTATTTCTGAAATCAATTCTGTTTTTATGTTTCGCCACAGCTTTCTGCTGAAGAGACAACAACAATCCACGTACTGGGAAATAACTGTCCCTCTTATCACACCGTAATCAGAAAGCTATACACATGACAAAGCTGAAAGAAACCTCGGATTTCGTGAGAGCCCCAGCTAAACAATTACTTCCCATCATTATGATTCATGTCCTAACTTTTCATTATTAACATTTTAGTCACTGGGTCATCAGCAATCATGCCATTAATAAAGAGAGAGAGAGAGAGAGAGAGAGAGGGAGAGGGAGTGAACGTACGGGTGAAGAAAATGCTCGAAAAGCCAAGCTCTGAGGATGTTGACGGAGCGCTCGGGGAGGCCTCTCTGTGGCCGCCAGGCCTCCTGCTCTATCATCCCCATTTGATGGAAGGCTCGCTGCTGCCTCAAGCTCTGCTCCAGCAGCTTCAGCCTCGGCGTCTCCCCTTTCGTCAGGCCGCCGCCGGCCCCGCCGTCCTTCTCCCCCAGCAGCTCGCAGCTGTGTTTCAGCTGGCACGATATGGCGTCCTTGAGGCACCGGAAGTGCCGCGACATGGCCTTCTGAGCAAGGGCAGTGTAAGGGACGGCGGAGCCGAAGCCCATCACTAGGTCGAATGAGTTCACCACCATCTGCATTTGCTCGCAGTAATGATTATATCTCCGATCAACCTATAAAAAAAATGCAAAAACAAAAAAAGAAGAAACAAAAACAATTAGTTGATTAGACAGCGAAGGAGACAGAACTACCGATCTTGTGACTTGACACAAAAAGTGGTGAAAATAATGATGAAAAAAAAGACAGGGTTCGACAACACTTTGGTTTGCTGTTTCAGGAAAGGGAAGCCCTCGAGAATAAATGAGTGAATCAAAGCTCTGTGTACTTCGAAAATGATTAGTGCCTATTGTTAAATCGGGGAAGCCAAAGAATCCCACAACAAAAAAAAAAAAAAAAAAGGGTTTCTTTAATTGCCATTATTTTATCTGTACACCTTTTTCTCTAACAACCTCAGTTTAAGAAACCCAGAAAAAGATCAAAAGTCAACTAAAATGGGGCAAGTATTTCCCAGATGGGTGATGACTCCCACCAGAAATACTAATAGATTTGTTGCTACGTAATATGGTGGGCAAATTGTCATCTTCCAAATCAGGAGGGACGTCAATGTAAAATGTAACAGTGATGTGAACCCATAAATATAAAAAATTATATTTCCCAACAGGCCAATGGAAAACCATCAACACTGATCAGTCCAATCTAATCTCTGCAAACAAATTACAATTATGCAGATGTTGATCATAGTTTAATGCTAATTGTCAGATTAAAAAAATGAGAGTAATGCTTGGCTAGTCCTTACCAGCTAGATCTTATGGAATCCTACTCCGTCTCTGCCGGCTTTTATCTATTCCGGGTGGTTTTTAAAATGCAATTAAGCTTCGATTAAGAAGTGGGGTTTAGAATGAGGTTAAAAAATTGTGACAAAAAAAATTAAGGAAAAAGAATGGGTCTTGTGCTTGAGTCTTGAAGAAGAGAGAGAAGGGCGATGGAAGAGAGAGAGAGAGAGAGAGTAAGAGAGATATTACATGCCTCATCAAGCATAGACAATAGTTTGACCTTCCTTCTCTGATGCTCAATCCTATCGGCGGCGGACAACGGAGGCAGATCTTTCATTGACGAAGATGAGCCGCCACCTTCACCGCCCCCGCTGTTACTAGGGTTGGTGCTGCTTCTACCGAATTTGTTCTTCTTGAACTGACCCCTCCCGACGCTGCAGAACTCCTCTAGTAACTCTTGTGCGGCTTTCGCGTACTTGGAATTCCTCAGCACGTTCACCATTCCTAAAGACGAGCCCAATCCGACATGGACCTGGGGATGGTGGTTAGGAACCAGCCCGCTTTGCAAATTCAGAGCTTGCTGATGCTGGTGGCTGCTGCTTAAGCTCTTGTATTGGTAGTGATGAGCGGCGGAGGAAGAGGACGGGCCGCCTTGGTTATAATACAAAAAGCCGCCGTCTCCCATCCGTAATTCTTCCGCCTTGGCTGCCTCTAAATGCTGCAGCGAGGATGATAGTGATAGCGAGAGTCCCTGGCCTTCCACGACGCCGCCGATTTCAGCGGCGCTTCCTGCCTCGGCGGTGCTGTCGGGAACCCAAGTGAATTGCGGCACGCTGTAGCTTTGAAGTGTGGAGGTTGCGTTGGGGAGCAGCATGTGGAGAGTGGAAGAATTGTTGGTGGCGGCCGGTGGAGGAGGCGGTGTTGGAGATCTCGGCGGCGGATTCATCAGGAAAAGCTGCATGGCCGCCGCCGAATCGGCATTAATGCCTTGCAACTGATTTCCTGGAACAACCGCTTGCCGGTTGTTGCCACCGTACCAGTCATTCGGTCGGCGGAAATTCTGGTGGATGTTCTGGTCCAACAATTCACCAGCGGAGGAGGCGATTCCGGTAGGGTAATTGAACATTTCCGACAACATACCCGCGGTTTCATAGACCGGAAGCGCCGCAGCAGCAGCCGAGTCTTCCTCCTCCTCGGTACCCACCAAAGGCGGCGGCGGAGGGTGCTCGAAGCCTCCCTCTACGGCACGGAGCTTGTCGCGGCGGATCTGCTGCGCCAAGTGCTGCTGCTGCTGATTGGTGGTCACCGATCTCTCGAACCCATTCGAGAAGCCGAAGATTCCTTGCTGAAATTCCTGGGACATAGAAGTTGCCGAATTCGCCTTCTGTAGACCCAATACTTGGTGCTGACGAGACTTGGACCAAAAAGGCGTCGTAGCTATACCCATATCAGTCCTAACAATATTGCAACTATAACTGTCTTCTTCTTCCTCATGATCATCTCCTCAACTCGGCTCCAACTCGGATCGGTGAGAACATAAGAACAGAACCCCGAAGATCTTGTTCCTGGTCGGGGAATAATATAATTCGTCCTCACTTTCAAGCTTCCCTCATCACGATTTCTTATTTTTTTGGTGCCACTGCCGGGCGGCGGATGAAGAATATATATAAATATATATATATATATATATATAAAATTTATATATGTCTAGATGGGAGAATTACTTACCAGTAGCTAGTGATGAGGTATAAGAGTGAAAAGCTGAAGAGGGAGCTGTGAGCTTCGATAATTCTGTCTCTAAGACAATCGTTTTCTCCTCTGCAGTAATGAAAGCTTCTTGAATTCGCAGGTCTCTTCCTCTCGTCTCTTTCTTTCTCTTTCTCTCCCTTTCTTTTCCTCTTCGTTGTTGCAGACTCTTATAGCAGTGAATGTTTTAAGGCTTTTCTTTTTCTTTCTGTTTTTTTTTTTGGGTTGGTTGGCTAATTAAAGAGGATCGATCGGAGAAAAAAAAAAACAAGGACAATAAAAAGGTGAGAGAGATAGAGAAATATTGGAGGCAGCAGAGAGATTGATAAATAGCTATATCCAAAAGGCGAGAGAAAAGAGGTCGCTATTCATCCTCCTCTTTTTATTTTATTTTATTTTATTTTATTTTTTTTTGTTGTTGTGCAAATTGACAACTACTGAAAAAGTAAAGGCAATTAGAAGGGTGACATGTAATATGATATGGTGAAGAAAGAGGAGAAAATAGAAAAACAGAGACTTCAGTTCTAATTTATTACTTTATCATATGACAAAAATGACCTTCTAATTAACAATTCTTTGAAATCAGCTTATTTGGGAAGGCGTTTATCTCAACAGCATATTTTATCCAATACTTATAATACTTCTTTAAGAGTGTCTTCTTTTTGTGTGAAATCAATCTTTTTCTTTCTTTCCTTTTTTAAGTTTTTGTACATTTAACAGAGAGAATGAATGAAATTAATATATATAACAAGACCAGAATTCAATTGGAGAGAAGGTCATGGTATTATTAGAAGAGCAAAACACATTTTTCTCCTTAATTATGCTTATTTGGAACATATATAGAAGCCTAATATAAAAAAAATCATATTATATTATAATTATATCATAATTATAAAAAAAAATTATCCTAAAAGTCATAATACACTCCTATTAATCGAGTTCGAGCCTCGGAATGAGTTATAATGCAGCCCGAGCTTCAAATCAAGCTTTGATCTTATCGAACCACCAAATCAAACCCAAGCCTTTTCGAATTGAGTTTTAAGTTCTTTTTATTAAGCTCATTAAACTTGAATTGAGTCAATTTTTAACGAATCAAACTTCAAATCTAACTTATTCGGATTCAGTTTGGCTTGTTTCATCCTTTGGTTATTATTGATAAGAAAACTTGGTTCTCTAGAGACCATAGAGGTAAATGATGATACAAAGCCATTATTTTTTTTTTTTTGGAAAAATAGCCGAGCATTGTACGTGGGCTTATGACCAACTGGGGCATTGAAGTGGAGTAAACAGATGAATCTCTGTCTCTTCATTCTCTCTATATACGAATAGCTTAGTTAACCTTTATGCTTGAACGGCAAGTGATAATTAAAAGCAGGGTGGTTAAAATCTCGATTTGGATTGCATGTACGAGTTAAATCATGTAAAAGATGATCTATATTGATACAATATTACTTAGAAAGCCGGAGCAAACGGAGAGGAGAGCAGGCCGTAAAATTGGTAAAGCTGCAGTGACGGCCCTTACAGTAATCATGTAATTATACTTTTATTTCAATATAAACTTGTGGAAAAAAAATATTAGACAAAACATTCAAGATAGTGCTGAACATAAATCGGATGAAATCACAGGCTTACCTAACCCATAGAGGTAGATTGGTCTAGGTAAAAATTGATCAAGATTTGTGAGTCGGTTTCGTCATGAGAAAACCATCGATTTTCTGGTTAATTCCGGTTCCATATAAAACCAACCCAGTAAACCAACCCGAGGTATATGTATTAATATATTATAAAATTTATGATTTTACATATATAATTATTTATTAAAAATTATATTACAAGAGTTTTTAGTCTTTTAGTTCTGAATCTAATTTCCATGTCTTATAACTATTTCAATCTCATGTCACAAATGCATTCCTATTTTCGCAAACTATACATAGGGCAATAGTTATTTGGTGCAATTTTGTTGGATTTTGTTGTTATTATAAGTATATGGTATAAATAAAAAATCCGCAATACCAGAACTTAAAAAAAAAAAAATGATTCTGACTTTGTTCAGCTCTCAATTCTTAAGTTGGTTACAAAATTTTTGGAACAAATCTTATTTCAAGTTTATTCAGTTCCACATGAAATCCAAACTAACTAGAATCGTACTCATCCCTTATTCAGGGATCAAAACTAATCGTGCCGGTTTAATTGTTCCCCTCCCCGATTGTAACTTTTGATTAGTGAGTCTGCAAACAAACTCAAACTACGGAATAAAATGCATAAGGTGAGAACAAAGTCCATCTGAATAATCCAAACTAGCGCCACAAATAAAACATTGATTTGGTAGTTAAAGTTTAGGCCTAAATGCTCTAGGGGTCCTTTAACTTAACTAATTTGTACATGTCCATTCCTTAACTCCAACTTGGCCTATTTTGGTCTTCTAACTTTGCAATTTAACTTATATTAGTCCTCTAAGTACCTTGAAGCTGGCTCTAGAAATCGAGGTTCATCAATGATTGAATAGTCCGCTAACTTTGCAATTTAACTTATGTTGGCCTATAAGCTCGCTCAGAAATAGAGGTTCATCAATGATTGAATAGGGGTGAACTAGTTTGAGAAGAGGATGAGTTGTTGGAGAGACAAGTGAATGAATAAGGAGTCTGGGATCTTGACCACAAAAGATGGTGGCAGTCGACAGTAGATGGCCGGTTGGAATACGGGGAAAACCTTTAGTTTCTTGTTGTTTGGTGAAGTTAAAATACTCTCATTACCCATGATTTTTTTTTCCTTATTCTATATTTTAGCTCCCCAACATTACTAAACATTCAAAAAAAAAAGTGACAATGTTATGGTATTTCGAGTGGTTAGATTAACTCAGAATAAGTTAGAGAATCAATACAGATAGATTCTAATTAAGGGACTAACTTGTATGAGTTAGTGAAGCTAACGTATCCTATGTTTTTTAGGCCTATACTTTATATTTATTATAGGTTGAATCTTCTATTTTTCCATTTATCTCATTCTTATGTATGAAAAAGTAAAATAACATTCTGAAAATGATGAAAATGCCCCCGGGGAACAAATATTCTAACCACGAACTCAATTGGATGGCAAGGGCAAAAGGATTATATTTTTGTAACGCATTGTATTATTGAGCTTCCCAATAGCACATATTATCAAGGTTGTTGAAATCGCGATCCTGATTGTAGAATCGTACGATCTTAGGATCTTAACATAAAAAATCTTGTCAAAACGTTATAGAATTAAAAACATGGTAGAATCGTGGTAGGATTAGGATCGTAAGATCGTAGGATTGAAAGATCATTCCGATCCTACCGATCCTACCCAGGTATTGATATCTGTTTAGGGTAAATTGCATGCATGATCCCCAACATTTAATTTTCATTCTATTTTCATCTCTAGTCTATTAAATGTTCCATTTAGATCATAAACCTATTTAAAAAGTTCTATCTTGGTTCTAAATTCATTAAAAATATTTTATTTTGATCCCCGATTAGACAAAATTTGTTAACTCAAGGTAACTGTCTAATAACAACTTTTGAAAGAATAATTTAAATTATTCAGTAACTGTCTTATTGCAAATTTAATATATATAATAATATTTTTTTATAGTTAATGGACGTTCAAATTACCAACTTTTCTTCTCTGTTAATGGACATTCAAATTATCAATTTTTCTTCTCTGTAAGTTGAACTTATTTAATTTAGGAAGAAAAAACTACTAATTTTAATTTATTTACTTACTATGAAAAAATAATTATACATTTTAAATTTATTAGAAGTTAATTACTGAATATTTAAATTATGGACATTGTACTCCTTTTTATTTGTCAATAATATGTTTGTTCATAAATTTCCTTCAGACTTGTGTTGATTATTTTATTGATTATGTTGATGTATACTTTATTAAAGTTTGAATTTTACTTGTATTATATCAATAATTATATTGTACCATTGTTATGACACTTAAATTTTACTTGAGTTTCTAATATAATGTCATTTACATAAATTATATTATTTAGACAAGAAATTTTACACTTTTAGTAAAATCCTACGATCTACGATTCGATTTTACGATCCCGATCTTACATAGTAAAAAATGATTATAGGTGGGATCCCGATCTTGATAACCTTACATATTATAGGGTAAGAATGACCAAAGGGTGGGAGGCACGTGGCCAAGAGATTGGGCTCAACTCAACCGTGGTTAGGTTCTATGCGGGGGTCATGAGCTCTAAAAGCCACACATAACAGCTTCCTGGTAGGTGGGCCGTGTTAGCTTAAACGAATTTGCAAGAGAAGTGTTTTTTATTTAAATAAAAGATTATTTCTAGAAATGAGACGTTTAATAATTTTCAAGAGCGCACTAAACATAACAATTATCAAGATAAATTTTTTACTGACTGCAATAAGCAATGGGGTTAATAGGATATACAAATATGATGATTTACTAATGATGATAGAACATACTTTTTAGCTCTAAAAAAAAACATTGTGAGATATTGTCATCCAAACTAATAAAATATAACTGTATATTTCAAAAAACTTAAAATAAGAAGTGAAGGTTGCAGGTTTGCCCAAATTTCAAGCTGGGGTTTTCTAACTTTTCCAAAGAAAAACTAATTAGGGTACAAGTTTCTCTTCAGTTCCAGGATGTTTTTCAAATTGAGAGACAAGTATGAACACAACTAAAATAAGTAGGTTTTCCAACAGCCTATTTTATTAACTGCCTAAAAGGCTTAGCCATTGGCAGTTACTAATAGGTAAGACTGTTGGTAAGGCTAACTATTTTTTAATTTCCAACATTCTCGCGTTGGTAGCATATAAGGGCTTATTAGGCTTCGCTTACTAGGCCTGGTTATCAACGGCTAGACTGTTGGTAACCCTTTTTTAAATCAGCCCCCTTTTTCTTCCTCTAGAATCTCATCGACTCCTCTCTCTCTCTCCTTTCCCAGCTCTTTGCTGCCCTAACTACTACCATACCCGCCGTCGGAGCTCGTCTACCGCTGTCACAATGTTGAAATGCGTCGATTTAAGTAAATCTGGTGCCAAAATTTTCAGGTATGTATTTGTTTTGATGGATTTCTTTGTATTTTCACATATATTATGATTTTTAATTTTTTAACATAGCTTGAGTTTGTGAGCTTCATTTTTTCATTTTTTAGCTTCTTCTCTGAGCTTGGAAGGTTGGACATTGTGCTTCCTCAGCTTGTGTGAACTTGAAAGGTACATTTTGCATTTTTTTAAGTTTTCCTTAGTATATCCAATAATTAGTATGGTTTAGAGGAAAATAATGATTGGAATGATTTATTTTGTCATTAAAATTGATGTGTTGTGAATGTTCTTCCTCCATTTCCCTGGAAATTTGAGTTTGGTATTTTTCATTCATTTTCTGTTTTTTTATAAACTTTCTAGTACGTTTAATTAGGGAAAAGGTAAAGTTGTGTTATTTAATTTTTTTGTTGTATTTAATTATGTTAAAATGCATATTATTTTTTTGGAGTTGTTTAAAAATTTTTATTTCAATTTTTTGATATAGATTGTTGTTTTAATTTATTATTTATCTATTTTCATGGTTTATGGTTTAATTAGGTTTTAGTTTGAGCTATTTCATCTTAATTTTTATAATTAATTATATTATATGGTGATGTTATATTACTATTTGATATAATATAAATTTTTATAATAATAATAATAATAATAAGGTTAATAACAACAACAACAACAAAAATAATAATAATAATAATAAATTATTATTATTATTATTATTATTATTATTATTATTATTATTATTACAAGAAGAAGTTGGAGAGACTCAAAAAAAGATAGAGAGCAAAGATGGAGGCGAATAGGGCTGCCTTAAAGGCTAATCGGGCTCAATTGAAAGTTATTTGCCGTTCATTGAACCTTCTTTGCCTGCCAGCTCAACCGGTTGCAAAGTATACTAATGACTCGGACTTGGATAATGAGGAGCTGGGGTCTCCTTAACTACCGTCTTGAACAAGTAAATCATTTTGTGATTCTTGTGTCATCAGACTTGAACAAAATTTCTTAGACTTGAGACTCAGATGCAATTCCTCTAATGTCACATTATGGTTGCTTGTATAAATTGTTGAAGACATATAACTACTTGTTATTATTATGATGTATAAATGAACTTAAGATGCTTATTGTTGAAATGAAATTATTATTTGTGTAGACCTCTAAAAACTTTGCACTCCGTAACTAGGATGTGGCAACCTGTAAATTGACGTATTAAGTTTAGAAATTGACGGAAACAAGAAATTTATAATCAAGCTTCGTTTATGATGTCGTACCAATGTGCTAAAATTTACCAACGAATTGAAATGTTGGTAATTATTAACGCCCCAAACCATTGGTAATTACCAACGTGTAAACGTTGGTAAACGTTTTTTCTCATTAAAAAATAAATTTGATACACGACAGTTGGTAATTACCAACGGTCATATTACTAACATGTTTGCATTGAAAATTACCAACAGTTTAAATTTTGATCGTTGGTAACTTGATTTTCAACTATCAATTTACAAATGCACATTTACCAATGGTTGCGTGTTGGTAATTTTGACTTTCCAATGTGTAGCCATTGGAAATGGCCGTTGGTAAAATCTAAAATTTTAGTAATGGAAATTACATAAAAAAATTTAAGGAAAATAATGCCTTTACCATTCCTCATATTAATGGATGTGTAAGGATTATTGGATCCATATAATGCTCACTTATTTAATGGCTTTTACATATCCTTTACTGTGATTGAGAAAAATGGTAAGGGTATCATATGCAAAATCTAGAAACTCATGTGCTACTAACATGCTAAACTTTGATAGAACAAAAAAAACATTTCATGTTGGGGGAAATTTAACACTCCTTCTGTCTTTAATCTATTGAACTATTTGGTTTGACACAAAAATCAAAAGGGTGCAAGAAATTTATGTGTTTTTTTTTTCTAATTTAGCCAATAAATTTTTACACATATATCAAGAAAGTTAGAAAAAATGAATGTTGCAATGATAGTTTAAATGGTATTTTGGTAAAATAATTTGCTTAATATGAAAATATTGAAAAGATTTGAATCTACTTAAAATAGATTATATTGCAACAACTTTGTGTCAGGGGAGTATATATGAAGTTTTAAAATAAAATAAGTCACAAAGTTTAACAATATAAACAACGTAAAAAATATGTCAACCATCTTAATGAATTTACTCTCACATGTTTCTTGTTGAGGTCATTTTTCAAAACCGGCTTAAATTGTGGATGTCATCATATCTACATACATATTATAAAAAGTATAAAGGTCTCTCTTGTCTCTTTAGAATTTTGGCCATTTGGGATGATATTCGACACAAAGATTGAATTATCCATTGAGAAAAATCTTTCAATATTCTCATTGAAGGGAGAAAATGTGAGGATGTGATGAGAATTATAGAGAATGGACATCGGTTTCAGAGTTCAGTCAATCTTTCGGGTGATGAGGTCAAAAGGTTTATTCCTTATTGCAAGGAAAGTAGTTATGGTCTAAGAGGCAAGGAGACAAAAGTTTCAGCATTCGGATGAGTGGGACTTGCGTCTAGCTTTAAAAGAAAACAATAATGAGAGCTTTCTATAGTTGGCAAAAGTAAAAAAAGAAAAAATCATTCAAGCATAATAATTGCAGAGAGTGCAAAGTCACAAGGGTGGCGCTAAGTTCGTCAGTTAATTGGTTCTTTATCAAGGAGAGTATGAAAAACAGGTTGCAGTTGTAAAAGCCAATGAAGGATAAGGACTGTGTCGCATTCAAAGAAAAAGTTCCTAAGAAGTGAAAAGGGGTAGAAGCATGGCTGTCTGGAAAAAAGAAATAAGGTGAGTGAGGAGGTCTAGAGTTTAAAGAGATATGACATAAAAGTGGTGGTCAATGAAGGTTGGAGAAAAAGTTAGTTTGCGTCAAAAAGGAGACAAGGTTTAGGGAGGATCTGGTGGTTGGCATGGAAGTAGAGCAGGAAATGTATGGTTTGTTGAGGGTTAAGGTGGACAAGTTGTTGAATTTAGCCAACGGAGGTGGCAAAGGTAGATATGTGCTTGTAGCGGCGGCAGACCAAGAAAGCTTAGTGGCAACTTCCAGTCTGGTTCTTCCCTTTTTAATGGCGGTAATAATTCAGGTGAGTTCATTAGGGTTATTGGAGTAATGGGCCAAGTTAGTGGTGGCCAATAAGCCGGGTTGACTTGGGCCCGACCCAGACCGGCTCCGATCAAACTCGGGCTTGGCCCAACATGGAACAGGCTCAAGAGGCGACAGGGCGAACATGGGTTTGAAAGAAGAGGGGCCCCAAAATAGCACGGATTGGCCCAATTTTCCTTTTAACTCGGACTGCCCCAAACCAGACCACTACTTGCCCGAGCCAGGCAGGGTCGAACGTTTCTAGACAATTGTTGTAGATTTCAAAATTTTAAAAAATGGTAAAATGACAGGCGCCCCCCCTAACGGCTCTAGACTATTTTTTTTTACCCTAGACTTTTTTACCTTCACTTAACAGCCACTAATGGTGTTTTTTAGGGTTTTTTGGGCAAAACCAAAATTTTCTTCCCTTATAAATAGTTAGCCTCCTTCCCACGCTTCATCGCACCAATCTTCTCTTCTTCAATCTCCTACAATATTTTTTCATTTTCTCTACTATCTCTCTCTAGGTTTTTTCATCTTTCACTAATATTTTCTTAATTTCCTCCTAATCATCTTTAAATCTCTTCAATTATTTTCTTCCACTAATGGCTTCATGAGGGAAGAACTTCGACAAGGGCAAGGGTGTTGCCTCCTCCTCCTCATCCGCCACCGGGGTCGATGCATTTTTACTAGGACATTTGTTCCGTAAACACTGAGGCCGCATTCACAAGAAATTGATGACAACGATCCTAACATCGACATGGCGGTGTACGACCTAGGCCTTGATGATCAACTCTCCGATGATGACGTCGAGGAAATTCTACCGACCCAAGGCGATGTTGAGGGGTCCCAACCGACGCCACAGAGTGAGCAACCCAAGCTGACTCAAGTCAAGAGCAGGAATTTGAAGGCTTCCGTTTGGGCCAATTTTGAGCAAGTTTGGGAAGATGATACGAGGTATGATAAGTACAAACATTGCAACAACAAATTTGCACACAAATTGAACTTCGGAACGGGCACCCTCACATGGCACTTGATCAAAGTCCATGGAGACATCAGTAGCATATCCGGTGGACAAACACAGTTTACAGGCGTTATGAGCTCCAACGGTCCAGGTATTTTTCAATTTAATTCAAAAACTGCTAGGCAAGGTTTAATTAATTAGATGATAATTATAGAAAATCCATTTAAACAAGCTAAAGATGAACACTTAGAAAGATTCATCCAAGAAAATTTAAATCTTGCTTATAAAAAAAGGTCTAGGCAAACACTTAGGAGAGAAAGCTTTAAACTGTATAAGGCTAGGAGAAATGATTTGCAAGCATATTTTTCTACCATTGATCATTGTCTGTCATTTACATTTGATATGTGGACATCTCCAATAGAACAAAACTACTATTGTGTCACTGCTCATTTGATAGATGATGAATGAGTTATTAAAAAATGAATCATTGCTTTCAAATATATGGAATCTGATCATACAGGTTGAAACATTTTTAACTACATTATTGAAAGTTTGCATGAATTTTTTGTTGTCGATAAAATTTTGTCCATTTTTTCTAATAATGCTTCAAACAAAGATTCGGCGGTGAGAGAATTGATAAAAGAAATAAAACCATTGCTTGTGTCATATTTTGAATTTATGTATTCAAAATGGTTTACAACAACTGTAAAACCAAATCGAGCCAATTCGGAATGCTTTAATTTTTGTTAAAACAAGGAACAAATTGGCTCGTGAATTTAAAATATTTTGTATTAAAAATAGGATGAATTTTTCTTGAAAAAAGTTTAAAATTGATTGCCCCACTCGATGGAACTCAACATTTGAAATGTTAAATGACGCTCAACCATGGGCAAATCTTTTAACTCGATTTGTGAACGTAAAAGTGCAAGGTGACTGGCAAACGAATGAGGTTTGGGAAAAATGTTTTAAGTTAGTTGAGTTACTTAGATATTTTTACGAGGTAATAAACTTTTTCTTTGGGGTTTATTACCCAACAGTGCACCAAGCAATGTTATATTTTGTAAACATTGTCTATGTTTTCCACCAATACAAAGATGATGAGTTTTTGAAACCAACTGCTGAAGCAATGCAAAAGAAATGGCTTGATTATTTTCAACAAATCCCGCAAATTTATCTTATTGCATGTGCATTAGATCCAAATGTCAAAATCACAGGTTGTCTGCAATTGTTAAAAACATACTATCATACATATTTAGGTCAAGCACAAGTTTCTGCACTTGTGATTTCTGTTGAAGCTGACCACAATTTGAGAGAGTTATACAAACTCTACTTTGTTAAGCATTCTGATAAGGTTAGGTCATCCGATCCAACATCCGCTAGACATTCTACCTCCGCCTCATCATCAAGGTTCAACTTTACAACAAATATTCTCAAACGATTGAGACCTACAAACCTGGGATTGGTAAAATGGGATGATTACTTTTGCACTTCATTTGAAAGCAATGAGCAAGACATCCTTGAGTGGTAGAAGAACAAAAAAGGAAGATTCCCGATCTTATCTATACTGGCGCAAGAGATTTTAGCAGTTCTAGTCTCTACCGTCGCCTTCGAAGCTGCCTTTAGTACGAGGAAACGAGGCATCTCGGAGAAACGAGCAAGGCTCACTTCTGAGGCCGTTAAGGTTTGCGTCTGCAACTGGGATTAAGCCCTTGCTGCTGTAAGGAAGCAAGATATGAAAAGCTCAGATGATGAGGTCCCTTTTGATGATGACGCAAGAGTAGATTATTGGTTTCTTTACAATTTAAAGAATGTAATCGATCTAATTATGCTATTAAGCACAAAACTTAAGTTTTACCTTCTCTTTTTTTTTTTCCCTGGAACATTCTCATCATTTTCAAGTGTAAGGCACGTTCCAAATTATGTAAGTACCATTTGGCTTTTCAGTAATAAAAATTACACCGATAGTGGTGTTTCTTCTAAAAAAAAAAATATTTCGTAAAATTACTATTAAATAATGATTGCAAACATATTAAAATACATTTTTCATTAATCGTACAAACTCGGCCCAGCTTAGACCCACCCCACACCGCCCTGGGCCTGGGTCCAACCCAGCCCAGGCCCACATCGCTTTAATGTAGGTCGTGCCCGGGTCCAGAAAACCCAATCCAGGCCTGGCCGAGTCCAAGCCGGGTTGGCCCACCGGCCACCACTAGGCCGAGTGAATAAAGTCAATGGGCTTGGAGAGCTTAAAATTTATGTTTGGACTTGATTTTATTTATGGTGGGTTAGAGAATGAAGGTTTAAATAATTCTATTAGGTCAAGAAATATAGAGAAGATTGGGTCTGATTTTTCTAATAGGGAAGTGAGCAATAATAAGTGTGATTTTAATAGTGGAGAGAACAAATAATAAGAACATTTCTTATTTAATCTTCCTTGTGGTCCCACCAAATTTGAAGACAGTGAATAAGGCGGAAGAATTAGATTAAGGGAATTTTGAATGGTCATCAAAAAGTTTAACATTGAAAGACATCAGGTCTTCAAATCTTGTTCAAGAAAGTTCCAATCTTGTTGTTAATGCCTTTGATGGTTGTAATGGACTTACTTTTAATATGTTAGAGAATCTTGACAGGACCAAGAAGCAAAGAAAGGGGCAAAAAGAGACGGGCTCGAGCCCAAAAGGATCAATGCTAAAATATGAAATGAAAATATTGGAATAAGGGTTTAAAGACTAGATTTAATTTTTCTATTTTATTAGGGTCTCAAAGGGTTTTACTATTAGTGTTTAAAATTATATATTTTTGGTGCCAGTAGGATTTTTTGGATTTATTTAGGGTTCGGGAGTTTTGAGTGGATCTTTAGGTTTGATAGTTATTTTGGAGTTTGATACACTATTATATCTATTGGGCGTTCTTGGAATGTGACCTGTTTCAGAATCTTTTTGGAACTGGAAGATGTAATTTAGATTTATTTTTAGTAATATTCTCTTAATTTCCATTAAAAAAATGAAGGCTATTAAATCTTTTTTTTTAATCTATTTTATGTTGTATATTAGTATTGGAATTTGAAAGCGAAAAAAGAAAAAAAAAATTGGCCTAGTGTATTTATCATTTATGGTGGCAATGTTTTTAATTCATGAGTTGTCACCAAAGTAGGACTTTTGTAACAAATATACCCTTAAATTCGTAATTTAAGTAAAAATAATTAATTACAAATATTATTTTAAAAGATTATAGTGCATAACATTGAAATGTTTCTGTTCTTGGTTGTATAGGTTTAATCAGGGCATGGCTTTAGGGAGCTCATGAATCTCTTAAAAATATTTAAGTTTTATATATTAAAATTATATTCTATACTGTTTCATTTAATTCATATCTAATTAGTAATTTGACTCTAAAAATAAAAAAAGATTTGAATAAAGATTTACATAATTTCTGGCGCACAATCTCATTAATTCAGTATATTTCTCCTATAAGAAAATATATATACTGGCTCTAATTAAAAGCTTATTTTGCAAAATTACCCTATATCTAAATTACTATCAAATAGGCCCGGCGAAATTCCAAAAAGATAAAATAAACAAAATATTACCTGGCCTACAATTTTTATTTCCCATTATTAAAAATTTTTACTGGGTGAAGGGCTACTTTAGCCCCTCATTCTTTTCTACTTGATTAAATATATCACATAACTTCTATTTATAGCAAAAGATCTATTGAATAACAGTTAATTAACTATTTTTATTGAAACGTCATTGTAAAGTGTCAAATATTGTTCTACCTTTTAATGGGACCTAATTTTTTAATTTTTACTTTCCTGACAGTTTTAACAGGATAATGATTAAGAAATAAGAAAAAAAAATTAATTATTAGTCGAGCCACAAACTCCTAATTTTTCAAAAAAATATCTTGATATTTGCAAAATATCCTATTATCCTTCAAGATTTGACTTCATCAACAAATATGCGCCAAACATGAAAGTTGCTTAATAAAAAAATCATTAATTCCTTAGATTGGCCTTGAATATAATGGTATTTTATCTTGACACTTTTTGTAACAATTAAGCTATTCAATTAATGCTGCACGTTGATCAAACCTTTGAATACTATGTTTCATAAATTGAATAATATTTTTAAGTTGAAAAGAATTTGTTGTTAAATCTTAAATTTAAATGACAATTAAACGTTTAAAGGTATGTTAACTTGATTTATTTTTCTTAAAAAGGTGTTTTTTTCGTGTTTATTTTCAAATATGGTGATTATTTGACACACTAATACAACCTCCATTTTATTTTCCTAAGGGAATTAACAATTTTACCCTCAAATTATAAGTTATTTTTCTCTTAAACATGACCCAAGCTTGATCTTTTTAATTTAATTAGCTTTATATGTGTTGAAGATGCTACAGTAGTTTGCTATTCCAATCGACTTTACCATTCAAAGAGACTAAAATTTGATATTGTAAATTTAATTGGTTAGTATTTAGAAAACTATAATAGAAAGTAAAAGGGTAAATATTTTCAATTGTCCCTAAACTATGCCCATGTTGCTTATTCATCCCCAAACTATCATGTGTTACACCACTCATCCTAAAACTATTTAATTGTTGCTATTTTGTCCTGCTGTCAACCAAACCGTTAAATATGGACGAAAAAGTACTACCACATCAGCAGCCACATCATTTTTTCATACCACATCAGCAGTCACATCATTTTTTTGTCCATATTTAATGGTTTAGTTTATGACAGGACGAAAGGAATATTTTAAAAAATTTAGATCCAAAAGAGAATACTTAATAGGTTAAGACTGACAATAAAGCATAAATTAAAAATTAGAGCTATCTACAAAATTTACCATATTCTTTATGTTATCATTTTTTCAACTTGAATAAAATGTAATACTATGTACTCCTTCTATTCCAAATTTTTTATACCATTTACTTTTCAGTAATTAATTTATAATTTTTTATTTTTCAATATTTTAGTGTATAAATGAAAAATCTTTATATATGAATGATAAATCACAACCTATAGTTTCTAAATATTTTTTTTTAAAATTTTTTTCTAACAAACATAATATAATTTAATTCACGTCAAATAAGTCTAAAAAGTCACATTGAGTAAAGAAAGTGGGATGGATGGAGCATCTACTTTCAAATAAAAACTAAGGTTAAGTTGTGCTCTTTTATATTTATGGAGTGTGTCTTCCTGACTTTTTTTTTTGTTTATGCTTATTTTATTTTTTTATGAAGTTATTAAAAATTAATTTTAAAATATATTATTAAATATTTTTATTTAATTAATTAAAAATTTTAATGTATTATTTATATTTAAAATGTTGAATAAATGTTTACTAATTACATAGACTATGTTTATGTTTGAAGAACGTGTTAATAACTAGTATGTATATATACACATATACTTGAGATTTTTCCGAGGATTGCTTTATTTAATTATTGATATGTAATCCATTGTACAAAACTAATAAAATTCTTTAGTACTAAAACAAAGAATGTCATACTTTTAGGACTATATTTGTAAAAAGATTACTAAAAAGAAGCTATATAAAGAATGTAGCTTCCACTGTTTTTCTAGTAGTTGGAATCTAGGTTATTGAAGATAATTTAACTAATTTGAATAACAAACGCGCACACACACACGTAAAAAACAAATGTCACTTGCATATATCGTAAACAAACATGAAAATTTTATTTAGTAAATATCATAAAAGATGTAACACTAACCAAAATATTAAAAAAAATTAAAAAAATAACATTATAAGAAAAACTATAAAACAAAGAACTGCTGTGTCGAAATAAAATCATAAATAACCTTTTAGAGAAGAGGACTCCATTTAGTATTAGTGTCAGCGATTAGTTTTAGCATTTTAAAAAAACTATCCAATAATAATTTTTAATTTTTAACTTCAACATTTTCATCATAATTATTAAATAAATTATTTAAAATTCTAACGCTAATTATAAATACTGTCACCAAATGAGGCGCAGAAAATGAAAAAGCCGAGCGGAGTCTTGGCGATGAGAAAAATTAGAACCGGTGATTGGAGAGGAGCTGTCATTTTTCTTTTTCTTTTTTTTTTTTAACCGCTATTGCAGAAACTAAGTCCTTAATCTTTCATTCTTATGGATCAACGAATAACGATTCAACAACACAATAATTGGCTGGGTAAAAATCACAGTGTAAGGACCTATACTAACGTACATAGACACCAAATTCTATAGAGTTTCAAAATGTTCACTGGGGGCAGCTGCCCTGCCCTCCCCTGCCTGCCCCTACCGCCCCCACACCACACTCCCGCGTATTAATTAGCAGGAAACTCAAATTTTTCACGTTTGGGACATCGAAAGGACAGCACAGAAAGACGAAACCATCCTTCTTTTCTTTGTTAAAATTTGAAACATATGAAAGTTGTTTGAGCCCCTTGAAGTGTACATGGTGATCCCGAAGAGGCTGCCAGATTATTTATTATTTTCATAGGGTAAGTTCGGTACGGAGAGTATAAAAAACAAATATTTTTTTTTGGATCACCTGACAAATGAAAATTAATCTTATCAGTGTACTACAGAAAAAAGAATCCAAAGGTAACATTAAAGTTTACAGTTTTTGGCTCCCCTGTTTTGGGGTCAAGGGCTCTACCGGGAGCAAAATCAAATAGTGGTGCCAACATATAAGTAAAAACACACGATTGAAATGGTTGGATTATTATATGTCTATGTGCATGGTTGTCTGGATCGATCTATAAGTGAATGGGACCGGAGAAAAGGAATGGGAGCTTGTCCTTCCCATCACGTTTTCTAGTTATTTGTCGCCTGTTTGTTGTTGTCTATGCAAACTGCTGTGTTTCGATATGAGAGGGGAAGACAAAATCTCCCTCCGCCCAAAGTATTTATACACACGCACACATACATGCATATATACGTACATACGTACATTATTTAATGCTTGGGCTAGCTCTGGAGTTTCACTTTTTTTGTTTTTTTTTTCTCATTTTTTCACCTGGAACTGTGAATGGGATCATGGTGGAAATGAACTTAATTAATTTTTTTTTCTTTTTAAATTATGAAAAACTTATTAAGACAGTAACAACAAGAAAACACAACTAAACCAAGACTAATTCCAAGCCACCTGTTTCTGTCTGATGACAGCTCCAATCTCAATTCTTTTAAAGGGAGAATCATCCTAAAAACGACAAAGAACAGAGACTTCTTCGAGAGAACGAAAAACAAGAGCCCATACTTATAGGGGCAGGTGAGAAGATTAAGGCAGTAGTGCCTATTGGACAAAAGAAAGTATTGGGGCTACTAAGGTTAAACTTTAAAATATAGAGTACTTAGCGATGTATATGGTTCAATGAACTAACCTTTACCCTCCGCTCTTTGTACCTACAGGAATATATATTGAAAAAGATTGAATATTTGATTTAGTAATTAGTGATTGCATATGTGCAAATGATCAAAAAAATTTCAACCACAATTTCGAGAATAGTTCTTATATAATGCGCTCTTTTGATTCGGAAGGCACCTGAATTAGCACTAAGATATTAAATGAGAAGATGAAAAAATCATAGAGTCATTATGATTAGGCCAAAGGGGATCATTGAACTTATCATTTTCTGATAAATTAAATGTGTCGCAGTTGGCGGCACGCAGAATTAAGAACGAATATTACTCCTATGATATGGTTATGGATTACATCTTTCACAATTAAATATATTCATTAGCTCATAGAAGTATTAGTATTGGAAAAAGGTGCAAATTTATCACTGATGGCCATAGAGCAATTCTGCTATTGAATTTTTTTTTTATCTCAAATTTACCATCCATATTTTTTGTTGGAATAATTTTACTATAGATTAATACTCAACTAATGGTGAGAATATTCCGTGGGAGAAGAGAATATTCTGTAAAAATGTACAAAGTTACCATTATTGTTTTGGCCATAGAGCGATTTCGTTATCATTTTTTTTTTATTGCAAATTTGTCATTGACATTTTATATTGAGAGTAAATTCAAAAATCAAGGATTTGGGAAGAATGAATTGGAGATTAGGGATTTAGGTACCCTACAAACTCCAAATTGGCACTATGTTTCATGAATTGAAAAGAGATTTGTGAATGGAGATGAGTTCATAGAGGAATTAGATGGTTGAGATGTTTTGCTCCACTCAAGTCTGAGTATAGGCAACTGGTAATGGCAATAAAAATTCTTAGAAATTCCCATTAGAAAGAATGGAACTATCACCTACTTCAAGTTGATTATTGGATTCAAAAGCCTTGCTGTTCTTGTGAGATGTTGAAAGTCTAAACATTGCCGAACTTGATACTAAGTAGCTCATACATATCATTATCCATACCTCCATATGCTTATGTTTAAGCAAAAGAAACCTGAGGCCACATTTATCTGGAAATGCCCAAAAGGAAGTAACTCTAACGAGGGAGGTCGATGCGTAGCTAGAATCCATGGCAGTTTGGCTTAAGATTTTGGTGATCTCTCCCCCTCTATTAGGGAAGAATTGGTTGAAGTCTCAAATCCATGTCACTTGTCGGACTCAAAATTCTCTTTGTCACATCACACTTTCCGTTAGCCATAGTGACGTTTTTAACAGACAGTGGTAAAATTGCTCCAATAGAAAATATAGATATATAGTAAATTTGAGATGAAAAAAAGTTTGATGGCAAAATTGCTCTGTGGCCAATACATCAGTGATAGATTTGCACATTTTCCAATTATTATTTTTCATATCCAGGTACCATCAAGTTTTTAAAATTATGTTTATTATACTATTAAATGTCTTAACTAAAACATACTTGAAGTTATACAAAAAAATATGTAATTTTTTCAAATCTAATGATATTCACAAAGGACGCTCACAAGCTAATACTTATGAATATTTTTTCTATCATAATAACTACTCAACTGCTGTAGCCTACAAATAAGATTATTGAATAATCAATTAATTCTGAAGTACTTCACCTATGAGTTTTTATGTTTTAAAAAAAAATTGTACTTTCTTCGTCTTATATTCTTTGCACCATATTCTTTTTTGGGTCATCCTAAATTTTTTGCACTATTTCCCCTTTTGCTAACTTTTAAGGTGCAAAATGACTGTTATACCCTCACTTTCTTCATGTCATTTCCAATCTCACTTTCACTCCTCTTCCTTTCATTTTCTTCTTCTAGTATGATTGACAAGCTTGGTCCCCTCGGCCTTCACCTCACCATCATTCCTTCACCTCTGCCATTATCCTACATTCGCCGTTCACTGTTACCCTTCCATCCTCTGCCATCATCCTCCCTTCGTCCTCACTCCTTTGCCTCCACCAATGAGATCCCTTGAACAAAATCCCTAAATCCCTTTTTCCCCTATTTGCAACCCAAGCTCAATCATTCAATTTATGGCATGGATAGGAGAGAACAAGGAGGTGAGTAGGTGGTGACATCAAATCTGGGCTTCAGTTGCTTGAGTCGAGCCTTTAAGAGCATGGGTAAGGTTTGATTGAGAACAATGGTGAATCAAGAACAGAGTAACGATGCAATCAAGAATAGAGCGATGGTGCGATTGTAGATAGCAGTGGCAGATCAAGGATGGCAGACCTAGCTTTAATGATTGACGTTGTTCACACCCAATGGCCCAAAGCCCAACGAGACCCACTGGTACTTAATTTGCCGATTCGGGGACTACTCAACAGCGAGGCACTGTTGGCGATTGACAAATCAATGGTGCCAGTGATCGTGTGGGCAAACTACTGAAATAAGAAAAGACTCATCTATAACAACCTCAACGATTCAAGAGATATAGGTATAATTGTCCCACATCTGAAAATTGTTACTCCCCTAAACAATCGTGCAAAATCAAATGTTACAATTAATGTGGGATGGAGGGAAAGGAGTAATTTTATCTTCCTAATCATTTTTATTTGGTAGCTAGCTGCATGATTGATTTTCAAAGATTCAAATGTAACACAATCAGCATCTTTTACACATAGGAGATTTTAGTGCATGAAAAATGAACAAAACTAGTTCTTCACCCTTTTATGGACATCAGTTTTTGTTAAAAAAAATAAAGGAAAGAACTTGTTGTATAAATGAGAATTGAACTAAGTAATATAAATAAAGTCAATTTTACTTTTTATTTTTTATTCATATATGAAAATTAATAATTTAAATTTTAATTCTTTATTCAGAGATTTAAAGTCTAGTCTCTTATCAAAATATTGATACACATAATATATTAATGATACAAAAGAAAAAAAACTATACACATATATCATCTGATACAATCATTTTCACTATAATTTCACACACATGGATACAAATCAAAGTCATAAACTCAACCACATTGCCATTAACATTTAAATGAATGCCCAAGCAGACATAGGCCTAGTTTGACATTGTGGTTAAAAACTTCAAAATTTTATTTGCCATGTGTTCAAATCATGAGATGTCATTTGACTAATCTAAGCAAACACTATTTTCAAAACCTTTGTTTGATATTCTAATTATATCTCCCCACTTAACAGATTGATGGTAGGAACCATTAGTTGAAAAGTGAAATAGAGATTGGACGTTGATATTATAATTTTATCCATACTAATAACCTTGTTTTTCTAGTAGCCCTTGTATAAAATATGAAACCATTTTCTTTTAATAATACTTTTCTACTTATTTAATCACAATAATAGAATTTAATATGCAGGAAATAGCTTTATCATAAAAACTTTATTCTAATAAATTGTTATTGTTGTTGTTGTTGTTGTTGTTATTATTATTATTATTATTATTATTATTATTATTATTATTATTATTATTATTAATTCATGTACTTCTTAGGCATTTTGTGAATAAAATGCAATTAGCCAGAATTTTAATTTTGATTAATTTTTCCAATAGCATTTATATATGGTCAACAATTGTGTTTTAATCATTGTATTTGAAACACTATGTTTGATTACTATTTTGTTGCATGTACCAAAATGCTAAACTAAGCAATAATAGTACTTCATTTGTCCCATATCTTTTACTCAATTTTTTTTTTAGTAATCCTATAACTTTGTACCATTTCCTTTTTTAGTAACTTTTTCACATCTCATTTACTATTATACCCCATTTTAACCTATCCCTCTCTCCTTCTCAAACCCCACACTCCCTCTTTCTCTCATTTTCCCCTATTTTAACTCATCCCTTTATTCTCTCTGCACCTTTCTCTTTCTCTTCCTGTAACAGGGTTCCACTCTTCTTTTACCAGACATGCCAGTGGCCAACGTGAACAAGGACGACCTTTGATAAGATGGATTATAAGGTGGCAACATAAGGAGGAAGTGAATCAACGAGGATGGAGAATGAGAGGCTAATGCGAATCAAGGACTGAAAGGGAAGAAGCCGACACAAATCAGAGACATAGGAGGAGTGGCCGACATAAATTAAGGATTGAAGGGAAGAGGTCAACGTGAATTAAGGATTGAGGGGGATTAGAAGCCGGTGATGAATCGAGGACTGTGGGGGAAAGGCCATGAATAAGGTGATTGAATGGGTTTTTCCATCATCTCCCACCTTCGCCATCTTCTACCATCTTTAGCATCCTTATCTGATTCACTAGCCTCTACCTCCATCATAGACGAGCGGATCAGACCATAATGGATGGACAAGGGACAGAGAAGAAAAAAAAATGATGGAGGGGTAAAAGGGTAAATTGGTGGACTTTTCTTAACTTACATGCAATTGTAAATGGAACAATTGTTCTAGGATAGATGGAGTATATGCCTATACTATGTATGGTTAAATTTTCAATTTCTCACCCACAAAATGTAATAAGACAATTTTTTTATTTTAATTTACTAGTTAAAACATATTAATCAAATACTTATGAAATATATAATATTTTTACTACATATATTAAAAAAATATAATTTTCTTGTTTTAATATTATGTAAATAAGTTATTGAGATATATTCAATTTCTTTTAACATAAGAACATATTAGCAGATTGCAACTAGAGTCTTACAATTTTGATGATGCTCGCAGTTATTTTTATTTTATTTTAATTATCCTTATTACTTTTATTTTTGTAATCTCATCACCGCACTTCTCATGCATGCTATTTATAGAGTTTATTAAATATATTTTTTTATTTTTGTACTTTTAAATGGGTACATAATAAGTTTGAGTTGACTCTTAATTACAAAGAAATATACTTATCAATTTTTATAAAAAAAATATAAGAGAAATAGAAAATAGAAAAATGAAGCAAAATTATATTGTTGTAATTATGAAATGAAATTGGGATCACATTATGGATTTTTTATATTTTGGATAATGTTGCAACTTTCATAATTTAAAAAATTATATATTTATATTGGTTAAAAGGTTAGTAAACCACCAATATATTAAGTGAAATCTACAATTAATAATAAATTTGATTTGTATATAATGTGAGTCAACTTTCTTTATATACAAGAATGAACAGGTAGATGAGTAATTCCAAAAAAAATTTATGAATAGAAATAGAGGAGCTAGTTGGAAAAAAAAACAATCTAGAGAAACCTAACATTTTTGTCATTGATTATGGAATTATTGTTTTGTGGTTAAAGTGTAAATTTGGAAATTGATCAAATTGGAGTCAACATATTAAAGGGAAAAATTGGGGTTTCATATAAAAGTCTAAGGTGAAGTTTAGTCTATAAATTAACTCTACAATTACTAAATCACCTCCACTTTTATTGTATAATATATATAATAGATTTCTCATGCTATATAATCTTTTGTGCCAAAATATTTGTAACATGTTCTATTTTGGGCTTTCCAAAATGCCTGCAACATTTGTATATTTTCTAAATTATTTTATTATATACATTTCAAATTATAATTTTAATATTCATTTTTTTTTCATCTGTCATGATTTACATGAAAAAAAGTAAAGGATAAAAATGAAAACTATAGACAAATTTATGCATTTTCTTAATCTTCATATTAAACTCAAATATTTCAACTGATTCAGAGTGGATAAAGCATTAATTATTATTAATGATGTCTTATAGGCTATTTAATAGAATAATGGTTCCGCACCGTCAATTCATTTGGTGAAAATGCAAGGATATAAGCTCCTACAACCCCCTAGTTTTGTATTTGAGAATCCCGTCCTAAAAACCCTTAAACTTGTATAGTAGAGATTCTGAATGTGTGTGTATACATAGAATACTGGGATAATTATAATTTGCCCCCTGAGGTTTATGTAAAATTACACTTTGCCCCTTCTGTTTTAGAAATATACATTTTGCCCATTACCTTTTTAATATAGTCTGACAGTAACTTCTGAAATCTTAATTTAGATATTACAGTAGCTACCTTATAGTAATCAGAAGTTACTATTGGACTATATTAAAAAGGCAGGAGATAAAAGGGGCAAAGTGTAACTTTGCCTAAACCTCAGGAAGCAAATTGTAATTAACCCTATAAAACCGCTCTCAATTATGTGAGAAAAATAAGATATTCTCTTGTATCATTATTTATTGATTTCTTGGAAAACTAAATGTATGATTTCCTGTCTTATACTTAATGATTTCTATATATATACTACTATTTACCTGTGTCGAGTGCTCATTGGGTGGTGGTCAGCATCGAGAAGCATGAGGTAATTAATTACTGTGGGTGGTACAAGAAGTAGCAGTTTTTCCGTTGCTCAAATCATTCACTATACTATATGTACTTGCTATACAAATCTAACTATCTTCTGCAAATTCCTGATAAAGGCGACGAAGAAAACTCTACCTCCGACAGACCATATAAAACCCCGTTTATATGTAGATAAATATTTCTGCAAAAGCCAACCCAACCCATCTCGATCATATCATTCCGCCGCTTGCTGTCCTCTCCCTCCCTGCTATATATATCGGACACGATTCGGTTGTCCAGCCGCAGAAACAAAAACAACTTAATTGGTCATAGATCTCCATCTGTTACTACTTTGCTTAGAATAAATATTTTATCTGCCCATCACACCAAAAACAATTTCGTTTCGGGTGTGCTCGATTCATGAAAACTATATTAGGGTGTCAGTGATGGCGGCCGTGACGCTGACGCCGGGAGTACCTTATTAATCATGCAAATATATATAGTTACCTATCCTCACACACACACATATTCTCTCTCTCTCTCTCTCTCGTCCTGCGCTAGCCGCCTTCAATCGTCCCTGGACAATCAATGAAGTACCTTTCATTTGCTGTAAAGACAAAAGAGCCGGCATGGGCTAAGAATCCAAAACTTATAAAGTTCTTGTTTGCTAGTTTCCTTTAGATTTTATTTTGTGTTCAACCGAAGTAGTTGATGAAGAGCCGTGGCAAATCGCCATGATTTGGTGAGACATGACTAATTTCTACACATAGGCCGCCGACTATAGTTTCAGAAAAACACGATAATTGGTTGACTCGTAAAATGATGAACTAATAATTGGTTAATTCTTTTGCCCTTGTAGGCAGGTCTTTTGACCAAGTCATGTAAATCCCTGTAACTCAATTTTTTTCTTTATTTATTTATTACATCCGTCGTCTGCTTTTCCAATCATAAGATCAGGTATCGATGTGTCAACTCTCACACATAATTTATGCCCAATTAGTTTACGGACATGCATTTTATAACTGTGAAGGTACAAGACCAGAGGTAGAATCTATCTGCCCGAGTAGTTAGTTTAAGTTTGAGCTTAAAAGAGACACGTTAGCTAGCTTGGTGTTGTTATGGAAGACAAGTGATAGAAGAGGTAAGTGAAAAGGATATTCTGTGGCTTTACAATCATGTGGTTTCATCATTCACCAATTTTCAAATCCTGACGGCGACATTATTTCCCACGAGCAATCCCCTCTCCTTCTCCGACAGCTCCAAAAATCTGCCAACCTACGCGCTTCCGCTCTTATTATTTATTACACAGCTAACAGCTTTATTAACAATCCTATAATTAATTTCTCTTTTCTGCTGCAAAAAGTTCCATGGATGTGCTCTCTTCAACACCCTTTCGATCTTATTTCTTTTTCATCTGCGCGAGGAGAATGAAAGGAGCAAGCCTTTCTATTGCTTCTTACTTTTAACCATCTTGCTTTTTTTTTTTTCTTTTCCTTTAGTTTACCCTTTCCTCCGTAATTTGTTTTCATCCAAAAACTTATCAAAGTTTTGGCATACTTTATCAAAGATAAAGGGTAAAATTAAAAAAAAAAACAGGGAATTACTTTTCGTGGCGTGTGTGTGTAACTCAACCAAGCTAGTGAATTACCATCACATCCCTCTTATTGATCTCGACTTTTATCTCAGTTATAACTTGTTAAATCTATCACCTTGTTGAGTGAGGAGGAAAAAAAAGAAATAGTAAACTTTCCAGAGAAGTTTTGTAAAATAAAGGTCTAAGTACTTTTTTTCCTTTCCTTCGAATGAAAGGTCCAAATACATTTTACTCTATCAAAAGCTTAGCAAAAACAAGAAAAATAAAAGCTATCGCATTCACTTTCTCTAACAGTGCCATCCAATTGATGCTCTATCATGTCTAACTAGAAATGGATGTCTCGGGGTGACAAAAAAAGGAAGAAGAAGAAAAGTAGAAATGGCATTGGGCCCAATGAGCCGGCCGTGCTGGTCCCCAACAGATCAATAAGCAAGACCCAAACGCCTGGTGACCATGTTGGGCTGCATTGGGATAAGCCCAGCTCATCTAAATTTCTCCTGCACACAAACACATATATATTAAACTGTACAAATATAAATTTAGAGTAGTGATCAAATTATATACTTCTACAAAAGCAATTTATGTAGACGTATTTTATTTGGTTATGTTCGATGTCAGGTGGATCTAGGCACTGTAGACATAGGCTTAGGTAAATATATCCTAGTTCCCTCTTAGAATTGATACAATACAATCCCTTTACAAAAAGTAATACAGTTTATAAAATAAAAAATCTGCTTTTTTTTTAATTTTGTTACAGTTATTGGCATCCATTTGGTTTTTTTTTTTTAGTGTTTGAGTGGCCAATGCTGACCATATCCAAGTTGGCAACATACGAAGTATCAGAGTAGCTACTTGCTTTGATTTTTCAAGCTGTAACATTATTATCCTATGATAATAGGTCATATCATATCAACAACCTTGATTATGATAGGCTAGTAATAAATTATTTATTAATTAGCAAGGCAAATCAACATTCTTTCTAAGTTAATTAGGTTAGCTAAGTAGGGGTGCTACTTGGTGAAATAAATTTGACTAAGACTATATATTTTATTATAGAATCATTTAAGTAATATTATTAGGGTTTCTAAACTTTTATACCTAACTTGAATCAATCTTCTATGGTCTATTTCGGATCTAAATTATTTATTACCAATTTGTTACTAAAATCTCTATTATTTATGATTGCTACCATTCTTTTTTCATCTTTTTTCTTCTTTTTTTATTTTTTTCTCTTTTCTTTTTTCTCTATCTCATATGGTTAATTTCCACCTTTTTTTTATTTAACTTTGTCTAATTTTGCTCCTTTTTATGTACCAAAAATATTTTTTCCCTAGCTTTATTTGTTATTTTTGTATTATTCTTATTTTCTAATTTTTCTACCTTTTCCAATTTGTCTTCTTTACTTTTTACTATTTCTTTTTCCTCCAATTTTATAACTTGCTCTTTTTTACTTTTAAGAGAACATATTCATGAGATAAAACTAATAAACACTCTCTTATATTAAAGATAAAATAGCACAATGTAAAGACTCTATTACACAAAAAAAAAAAAACATATTAGAAGTGCGAAAAGAACAAATTTGCAACATAAAAATATCAAATTTAGAAGGCTATATATGTATGTGTGTGTGTGTGGGTTAATTGCATCCATTGTACCTGACATTTTATTATTGTACCATTTTTTTTACCCTAACCTCAATTTGTTGTGTAGACAATCTCTAACCTCATTGAATTGTTCCCTTTTATGCTCTTTTGTTAACGATAGGTGTTAAGTTGGATAGAAAAAAATGAGGAGGAGAGAACTAGTTTAAACCCTAGAAAGCTTTCCCTTCAACATAGAAACCTTGAAAAAATTTTATCTAACAGTCCAATCACACCATCTTCACACCTGCCACACTCTTGTCCCTTTCTGGATATATACCATCATCTTTTGCTCTTCTTCCTAGCTTCCTTCACTCTCACCTGTTAGTGTTGTGCCCAAAGCCAATCATGAGATGATTGTATTTTATACATTGAGTTGTGATATTTTATTGAAGCATCATTCCAATAATTATGCTTGTTGTTTGTTTTTGCTTAATGTAATCAAACATAATTATAATTCTAAAATAGTGATATTCTTAAACGTCTCTGGTCTAGTATTACTGTGGAGCAAGTTGCAATAATACATAAAGACTAGTATATGTAGAAACTAATATAAGATATGTAGTTTACATATGAGTGCAAGTTGGAGAACTTGTGTACTGGACCGACCTTTCAAAAGAACGCTACATGGATGATTCTATAAATGTCATAAGTGTTTCTCATAGTGATCATGGTGTATGTAGTCTTTTAACCTGAGTCACATACTTTTATACTATTGTATGTTGCTCGTAACTGAGTGAACATAAAAGTAGACATTGGTTAAGTCACATATCATGCGGAGGGATTTGTATGGTTAAAATGGAGTTTGTCCGTCCCATATATTAAAGTGATATCTTTAGGCCCCTTGATAGAGTAAAACTAAAATAATGCATGACCATGCTCGAATGAGTTGATAAACGATATCATCAGTTTAAATTAGTCTACATGGTAATCAAGAAACCATAGATTAGGCTATACAAGAGTGATACATTTCATGTCTCATGTCTAGTCTTGATATCTTGAACAAAGGGACAATGACATATACGAATAATGATCATAGAGGTTTAGTCAAATCACAAACTATCTTGTTACTTGGGTAGCAATGATGTGTTGCAAGACACTGCTCACTATTTATGATCATAAATATGATTTATAATCATTGCTAACATGGTAGGAGCCTATAAGATTGCACATTTAAAGCCAATTGGATTATTTGAGTGCATGGGCCGAATTGTTTGGTTTTGGTTTCATGATAATTTTGAATTAATAATTGGCCCAAAGGTTGAGCCTTTATTAAGCCTGAAATTAAACCTAATTGGTTTAGGGTTTTGAAATCCATTAGGCTTGATAGCTAAGTCTTACTATATATACATCATATAGTAAGGGTTTTCGAACCCTAACACTAGCCTCCCAAGAAAGACAAAATCAGAAGGGTTCTGAAAGGTTATAGCTACACTCTCCCTTTGCATCTCCTTGGAAGACACAAGCTAGTATTATGGGCGCAAAAGAAACACATCTGCGGGGACATATTGGAGGCGTGGTGATCCAAAAGGTTCGTGTGGATACATAGAGAGCTTGAACATGTAAACTATTTAAGTCATTGTTATTCGACTCAATAGTTAAGTGAAAGATCTCAGCCAACTAAGCAAAAAATTTTGAACACCCAATTTACTTCGTTTGACTTGGATCATAAAAGGTTTCGGTTATTTTCTGCTACATTTGTTTGGTTTCCAAAATCCACCATCACATTTTTAACCCCCCACCTCGAGCCACCCATCCTTATAACCTTTTGCCCCCATCTCCCTCCCGTCCTCTCTCATTGCTGCCCTCCTCAACTACACCATTGGCAACTCCACCCTCTACCTAATTCTCAAAGTTTGTCCACTATGATAAGCAAAGCTCACAATACAAATTGATTTTTATGGAGAATGATGTAGAATTGTTGGCACGAAAGGCAACAATAGCGAGGACTGAGCTCTAAACAGACATGACCAAAAGAATAAGGAGGACATTGGCCTGATAATAAATGTCAATTTACATGGTCAAAATTGTTGACTTTTTAGAAATTTTGAGCGTCTTTTTTTTACATCACCACACTACATTTTTTTTGTCATTCCTTACTTTGGTCTTTCATTTTGTAGGGTGGAAAAGGGAACCAAACCATTGGATCAGTTCAGAAGTGAACGGAGTGAAAAACAAAACTATGTGAACGAACAGTTTATTGGGGCTACAGTGTGACTATAATCATTCTAAAAGTTGGCCTCATGACCTAGGCACAGCAATGCTAGTGAATTTCGTGTCCTGGGAGTTGTAGCACCGATATAGCATTCTCTAGTACCCCAGTGCCCTTGCACCGGGATAAAAGTGCTTCCCTACCTCTAATTTGAATCTAAGCATGCTATTGTCAAGGGAATTATATCCAAATGGGTAGGTGAGTAACAAAGACACCTCCAAGAGAAGAAAACTTTGGAACAAAGCATAAGACAAAAGGGCATTCTCTTCTTCTTCTAAGTTTAAGCTACGTTTTCATCACTACATCCTGCATTTTTCATCATCTTGTGTAGAGCACTCTTGGGCATTGCTTGGAGAAGACTTGGAGCACTTGAAGACATATAGAAGCTTAAGGAATTGGGCATCTATAGGCTTTGGGTTCCTTATTTCCTTTTTTTTTTATATATTAAACATGAATGCTCTTTATTTCATTTCCATGGTTATATTTAGTTTAGTTATGGAGTAGTCTTCCTGAGCACTTTCTATGGATGTAGCTACTTGGATTAGCTATGTTGGATGAATTTATGGTTCTGTAATGTTGGTTTTCTATCAAATGCTTGTTTATTATTCTCTTGAGCTTATTGTTATATTGGCTAGTTAATGCCTCAATTAGGTGCACCATCAATTACTTCTAAACTCTTGGAAAAGATTAGAAGTTATTGGACATGGGAGAAGAGTTTAATGGCTATGGGCTTGTTGGGTAATTAGTCTAAGTTATTAGGTAAAGGTAAATTGAGTTCTAATGCCTCTTTATAAGCTTATAATCAGATGAAAATCCTCATTGAGTTTTTGCTAGAAAGATTAATTCTTTCACTTGAAAAAGTAATAATTCAATTGATTAACTTTATCAATAAGTATTGAAATCTAATCCACTCACTTGAATTCACCAACTAATGAAGACAAGTAGTGAACTCATAGGAAGTCTGCTTTAATAGGTTGATAGAATCCACAAATTTATATTGTATTCTCACATCCCAAGTTAGTAGCATTTCATTTAGCTAAGTTTAGTTGCTTGTCTTTCTTGCGTAAATGTTCATCCAACTTTGATTGTTTAGCTATAGTTAACTTAGAGTAGTAGTACTTGACAAGCAATTCAATCAATCTTCATAGGAATGATACCCCTTTTCACTCAACTTCAATGTCCTTTGTGTGCTTACGATTAGGTTTTAAAATTCACAACACTCAAGTGCACACACAGGGGTTGTGATAAGGTGTTTTGGTGGCTGAGGGATGGGTCCAATGGGGAGGTGGCCATGGGGGCAATGCTTTTATGGTCGTCGATCCTTGGGTTGCCATGCCACTTCAGGCAGTAGTGGCCTGTGGCACTGTAGAAGCTTGAAAATGAGAGAGATGAAGATGAGTCAAATAGACAAATAGGAAATTTTTACCATTTCTAGGGTAGAAAAAGTTTTTAGGGGCTAAAATTGGAATTTTTCCTACAATCTTGGGCTGATGTTGCATTTTTTTGTCCACTATAACAATTTATGTAAAAGAAAAAAGGCAAATATAGAACAATTTAATTATGTTAAAGATAATAATGGAACAAAATAGAGGTTAGAGATGAAAATAGAACAAGAATTAAAGATTGGGGATCACAAATGCATTTAAACTATTCATAGGGTTGTATATAGTATATATGTGTAGACACACGCTCCAGTAAGTTTAAATATTTTATTAATTGGAAATTACATATTTTTATGGAATTAAGTTATAAAATATTTATGCATGCAAGATCAATCAATCTTATCAATACTTCTCCCCGTATTTGACATGCTCAATTTTTTTTTTAAAAAAAAATCTTCATTCGTCTTATATCTATTGAACTATTTGATTTGATGTAGAGATTATGAAAGTGAGGAAAGTTTAGGTGTTGTTTTCAATTTTTACCCTTAAATTTTTACACATAAAACAAGAAAGATGGAGAAAGTGAATATTGAAATAATAGTTTAAAGGACAGTATAGTAAAATAATTTACTAAACATATAAATAATTTGAAATTATCCAAATAACATACGTCACAATAGTTTTGAAACAAAGGGAGTATAATGTGTTTTTTGTTGACTATTGAAATTTGAAGTATTGAAGTCACTTTGAAGTTAATTAATCTACTTTAAATTTCATAAATGGAAACTTATAAATTTCTCATAAACTTGGTGTAAATTTTTCGTTTATTGTGAAACCAAAAACATCAATATCATAGGATTATTTTTATTGCTTTACATACATACATACATGCACATGCATGCATGCATACATACATATATACGTACATACACACACACACACACACACACACATATACATACATACATATACATACATACAAACCATTTCTCATACCCAAAATCCTAGTATAGTTTACCTATATATAGGGGGATATATAGTATAACATCCACCAGTGGTGGACGTATGCTAGAAGAAACTAATAATGACATTGGTGCATGGTGTTTGCTACTAGATTGACAATGTCTATAAGTGAATGTCTACCAATAGGTTTATAGTGTCTGTTTTTTCTGTTTAAATGTCTACCTTTGGTCACATAATTTATGTGTCACATTCAAATGATGTGAATAAGGCAATTTTTTATTCAAATTTTATTTTTATTTGAGAGATAATCATACTAAGGATATTTATGTGGAAAAATCATGTATTATTTTTATAGTTTCCTGTTTTTTGTAATGCAAATCAATAAGAGTTTTTTTGTATCATATTTAAGATAAAACTATTTATAGTTTTGTGGTGGTTAAATTTATAGTATGATAGATTAAGTGTCTACATTTTGGTAACGGATTATAGTGTCTTTTCTATATAATTGAATAAATGTTTTAGATTCATATGGTATGTAAACATCCGTTTGTGGTGCCCAAGTGTCATAATATGATAGTTGAATTTCTAGTATGATAGGTTAAATGTCTAGATCTGGTAAGAGAATGTCTTATCTACATATTTGAGTATATATGTTTTAGATTTATATGATGTCCAATTGTCTGATATATTATGGTGGTCAGATTACTAGTACAACATGATGTCTGACTAGTAAAGTAGTATCTTGTCTACATATTTCAGTATATATTTAAATATATATTTTAAGGCTATATTGGTGCCCAAGTATCTTTTCATAATATCTCAGTGTCTGATTGTAGTGGTTGGATATCTAATATATGTGACAGATTGAGTGCCTAAATTTTCTAAGAAAGCGTCTTATTTACATATTTGAATATATGTATAAAGTTTGTATGGTGTCCAAGTGTCTGATTGTGATAGTTGAGATCCAGTATGATATGCCGAATATCTAGTTTGCATGTTTTTGGTGTCTGGTTATAGTAGTTGAATATATAGTGTGATAGTTTAAGTCTCTAAATTTGATAAGAGAGTGTACAATTTATATGATTTTGGTGTCCAAGTGTTTGATTAATGTGGTGCTGAATGTCTTGTATGATATGTTGGGTGTTTATATTTGATAACGGAATGTTTAAGAACTAAAACTAGTTTTTTTTAAACGGCAAAGATGAATTTATTCAAAGAAAAAGGATCAAATACTAAATACAAGAATAGCTAGCAAGAAGCTAGACTCATTCAATTCTAGTACCTTTCTAATTCTAGGAACAGTATAAAAAGTCTATAACATATTGTGTCTACAATTTATATGGAAACGTCTAGAAATTATATTAAAGTTTCAGTTTTCAAATTTAAATCAGTAACACCTCATCTACCCTTAGGAAATTATAAGTAAAAATTCAAACCAAAACATTTTTCAATAAAAAAGTAAACAACAGTTTTATGCTTTTATTTAAACTAGTTTTATATTTTTGTATCATTTTATTCTTTATCTTTAGCTAGATGGGAATGGTTTGACGTTAAAAACAAGAAATGGTAATTGATTTAAATTCCTTAAGGATACGACAAAAAATTTTACATAAATATAAAAATATCCTTAAAGATATCATGATTAATTAAATTTAAAAATTAGAAAAATAAAACAAACTGATTTGGAAAAAACCAAATGGAGTTGGTGTTCCGTCTCCGTCATAGCAGACACAAGAAATCTTCTTTTATATATCACACACAAAACCTAAACCATATTAAAAAGTAATCAGGAACTAATTATGAGTCCTAAATTTACTCCTTAAAAAATTAATGACGCCACCAAACTTGGTCCCTAAATAACATTCAAACAAACACAGCGAGACAAATCACACATCCTCCATCTCCCAAAAATACACAACCACGTGTCAAACTCTAAGTAAGCCACATACACTCATCAAAATCATGTGATGAATATTTCTTGCAATATCATCTTTATTTTTCTAATGAAAAGAGCGTTGGTGCAAATGAAATTGACTCGATATTTTGAACTTAATTCAAGATTTTGTATACAGAAAAAACTTACTTGGGAAAACCCCTAAAAGAACTAATAATCTTTACTTGCCAGATTGAAAGTTGTAAAAAAAAAAACAAAAAAGATTGAAAGTTGTAGGTGGAAAGAAAAATCTACAAAGTTTTTTTTGTTACCGGCAAAGAAAGAATTTATTAAAAATCTATAAACTGATGCCAGCATCCGGAACCGGATAGGAATGAAAAAAAACATCGTCCTGGAGTCAAGTAGATAGGTTTTTTTTCCCTCTCAGATAACAACGTACATGAGCTAAGGGGACCAACATTCCCCGCCACCGGCCATGGCTTTGATTCCAACTCCTTTTCCACATATTTTTACTTGCTTTTGCTTTTGTTACAATACTTTTCCTCCTTTACAATTTCCTACATGTAGGGTGAGGAAATAAGAGTCATTATACTATCTAGTTACGTTTACTTACATCTAGTTTTAACTATTGGCTACACAATGCGACGGAGGCATTACAATAATTTGAAATGTCCAAAATACAATAATTGGAAGAAGCAAAGACTCCAATGTGTAAGGTGGTTCTTATTCCTTAATTCACAAAATGTGTTCGACGTGGCACAATGTCCGCAAGGGGTGGCAATAAACACATGCATTTCCATTTTCCTGAAGCATAAAAGGTGGGAAAGAGATAACTCGGAGGGCTTTGGCTAAGGATTCTCAAAATTTTTGGAAAGTTAGATGGTAGAAAAGCAATATTCATAGAAAATAAGAGCCTATAAAGTTCCTATATTTGGTCCACACCCTAAAAACAATTGAAATTTTAATTTTTTTTCTCATGTTGGTTGATATATTTGCATATTCTTTACTTTGAGCAAACTGACAAAAATGTACTTTTAAAGTCTTAGGGGTATTTTTTAAATTTTATAAGAGTTTAGGTACTAAATGTGAAATTCTAGGAATATTTTCTAAATTTTTAAAAAGTTTAGAGATTAAAAGTGTAATTTTTAGAGATATTTTGTAACATTTTAAAAGTTCATGGCCGAAATGTAATTCAAGGCATATATTTGTATTTTTTTTTACATTCTTACCATTCATAAGAATTCAGAGACTGAATGACACAAAATTGTGAAGGAAGAGGATTTCTTGGAGAATAAAAATGATGGATAATTATTCTCCAATTGAAATCAAACATGAGTATTATGATTTTAACTTGCCAAATAATTCGAATTCTAATAATATTCGAACCAAACACTCCCCTACAGTGTGAGTTGTTATGAATTCCTCTCCAAGGTTCGAATCCCTTGGAGTAATTACTCTTTGGGCGTTGGATGCGACAGTGAATATAATATTGAGAATGGGAGTTGTCAAATCACAAAAGGCTATTATTAAAAAGAATTAAAACTTTGGGACTAAAATAGGAATTTCTATTTTTTTTTTATCCTTTGGTGCATATTTAACGGTCTAGTGACATATTTACTCTAATTTTGTAATATTACTGTAAGAAGCATGTTGACACATTTTAGAACAATAGTGATATATTTGATCTGGGATGTAAATTAGTGGCTTTTTGTGTATGTGCGTGTGCTTGTACATAACGTGAATCTCATCAATGAAAAATGGATAATGTTACATTTTAGGTGGTAGTCCAACCCTAAAGGTGAATTGAAAGTCCTTTTTGAATAATTTGTGAATGGTTTCCATTAGCTATCATCCATTAACTAATAGTACTGTCTCTAAGTTTTTAGTCTAAGATGATTCACTATCTATATCAATTAATTTATGGTTTTTTATTTTTAATATTTTAATATATGTGAATGTAAATTTTCATATATAAATGATAAATGGAGACTTATAATTTACAAATATAATTTTTAATTTTTTTTTAAAAATATTTTATAAATAAATTTAAGTTAAAAAAAGAGTTAAAATGAGATGAGTATTAGGCAGCATGTTAAATTCTGATTAATTAAAAAATCGGATGGACTGAACCAGGTGCAGAGGGAATAACGGTGTAGTGATGACTAGGTAACTAGTTAAGAAAAGGGGTCTTTAGTCACTGCCAAAGTACAATAACAATTATTAAAGCCAAGGACTTTGGATGCTTTTGTGTTGAAAAGAGATGCAATCATCGCATAGAGCAGCTGAAGCAACATTTCGATGGGTTCTTTTTTTTTCTGCCTTTCTTTTCTTTTTTATTTTTTAAGAAAAAGAAAGCAGAACTTTTGGGCATGTGCCAAATTCAATTCATGCTCATTATATTTACAGTGGTCCAATTAACTCCTGTTTTCTTCTTTTTGCCCCATACAATGATAAAGTTTTCAAGCACCTTCGGGTTCGCATTAATTTGTGTTCTATTTAATTTATTTTCTTATTTTTATTATTTCGAATTTTGAAAATTAGAAATTGACTTGTGTTTTTTATTATTATTATTTTTTGTTCATTTCAATTCTTTGACAATATTTAAGCAGCTCCAGGATAATGTGATGGCTAACGTAAAGAAAAACAAGGATAAAATATTTAGCAAGAAATCAGCCAGGCACAAGAGAATATTATTATTTTTTTAGTAATCAGAATTAAAAAAAACTAGATAGTAAAGGAAGAAATAATGAAGCAGCCACATCATCAGCAGAAGTCATATGCTGCAGAGGCACTACCATCATCATACAGCAATCCACGGACTCCATTAAGAACATGCACTACAAGGAAAAAGCCATTTAGCGACGGTCATTAGCGACGGCCAACCTTCGCTAAACATGAATTAGCGACGGCAAACCATCACTAAAAAGTCCGTTGCTTATTTACTCGCCACGAATTTTTAGCGACGGCTACCGTCACTAATTAGCGACAGCTAAATGTCGCTAAAGAGACCGTCACAAGTTTTCTGGCATTGGTTTTTACCGGCGCGTTAGCGACATTTTGCCGTCGCAAGTTAGTGACATGTAGCCGTCACTAGTTTAGTGACGGCTATAGTGAGGGCTACCTATCACTAAATTAGCGACGGTAAGCCTTCACTAACTATGGCCATAATTTTGTTACGCATAGCCTTCACTAACTTAGTCAAGGCAAACCGTTCTTAAAACTTTATCCATCATTTTATGAAAAATAACTGAGTTAGTTAATAAATCTTTTAACCATAAAGCAAATTTTAGTCTAAATTATAGTTTTTTTTACACACATGATGTTACATCGATTCATACATTTTAATTACAAAGTAAACTGAAAGCAATTAAAATTTATCATTATCAAAACAAATGAAAAAAAAAAAAAAGAATGAAAAATCTCATAAAAAGCCAGTCATAATTAGTCATCGCTAGTCTTTAGAATATTACCAAGAGCAAGCTGTATGTAATTTTTGAACCGCTCACTAAATTTAGCGACGGCTAATACTCACTAAATTAACGAAGGCAAGTAGTCGCTAAATTTAGCGATGGTAATACGTCGCTAAAAATTAGTGACTATCAACCGTCGCTAATCTTTCACCGGACTTTTAGCGACTATTTGCCGTCGCTAATTTGCGACTATTTTTAGCAATCGCTAATTAAACTGTCGCTAAATGAGGTTTTTCTAGTAGTGATGAGGTTATTGACAAAGTGTGAGAAGGAAGTGCGGAGAGCCATAATTCTTCGCAAAGCCGCTAGAACTTGGGAACTTAGTGGAAATAATAACATTATTCAAATTGATTGACATTGATGCCCACATCGCCAATAGATAGCCCTTATTTCAACTTCAAGAGTTGATGAGCAGCTTTGCCATACATGGCCATCATGATGTCTTGGAGGGGCATTAATCCCCATCCAAAGCCAAATAGCAGCACCCATACTCGAAGACATCCTCTACGCACCATTCACCATAAAAATTTGCTTGGTATCCAAAGGCTATATCTAAGGGCCTATCCCGCTTCTGCTTACCCCAGACTTGATAGAGAGAATATGGAATGATTGCTTTGAAAGCCAAGAAGTGAGTAAGATAGGATCTTGCATAATGGAGCTGTTCAATGAGGGATGGCGCACTGAAGCTACTGTTGCAAAACCAATGCCTCATTCTACCCAAGCCATATGGTCCATAAGGTTGCAGCCATAAAGGCTTAAAAAGCCAACCTTTAAAATGAAAGGTCATTAGAATTCTAAAGATTAATGCAGAACTGACCCTAGATTTACTTTGAGCCATGATAGAATAAGTGTAAAGATGTTTCATCCTGGTAATTACATTTGAGACAAGATGGGTTCTAAAATCTACGATTATATGCAAGATTTATTGCCCTCGGTAAAGCATTCAGTAAGCATTTCTAAATGAAGATCTTGAAGTTTTTAGGAAGACATGAGCCCTATAGACTCTTAATAATGCTAAACAACTAAAGATCTTGAAACAAACCATGACTATGCTTTTCCACTCCTCTGAAAAGGTTAGAGTTATATAGGAGACGAAAAACATACCTTTTTTTATGAATAAACCCGATGGGTTGCCCCCCTAATGCATAATATTAGACTAGAAGAAGCTGAGGGAGCTGGGATGGATAGAATGAGCTCTCTAATTTGATTCAGGAATAGAGCATCTACGAGAAACCTATTTCATCCTTGATCATGTCTTAAGGAGAGATATGATACTTTGATCAGTTTCTTACTGGCTTGAAATGCTAATCGCTGCCCTAAGAAGATCCAATGACATACCAGGGATCTAGGTATCTTACTAAACCTAGATAAAGTTAGCATCGCCAATTTGCCACATATAAGCCTGGCTAAGAAGACTTTGACCATGGAGTAAACTTCTTCAAATGGGAGTGGCATTACTTTTATTTGAAGCGGTCTAGATAAATCGAGAAATAATATATTTGACTGCTAACACTCAATAGACCAATTTATTAGGATTCCCTGCAAATATTCTCCAAAAAGTCTTGACTAGTAGGGCTTGGTTGAAAAGCTGCATATCCTTAATTCCTAGACCACCTAACCCTTTTGGCAACATCGGGAGGCTTTTCTACTTGAGAAGAAGGCTTGCCTATCTAAAGAGCCTGTCCAAAAAAATCGAATAAATTTACTAGAAATTTTGCTAGAGACTGTAACAAGAACCTTGAACAGGTTCATAATATAAACAAGTAAAGAAGTTAAGGTAGAGTTGATTACGTTAGTCTCCTTGCTTTATTTATCATCTTTTGCTTCCAATTATTCAAATGTGAAGATATATTGTTAGCTAAAAACTGGAAGCAGAAGGACTTGTACATATCCTGGCACAACAGAACACCCAAGTAATTCAAGACACATGAGTTAACCTTGAAAGGCAAAATACTACAGAACTTTTAGACCAGTTTGCTCGACACATTATGACTAAAAGTTTATTCAGGTTTACAACTTTACCCACAACAGAGATGCTAAAAATGGTCATGTGATAAATATCCTCTAACTTTGTAAAAAAAAAAAATTATTTATTTTAAATAAAAAATATAATTAAATAATTGATGACACTTTTATATTGTTGCTGCATAGATTAGCTTATTTATTAAATTAAATGCAAGGGCATAAGTTAACATTATAAATTAAGCCCACTTAGGAAGATGTTTTTTATTAGCATCAAAATTTTGGATAATGGATTTATGTTTGAAATATATTCTTTACACAAATAAAGTTAAATTTTATTTTAAGTAAGATATTTTTTAACTGAGAAATGGTGATCTTGAATTAATAGACAAGTGTGTCTATAAATGCAAGGTCAATTGTGTAAATGACCCAATTTAAATTGGTTATTTCCATTTGAATTGAATATGACTACAGTTGGATAGACCGTCCCCCCCCCCCCCCCCTCTTTTTTTTTTTTTCTCTTTTTGTTTTCTTATCCAAACAAGAACTTTTGGACTGATGAGCATTGATCTAAGCCTAATTAGACTAACTTGAATTTGAAGGCCCGATTAGAACGTTTTTAATGGTGCTTTATTTAAGGCTATAGGTGTTTTATTTAGATTTTTTGGTTCATGAGCTATATGTAATTTTTGTTGATAGGCGTTAAGATGACTTGTTCTAGTATTTTTCTGGAACTGATTATGTGGTATTTTATTTATTTTAACAACATTTATTTTCACCATTAGAAAAAACAGTGCTTCATGACCCAGCATGAATGTAGGATTTTACATGTTACAGAGTATAGACTATAACTTTAACTTATTTCTTGAGTTGAAGTTTTATAAATGAAAATATGGGTTTTAAAAGAGCCTACTTCTAATAATGAAGTCCAATGTGACTCGATCAAAATTAGTAATTGACGAAAAAAAATCTATATGATTCGGTTAACATGACAAAATTCAACAGTTATATGGATGGTGCACGTCGATTTTTGGCTGTAGGAACCAACAACAGCTTCAGGCAAGCTTCAAGAACAGACAAAGATTTGCTCTTCTCATTATTCTTTTTCTGCTGCCTGGGCGCTTTATTCTCGAAGTTGAAACACTTGAAGCTCCTCTCCTCCAGGAGCCTCGCGTTTCATCTTCTGGCCTATGGAAGGTGTAGCTTCGTAGGAATCTCTCCCTCCTGCTCTGGAGCCCAAAGCGTTCCCGGCCGTGGTCGGACGTTACGTTTCGCTGAAACAACGGTGGGGATGACGGCGCGGTGGCTCTTCTTCTGTTTTCCTTGCAAACCATGCTCAAGAACTTTGCATCGGCTTCGGCCTATCGACGGACATTCGAAGGGTTTTGGTTAACTGGGAGTGAAGCGGCGGCGTTTCCGCCCTCACCTGACCAGTTCCGATTCATGTTCCTCGAATTAAATTCTTCCAGTTCCGGATGTGATTTATATTATGCGGTTAGTTCTACATATCCTTCTGGCTTTCGGAATCCCCTTTTATTTCTTGTTTAGAACATAAGGTTTCAGAATCCTAGTCGAACTGTAGCCGCTTAATGGTCCATTTAAAAAAAAAAAAAAGGGGGGGAACTAATTAATGGGAAACAAAACCATACGTGTAATAGGGTAAACTGATGTATTGCCCTCTAAAGTTATGTTTTTGTGGTCCGGAGGTTTAGCATAACCTACATTTGTCCCCTTTATTCTCAAAAACCTACAGTTTTCCCCCCAAATGGTAAGCTCTGTCACTTTTTCTATTAAGCTGGTGGGCTTAAATACTCCGATTACCCATTAAAGTTTACGAATCGTCCAAATCAACCCCAAAATTCATCCCATGTCAGCTCTACTCAAATTTTCCCTAAACATATAATAGTATATTTCTACTTAGTTTTCTGTTTTCATATGTTATAAATTTACTAATAATTTCTAAATCTATAATATACTTTCATGTCTATATACCAAGTTTATGTTTTTTTATTAATATGAGTATTTATTTAAAAAACAACAACTTATTCATATGTTCAATTAGTTCAAATATAGGAGTATCATCATTTAGGGATAAATATATTCTAACTATAATCTCACTTTATTTTGAAGAATAATTCTCACCATATAAAATAAATGTACACATTCTATAATTCTTTTAGCCAAACCAGCAAAAACCCTATTCAAAGCATCACCTTTTCCTCTAACTTCAAGAATTTTGCTTGCCACAATAGCAAAAACCACTCCTAGCACCCCAAGCCTATTATCGAACCGCCCTCCCACTATGCCGCCGGAACCAATTCGATCTAAGCAGTGATGGTTTGCAGAGTATAAAATCAGTAATTGAAGGATGAAGAAAATAACAATTATTAGCCAGGTGCACAGAGACGACTGAGACACAAAGATGGTAACTTGTGCTTGGCCGAATGAGTTTTCTGATTTTCATATTTGAAATTTTATTTCGTGTGTCAATTATTTGTGATTTTTCTTTTCTTTGAAGATCATTTGTGCTGTCCATGAACTTCCGCAGTGATTGGCAAATGGCGAGGATTTGATTGAGAAAAACATTGAATATAGAAATATTTTTTGTAACTAGGATTGGTCGGAGTCCATTTCAAATTGATGAAGAAGAAAGCAATTGGTGAAGTTCTTAAAGAGTAGAGGGGGAAGTAGAGGGAGAGGGCTGGTTTATTAGATGTGAAAGTTTGGGAGTCGGAGTTTCTATGCAGAAAAGGCCAGTGCAAAAACTGGATTTCGCCCCTTTGTTGATTAAACGGTCATTCACACAGATCAAGGTGTCAGAGGAGCAAAGTATAAGTTTTGAAATATAGAGGGGGCAAATGTAGGTTAAGCCAAATCTCAGGGGTCTTCTGCAAGTTTCCTTATTTTTTTTTAGTGGCAACAGAAACGTTTTTATTACTAGGAAACCAGCAAGAAGCTAGAGTCAAAGATTACAAAAAGTTTATAAAGAAGAAAGTAAACTCTTAAACTAAAATGAGAGGATTACTGCACCCATCACTGAAAGAAAAATTCACCTTTTCTGAACGTCTGATGATCAAAAAATGTGAGCATAACTAAATCAAGATGAAAGTCTCCGATAAATGTGGTTGCTTCCTTTCGAACACAAGTTTGTTCCTTGTTAATCAAATTGCCCGCAGAGCTGCTTTGACAATGGAATCCCATACTTTTTTACGAATTGCAATTGTAAGGACTCTTCAAGACTTGAAGCTCCATTACCAAGGTAACAAAGTTATATTAATAATTTTAGATGTTTAGAATCATTATTATAAGGAAAATCTCAGTTTAATGAAGTATAGTAACTCAAAAAGGAGTAAAGTTAGTCATTCATGTAAAACTGGGCCAAGAGCGGTATTTTGATCACTGAAAAAGTTGTCCATTTTTATTGCATGCTTAGATAGAAGATGGGAAAATATTGAATTTGAGGTGACATGGTTTTTCATAATTTCTACTCTATCCTTAAGAATTTGTGACCTGACCATATTGCTCTTAGGTGAGTTAAAATGGAACCTATAAATTATCTGTGACTTAATTGCTAAGTTTAGAAAGATTGAGGGCTGAATTATGTAATAAGTTAAGAAGAAATAAATCTTGGAAAAATTGTAGAATGTCTTAAATTTTTAGCCTTGTTGCAACTGAGGACAAAAGATGGAAAAGTTATGACACTTAGGTCACAACATGTGCATTGCACATAGGTGCCTAAGATTTAAGATAAGCTTTGACTTTTGCTCCATTTCTTCCACCTCTGGCCACCAAGATTTGAAACTCTCTCCCAAAACCTCCATAACCGAAGCAAATCTGAGCCCTAACTAAGCTCAATCAACCATAGAAAATCTAGGAGAATTAGAAAAATCCTAGTTTTATTGCACGAGAAGCTTAATGTGGAACTTGATCTTGCAGGTAAGTGAATATTGATCTTGCATGAGAAGCTTGATGTGAAGCATGATCTTGTAGATTAAGAATGAACTGATTTCATCAATTAATCAAACTCTTTGCTTGCTTGTTAGGTAAAACAAGCATATGACTTTGAAAAACAACAAATGGCTAAGTAACAGTTTACTTGGAAAGGTTAGGAAACTTCAGTCCCTTCCTTTAAGCTACTGTTTGGTTATGTTGCGCTGAAATAAGTTTTTTCAACTAGTTCTTGCTAGTTTGTAAAGGAAAAAGGTGATTAGAACAGAGTCCAATGAGTTGGAACAAGGAAGATTATAAACCGGGGTGTGTTCTTGTGTGGTTTGGTTGTATTAATTCCTAGAATTTCTAGGATTAAAAAAGGGCTAGTGGTAGTGAGTTTTTATTAGCTCTTACTTGTTTGAAGCAGGAACAAGCAATTAAAAATTCGTCTAGTGTTGGTTGCCAGGTGGAGCTAAGAACCCCAAAGTGACTAAGGCGTATAAATGCATTCAATGAATAAGGTAATGTCCCTAATTTTTCCAGCAAGCTTAGAGTTTCTATTTAAACTGATTTAAGGTCTAGGAATGCATGGTTTCAACTCTTAAATGATCAATTTAAGTTGGTAAAAATATCAAATTTGCCACTAAAGTTTTGGGTTGAGAGCGGATATGCCATTGTAGTTTTTTTTTTTTTTGCACAATCTCCCACTAATTTTTTAAAATGGACATCACTCAAGTTTCAAATTAAGAGTGGATATGCCACTAGCTGTTAAAAATCTAACAGAAAATGCTAAAAAGCCAACAAAAAACATTAAAAATAACAAATTTTAAAATTTTAGGATGATAATGCAAGTTTTAATAATTTTTAAAAACTATTTGTAATTAACTATCTCTTTCTCTCAAGAATGTCAGCAAGGAGATTAGATAATAAAGACAGAGGGAGGGCGGCAATGGGGTTGGGGCACTAGTAACGAAGACAACAGTAGGGTTGAAGCGCTGATAGTAGAGATCAAACACTCTTTTGGCAAAAATCTCAAAGGTTCTAATATTTTTTTGAAAGATGCATAATAACTCCAAAATTTCAAAACATGCTATTTTTACCATTTTCTGTTATTTTTCTAACCAACAGTGACACATTTGACCCCATTTTAAAACATTAGTGGGAGATTAGGTAAAAAAAATATAGTGACATATCTGCTCCCTACCCAAAACAAAAGTGGCAAATATGATATTTCTACTACTGAAGTTTGATAAATAAGCTACTATAAGAGGTGCACAAGACCCGGGACTACAAGGATACAAAAGTGTGGTGTTGCTTGCATTAATTAATCAAGGTAGGGGATTTTAAGTCCAAGTAAGTTTAATTAATGCATTATAAGTTGTAAAAAATGCATTAATTAAAGAAGTAAGTGGTGGACAAGAAAAGGGCTTAAGGCTCAAGTAAGATAAATGGGCCTCAAGTGAATGTTTGGGTGCTAAGTATTTAAAGGAGTTTTGATCCTCAAGAGTACCTAGCTAATCCATCATGCATAGAAAGAAGAGTCACTAAGATTAGGTGATACTCTTGTTCAGAGTAAAGAAGGAGGAAAGCAAAGTTTGCTAATGTAAGAACAAAGTTCTTGCAAAAAAGTGGGACTAGGTTGAGGTTAGGTTGCACAATAGAAACTTTTGTAGTGGCCATTAGATAAGACCTCAGGACATTTGAGCTCGCATTAAGTTGTATATATTTATTTTATATACGAGTCCTAAGAATTATCCCTTACTGAGAAATATCAAATTCTCACCCCTTAAGTTCATATTATGCAAACATAAATGTTGCTGAGCTTAACACCAAGTAAAAAAGTTGTTAAGTCTAATTCTTTATTGTAGGTATATGTTTACAGAATCTAAATTGATTATAAGTTTCTATTAGTTATTATTACATGCTAACTAAGTTGTTTTAACGCCTTGGCAGTGAGTAGGCTAATAAGGGCACAATGGAAGTAAAATGATTCTCTACTATGACGTAAATAAGCTCTAGGAAAAGCTAAGTTATTTTGTGATCTTGGACGCTTTAGGGAGTTGAATATCTAATTATACTAAGTTGATTATCTATTATAGACAAGGCTGCAAAGGCTTAAGTTAATTTTATATTCATAGTTGATTTTGGTTGTACATTATACTTCTAGATGATGTGCATAAGGTTGATACTCGAAGTCTCACTTACTTATTTACTTGGCTTCTATTTGTGTTCATTCTTGTAAGTGTTTTATAAAATGTGCACTAGTTCTTACTAAAGGACCAAAGCTACACATGCATAGTCGCATCTAGGGGTGAGCATTATTCGGATAAAACTAACAAACCAAATTATCCAATTGGATTCGGACATTTTGGTTTTGGTTTTTGGGTTTTTGGTTCAGTTCGGTCAAAAACCGAATTATATAATCGATTTTATGGTTTGGTCTTGAGTGTCATGATTGAAACCAAAAAAACCGAAATGACCGAATTGTAAATATTAGTTTTTTATTGGTACCTATGATATATTTATGTACCCTAGGTATATAATGCACTATTTTACCTCCTTACACAGACAATCTCCCCTCTTCAACCTCGTCTCGACTACTCCCTTCTCCAATCATCTCTAATTTCATTCAAACCTTCAACCTCATCCAGCAATCCTCATTAATTCATTCTCTAAGTACCTGTTTTACACCAAGCCTTGCTTTCATTGATGCACCTCCACAAATCATGGCTACTGAGCTCTCCTTTTCACTGCTGGCAAGTCACTATAAGAGGAAGATTGGTCAATGTTGGAGGAGAAACAACCTTTATTGTTGAAAATAAGTTCTGATCCACCGAGAAGCTTTTGATTCTTTTGCGATTTCTTTTGCCATAACTTCCTGGCCCTCTAGCCTTCGGTTAATTTCCTCAGCCATCAGTGAGATAGCCAACCTCTTCGTCCATCTCGTGTCTCCAGTAGTTTATATTCATTTCAGATCTGCTCATGGTTGTTCTAGCTATTTCCTTTCTCTTTTTTGAACTTATATATGAATTAGTTGCCATTCTTTGAGTACATCTAGCTTAGTGTTCTTAACTTTTTTATGATTTCTGGAAAAAAATGAACATGGTTGTTTTGTTTTTCATTGTAGTTTTTTATGATTTCAAAAGTGGAATAGATCTACTTTGTTTCATATTCAATTTTGATTCATCTTTTTTTTTTTCGTAAAACCGAATAAAAGAAATCAAACCAACAAACTCTATTTCGATTGGTTTGGTTTCGATTTACATGAGTACTTCAATTAATTTGGTTTTAAGAATTAAGAACCGAAAACTGTTCAGTTTTACCTTATTTAGTCGATTTGTAACCAAACTGACCGAATACTCACCCCTAGTCACATCCTAGGTTAATTAACTAGTTTCATGTAAATTTTAAAGAATTATGAGTTTTGATCACCCATTAGCAACTAAGTGTGGGGCTACCAAATCCCAATTAAGTCTATTCACAATTGATTCATAAGGCATCCCCTACAACGGTGATTAAAGATGAGTGAGAGCATGAACAGGAATTAGACGTGCTAAGCACTTGAAAAAAAGCTTCCCACCAAGTATACACAAACTTCTAGATTTCCATTGTGAATAAGCAACGAAGAAAAAGGTGTTTAGAGTTCTTTGGGTGAATCATTCACGACATGTTGGGATTTTTACATAGTTTCATGCTATCAATTAGCATATACCAGGATCATATCATAGGAATAAATCAACAGATACCTTGTTTTTGAATTCCACAAGTGCAGAATATCCAAGTTTCACATGTACAAATTCTTTGTTCTTCCCAATCTGCTTAACCCATGATTTCTCTTATGGAGCAAACTCACGTACGCTTCTTTTGTGTTGTGCTATTGTAAAAATTTACAGCTCATAAGACTTTTATTTATAAGCAAACAAAGGAAAAAAATAGAATGTGATGTGAGAGCCATTGAGATCTCCTTATCCTGTCAAATTAGTCTCAAACTAATTTATTATTTGTAAATCAGTACTCTATTTTCAACGAGCTTACAAAGCCAACCAACAATTTAGAGATTTTGTCACAAGTAACCATATACTTTATCTTTTTTCTTCCACCAACCAATATTTACATATGCTCCGAATTAGACCTACCAATTCCTATTTAGGCATTGTCATTTAGAAACTTGTACGCTTATGTCTCCATGAGATTTGGATGTACAAACAATTTAGAAAACATTTGAAATACTTCCTCCGTCCCATTTTAGTTGAAACGTTTCTCTGGACACGGAGATTAAGGTGTATATAATTTTTGTTATTTTTCCCAATTTTACCCATAAAACTAAATATTTTTTTTAAATTTTGTATAGTGAGAGTTTAAATAATGATTAAAAAAGAAAAGATTCTTTTTTTGGGTTTTGTGCAGAGAGAGATTGAGTAAAGATTAAAAAAATATTCTTTATTGGGTTTTGTGTAATGAGAGTTTAAATGGGGGTAAGAGAGTAAATTGATTATTTAAAATTTTCTAAAAGAGGAAATGTTTCAACCTTTTTGGGACATTTCAAAAAAGAATATGTTTCAACTAAAATAGGACGGAGGGAGTATATATCATATATATATAATTTCATATACCAAAATAACATTTAATAAAACACTTTCTAAATTATCCACCAGTAGATTTCTAATATAAAATCACAGAGACATATTTTTCAAATATTCTCTCCTCCTATAAAAGTGATCGAACATATCCATGTATGTCTTGTAATTTAATGACTATGAACATTACTATTTTAATTATGTGATCCAACATATATATGTATATCTTGTAATAGACATTATTGGTTTATATATCAAAATCACATAACCACCACATTATGTTCATAAAATTGTCTAGCCTACAGATTAATATAACTTGAACTCTTTTTTCTACAATTTATATGTCTAAGAGTTCTAACCTTTGGTCCTATTCAATATTTGTCTACCACAAATATTTACAGGTACTAAGAGTCTCCTCTCTGATAATTTGAGACATGTTAAGAGTCTCCTTTATGATAATTTGAGACATATTATTTTATCACTTATAATAGTAATCATTTGATAACCTTTTATGAACATAATGTCCATCTTATGCTCATAGGTTGTGAACCAAGCTTTAAGGTTATAAGATAATAAAATCAAGTCTCATTGTTAATAACATCCATTATAAATTTAATTTTATTCAATATAACCTTTGGACACATTCTCATGATATGTTATTGTAGCAACGTCGGGTTTTCTGGAGTCGCCACCAATCCGTTTACCTAGGTCGATTGGTCACCTTAAAATTGGTCTGCGAGAGTTCGGGGATCGGGAGTACGGTTACGCTAAAACAGTATTGTTAGAGCGCCCAAAATTGGCACCTTAATTGATTTTAATTTTGTTTTACTTTGCTTTTAAATAATTTTCAGTTAATTTAGAAATTTTAACTGAATCAGTTAAAATGTGGATTTTTAAGTTAATTTGTATAGAATTTTATACTTCCGAACCATGGACTCTACCGAGTCATTTGGACATGGAAGATTTGGATTCCGAACCATGGACTCTGTCGAGTCATTTGGACACGGAATTTGACAAAATTTTAATCAATTTAATCCATATTGTAAATATGGATTTTTACCTTTTTATTTATTTAATTTTTAAAAAACAAGTCGATATTTTCCAAACCGTAGATCCTGCCGAATCATGCGGATATGGAAATTATTTAGAGTTAATTATTTAATTATTATTTTATGGAATTAATTATTAGTTTAACTTATAAGTCTTTTTTTATTAAATTTGTTAATGATTAAAAAAAAATCTTTCTTTTTTATATCTTATTTTTTTTATTCTTTTCTTTTCTTTTCTTTTCTTTCTTTTCTTTATCTTTTTGATTTTTATCTTTCTCTTATCTTTCTTTTCTTTTTCATATCTGATTTTTCTTGTTTAATGAAGGATATTTATTATTTAAAGAATTACTCAATTTATAAAAGAATTAAAAAAATAATTAATTTTTTTATTTAATAAGAAGTTAATTTAAAGGAATCAAAGAGTTTAAAAATAAAAATCTTTGATCATGGTACGGGGCGTTGTTACTCAGCCAGACCCTCTTCACCAGGTGAAGCAGCTCAAAAGCGGGCACGAGACAGTTTCCAGCCAATATACCATGAACTAAAAATTTTTTTTTTTTTGACTTAACATCATGGTTCAGATTTATTTTACATATATATTTGTTATGGCTAATTTCTATAAAATGAAATGAGTTTAACCATAAAATAACGAAAAATTAAATAACAATAAATAAAGTGGAGGTTTTCTTCTTTTTTTATTTTATTTTATTTTTTTTATTGAATACCAGGATTTTATTTACCAAAGAAAACAAAAGAGTTAAAAATAAAATCCTGATATTCATGTATTTGATTGATTTTTGTTGTTTGATAAAAGATAAACCAAAATTAATTATTCAAGAAAAGATTTATATAAAAAGTCTTGATATTTATACATGTTTATTTTTAAGCTTATTTTTTTAATTTGATAAAAGATGAACCAAGAAAGTAATTATTTAATCAAGGTTTTATTTATTTAATGAAGAAAACTAAAGATTTATATGTATATTTTTAAAATAAAAGTAAAGTCTTAATATTTTATTTGATAAAGAGGTGAATCAAAAAGTAAACAAAACTTTATTTATTTAATGATGAAACCAAAAATTTATATGTATATTTCAAAAAGAAAAGTCTTAATATTTATTTGTTTTATTTTTTTATATAAAAAAATTAAGCAAAAATGATTATTTAATAAGGAAACTAAAAATTTATATGTATATTTTAAAAAAATAAAGGTAAAGTTTTGATATTTATATAATTTATTTTAAAAAAAGATTAAAGAAATCAAAGATTTATATGTATATAAAGAAAAGTTTTTTGATATTTATATGATTTTTTTTTTTATGTTCTTTTTGTTTGTTAAAAGATTTTTTTTAATTTTTTAATTTATAAATACCTCTAATTAATAAGTAAAGAGATTTAATTTTTTTATTATTACCTTTATTTGAAATCATTTGGATAAAATTTTATTTAATAAAGGAAACAAAAAGTTGTATATTTTTATTATTTTGAAAGAAATAAGTAAAAAAAAGTAAAATATTAGCCCAAAAATTTTTTTTTACTCTTTTATTCTTTTTATTAATAAAGAAACTAAAAAGTTATATTTTATTATTTTTCTGGATAAAGAGCTAAGTAAAAATATTACCAAAGTTTTTATTTTTTAATAATAAAGGAAAAAAATATTTTATATACTTTATTTAAAATATTTTCCAAGCCATGGATCCTGGCGGATCATTTGGACATGGAGTTTAATTTTTATTTTATTTTTTTAATTATTTAATTAATTATTAATTAAAAAAATCATTACTTTTAAAGATATATTTGAAAAATGATTTGTATTTATTTATTTATTTATTATTTATTTTTATTTTTTAAATTATTTCATTGAAAAAAATGATTTATATTCATTTATTTATTTATTTATTTTTCATTATTTCATTATGTTTGTTTATTAAAAGGAATAAAAGTTATGTCTCAAAATGATAAAAGATAGTTGGTTTTTTTTTATTAGTGATTTTTGTTAGCCTTTAAAAATTATTCACATAAAATTCCCTTTTTATTTTTTCAATCATAAAAAAAAATTAATAATAATAAAGTGGGGCTTTTTGGCCATCCACTTTAATAACACAATAATAATAAAAGTTAGCATAGTTAATATGGTTAGTTGTTAATAACAATAAAAAGAAAAGTTAGTAAAGTTAGATTAGTTGTTAATAACAATAATAAAAGTTAGTAAGTTAGTTGTTAGTTGTTAGTTGTTAATAACAACAAAAAAAAAGTTAGTAAAGTTAGATTAATTAGTTGTTAATAACAACAATAAAAAAAAGGGTTAGTAATAATAACAATAATAAACAAATAAGTAAACAAGTAAAAGACTTAGTAATTAATTCTGCAAGGACAAAATAAAAGGTTAGTGACCCAATTGAAAGAAATTGAAAAGATGATGGACTAAACAAGGGTTTTACCCTTTCAAATGGAATTTGAATTCCCTGGAAACGCGAAGAACAGGGCGACGGCGTGGGCTCACGGCGGGGGTGCAGCAAGGGGGAGAGGAGGAAGGGCAGGGCGACTGGCGGCACGGCGGCAGGGCGACGTACGACGGCGCGATGGAGAGGATGCGACCGGGAAAGGAAAAGAGGGAAGGAGAACGCGACGGCGGCGCGGCGTGGGCGACGGCGGCAACGGCGGCGGGACGACGGCGGCGACGGAGTGACGACGGCGACGGCGAGACGGCGGCGGCAGGGCGACGGCAGCGGGATAGGACGGCGACGGCAAAAGAAAGAAAGAGAAAACGGAGGAAGAAGGTAGTCGAAACGTAAAAATGAATAATTTTTGGGACTGTTTTGGCAGAGGGAGGAGAGGCTAGGACTAAGGCTTCTATTTTTCCTTTTTTAAAATAGAGCTCTGAACTTTTTTATCTGATTTTTTTTGTGTTCAGCACTGAATTTGGGGGGGTATTTATAGAAGGATCTTAGCTGAACTGTGGACGGATAAATTAATATAAAATCTCAAACTTATCTTTTAAATTGGTAAAATGACAGTTTCAGTCCTTTACGTTACTCCAGCTCTGGATAAGCTCAGAAGCTTCTGATTTTGACAATTTTAACGTTTTCTGTCAATTTGGGCCAGAAACGTCCGTTTAGGCCCAAAATTGACGCGAAAAATTACCCAAAGCTCCTGAAACTTTCAGAATTTGTCAATTTTGTCCGAAACTTCTCAATTTTGTCATTTTTGCCTCAAACTTTTAATTTTTTGTCATTGTTTTCTGAATTTTTATTTTTATTTCAAACACATACATATTCACACATATATTATTTTAAATCAAATCTTCTCAAAATAAAAATATATTTTAAACTAATTAACATAATTAAAATTTTTTAGCAATAATAATAATAATAATAATTTTTTTAATTAGTTTTTTTTAAAATTTTTAAAAAAAAGGCCGGACGAAATTGGGTGTCAACAGCTATACCAATAAGAACCATTCATTACACACAAGCATATCATGACATTTTTATGCCATTATTTCATATATATTACTATACATGTAGTGTCAGCTCACTTGTGTCAAACAATACCCAAAAATACATGTGATTAATATATTACTTATTATCTAATAATAAATCATCAATTGACTTTATGGGCATATATCTTCTATATGTAAAAATTGGATGTTGCTGAACCAAGCCAAGGTGTTAAAGATTTTTTAGCATTGATATCATATTTTCAATTAGTTTTTTAGTGAAAAAGTTTTTATGGGGAACTCACATATTTGAAATCTTGGAGTCTATCAACGCTGCAAGCTTTGAACTGTAAATTTTTCATCACTACATAAGGGCCATCTCCATGAATCTTGAACTTGGCTAACTATAACGGTTGAATCTAGTAGAGAAAGGATATTAGAGGGCTCGGAAAACTTTCTTACCCTTGGTGGAGACACCTAGTTGAGTCTCCAACACCAAGAGTCATTGTTCCAAGTCCTCATATCTACAATCTTTCCTTTAGAAGCAATTGTTAATATGAAAAGTCTTGGAAATTTAGAAGAAAGAAGTTCATCCCCAAGCCACAGATTATTCCAAAACCTTATCATCCTGTTATTGCCAACCTTCAAATGAAAATAGACATCTAACAAAATTTCTTTGTCTTAAAATTTTTTTTTAACTCAATGACACCACCCAAACCAAGCTAAAAGATTTCTCTTCTCTTAATTCACTATCCTCACCATAAATCGACTCAATGACTTTTTTCCAAAGGGAACCAATTTCTACCCTAAACCACCATCACCATGTTGCAAAACAAGTTAAACTTTTTCCCTTAACACACTCTATCTTTAAACAATCATGAACCATATCCCTAATGATAGTAGACCTGTGGTTTTTTTGCCCTTAAATTTCAGGAGTATGACATAGAAACAGAAGCACATGCCAACCATAATTATTCTATTTTGTATAAGAGACTACAAAAAACAAATTCTACTAGTAAGGGAGATTTCAGAACCAGCATATCTCTTAGTTTTGCCATCATATAAGGCTGATGGTAATAGCAAAAGAAAGTAGATTTCAAATTACTACAAAGGTAGAAAATTGGAGCATACTCACTGTGTTTCTTCATTATTAATGAATAGGGGAAAAGATTTATCATGATAGATTTTATTTTTCTCGTATTATTTTTCAATAAAAAATAGTGCTCATCATTGTTTCATGGATGTAAGGAAGCTCCCGAACCACATATTTCTCCATGTTCTTTATTTTTTGCACTTTGTTTTATTCATTGTTAATTCACATAGCATACTCTCTGGACTCACACACTCGCCAACTAGGTCCAGAACTTACGTTACAAGAATAAGTGGTATCAGAGCACAGCTACTTGGTGTTTTGTGTTAGCATTTTTTGTGAAGATGTCTGGAAAAGGTTCTTCATCATGGGATGATCGCTATGTGAAAGTCCATGGATTTAATATCCTTCATTTTAATGGATGGAACAATTTCAAAGCTTGGTAAATGGATAGTAAAGATATTCTTGTTAGTTGGATCAGGTTGATACACAAGATGAGAAGAAGAAACCATCAAAGAAGGCCATAAAAGATCAAGTTAAGAAGTACAACAAAATGGATCAGAATGCGTGTAGCACAATTCATTTGTCTTTCTTGGAATGTGGTTTATAACTTCACTGATCAAATGGTTGCTAAGGGTTGTTGGGATAAGCTTCAGGCAATGTATCTTTAGAATGATCAGATGGGTGTGATGTACCTACAAAAGAAGCTCTTCACCTTTAAATTGCAGTTAGGTAAGCTCATGAATGATCATATCAATAATTTTAAATGTTTTTATTTAGATTGTGTTAGCTTGGATGCTAAATTTGAGGATCTGCAAAATGTGTTGTTCCTGTTGATTCATTTTTTGATCAGATAACAACATTGAAAAAGGAAAAATCATGTAGAGTGAGATTGTTCAAGCCATACTAACAAAGGCTTCCAAAAAGAGTGCTTCAAATAAGAATGATTAAGCGCGAGGTCTTTCAATGACAAGGGGTAGAGGCTCCAACGAGAAAAAGGGCAACAAAAGGAACTGTTCTAAATAAAAAAGGCATAGATATGTCAAAGGTTGAATGTTTCAAGTGTAAGTACAAAGGTCCATTACAATAAGGATTGTCCAAAGTTGAAGAATCACAACAAGCAAGAAAGTGAAACTAGGCTCATGGTGAATGTGGTTGAGACACCACATATGGTAGAAGATATTCTTATCGGGGGGTGACTTAGCATAAGCTCTAATGACAAGTTCTCACGATCATTTGTAAGATGGCTGGATGTTAGATACGGGGGCTTCGTATCATTTATGTCCTATTAAGGAGTGGTTTTCCATCTATCGTGAAGTTAAGGGAAGCTCAGCGATAATGGGTGACTCTCAACCTTACAAGACTATGGGTGTTGGTACAGTCAGATTCCAATTAGCAGATGGGTCATGTAAACAACATACAGTGGTATGACATGTTCTACTCTATTAAGGAGGTTGATTTTTCTTAGGGTGCTTAAAGATTAAAGCTACAAGCATGTTGGTAAGAATGGCTATTGCAATGTGTATTTTGGTGATAAGTTACTCATGTCAGCAGTTAGGCATGCAAATCTCTATTTTCTTCAAGGTAGTGTAGTTGAAGGTGGAGCTATGGTTTCTATAGCCATTGATGAAAAAAGTTAGCTCGCACACAACTATGGCATATGCGCCTTGGGCATCTTGGTGAAAAGGGGCTAAAATTTTTTAGCAAGTAGGGTTTGCTAGGTTGTGAAAAATTGGAAAACTTAGATTTTTGTGAGCATTGCATTTATGGAATGTAGTACAGGGTCAATTTTATGGCATTCATAGCACCAAAGGGATTATGGATTATATCCACAGTGATATTTGAGGACCCTCTAAAGTTGTATGCAAAGGGGGTTCCTGGTATTTTGTGTCTTTTATTGATAACTTCAACCAAACAGTATAACTATATACCATGAAGTGTAAAAATAAAGTCACTGATATCTTCAAGAAATGGAAAACTATGGTTAATAAGCAACCAGGCAAGGTTATTAGAGTTGTAAGGATTAACAAAAGTGTTGAATACACCGAGGGTCCATTCAAGGAGTTTTGCTTAAAGCGTGGTATTAAGAGACACTTTATGGTGAAGGCGACACCACAAAAAAATGAGGTAACAGAATGGATGAATCATAGCTTATTAAAGGGAGTATGGTGCATGTTGTCAAATGCTAGTTTAAGTAGAATATGACAGAATGAAGCAATAAACACAACGTGTTATCTCATTAACCACTCTCCTTCATCAGCTATTGATTCTCAGATTCCTATAAAGGTCTAGTCAGGTATTACTTCAGATTATTCCAACTTAAATTTTTTGGATGTCCAGCTTATTTTCATGCTAGAGAGGATGAAATTGGAGTGAGAGATAATGTGAAGGGGTATAGGCTATAGTGCCCTAATTTGTAAAAATTTGTGATCAGTCAAGATATGATGTTCCATGATAAGGCTTTGCTACAGGCAAAGTGCGAAGGATGCAAAAATGGATCTCCTATTTGGAGAGATGATAGCTATGATGAAAATAAGGATGCAGGAGATTCTCTGTAGATTGAGCTTGATCTCATGACCATGATGTTTCCTCTACCGAGAAGAAGGCTGGAATAGATATAGTTTCAAATAAGATTTTAAATAAGATAACTGCAAATAATGAGGATCCTACTTGTGGGAATATAGATCTTACACAACAACAAATTCAACAATTACAGATACCTAGAGTCAGACGTGCACCACAGAGATATAGCTATGAGGAGGGTGCATCTTGTGCATTCTCAGTTCTTGATGGATATAATGATGCTCCTAAAACATCTTGTGTATTCATAAAAAAGCTTTGTGATGGTTCTTTAGTGTTTCTCCTACTTTATGTTAATGACATGCTTGTTGCTGCTAAGAGCATGAGAGAAATTGATAGAAGTAAAAACTCAGCCTAGAGTTTGAGATGAAAGATCTTGGTTTAGCAAGAAAGATACTTAGGATGGAGATAGCGGGAGACAAAAACAAGGGCAGATTAACATTGTCATAAAGATGGTACATAGAAAAAGTTGTTAGTCAATTTGACATGGATAAAGCTAAGCCAGTTAATACTCCTTTAGTTGCTCATTTCAGGCTCTTAGCAATGTTATCTCTTAGCATTGAGTTTGAAAGGGAATACATGTCACAAGTTCTTTATGCTAATACAGTATGTAGTCTTATGTATATTATGGTTTGTACACATCTAGATATTGCTCACACAATCAGTCTTGTTAGTAGGTTTATGGCAAACCCGGTAAAGCAACATTGGCAAGCAGTGAAGTGGATATTAAGATATCTTCAGGGTACACTCAAAGTTGGTTTGGTTTATGAGAGATGATCAATCTCAACTATGACAGGGCATGTTGACTCAGATTATGTAGGAGATTTAGACAAGCATCAATCAACTACAGGTTACTGTTTTATATTGGCAGAAGGTCCTATATCTTGGAGGTCCATGTTTTAGTCAGTGGTTGCACTGTCTACAACAGAAGTAGAATATATGGCAATGATAGAGACAATGAGAGAAGCCATATGACTTCGAGGTTTGGTTTATGATTTGGGTGTTAATTAGATGGACATTAAAATTCATTGTGATAGTTAGAGCATTTAGCGAAGAATCAAGTTCACTATTTAAGGACTAAGCATATTAATGTCAGGTTTCACTTTATCAGGGTTGTCATTGAAAACGGAACTATGATATTAGAGAAAGTGGATACCAAGGAGAATGTAGCTGATATGTTAATGAAGATTGTACCCAAGGTCAAGTTGGAGCATTGTCTCAACTTGATCAAACTCTCTAAATGTTGATGCCTTCGGGGGCAGACCTTTTAGGGAAATGGCTTTTAAGGCTAGGATAACTACGATAAGCTGGTTATTTTGGAAATTTCATGCTAAGGTTGTATGCTATAAACACTGTGTCCTGAAATTTGTCTTAAAGGTAGAGATATTATGGTTTTTTGGCTCCTAAATTTCAGGAGTATGATGTGGAAACAAAAGCATATGCACAGCAATAGTTATTCTATTTTGTATAAGAGACTAAAAACAAAACAAATTTTATTGATAAAGGTGATTTCAAAAGTAGCACATCTCTTAGATTTTGCTATCACGTAAGGCCGATGGTAGTAGCAAAAGAAAGTAGCTTTCGAAGTGCTTCAAGGATAGAAAATTGAAGCATACTCATTATGTTTCTTCAACATTGAAGTATAAGGGACAATATTTTTCAAGAGAGATTTTATTTTTCTCAGGTTATTTTTCAATAAAAGAGAGCACTTGTCATTGTTTCATGGATGTAGGCAAGCTGCCAAACCATATATCTCTCCATGTTCTTTATTTTTTACACTTAGTTTTGTTCATTATTTATTCATATAGCATAAACTCCAGACTCACACACTTGCCAACCAGGCCTTAGACTTATATTACAAGAATAAGATCAAGGTACCCAATAGTCCTTTCTTCTTTCCTTTAAGGAACCCCCATAAGAAATTACACTTAAGAGATTAAAAAATTCAAGGCATACTTGGAGGAGAACTAAACAAGGAAAAGAACTACAGGGGGAGGCTAGATCAATAAGATTTGATGAGGGTTCTTTGGTTTCCAGCAAACAAGTTCTTGCCTTCCAAGTAGAGAGTTTGGGTTTCAACTTCTTAATTACAACATACCATGATAAAAGTCAATTCATAGGTAAACCAACTGACAATCCCAAGTACTGCATAGGGATAGAACCTGCTCTACAACTAATAGAGATTGCTAGCCTTTGCATTTCCTTTCCTCGTCAGTTACATTTTTTCTAATCAAACTGCTTTTGGAAATATTAACCTGCAGATCAGAAATAAGCTAAAAGCAAAAAAGTATACACTTGAATTGAAAAATGTTTGATTTATCTCATTCCCCTATTAGAAGAATGTCATCTGCAAATTATAAATGTGAGAGCACCATATTATTGTTGCCAATAGTAATAACTTTTACCTTTCTTTTATCGACAAACTCTTCAATCATACATTAAACAGCCTCCATAACAATTAAGAATAAGAAATAAGACAATAAGTCTCCCTGTCTGAGGCCTTTCTCCATTATAAATTCTGCAGTAGAACTCTCATTTAACAAGATAGAAACTGAAGCAAAATGAAGACACGATTTAACCCATTTTACCTACTTATCTCCAAAATTCATGAGCTTCATCAAATGAAACAAGAAATTTTAGTTCACATTGTCAAAGCCTTTTTCAAAGTCAATTTTAAATAACGCAATTTTCTACTTTTTGTTTTTTTTATTGAAATTGACTGCTTTATTTTCAATAAGAACCCCATTGAGTATCTATCTTCCTCTAATGAAAGCTGACTACTCGTCATTAATCAAAAAATGAATTTTTCTTCGTAATCTGGTTGCAAAAATCTTGGCCACAATTTTATACATAGACCCAACCAAACTTATTGGTCTATATTCACAAAGTCTAATAGGGTTGGAGTTCTTTAAGATGAGAGCAATAAAAAATGCATTTCACCCCTTCTCAAGTAGCAAAAATTTCCAAACTCTTGAACAAAAATTGCAAACATCCTCCTTTACAATAATCCACTTTACAATAATCCATCATCTCTTAAAGAAATTAAAGTTAAATTCTTCCGGTCTTGATGATTTTGAATCCCTACATTCCTAAATCGCTTCCTATATTTCAATCTTCTCAATTGGAGCTTCAAGAAAAAGAATCATCAACAACATTTAGTTGCTTGAGCCTTGATGATGAAAAAGAATGTCTAATGGATAAATTTTCTTTGAACTTTGATTGAAAAAACTTAAAAGCTACATCTTTTATGCCTGCCGAATCCTCAATCCATCTTCCATTAATAGCCAGGCTTTGAATAGTGAGTTTTTGACACTTATTATTAATACATTTATGAAAGAATGATGTATTTTCATCACCTTCCTAAATCCAGTTCATATTAGCTTTTTGTTTTAGTGTAAATTCCTAATTTTCTAGATGAATTCAATTTTGTTGAGTCCAATAATTCTTTTCTAAAACCTTCTTCATCCTTAAGATAGTATCCGCAGCCTCCTTGTCAAAATCCTCAATTTTATGCTTGTAAGATTCAATCTTCGAGTCTAAACTTCCAAAGACATTCCTGCTCCACTTCATCAAACTTGCCTTTACTCTTTTGAGTTTTTCCTTTGAAACGAAGGTTGCACTTCCTCTGATATCAAAACTAGCTCTTATTTTCAACAAAGCTAAAAAAGTCATCATGTAATAACCAAGCATCACAAAACTTGAAGGGAATCGGACCGAAATCAACACTTACTTTCTTCAGCAAAATGGTGTAGTGGTCTGAAATGCTCTACTTTAGATGCACCAAGGAAAGATGAGGCTATTTAATGGAGAATCCCTAAAAAATCAAAGTTCTACCAATGCAACTCATTTTGGATCCACTAGAATTGTATTTGGCAAACAATCATATTCAATTCTAGTGTGTAATAAATATCCAAAACAAAAATGCTAAAAATGGTCATGTAATATATATCCTTTAACTTTGTAAAAATAAGAAAATTATTATTTATTTTAAAATAAATAAAATATAATTAAATAATTTATGACATGTTTATGTTGTTGCTACATATTTTAGCTTGTTTATTAAATTAAATGCAAGGGCATAATTTAACATTATAAATTAAGCCCACTCAGGAAGATGTTTTTTATTAGCATTAGAATTTTGGATAATGTATTTATGCTTGAAATACATTTTTTACACAAATAAAGTTAAATTTTATTTTAAGTATGATATTTTATCACTGAGAAATGCTGATCTTGAATTAATAGACATGTGCCTCTATAAATATAGGGTCAATTGTTTAAATGACCCAATTCGAATTGGTTATTTCCATTGGAATTGAATACAACTACAATTAGATCGATCAACCCCTTTTCCTCTTTTAGTTTTCTTATCCAGACAATAACTTTTGGGCTAATGAGCATTGATCTAGGCCCAATTAAACTAAGTGAATTTGAATGCCCAACTAGAACCTTTTTAACAATGCTTTATGTAAGGCTACAAGAGTTTTTTTTAGATTTTTTTGGTCGGGAGCTATACTTAATTTTTGTTGATAGGCATTGAGATGATTGGTTCCAGTATCTTTCTAGAACTAGTTATATGGTATTTTATTTATTTTAATAATATTTATTTTCACCATTAAGAAAAAAAATAGTGCCTCAACCAGCATGAATGTAGGATTTACATGTTACATAGTATAGATTCCTTGACACTAATAGAAAAAGTCAATTTAGTCATGGCTAAATTAGCAGCTGTTAAAGCCGATCATTAACTAGTAACAACATATCATCGTTAAATGTCCAACAACACTTTAGCGAAAGTAAGTTGTTGCTTCGTTTTGCTAACACCTTAGTGACAGTTTACCGTCTCTAGCTATCACTAAGTTTAGCTACGGTTTGCCCTTGATAATTGGTCATTGACTAATGATAACTAATCGTCACTAAGTTATTGTCAAAAGTAGCGAGGTGCAGCCATCACTTACTGGCCATAAACTAGCGGTAATTAGTCATCGCTAAGTTTTGGTAAGATGTAGCTACTATTAGCCGTCACTAACAGGTATGGACTAGTGACTACTAGTCATCACTAAGTTATGGACAGAGATAGTGAACGCTTGCCCTCCTTAATTGGATATGCACTAACAATGACTGACCATCCTAATTTATGGTCAAAGGTAGTGGCTTACTGTCGTTAACTGCCATAGATTGATTAAAATTGTCTATTATAGGAACAAAAATATACCCAAAGGATCCATGATAGTGCACTATTTTGCAAGTTCATTTTCCGATCGATATGTGTCGATCAATGGATCTATGTGTCTATAAAAAATGTAGATTATAATATAGTTTGATTTTGTTTCATAGTTAAAAAATTCATTCATCTTGTTTACAACTAATTTTCTAGCCAGGCATTAAGAATATTATTTTATTGATCAGCAATCATAATATTAGTCATTTGCATACAGAAAAAGACCTTAGTTTTTTACTTCTTTAATAAAAAAAATGAATGAACAAGGTTTTAAAAGTAATAGCTAGAAGTAGTGACGGTTTGCCCTTGTTAACTGGCCATGGGCCAGTGAAGGCTAACCGTCACTACATTTTGACAATGAGTAAATTGCCTAAGTGGTCCCTAACCTTTGATTATCATTTCATTTTAGTCCCTATTATATTGAATATTATGTTTTGGTGCTAAACTCATTAAAATTGTTTTATTTTTGTCCCCCATCAAATGAAATTCATTAATTTAGAATAATTGTTTGACACAAACTTTTGAAATTCTAATTCAAATATTCAGTAATAGTCTTCCAGTAAACTTAAACAGTTTAATATGTTTGTGACAAAAAATGGATAATCTAAATTAGCATCTTTTTCTTCCTGAATGAAATAAGTTCAATTTATAAAGAGGAAAAAAAAAAAGATGATTTGAACTTTTCATTAACTATAAAAAAATTATTATACAGATTAAATTTATTTTAAGACAGTTACCTAATAGTATAAATTATAATCTGAAAAGTTGTTATCAGACAAATACTTTGAGTAAATAAATTTTATCAAATAAGGACTAAAATGAAATATTTTTAATAGATTTAGGACTAAAGGAAACATTTTTTTTTATAAGGTTAGGACCAAAATAGGATATTCAATAAGTTAGGGACTAAAACAAAACAATGATTAAAAATTAATGACCATTCACACAATTTACTCTTTTTTCAAAAGATGGTAATGGCTTGCCTTCAGTATACTGCCATCTACAAGGGACAGCTAAGCCCTTACTAGTTCAAAAAATTTTAAATCCTCTCTGCCTCCCACTAAGACATTCACGAAACAAAACTCTTTACTGTTGCCATCCCACAATCTGCATAAGCGTCCAGTGATGCAAGAGGGAGTAAAAGTGACAAAAAGCTTTGCTTGGGCACGATGGACGTCTATTAGTTATCAAACCAACGATGTCGCTACAGATTTGAGAAAAACTACTTCGACGACGTCGCCTTTGAAGACCTTGGATGGTGATTTCAAAATCAGAGAGGCTACTAATCATGGGACCAAGTTGAACTTTCTAACACACTCGACAAAGGCCTAGAAAGCTCTAGGAAGTTCCAATTTGCTCAATTGGTTAGGGATTTGTTTGATGAATTTTACTTGTATTGATTCGTGTGCACTTGTATCTATTATTTGTTTCATGGTTTTCTGCTTGTGATCCAATGGCTGCCGATAGGGACGGAACTGCCAAGGGGCGGGGACGGGCTGTCGTCCCCCCTAGATTTTTTTAAAAAAATTTATTAGTAGTATATAAAAGGATAAAAATTACAACAATATTAAAGTTAGGCACTTGTTTGTAAATTATAAAATTAATTAGGGACTTTTGTGGATTTTATCTTTTTTAAAAAGTTTTAATTGGAACCAAAATTAGAAACACGGAGTTCACAAGTCATGAACAAACCAGGCCTAGCCCCTCCTAATTCAGACACTCTGTCTATTTGTTTTTCAATAGCGATGACGATTCTCTTCAATCTAGCTCGTCGGCAGACGGCGGTGACCCAGCCAGCTTGAGCTTCTTCTCTCCATTGCCGACATTCCTTCTGTCCATCTCCTTATCCGACTTCAAGTTTGAGTTTCTGGAGAAAGCTCCTGTGCATCCGACAACCAAGTCGCGACAGAGGTTGGGCATTTTCTCAATTTTTCTTTCTTTTCCTTTGATTCTTTGTTTCTTTATCAATTGTTAACTCAAATTTGTAAATAAAGTGTACTAGATCAATCGATAGTGAAGCTAAGATGTAAGATCCTAATTCCTATGTTTCCGGTTCCGGGTTCATAGCTTCCTCTGTTCTTGAAATTGAATCGTCATACTACTTTGCTTAAGAAATGAGAATTATGGTAATCGAACATTGAGTATTGTGCTTAACATTTATGTGTTTGACTTGTTTGCATATGTTATTAGAGAACATGACAAGAAACATAGATAAAAGTTAGTATTAATTACAAACAAATTTATCATTGTAATTTTTTTGTATAATTTTAGGATGATTTAAATCCAATTGCTTTGTGATTCCCAAATCATCATGATAAAAAAAAATTTCATTGTTGTTCTTGTCCGATTTTTCATAACAAGTAGAAGAGTAAGTTTGAAAATATTTATTGTTGTTCTTAAGTAAATTAGTTGAAAAATATAGAAATTTCTCCTATTTTATGATTGCTTAAGTGTTAGATTTTTATTTTTATAGCAATGGCTAGCAAGCAAAAAAAATTATTCCACTTCTTTAAGAAGAAATCTTCACCAAAAAGTGAAGACCAACCCAAAAGCAATCAATGTTCAAGAATAATAGAAGAGCTTTCAGAATCTGTTGGAGATAAGGATTGTGAAGACTAAATTAAGAAACAAAATGGAAAATGACTTTTTTGCTGATAATCTACTTTTATATATTGAAAAAGAAATTGCAAAGATTTTCAGTTTGGATTTTATACTTAATGATTTTAGGGATTTGAAGAAGCGCCATGTTAAATTCTAAACTAAATTATTGTAGACATTCGAATTTCATGAGTTTATATAATACATTATTTGATGTTTTATATTATTAATCATAAATTTATAATTGTTAACAACCCGTCCACATTCACGCTTTTCGCCCCGCCCCCTTGTCGCAAATCGTGATTACATCCCTAGCTGCTGATTTTATGCTTGTGAAATCTGAAATCTTATCTCCTGTCCGTTATCTAGAACCAATCTAAAATCTGAAATCTTATCTCTCATCTATTATCTGAAATTTGAAATCTAAAATCACTTCTGGTTTTGTTATTTGTAACCCGCATCTGTTATTTGGTTCATGGTTTCTTCCTGCCTTGTTGGTTGACAATAATACCTGTGGTTATTCCTTTTAAAAAAATATATATGTTTTCAGTGGTTTGTGGGTTTTTTCCTTTAATTCTCTTTTTTGTTTGGAAATGTGTCTGGATCTTACAGCACTGATGGCTGAATTAGTTACTCCTACGTTTCATAAAATTCCATTTAACTATTCAGAACAATTAATTTATGATTTTATTTCTTTCAAAAATTATTATAAAAATATAAATATTTTATATGAAAATAAAAATTTAAAGATTATAGTTTTTAAATATCATTTTTAAGAATTTTTTTTAATACATATTAATATTAATATGTTTAAGTTAAACTTCAGTCAAAAAATATAAAATGGTCAACCAATACAAAATAAGTGAGGTACATAATTATGTTTTTCAATTAAGAGTTTGTCCACTATGTCACCGTCACCTAAAACTAGAGATGAAAGAACATGCAGGTCAAATTGTGCCCACGTTTAGTCATGTCAGGTTTCAACAAATCTTGGCATTAGATTATCTGAGTTGAGGTTTTAAATCATTTGCTGATAGGTTACTGCCGGTGTGTTGTTCCATTGCAAGTTGGCTTCATATCTGTAGGAGAAGGTGCAGAATTTGTGGTAGATAGTCTACTCTCCTCCGCTGGATTTTCCTGATGTGTGGCGTGATATTGCTGGCCTGCGGATTAATAGCAAGGTGAAAAACATGTGGGAAGCTACTTTGCTATGTTTTATGTTGGATTATCTAAAGGTATAGAAATGAGTTGCTTTTTAGTGGTGGTAAAAAGTCGGCTATGCAATTACTAAGTGGCGTGCAATCTTTTTCTTATCTGTGGATATGTAATAGACTTAAGAAGGGCAGCTTCAGCTGCTCAGATTGGCTAATTAATCCATGTCAGACAATAGAAAATAATGATTTGTAAATCAGGGGTGGCTGCTAAAGCCTTTGTGTGTACGCGAGTATCTATGTATATTTGTTATGGGCGGGGCTGTGGTTTGCAGATTAGCTCCTAGCAAGTTGGTGTAAAACTCATTGTACTATTTAGCTTAATTAATATATCAGTTTGAGTTGCTTTTTTTTTAAATAAAAAAAAAAAGGTTACTTCAGGTGTGTGATCCACTTTAGTTTGTTTCATATCGTTGTCTGCTAATTTTCAGGCTTGTGTAAAAAAAATTTGTTGGCTTATTTGGGTTTAAGAAAAAACTATTAGCTTTATTTGGGTTTGAGTCAATTAGAGTTTTGGCTAATTGACTAACTTATTAACTGGGGCCTGACCAGGTTTGGCTTGTTTTACTAAGCTATATGTGCCTCAAAAGTCGTTGTTTGCAGTGATTTGGTTGTTTAATATAAGAAGAGCTTCTGGCATTTTTGTTAGTTTGTTAATAGCATGATTGCTAGTGCCCAGTGAAATACCAAAATTATTGTGTTTTGGTTACTACTATATATGCCTTTAATATGGGATGGATTTGGATGGTTGAATAAGGAGTTGGCTTGTGGATTGGTATGTGAATCTTTTTTTTTTTTTTGGATAATATTTTTCTGATTTTTTATTATTTTGGTGGGGAAAGGATAACAAATGAGGTTTTGGTGAGACAACATAAGGAAACCATTTGTTTGAGTGTGTGTAAACTTTATTGTAGACTTGCCTTCACTAAAATTTTATTAACTAGTGAAAGCCTACCGTCATTAATTTAGATGGTTTAGCAAAGACAAATTGTCACTAAATTAATAATTGTAAGCTTTCATTAGTCTTATAACTTTGGCGACAGTTCACCATCGCTAAATTTAGTTACGGTCAGTTGTTACTAAGCTTAGCAAATACAAGTCATCGCTAAATTAGTAACAGTATATCTTTTCTTTACTAGTTTTACAACCTTAGCGACAATTCACCTTTACTAAATTTAGTGATAACCAGTTGTTACTAACTTACTGACTAACATGCCAACATCAGGAAATTGGTGATGGTCATTGCTAGAATATTAGTATCAAATGAATTAGCTGCAGTACACTTAATGATGGCTGCGTGTTGCTACGTCCATTCATAGCCATTGCTAAACCTCTTTTTTTAGTAGTGTGAGTCCAATCCAAGTTTTATGAATAAGATACAGATTTTGAAAGCGCCTCCGTCTAACGAAGCCTAATGTGGCTCGATCAGAATTAGTTATTGACAAAAGCAAAACCTCTGAATCCTTTGCACTTGATATAGATCTAGTGCAGATATAATTGATATCATTGAATTCATGAATTTTTAGACACAAGTATGTTAGTACATAGTTATGTCTTGGAAAAAAAAAACTAAAGAAAGAAAGAAAGAAATAATCAACTGACAATTTGTAATTATAAAAAAAATCTAGTCGAGTTTACTTAGTCAAATCTTGCCCATAATAATTATATCAATTAACACTGAAGTTCAAAAATAATGAGCGCAAAAACTCACATAAATTTTATTTGGAATCAGGTGCATAGAAATATAATTCTTAATTAATTACATTAAAGTATAAAAGTGTCACTTGTTTTCAGGAAAAAAAATCGAAGTTCTTTAAAAAAAAAGTGCCATTGGACGAGGGAAACGAATGTTAAAATTCTTCATTCCTGAACAGAGAAGATACATAAAAAAGCTAGAAAGGAAAATATAAAATAGATTAACAAAAAAAACATATATATAAATATATATCACTCTCATAAAGATGTCATCGGGTCATATTTGAAAATAGTAAAGTAATTCTCAAACCTTACTTCCAATATAAAAACTGTATACAAACCCTTCCTGCAACCCGCAGTGAATAGGATTTCTTCGCCTAAACCATTCCTTAGTTGAGGCGAGTAAGGTCGAGTATTGTACTCACAATATTTGCACAAATGATCACATAATATAAATTAAAACTAAAGAAATTATGACATACTTGAATATTCAACATAACCGAAAACAAAATAGCCTAGCCCTATGATTGTAAATTTTACGGTTTATTAGGTTAGAATTATATTATATATTTGAGTTGTATATGACTAGAATTTATCATGTATATATAATATATGTAATATTTTAGATATTTATATGTTATGTATAATATGTGAGTAGGGCATGGCCATGTAGACCCATGAACCCTGTACCTTGTGGGTACAAAAACCATGCTCAACAACTTTGCATCGGCTTCGGCCCATCAACGGAGCCTGTAAGGGTTTTGGTTCACGGGGAGTGATACGGCGCCGTTTCCGCACCCGCGTACCCAGCTCGGATTCATGTTCGTCGAATTATGAATCCAGTTCGGGATGAGGTTTATTCTTTATTGATACGGGTATTTCTAATATCCTTTCAGCTTTCCGAATCCATTTTATTTTTGGTTTAGAATATAAGGTTTCAGAATCCTAGTTGAATTAGAGCGGCTGTGGTTTGTTTATACGGGTATTTCTACTTCAGCTTTCCGAATCCTCTTTACTTTTGGTTTAGAATATAACGTTTCAGAATCGGCTTAATTGGTCCTTTTTTAAAATAAAAAAAAGAGCTAATTAATTACATCGGAAAATGTTGCCATATAATCTGTTTCTGGAAATATAATTGAAATACAATGGCAGATCCATGTTGGTAATATAGGTTTCATGGACCTCTTTTTCTAGAAAAATGTATATAAGAGATGCATAATTAAATAATTGGGCTCCTTCAAATTTTTTAATGGACCTCCATAATTTTCGTAGCATTTATTAGAACAAAATAATATGTCTTGGATTCATCCTAAAATTACAAAACATTATACCATTTATCCTTTAACTATAAAAATGTTACAATAATCATTCTACCGCTAACTACAACCATTAAAATGAACAAAAAAAAAACCGTAAAAAACTAGTTTAAACCTTTGAAAAATGTTCATTTGTCATAAAAACCTCAAAATTTTTACATTTTGACAATAAAACCACATTCTCATAACTGCCCTCCTTCCTCTATAAATGGTGTCGTCCTTTGCTTTGCTTATTCGGTTTTTGCGTCCTCTGTCATTGATTCCAAGCCAACCTCCCAATTTGCAAGCCCACCTCCACTCTTTTCCTGCTGAATTATCGGTGGCCGTCTTCCTTCGGTAATGCACAATTGTCAATTGTTGTCTTCCTTCAACAGTGCACAATCGAAGAGAAACAACAATTTTGAAGTGTGATTGAAGGGAGATATCTAGGCAGGATCAAAGGGAAATGACGATAAAGGATGGTGATGGCCAAGATCAGAGCGCAACGAAAGAGCACTACGAGCGATGACGCTTAATTGATAGAAGAGTGTGACAAGCAAGGTGTTAAATATCTAGTAAGATGTTAAACATCTTTACTACTAGGTATACCACACATCATATTTTTAAGGTATACTGCACCGTATATCATTACCCTTTTCTAAAAAAAAAATTAGAATATTATTTTAAGATGAAATAAATTAAATACAATTTTTTGCACATCTTTATATGTATTCTAATTTTTCTCATCATAATTTGTTAAATATAAATAAAATATATATGATAGAAAATATTTTTTATAAAAAAAACATAAAAAAATATTAAATATAGAGAAAAATAAATATTAAAATAATATTATATATAGAGAAAAATAAATATTACTTAGCAAAAGAAACTAATTTATTGATACAAAAGAAAAAAAAGAAACATTACTTTAATAATAACAATACATTTTCTAATACCCAAATAAAAGAAAGCAAAAGTAAAAGAAAATGCAACCAAAAAATAAAAGGAAATATTTAAGTTAAAATATGTGTATTAATTATGTTTTACTATTATATATATTTATGTATGATATTTTGACTTAAAATGAAAAAAAAAATCTCACACATGTCCGCAAAAAATCGAATACTGCAGTACATAACTCACAATATTTGTGATATACCACAGTTTTTAAACAAAATATACATAAAAAGTTACCAATATGCAAAATACCATGAAATACAACAGTATATCACATATTTCATGTGAAAAAAATAAAAATATATAAAAACATTTGTATCGTGTACTGTTTACTCATGATAACTGGTATAATGTAGTATTTAATTGCACAGCGACAAGATGGCGACCAAAAAAGGCAACAGAAGACAATTCAATGAGGAAAAATGTCGTATTATAGCCTCAAAGGTCTCAGTCTTTTGTTCCCCTTTGTCCATCGATTAATCATTAATGGTGGCTGCAACGTGGCATGTCAACAGCAAGATGGGAACATGACGGTGGTAGATCAACGCCAGGCATCACAGAGGTGAAGGTCATGAGGGGCGGAGGAGCAGAGGTGAAGGTCATGACGGGATGATGGTTTTATTGTATGATATGAAAGTTTTGAGGTTTCTATGACAAATGGAAGATTTTAAGGGGTTAAAACTAGTTTTTATGTTTTTTTTTGTCAATTTTAACAGTTACAATTAACGACGATATGACTGGTGTAAGATTTTCATAGTTAAAGGATAAATGATGTAATGTTTTGTAGTTACAGGATGAACCCAAAATGTAAGTCTTAATTCAAGGACAACTGGTGCTATTTACCCCATTTACTTACTAAGCATAAACCGGTTTGGGTGAACCGTGGTAGTCATGAAGAAGTTGGCCTGGGTTTTCACAATTACAAACCATTTTTTGGCAAAGGCCAAAATACATAGGAGTCCCTCAAACTCAGTTGACTAGGCAAGTTATGCCCTTCAACTTCGATTCTGCTCAACTCAACCCTTAAACTTGAAAAAAATGGTCAATCAACCCATTTGGCAGCATGTGTGCATCATGTGACACACTTAAGGAAGATGTCATTAGTTTCCAATTAATGAAACACAAAGAGATATAAGGAGAAGACTATGGTGAGTTACAAGGTTACAAAACTAAGGATTTTGTTAGGATGAAACGCTAAATTGAGAAGAAAAGATTAAAGATTGGGGGAGCCAAGTGGGTTAAGGATCTGCTCAGGAGATAATGTTTTCATTCATGTCGTCAGCATTGTGGTTTAATGAGAAAGTTCCGACCTACAAGTACTACCATCGGGCTTCAAAAGGGACAATAAGATGTGAAGGAGGCAACATGGGTCAAAGACTATTTCAATGTTAGTTTAATAGGGTAAGCCTACTGATTTTGGTGTTTCTTTCAGTCCCCAAATGCCCTTGGTCATGGTGGTTGCTTGATGGTTAACTGATATGGCAAAGGAAAGAGATTGAGATAATTTTCTTGTGATGTTTCTATTAATTTAAGTAGATGGGAAACGCTTTATTTCCTTGTTGGTGCATATGTCTAAGCAGTACTGGAAAAGATATGGCTTAGCTTTATTTTCCATTAATTTAACTTTCTTATGATGTTGTTTTGTTCAAAAATTTGAAGAGGAATAGTGTAGGGGAAGGAAATATAAAGCCATGTTTTATAGTGTATAGCATATGTTCGACCTTCTTCTACCCTTCCTTGTGCCAAAGCCATTCTTTTTTTCCCAGTTTATTCCTTATTCATTTTTGTGATGCACACATGTGCCTAAAGACATCCTTCCGAAGTTCAGGGGTGTAACTTGCTTACTCAACCAAGTTCAAGGGCTTCCCACGTACTTTGGCCTTTTGGCAACCATCAACTATTAACTTGCCCATAAACAAACAGTGAGACGAACCTACAGATTTTCAATTGATAACGACATCTGGATCATACTCAAACTTCAAAGCATCCATTTTTGTTAGCAGTGACCATGAGGAGTTTTTGGACATAAAAAACAGGATTCCCCAAGTACCTTTTAAGCTCCAATATAGCAGTAAGGAAAATGGGAAACTAGTTCTATGATTTGACCTCATATTCAGGTTGGCTACTAGCTGATGCAACCTCTCTGATTGTTACAGACGAAGATACAAATAAAAGGTGAGCGAAAGCATGTGAGAAAGAGTGAAAGGTTGTGCGAAAGAATGTGAAAGACAAGAACAATGAATGTAAAAGAGAGCTAGGGGAAGTGCTTCCGATAAAGATTTTGAAAAGGTTATGCAGCATATGTCTACAACATTTTTTCTTTAATTTCTTGGAGGACTAGGAAGCTAATCATTTTTTGCCTATTTTTTAGAGATTTGGAGTAGTCCTAGACATTAATGTTGCGTGGAAGAAAACAAGAGTTCGAATTAATGTGATTTGGCTTCATAAGGTTTAAGATGTGAAGGACATGAGGCTGCTAGAAAATGAGCTGAATGGCATGTGGATAGCACTTATATGTTGATGATCAATCTCTCTCGAGTTGGTAAAGAACAGAGAAGTGAGGAACTCAAGAACCTTGGAGAAAAATTTGACAAGGGCTATTATTGGTAGTTAGATAAGATATGGGTGAAAGTTTGCAAAGGTGGTAGCAGGGAATTATTTGAACAGAGTCAATGCACTCAGGGAGAAAAAGAACAAGGATGACTAGGGCGAAGATCAAATTGCAACCAAAAAATGAAGAGCTTAGCTGGTTAAATGGGTGTGTTATTGGAAAGTTCAAGCACGTTGACACTATTAAAGGGTTGCAATGAATTTGCGAGTCAGATGGAATAAGGCCCTACAGAGTAAAGTATATAGGGGGCTTGAGAGTTCTACTAAAATTCAATTCAAAAGAAGCTATTAATGTCATGTTGGAAGATGGAGTAGACTGGTTCTCCCAATGGTTTGATTAGGTAACACCTTGGTTGAATCATTTTATGAGTGAGGATTATTTATGGAAGAGGACAAAGTGTTACACACAAAGGAAAGATGAGAGGATTATGGACCACCAGAGAAGAAGAGCAAGTAATTCAGCAAACTCAGAGGACTGGTGGGAGAAAAGATTTTAGGAGAAATAAGAAATAGTAACCCCAGGCAAAATAAAATGTTAGACAAAACAAAGTATTAACTTATATCAAATGAAAAACTTGGTGGAAGTAAATATGGGCGTGGCGGGGAAACAAAATAACATGAGAACTCTAAATAATGGGTGGATTGTAAAATGGATTCCTTTCAATAATGAAAGTACATACTATTTATAGAATAGCCAAGTGCATTGCATCACATATTCTCAGACCAATGGTAGTAAAAAGTGTAATAGTCATTTTTTGTTATGGTCATATTTTGGGATTTTAAGTCTATTGAGTTGGTTGGAAATTTCAACGGGTCTTAGTCTGAACCCACCAAGACAGAATTTCTTGAAATCATCTCCTTTATAATGTCAGACTAAAATTCTTGCCTAAAACTTTAAATCCAACATCATTTAACTTGAAACAATTACACAGTTAGTAAAATTTATCAATAAATAATAAATAAGTAGAAAAATTCAAAATTACCAAATTTTGTCACTACAGTTTGCCCCACTGCATATGGAGCATAAAATGATTTATATGCATGAAAAATATAATATAGATATTACCGTTTGATTATTGTATAGATATGAAATAACTTTAGTAGTTCCATAAGTAATAGTTGAAACCTGCATCATTATAAATTAAAGGAGCAAAATCCAAAATCTTGCAATTTAATTTTGTTAGCATAATATCTATAGATATAAATAACAAATCATGGCATAAAGGATGAAAGAAAAAAAGTACATCTCTAATAAACTTGATTAGTGATCTCAGAAAAGATTTGTAAGTTAGGTACTAGTAGGACCAAGCTATGCCTCTAGTATAGATAAGTGTTGTCATGACTTTTTAGTGTATATAAACACTAAAGTTACTTCGGGATGTGCATTAAGCTAAGTGGTGTGATTTACATAGAGTCAATACTTAAAGATTTAGATACCAAACTTATGATTTCAGTTGTTATTTTAAGTTTTGTTTATTAAAGCTGTGGTAATTTTTAAATTGTTTGTTTGTTTATTCCCAATTACTCAAAGCCGAAACAACATATGCATATACATGTTTTAAGTTAACAAACTAGTTGTATATAAGGTTTTAAGGAATTGTAAATATTGATCAGCCAACTATGACTAAGTGCAAGATTACAATATCCTCATCAAATAAGTTATCCTGGGCAGCATCCCTTTCATAAACAACAATTCAAAACTAAATAAAATAAGAAAATGTTAAATTCCAACAACGAAATTTAATTCTAATGGTATATATTTTTTTCAAGTAAAAGACTTATAGAAAGCTTCTAGTTTATACCATAGTTAGTAAAAATTTCTAATTAAACTAATAATAACTCAAAATAGCTCTTAAGTTAAGGAAAAAAATATACATAAAAATAAAAATAAAAAATTATGGCAAAATGATAAAAAGTAAAGTTTGCTGCGTTGTTAACAAAACAAAGGACAAAGCCGAGTGAAGGAGGGACGCCGCATCAACGTCTCGGAGGGTATGTTCCTTATCTTATCGGCACGTGGTTCCACAAACTTTTTAGATTGCCATCTTGGACCGTCACTTTTATTTTTCTTTTCTTTTTTTCATTGGCGAAGGAAAAGTTTACCCGATCGAAGAGGAAAAATCTTTACTGATGCGGCTTATAGTGGAGCACTTTCATAAACGAGTCAAATTTGGCGACCTACCGACCGCAGCAATGGTAACATGATTGAAATTTAATGGGTAAGCTTAGAGTGATACAGAAGGATGCATCATGAGAATGAATTCGGTTAAATGATGCTAACATGAGTAAAATTTAGAAACTATTATATATTCCATATTTTATGTGTTTCTGTATAAAAAAACTATTTTTTCTCATATATATTTTATTTATAAGAAGAAAATTATGATTAAAATAATTAGAATGCTTGCAAAAATGTGTTAAAAATTATTTTTGATGTTTTCATTTTAAAATAAAAGCTTAATATATTGATTTACAAAATCAGTAATAGCATGAAGTGTTGTATATCATGCAATATACCTGTAGTTTATAAATATATGTATATAGTTTTAAAAATCATATACCTATAGCCCCGATTGACAATAACATCAGCAATTAGTATTAGAGTTTTAAAGAAATTATTTAGAAGTAATTTAGCTTTTAATTTCATCAGTTTCATTTCTACCATTAATAAACTATTTAAAACTGTAACACTGATCATAAAACTGTTCTCAAATTGGGTCCTAATGTCTACCAATTAGACTACAGCATTCGATGTTTATCTAATTGATCAAACTCTCATTGGTATCTAGGATTTGTACTTGGCGTGCTCCAAACATGAAGTGAGTTCCTTGGCTTGCATTTATTTAATCACACCTATTATACGCTTAATAGGCATTTCAAAGGCTAGCCTTTTCCATTCCAGATGTTGAAGTATAGCAGCATGCAGAGCTTCAATTTGAAAAATGGGACAGTACTTCCATCTGCTCAAACGAATACCTTAAATTAATGGGCAACACTACTACGTACGTTAAGGTTGTTCAATGACTATTGTGAGACACTTGAGTAGATCGGGGACCAAATTGCTGTAACAATCACAGTTTAGGTACTAGAAGAATTGCACGGAATTAGACAGAACATTCCATCCACAGATCCACTCCTTGTCAAACACAGTGGTAAAATTGTCCACATAGCTGAGTCTGACGGGTAAAAGAACACCATTAGTCCCAAATTTGTAATTTTTAATGTCAATTGGTTGTTAACCTTTATTTTATTATATATTGATCCCAAACCTTTATAGTTTGCTACATATTATCTTTAACCTTAGGTAATACTGAGTTGACACAAGAACCTAATTCATAGAAAGGAAAACTAATAATTTAAATGGTCAATTAATTGTCTAAAACATTATAGCACATAAAAAATTTATTGAAAAATAATTACTAAATAATTTAAATTAAAATTTAAAAAGTTGATGTTAGATGGTTATGTGAAAGAGTTAATAAATTCAAATTATTTGATAACTATCTTTTGAAAATTTCAAGTTCGGTCATAATTGTTTTACAATCAATGGATCATTTGAGCTATTAATTTTTTTTTTCTCTATAAAATTTTCTATACCACTCAGTCTTACTTAAGATTATAGATCAATATGTAATGCTTTAAAAAATTTTGGGACCAACATGGAATGAAATGAAATTGGCAATGAGAATTAAATATTTGGACTAATGGTTGCATTCCACCCTAAGTATGACAGATTGAATCTAATCAAGTAAGTTGAGCATTAGACACTAATACGAGTTAATCCGAGTGCAAGAGACTCAAACATCTTAAGGACGAGATCTTGGGTTCAATTCATGATCTTATTATGCAAGCAAAAAACTTACTTTGACGAGGTTTTGATTTGGCACCAGATTACTTCTTAGGCCATTATTCTTCACCCATCATGCAGAGATTCAAGTACTTATGTGTGTAAAAAAATAATGTTGAACATTAGGCCTAATGGTTGATGAATTTTACGAAGTATATTAAAAATTTGTAAAAAAAATATACAAAACTCTATATAAAAAGAATTAATTAAATATAAAAATATTAACAGATCTCACTTACTTTTTTTGTAATTATTAATTAAATTATACCAGACAAAATTTTGCAAAAATTAGGGCAAACTTCGTTCATACCACATGGAGAACTAATCTTTTTTGATCCAATATTAAAAAGGCAACTCGGCAGCTCAGTTTGGCACAAGATCACGGTGGGCCAATGACCAAAGAAGCAAGTTTGCGAGTTCCCGGTTGAAGAGTCAGTAACTGGACCAGAGCAAGTACAGAGTGACTCTATGCCGACAACTGGAAGCAAGATCATGAATAATGTGGGTACATTATTTACTTATCTGCTTTATATTTGGTAAAAAAGGATAAATTCACCACCATTTTTTGCTCGAAGGGACAATTTTATCACTGATGTTATAAATGAGAGCGAAATAGCCATTGGGTGCCTAATGGTAGAATATTTCATCCAAAAAGTGAATATTTTGTGTCACATCAGCACCACGTTAGCAACTGTCAAAGTTACCAAAATCTAAACCTAGTCCATAAAAATTTTTCTATTTTGCTCTTAGCTATCAAAATCTTATAAATATATTATTTGGACCATTTTAGTTACCGGATCCCATTAGGGCTACTCTATTGACTCACCATTCGCTACAATCTCAATGAGCAGTAAGTTAAGCCTTCTTTGATGATGAACAATAACTTGTAATGGTCGAGTAATAGTGATATTTAAACATTAGAATGGTGTGACTATTGATGAAATTGAAAAGGCAGTGAATTCACAATTAAATGTCCTTCCTTATTTGGTTGGGATTATTGGTGGGTGGTGGCATTTCATATTAGTAACGTAGATTGGGATAGAGAAGTAATAATGATTTACAACTAGTGGTTGGTTAGTAATGGTGCTCACAGGTTGGGCTTGTCGAAGGCAATGGTCAGATTGAAAGCTTAGAAATTTTAGGGGGCTAGAGTTCCAAGTAAAGAAGGTATGAGATCAAAAGTGAATTTTCACAATTTTTTGACATTTCAACCAAAACATAGCATGAATTAAAAATCTGCTCTCACACAATAATATCAATTGTAGTTTTGCGATTAAAAAAAAACACAAGGGTGTTATTGAATCTAAAAGAAAAAAAAAAGATGGCAAAATTGTCTATCAGGCAAACAATAGTGACAAATTTGACCATGTCCCTTTATTTTTCAAATTGATAATTTATCTATTTAATTATTATATACACCAAACACATCACCTTTTCATCAAGAAAGCCAAGGGCTTTTTTATGGATTTTTGACGTTTAGTGGAGTGTGGTTGAAAATAGACAAAAAGGACCCACTTTCTTGAGGAGAAATTTGCTACAAATTCAACATACCCGTCAGCTGTGGAGTCCCTCATCTTCAAAAATCAATCTTTGGTCGGCTTTTCAAGGAAGCTGAAAAAATTCACATGTTGCCATCCAATTCCGATGCAAGTTTTAACTGTTAGCCAGTTTTTTTAATCCACCTTTCTAGGCTAAATTTTGCGTAAGATTCAAGTAGCCCCTGTGTTCATTCCTTTCTTTCTGCTTTCTTTGGTTCTGCAACTGCCTTGCTTTCTGTACACACAAAAAAAAGGCCTACCGATTTTGCCAGTTCAATGGCAGTTATTGGCAGGAGGGATATCTTTTCCTGTCCCATAATTGAGCTGTTGTGATATGAATCACTGGTTCTGGGATGCTGTGGCTGATCTGGTATTCATCAGATTCTACTGCTTCTGCTGAATCTTCTTCATCCTTTTTCAGGCGAATCTCTGATGCTTGAATTTTTACCTGTTCTATCATTTTCCCTCTGAATTTTTTTTTCTTTATAGCTAATTTTCAAGTGGAATAGTTTCGAATGTGTTCTTGGTTAGTGATTCGATTCTTGTGGTAGTTGATTTCCTGTCGGTAATCAGATATTTTGTATCTGGGATGGTGGATTTGAACTAATTTTTTTCCTTTGGAATTCTGATATCTTGCTGGGGTTGTAGGAAATCATGCAGCTTTCTCATTTCCTCCATTTCTGTCAGGAAAAAGGGCAATAAAGAATTCCTACTAATAGTTTTAGTTTTCTGGCTCGAGTTATTGCTTATATCTAAGTCTAGGCATTTAGTTACGTTGAATTATAACTGACAACTATTGGGTAAGATTAATGCCTTGAAAGTACAAGGATAAATTCCAAGAAAGGAAACCCAGCAGCTGATGTTCTCCCACCTTACTATTTCTTGAAGTTGCTAATTTCCCTTGCAATGATTGCTTCTTATCCTGGGATGAAAGAACATGTGGTTCACTAACTCCTACTTTTCTGTCTACTCATTTGTGAGAATGGATGACTTCTAACTGGGAAAATTTCTGTAGGTACATAAAGGACTAACATATCTGCACCATGGGTTGGCTGACCAAGATTCTTAAGGGCTCCAGCCACAGTCGACGTTATCGTGAGAAATATAGAGATGATATAAACAGGGATGAGCCTCGTCGTTCAGCTGTAATCACTATCTCGATCTGCCACTCATCTCTTGCTGCTATTGCCATCTGTTGTATATTCTCCTTTCATTAAGAGTCATTGGCTTGGGATGATTCATTTTGCAGTTTTTCAATGCACATATCAACTTTCTTCAGAATATAGTATTTGGGAAGATACTAAGCTTCCTTTTCTCTATCTGGTTCTGTATATGAACTGCGCTTTTGCTGGAACACTGAATGCAGGACTCAGAAGGTTTTGACAAAGACGAAACTGAGTGTGCCATTGCTATCTCCCTTGCGGATGCAGATGAAAAAGGGAAAAAAGTAATTGGTAAGGCAACATACGATACACAGAACGAAACCTTTTGACCTCTCGGAGAATAAGATCCTAGGAAATTTTTCCCCTTCAATGTTGAAACCTTTCTGGTTGTGTGGATATTAAGAATCACACAAACATAGTTTCAGATGATAGAGCAAAAAATCTCCAAGCTTTTCAATCAAGTATCGTATGAACTTATACTTTGTTTATGTATACCTCAAACCCTGGTTTCCCTAAGATTGCCTCTTTCTCGTACCAACATCTATAAAGCTGGCAACAGCTAAGTTGACAATGTGTGTAGATTATGTGCTTGTCATTCCAGTAGGCTTTATATATTTGAAGAGATTAGGCCAACAGCATTTATAAGTTTTAGATTTTAATTTAGGTTGTTTCAGATGACTCATGCTTGTTTTTCCCTTTCACATGATAGAGGAAGAATCAGAATCTGAATCAGAATCACAAGATGAGCAACATGTGGAAGCTCATATTGAGGATGATGAACAGGATACCAAATCTTCTATACAGGATGAAGAACAACATGCTGATCATGACCAAGATACCGATGATGAAGTGCATACTTCTTTGAAAGAGGAGAAAGATAAAGAAGATGATGAACTTCAGCTCGCAGAAGATGAACAACTCGCAAAAGCTTTACAAGAAAGTTTAAATATGGAACCTCCCCCTCGATTTGATCAAGGAAGTGTATATCAGCCATTTCCATTCTTCTATCCTTCAGGATACAGGTACCAATGATTTAGAACCGGTGTTGCAGAATCAAATTGTAGTGTCTATATATGGTGTATCCATATCACTGGAAAATACCATTCCTTAATGGCCAAATTCTTAAGAGCGCTTATAGAAATAGAGCTAAGGATTATAGTAGACATATCTTGTGTCACTCGTTTCACAAGCTCTCTCTTGTTGTAAAATCTTCTGGCTGCCCTGGTATTAATATTTAATAATCTTAGTGCCTAGCCTGCTCTATGCTGAAAATTCTGTAATTCAATTGTTAAGAAACTGCACATATTTTTGCCTACTTTCTCTGTTGAAATGAAACCGCAGCATCTCATGTTCAACCATGTCATTGAAATGTGTCATTCAATAAATTATTTTGTTACAGATACTGTACTGAACATGATTCATTATGAAAACATATACTGCTTGCAGGATTTGTGCTGGTTGCAAAGCTGAGATTGGTTATGGACGTTACTTGAGTTGCATGGGCTCCGTATGGCATCCTGAATGTTTTCGCTGCAATGCTTGCAATCGTCCAATTACTGATTATGAGGTTCTCTAAGTCTCGTCTAGCTGATTGAAATTTTGCTTTTCAACCATACCACACACCACGTAATCCATTTGCCAATGTCCTATATCACAGAGTTTATACACAGTTTCTGCCTTTGGTTTTTATGAACAAGCTATTCATGATTAGCTAAGGTCTATTTGGACTAACTTCAAGTACTTTCCGGGCAACAGTTTTCAGTCTCTGGGAACCGTCCATATCATAAATCCTGCTATAAGGAGCAGAATCATCCAAGATGCGACGTTTGTAATAAATTTGTAAGTTCTGGCATGCCCCGACTATATTTCATTGATTTATGTTGAAAAAGTAATGTAGGTCGTGGAATTTACATGGTAGATATACAACGGGCTGTTTCTTGCCTGAGACTATGTGATGAAAATTTTCAAGCCCTTCTCATCTCCCTGCTCGTCTTCCCCCCCTTCCCCCTCTCAGATCCCAACAAATCCAGTTGGTTTGATCGAGTACAGGGCACATCCATTTTGGCAACAAAAGTACTGCCCCTCTCATGAGCGTGATGGAACCCCTCGGTGTTGCAGTTGTGAAAGAATGGAGGTGATTTAAACAATGAATTCTCCTTTTAGTTTACCATCATTAAAGTCTTTTTATCTTATAGCTTTCCTTCAAACATGTTATCTTCAGTTCTTGACACCTTTTGTTGGATGCAGCCAAGGGATACCAAATATCTATCACTTGATGATGGCCGAAAGCTCTGTCTGGAGTGTCTAGACTCGGCGATAATGGACACACACGAATGTCAGCCCCTTTACCTTGAAATACAAGAATTTTATGAAGGTTTAAACATGAAAATAGAACAACAGGTCCCTCTACTCTTAGTCGAGAGGTCAGCTCTAAACGAAGCCATGGATGTAGAGAAACATGTAAGACCTAGTTTCAAACCTTCAAGACCTTAGAAGAATGTAAGTTCCCATATGTCTTTTAATTTCAATCTCATTGTAATTGGTTTGTGCAGGGTCATCATCACTTGCCAGAAACAAGAGGACTCTGCTTGTCCGAAGAGCAGACTGTTGCCACAGTAAGAAACATTTTCTAGATTCTTCTGAAGTCTAAATTGCAACCTACTGTTTCTGCAAAATGTCTCTTGATGTTTCATTCACACTTATTTGTCTTACTCAAACACTTAGGTCCTTAGGAGGCCAAGAATTGGTGCAGGCTATCGGTTGATTGACATGATAACCGAGCCTTACAGGTTGATCCGTCGATGTGAAGTTACTGCTATTCTTATCTTGTACGGTCTTCCAAGGTATGCCGCTTACTCCCTTTCCATATGTGCTCATAATATTTCATTATATGCAGAAAGTCTAAACAGGATTTTGTTTAACACAGGTTGTTGACAGGATCAATCCTAGCACATGAAATGATGCATGCTTGGCTTAGGCTTAAAGGTGTTCATCCTTTCGATCAATTTTGTGTCATAAATACATTTGCATTTCGTTTTTTTTTTTACTGAGTGTTAGGCCATGATGGTAAAAGAAGTCTGGTGCTGACAGGTTATCCAAATCTGAGTCCAGAGGTTGAGGAAGGAATTTGTCAGGTGTTGGCACATATGTGGTTGGATTCTGAAATCTACTCAAGTTCTGGTAGTGATGTGGCTTCATCATCATCGTCATCTTCTTCATTATCCTCATCACCTTCTTCCTCTTCATCTACATCCTCCAAAAAGGGCAAACGGTCTGATTTCGAGAAAAAGCTCGGAGAATTCTTCAAGCACCAAATTGAATCAGATCAATCAACAGCTTATGGAGAAGGATTCCGGCAAGGAAACAAGGCAGTGACTAAGTATGGCCTGAGGAGAACCCTTGATCATATCCGGATGACTGGAAGCTTTCCTTTGTCTTAGAATGTTAATACAATAATACCACGATTCAAAGCCTTTTGGTCTCAAAAGTATGATAATAGAAGCACAATCCAAATAGATCAACACTTCAGAAGACCTGAATAAGTAGTGGAAAGCTCATCCTGTATGATATAATAGTAACAGTTTCTTTCTCTATAGAATGTGCTGATATGTCGAATACTCTTAACTAATATACAAGCAGACTACAAATGTAGCTTGCTCTCATAAAGATTTGTGATGTATTAAGTATTTCATCGTCATGAACCGTTACATGGTTTCATTTTCCTGGCGTATCAGTCGAATGACAATTGAAGCCCACAAGAATGGGTTTTTGGCACAGTGACTTCATTGAAAGGAAATATACTTGGATGACTTAAAATATCGTGTACTAATACTGTAGTGACTCATAGTGTCATTTTAAAACTTACCTGGGTGTGCACTTAAGATGTTCGGTCTTTTGTCACAATGAAGAGCGACAAAATGTACTTGAAGAAGAGGATCTTGCAGACCATAAACGTCCCCAAATCCTGTTGCCACCAAACTCGCTTCTTCGTCCGCGCAGCCTTCGCCAACAGACTCACCCTCTATCTCCACAGAGCCAAGCTCATCGACTCGATCCGCCTCGCTCTGCGTTCCCCCTCCACGGCCTCGCTCGCCCCTCTGTTAAACACTCGCCTCGTCGATTCCTTCGTCATTACTCAGTCTCTTCGCTCTGCTCCCTCTGCCGACTCTGCATTCTTGCTCATCAAGACCCTTGAAGCAATTCCTAGTTTCGAGCATTCCCATAACACAATTAACAGTCTTGGCACCGTTCTTGCCAAGTTCAAGCGAACTGCCGAACTGAAGACCTTGATCGATGACATTAATGGGGGTAAGTTTGGGGAATTTCGTCTCAGCTATATGAATTTGATGAAGTGGTATTCTTGGGCTGGAGATTTCGACGCTGTTTTGAGGACTTGGGATGCTTACCGGCTCGAGGAGAAGCGACGGTGCTCCACTGAGTCTTACAACATTGTCATGCGTCTTTACGCGCAGAAGGGTGAGAATCTTAACGCTTTGAACATTTTCCGCTGTATGATTGTTGATGGGGAACTTCCGAATTCTAGGACGTACACCGTTATGATCGAGCATCTTGTAGGTTTAGGGAAGTTGGACTCAGCTCTGAAGGTTTTCGAAGTCTTGCCGTGCATGAGAATTAAGCGAACATCGATGCAATTTTCGGTTTTGATGGATGGGTTTGTAGCTGCAAGGCAGTTTGAGGAGGTGAAGGCTTTGCTCAAAATGATGCAGGATGAGGGCAAACTGCCTGGCCGGGCAATGAGGTTGTGTATGCAGATGATGCATGACGAAGGTTTTCTTGAGGAAACAGATGAGTTTCATAGAGAAATGATGCCTGATGAGAGAATCAAGAACACAGGATGTGTTGAGGATGGAAGTGATGATGATGATGATGGTGTTGATGAACATGAGGAGGAGGTGGAGGAAAAAAGGGATCTCAAGGACAATGGGGCTGTTCATGTGGTCAGGTTGAAACCATGGTTGGACCCAAAAGCTTTGGCAGATGCTCTGAGAGAATGGGATCCTGAAGTGGTTGCTGTATTGGGGGATACTAAATTTGTTTGGACAACTAGGTTGGTTTGCAAGATTCTTAGGAATTTCAGATCAGCCAAAACAGGTTGGAATTTCTTCTGTTGGGTTGCTTCTCAGCCAGGATTCACTCATGATATTCACACTGTTGTAAGAGTGATGACCCTTTTGGCTCGCCATGGGAATGTTGAGTTGGTTGACAAACTTATAGCAAAAATAAAAAGGGAGGGTATGCGGTTGCCATTGAGCACAGTTAGGTTACTCATTGATTACTATGGTATCTCAAAAAATGCTCATGCTGCCCTGAAGGTCTTTCGTGATCATACAACACTTTGTGGTTCTGTATCGAACTTTAATCTAATGCTTTTGTATTCCTGCTTACTGAGGGCATTAACCAAGTGTGACAGAAACTCTGATGCCCTTGATATTCTTGATGAGATGATACTGAATGGAATTTCCCCAGATATCCAAACATTCACTGGGTTGGTATATCATTTTGCACGGCTGGGGGACATCAAAACTGTTCAGCAAATTATTTCAATGGTTAGGCAGAGTGGTATGGAACCAGATGCCTTCATGTACAAGGTACTAATTAAAGCCTATTGCAAGTGTGGGAGGGCAGCCCTTGCTTGGAGGATATTCAAAGACATGAGTAATTTGAACTTGATGCCTGATGCAGCCACTAAAGAGTTGCTTGTCAAGAGTCTCTGGAATGAAGGCAAGCGCAGAGAGGCCGCTGGTGTACAAGAAAGCTGGGAGGAGACGGATGTGGTTCATCCACTAACATCGCTTGGTCATACATGGACAGTTAGCTCTACAGATCTCATAAGAATTTATGATATTTACTCCAAAAGTTTGACACCAATTTCCCAGGAGCTATATTGAGCCATTGTACTGTAATATCGCAACCTTGTTGCGAACATTTCTTGAATGAAGAAATGGGTTGTCCCTGATATGTATTCTCCGGGGAAAGGAAAAATAAAGAGACAAAAAGAATTGAAACCCAAATTTGTAAAGATGATGGCTACTCAATTGCTTGTTGAACTAGCAGCCCCCTCGCTTGTCCTATCATCCTCTGTTTTTCAATAAAAACGGAGAAAGAAACAAAAAAAGGGAGCATAATCTCCAGGATTATTCCATCTTCCAACTTTTCTGGCATACCAAAAAGGGCCTAGTTGTTCTAGTCTGATTTACCACCATGTCTCATTCATCAACAGAGTGTAATATAATAAACTTCTGAACTGCTCCCATATTTGTGTGTTATCTTTTATCTTTTACTGAGATAATTGACAATTAGATTTGTTTGCAAGTTAAACTATTGGCACTTCTTCCAGGCACCATATCCCATACTATTGCTGCTGAATAACATACTCATTCTGGTGGAGCTATCTATCATTAAGCTATTTATATTTCTTTTGATGCTGACTTTCCCTCTGGGGATTGGTAAGGCTGACAAACTACTTCCTGTCCCATCTACAGAAGCTTGTGATAAACTATTTTTATACTGATAAAGATTCCCTCCAGGAGGGGAGCTAAGTCCAGAAAATGGAGCAGCAGCAAAAGTCCTTGTCATCTTTCATTTTCCTTTTCTGTATTATTTTTTCCCACCTAATATTTTATATTTGATGGATGCTTCCATGTTTAGCTTTCCTTGCAACCTTAAGTGGGATATCTGCATTCTTCATCTCAGCAGACTTGTATCTACTTCCAAGCTAAAGAAAGACAGTACAAAAAAAAAATTAGGAATGGCTCTTTCTGCTTTGTCCTTGCAGGTTATCTTGCTGGTTTTTTGCTTTTCCAATACTAGCAGCACAGCTCAGTCATTGGGAACCAATGGCACAGACTTCTCGTGCTCTGCGAATTCAATGCTGTCATGTAAAACTTATCTAGCATACTTGGCCCAAGCACCAGAATTCTTGGACCTCAAAACCATATCTGATCTGTTCAGAGTCAGTTGTGCAGACATAGCAAGAGCTAATAACTTGGTTTCTGAGGAAACTAAGTTGTTTCCGGGCCAAATGCTGTTCATTCCTGTTGTCTGCGGTTGCAGTGGCAATGAGTACTTTGCCAATATCACCTACGAAATCAAGGAAGGTGACAGCTATTACTTGGTCTCAACTACTGCTTTTGAGAATCTTACAAATTGGCAGGCAGTGGAAAACATGAATCCCACGCTAGATAAGTACCTGTTGCAGATTGGTGTCAAGGTGGTGTTCCCTCTGTTCTGTAAGTGCCCTTCCAAATCCCAACCGGAGAATGGGACTCAATACTTGGTTAGCTATGTGTGGCAGCCTGGTGACAGTGCTTCGAGCCTAAGTGCCAAATTCAACACTTCAGCTGCACAAATTGAAGATGAAAATAAGTTGGACAATACTAGCTCAGCTGTGCGTCACCCAGTGCTGATCCCTCTGTCACAGTTACCAGTTCTAAATCAAACTTATCCGTACTTCCCTCAAAGAGCAGAAAACAAACAACAATGGTTCTTCAGTGTTGTTGTAAGCATAGGATGTACTACTGTGTTGGTTGTCATTCTGTTGGGGTTGCTCATCTTCTGTCACATGTTGCCTAGTGGAAAGAAGTTTTTCAGTCGCAACTGTTCTTCATTAGAGACTTCTGTTCTTATTCAGGTGAAGGAGTATAAGAAAAGCGAAAGCTTCGAGCCAAAGCTGACACATGACAAGCTACTTCCTGGAGTTTCTGGCTATTTGGGCAAGCCAATCGTGTATGATCCTGATATAATTTTGGATGCAACAGTGAATCTCAGTGACAACTGTTGGATTGGAGGATCAGTCTACAAGGCCATTATTAATGGGAAGGCCTTAGCAGTGAAGAAAATGGAGGAGGATGTTACTGCGGAGCTGAAGATTCTACAGAAAGTAAATCACTCAAACCTGGTGAATCTAATGGGTGTTTCATCTGGTGCTGATGGCAGTTGCTTCTTGGTTTATGAATATGTTGAAAATGGGTCTCTCGATAAATGGTTGTACCCAAAATCTTCAACCTATTTGACTGCTAAAGCCTTTCTTACTTGGAATCAGAGGTTGCATATAGCTCTTGACGTGGCTCATGGCCTACAATACCTTCATGAACACACTCAACCAAATATTGTGCACAGGGATATTAGATCAAGTAATATACTACTTGACACCCATTTTAGAGCCAAGATCACAAATTTCTCCCTGGCAAGAGCTTCAACAAACCATGTGATGCCAACAGTGGATGTTTTTGGTTTTGGGGTTATTTTGTCAGAGTTGCTCTCAGGCAGGAAGGCTATGCAAACAACAGATGATGGTGAAATTTTCATGTTGTGGAAGGCTATAAGAGAAGTATTGGAAGTTAAAGAAGGGAAAGAGCAAGGGATAAGAAAATGGGTGGATCCAAAGCTGCAAAGCTTTTATCCCATTGATGGTGTTCTAAGCTTGGCATTCTTGGCTAGTGCCTGCACGCAGGACAAGTCGATGGCAAGGCCAAGCATGGCAGAAATTGTTTTCAGCCTCACTCTTCTCTCGCAGTCATGCCTTGAGACATCAGATAGCTCTGGGACTTCAGGGGCAGAGGCAGAAGAACTTCCACAAGTCATCAGTCCTGTCACTGCTCGCTGGTAGGTCCAATGACAAGATATATACCGTGTCTCTGAGTTCTATCTTGTTTCAGAAGTGTTAAAATTCCATGTAAAAGTAGCATTTGTGAAAAGTTGTGCTTGTTCTTGGTTTCTATGTAGTATTATGCTGTCAATGAATTCTACATATTTTGTACATGCATATACAGAGCAACTGTTGCAATTAGTGCCTTTGAGGTGTATTTTCCTTCACTATCAGCATAAACATTCTCAAATATAAACTAGAAAAAACTGATGTCAAAATTAAGCACATCGTCCTTACTACCTTAACCAAAAGATTCTGATCTCTGCATATCCAACTGAATCCTCAACAAGGTTGAGACGACTTCAGCCATGCTCAATCGACTCTCTGGTTCTGCTGCCAAGCAATCAAGCCCCAACTTCATCATCCGGTTAGCAAGTTCCATCCATCCACATCCTTGCAGTCTCGAATCTATCAAACTCTCAAGCACAGCGTCTGCGTTTTCACCTTCCATCAATGCTAGCATTGCATCTGACAGCAGTACTTCTTTTCCATCCTGAAAATAAGCTGCTTCTTTCCCTGTGGTCAGCTCGAGCAGAACAACACCGAACGAATATACATCCATCTCCGTTGTCACCAAACCATATTCAATATACTCCGGAGCAACATAGCCTTTGGTTCCTAGAGAGGCCCACCAAGATGACTTTCTACTTTCTTCCCTTTCTGCTGATCTTGCAACGCTAAAGTTTGAAATCTTAGCTCTCATGTTCTTGTCTAGCAAAACATTGTCACTGCATATATCTTTATGTATGTATGCTGGACTACTGAAGTTGTGAAGATAATGAAGCCCGAATGCTATATCTAAAGCAATCTGAACTCTGTAATCCCAAATGTTGATTTGTGGGGAGTTCTTGTTGTGGAGCCACTCTTTCAAAGGGCCATTCTCCATGAACTCATAGATGAGGTAGAAAACTCCATGGTGTTCACAAGCACCTCTAAGGCTTATTAGATTGAAGTGGTTGATCCTCTTCAGCAAACTCACCTCTTTCTGTACATCTTTGCTCATCTCTTTAATAGCTAGTGGTTCTCCCTTCAGTACTCCACGATACACCAAAGCACCCATCTTATTTTGAGTGCTGAAATCACTGGTAGCCTCCAGTAGCTCTTCAAAGTCATAAACTTTCAGCCCTTCATCAACTTTTGCAACGGAGTCCAAGAAATCATCTGGTAAAACAGATTTATTCTTTCCTCCCACTCCAGTACCACTTGTTTGCCTACATTTTCGGTGTAAAAGCAGCATCAAAGGGAGAAAACAGATGACAGACAGAGAAATTGCAAGCCCCATCCAAATATACACTTTCCTTGATGTCCTTTTCATGATAATTGGAATGGAAGGAGAAGAATAAGGTGGGGGTGGGTAATGAATCACCGTTTCAGAACTTGTGGGCTCAGCTGAGAGTGGAACAAGAATCGTTGTGAAAGGGAAGATGACAGGATCGTTAACGGTTAGCCCATTTGCATCTGCAACACTCTCTACAGATGCATTAAACCTTTGGCCAACATCATGAATACCATCCCCCCAAGTGACCACATAAGTGAGGAGGAACTTTGTACCCTCCACAACTTGGTTTCTTGTGGGACAAGCACATCTAAGAGGAACTCTTAGAACTGAACCCATACCTGAGGTTTCACCACTATTTTCTCGGGCAAGGGAGTTACATGTCGATAAGCCCTGATACGTGTCATTAGCGATAGCAAAGAGATCGTCATATCCACTTCTTCTGTAAGTGGTGTTGGCCTGATAGTACTTCCCTACACAGGAGCACAAAACAGGAACAATCACCTCTTTGTTGGGGGGCAAGACTTGTGTCCTTGAAACTTGGTTGATACTTGCAACTTCAGATGGATCAGCGGAAGTGAGATTTGATATTGAGGTGATCGAATCATAGGGAGGTTGAGATTTGAAGATCAAAAACGCCTTGCAGGAAGGCCTCTGGCCGTTGCAGGTATAAAGAAAAGCCGGAGAAGGGCCTGTTTCGTCTGTCTGGTTACAGAACATCACAGAGTTTGCTGAGTAGTTTTGCTGGGCACGGATGTCTGAGATGCAAATGAAGACCAGTATGAAGAGAAGTGGAAAATGAGCCATTTGAGGAGCTCGTTCCTCAATGGAAGATGGGACAAATTTTAAGCTTTAGAGACAGGTTTAGGTTTCAACCATATGCTTTAACCTGACAGGGAGAAGAAATAATTGTAATTAAAAAAATTAGGAAGTTAGAAAATTCAGGTCCATAGTAGGTAGGAAGAGTCCATCAACCACAAAAAGTATTGAAGATGACACTAAATCTTTAAATAAGGGAAGGGAAAATGGCCGAAGAAAAACGTCATCTGACACTGGAAAACAAGTGACCTTGCTGGCATTTGGAAGTGGTATGTATAAGTTTATGGCCGTTCAGGTGGAGACCAAAAGAAAAATAATTTGAAGACAGAATCCATGGAATGTTTACCACATTCCTGAAAACACCTGACTGCTTCACTTAGCCATGTTCACATTTTCTTGCTTTCTGAGCTTTGATTTCTTCAAAAGGAGCAATTTTTTTTTTTTGTCTTTTTGCCAAATTAGAAGACAGAAACCTTTTTCTTTTTTACCAATAAAAAAAAAAAGGTTCAGTTCACACACCTAGGCAGAAGAACACGGTTTGGTGTCCCCTTGAAGGAACCGGTCATCCCAACTCAAGACAGGATTGTTACGTTATTCTTCACTTATTCTCCAATTAATTTTTTTTTCAGAGAAGCGTCACGAAATTAACCAATAAAATTCTAAACACTTTTTAGTGGTACTATATTTTCCAGAGTCCCGCTACAGACACAGTCAACGGGCACCAAAATATCCACCACCTGCCACATCAGCTTTGCCATGTCATCATTGTTTTATTTTATTTTTTTTGTGAAAATAGAATAAAAAATACTTTAACCGTATTAGAGCCCTAATTTGGGTTTACCCAAATAAAATCCCTGCAAAACCATTTATCCTCATACATATGACGGCTTTGAAATGAACTTCCTTCATCCAAGCAAGGAATTAAGGTAACCGTTTTGCCAAATATTCTGAATTGAACTTCGTTGCATACTTTATTGGCTGCAAACAGCAGTATATGAGCGAGTCCTGGGTTGTTTTCTTGCATTGTTTTCCAGCTGCTGGCTGGGGATATGCTGATGCACTAAGTTTCTTCATCAATAAATCTTTTTCTGTTTGCTGCGCAAAAAAAAAAAAAAACTAAATTTCGTTCAATAAACTACAAGATAGTTTTCTTAGGAATAGAATTATTAGGAACAAGATTTTGATTAACAGTACCAGATTTCAAATTAAAAAATTAAATTCCCTTACCTTTAAATCAAAACGGAAATGAAGACTACCAAGCTTCCTATATCACGATTTCACCCATGAATCTCCTTAATTAAGCTTAAAAATTGTCTCTTTAGTGCAGGGTGGATCGGCAATAGAAGGTGAAGTGATGGTTGTTTTGTTTTCCTCTTCAAGTGGGGGAAGTGAGAAATACACTTTTATTTTCAAAAACTAAAATAAAATAAACATTAAGATGTCACATCATTTTGCCACACTAACATGCCACCTTAGGCAGGGATGCTCAAAAAGCAGTGATTCCATCGTTTTCGTATTTTCCATCATAGCTAAACCAAAAAAGTGCACTTTCCTTAGCAATTCATCTTTTTATTTTTATGTTAGAAAGTTGTTTTTTCTTTAACTAGCAACTGCACATGTGTGTTGTATGTAAATGAAAAAACTATATTTGAATGAAAATACTAAGTTATATTTTACTTAAAAAACTATAATTTTAATTATCTTGTTCAAAATAAATAGTAGCAATGATGATTTTACATTTTTTTAGTTTAAATATATTTCTTATTATTTTTAGTTTTATTTTTTGCATGGATTTTGATTATAATATTTTATCATAATTATCCTTATTTGCGTTATTGATTATAATAGACTACTCATTGTATTTGACTCTTATTTAATAATAATAACAACAATAATAATAATACAATGTAGAATATGCTACACGTAATACTAATTACAAAAAAAATGATAGAATATTTTTATTTGTGATGGTAGAGTACTTATAAAAATTTCTTCCTCGTGTAAAATTTGTGATGGTAGAATACTTATAAAATATCTTATCAAAATGTTATAAATTTTAAATATTAGAAATACATTAAAATTTTGATTAATCAAATAAATAAAAATATTAACTTAGTAAACTGAATATAACAATAATATTTTTCAAAAAATTAAAATTTCTCAAAATATTTTTAATATTTGAAAAATTTTGTGTATTAATGTCAAATATGAAAGTATAATAATTCAGTATTATGACAAAAAAAAATGATGAAGTCACAATAATTATATTTTTGGAAAAAATGAATAAAATTTTGATCCAATACATATAGTAAATGTTGGGAATTTTTCTACTAAAAATTATTATATGTCCTCCTAAAAATTCTCCAACTTTTTCCTTTGTCATATAATCCGCTATATAATCAGAACCTATAGTCAGTCAGGACATAAAATATGTAATTTAATTATAACTTTTGAACATATAAACCTCCAAATTTCTCGCATTATTATACTTTGTCTCAAATAAAATAAAAACTTATAATATTAAATTCATCTCTTAACAACTCTAAAACTACTTCCAGGCTAAAGCCTCTATAATGAAATATACTATTTAAACAATAATCATTTTCTAATTCCTTTTAAACAACTTGTAAGATTTTATTAGCTCTAAAAAAATTAAAAATGAAAACAAAAATTTAATATTATTTAGTATAGAAAAAAAGTTAGTTGTTAAGAATAAAAATTTATGCTACAATATTAAAAGGGATGACCATGTGGAAAAAATAATGATTATAATTTTTCAATATTTTAAAATATTAGAAAATGTAAAAAATTGCTGTTAAAGGTCCCCTTATTATAATATAGGCAACTAATTATAATAGCTAAGAACTTTTTCTTCTAATTTTTTTCCCATTGACCTTTGCTACAAAGATAATTTTTTATTCTTTTATAGTACGTACTTGATTCATGTTTGAATTATATTACTACTCTAAGATGGATCAGATATGTAAGCTTTCATATAGCATATATTCATCCAAATTGAAAAAAAAAACTTAATTGACAAAAAATTTATATTGGAAGACATTTTTTATAGTAGAATAATCATAGGTCATACTTGTTAAGTTAAATTTTTAAGTTTTATAAAACATTTATTATACTTGAGATAATTATTTCATAACAATATAGAACTAAGGGCAGCATATTTGATTGAACAAAGAAAAAATGTAGTGTCAATCTAAGAGTTTTAATCATTAAAGGTAAGATTAACACAAAAAAAAAATCAAGTGCAAGCAAGTTTGTAGCAAAAAATAAAATTTAGTGGCAACTTAAGAGCTCATTTTAGTGTTCTAGTGCCAATATAACTCCAAATAAATAAACAATGACAAAATTGAATATTATTAAAAGAATAAAATAACTTATAATATAAAGATATAAAAATCGTTCAACATTTGTACACCTTCATATTTTTTAGATATTAAAGATATTGCATCTTTGTGTAAGAAGGAGATAAGATTGTCTTAATGGACTAATAGTCCCTCAAAGATTGACTCTGAATGGACTAATAGTCCCTCAAGGATTGACACCGCCCATATGGTGTATAAACACCAATTAACAGAAATTTCACACCGTCTAGAGAGGTGCCCTTAAATATGTTTCTGGTTCAAAAATGGATAAATGCGAGAATTGAGAAATTAATGGGGAAACCAAATTTCATATATATCCCTTCCAAAAAAAAGCTCCATGATTATAGAACCTTAAATTCCACATTAGCCCATTTTCCCTTCAATGCAATATAAACCGCCAACCGCCCCATCTTTTTCTTCTCTGAAACGATGAACGGCACCATTTTTGACCCATTGTCTTCAACAATGATGAACGACAGTCTACCCAAATGTCAAGCGATTCCCCTTCTGCTTTAAACAATCGAGGGTCACCCATTGGTTTGCTTTAGATGAAGCTGTAGTGCATTTTTTCTTCAGACATGAAGAAAAAGGTACGACTTATACAAAGCAGAAGACGATTCAAAGGAAGAAAAGAATGATTTGAAGGTAAGATTCGCAAAAAAAAATAAAATAGGGTTTATTTTTTTATCTCGAAGTAACATAAGTTTGTGAAGAACTGGTTTGATACTTAATAGGAAAACTTACAATTATCCCTATGAGGTATGCCTTAATCTATAGTTTATCCCTTCTATTTTCAAAAATCTATACTTTACCCATTGTATTTTTTACACTATCTGATAATAACTTTTGAAACTGTATTTAAAATATATAATAGTCATCTCTCAGTAATTTTAATATCTTCAAAGTAACATAAGTTTGTGAAGAACTGGTTTGATGCTTAATAAGGAAACTTACAATTACCCCTATGAAGTATGCCCTAATCTATAGTTTACTCCCTCTATTTTCAAAAATTTATACTTTGCCCCTTATATTTTTTACACTATCTAAGAATAACTTTTGAAACTGTATTTAAAATATATGATAGTCATCTCCTAGTAATTTTAATCTCTTCAATATTTTTTTTACAGTAAATAAATATTTTAAATTATTAGTTTTTCATTTCTGTACATGCATTTTTCTTCCTGTAAATACATATCAGTATTTTTTAATAATCGGTTGGCTATGAAAAAATATATCAAAAATCTTAAAATTACTGGAACATTATTATCAGACAGTTTAAATTATGGTTTCAAAAGTTATTATCGGATACTATAAAACAAACATGAGTTAAAGTACAGGTTTTTGAAAATAGAGAGGATAAAGTGTAGGTTAAATCAAACCACAAAAGGGTTTTTGTAAGTTTCCCAATTTAATATTTATGTCTTAGATTGAAGCTTTAAATGTTTGATTGAGATTTTTTTAATGTATGTATACTTCCAGGTTTATAAAGAACATATATATATATATGCTTCTAGGTTTGTAAGAACACAGATATATATGTATTCTTCTAGGTCTTATACAAATGCATATGAATTTTTTAAAAAACACAAATACAACAATTGCATAATTAAACAAGAGCAAAACATGGAATGCCACTACATAAATTTAGGTTGCTAATGTATGAAACCGGTTCATATATATATGAAAGCATTAATCCTAAATCTATAATTACGGTTGTCAATTGGTCGGCAATCTCTCTTTTGTTGTATATTATTGGCACAAAGCCTCCAAAATCTGCTGTATATTGGTCACTTGCTCTACAAAATGTGCACTATAACATAATTATCAAATGTTATACTTTTAAATGTTAATTAATTAAAGGCAAACAACGCCTGTTATCTCTGAATTAAGATTCATGTTTCAGATTCATCCCGAAACTACAAAAAATTACACAATTTATCCTTTAATTATGAAAATATTATATCAATGGTCCCACCATTTACTGCAACAGTTAAAATGAAAACCTTCAATTTGTTATAAAAACCTCAAAACATTTATATCTTATAATAAAACCACAATCCTATCATGACCTTCATCTATGCTCCTCCGCCCTTCATGACATTCTCCTTTGCTATGGCCAACATTGATCTACCATTGTCACATCCCCATCCCGCTACCGACGTCCCACATTGTAGCATCTGCTGATGATTAATCAATGAAGAAAGGGGAACAAAAGGCGAAGTCCCTTAAGGCCAGAACGCGACCTTTTTCCTCATCAATCGCTGTCCTTCGTTGTCATATTTTGTCGCTGTTTTCGGTCACTTTCTCATTGCACTCTCCCATCGATTAAGCATCATTTTCCTTAACACTCTCTCACCACACTCAAATCTTGCCCATCACCATTCTCTATCGTTGTTTCCCTTTAATCCCGCCTAGACATTTCCCTTTAATCACACTTCAACACCATCGTTTCTTTTCGATCTTGCATTGTTAGAGGAAGACGATGATTGACAATTATGCTCTGCCGAATGAAGACAATCATGCACCATAAGAAGGAGATGGCTACGCACTGCCAGAGGAAGATGACCATTGACAACCTAGCAGGAAAATAGGGGAGGTCAGCTCGCAAATGGGTAGGTCGGCTTGGAATCAATAACAGAGGACACGAGAACTGAATGACCGAATGGGCGAAACAAATGATGTTGGCGGTCATGGAGGAGATAGAGTAGTGAGGAAAAGGTGCTTTTATTGTAAGATATAAAAGTTTTAAAGTTTCTATGACAAATGGAAAATTTTCAAAGGTTAAAACTAGGTTTTTATGTTTTTTTTTATGTCCAAGCTCCATCGATCCTCGTCTCCTTCTCGATTTGTGTCTTCCTATGAGTTTTGAGTTTTGATTTTCTATTTTTGATAATGCATGAAACTTCGAATAAATTGTATGAATCTGGGGTAGTAGTTTAGAGTTGTAGAACTTTGAAAGTATGAAGTCTTTGATGTGAGAGACTAGATTACCATTATATAAAATGGATTGTTATCATAGAACCTTGGGTTACTATTGATTGAAGCTTTATATGTTTGATTAAGATTTCTTATGTATGTATGCTTCTTGGTTTGTAAAGGATACAAACATATATATATTTCTGGGTTTTATTTATCTATGCTTCTAAGATTGTGTGTGTGTGTGTGTGTGTGTGTGTGTGTGTACACACACACATACACACACTTCTGGATTTTATATGGATGCTTCTTGATTTTTTTTTATAAAAAACGTAGATACAACAATTGCACAATCAAGCAGGGTCAAACCCTGGGATGCTATTGCGCTACTATATAAAACTTGTTTATATATGTATGAAATTATGTTTCTATTGCATGAGTTTTGAGTCTTAATAGTGTATAAAACTATAAATGAATGATTTGAAACTAGTTTGGTAGTGTATACTTCTAAGGTTTTGAAAGTATAAAGTCCCATTGTAGGAAACTGAGTTGCTATTAAAACTTGTTATTGTATGGAATTACATATACATGTATACATATACACATACATATACATAGGTAAAAATATCAAATTTACGACTAAAGTTTTGGGTTGGGAGCGGATATATGCCATTTTATTTATTTATTTATTTATTTTCCTAATCTCCAACTAATGTTTTAAAATGAGCGGGATATGCCACTGAAGTTTCAAATTAAGAGTGGATATCTCACCGACTATTAAAAATTTAATGAAAATTGTTAAAAAACCAATAAAAAATTTTAAAAATAACAAGTTTCAAAATTTTAGAGTGATAATGTAAGTTTTAAGGGGTTTAGGGTTTAGGGTTTAGGTTAATAATGTAAGTTTTAACAAACTTCAAAGACTTTTTATAATTAAACTCTCTCTGTCTCTCTCTAAAATGTGAGCGAGAAGATTAGACAATAGAGACAGAGGAAGAGCAGCAATGGGGTTAGGGCGCTGGTGACAGAGATAGTAATAGGGCTGAAGCGCTGATGGCAGAGATTAAACCCTCTTTTGGCAAAAATTTCAAAGATCCTGATATTTTTTTGAAAAATGCATAATAGCCCCAAGATTTCAACACCTGTTAGTTTTATCATTTTTTGTTATTTTTCTAACCAACAGTGGCATATTCAACCTATTTTAAAATATTAGTGGGAAATTAGGACCCAAAAAAACTATAGGGGGATATCCACTCCCTACCCTAAACATTAATGGTAAATTTGATAGTTTTGCCCATATACATACATACTTGTGTGTGTGTGTGTGTGTGTGTGTGTATCTGTGTCTGTGTGTGTGTCTGTGTGTATGTGTGAACATGTGTATTACTATTGTATGAAACAGAGTTGATATTATACAAACTTGGACTTCTGCTGCATGAAACTGAATTCACACACACAAACACATACACACACACACACACACACACACACACACATACACACAAAATTATATTCCTATTACATAATTTTTCGAGTTTTAAATGTGTATGAAACTAGAAATGGAATGTATGAAAATGAAAATTATTTGCATGAAGCTAGGAACTATTTGTGTGGAACTTATTAATTTTTTTGGAATATAGTAAGAAAATAAAACATCTAATGGCGTTCATCTTCATGCCTGGTTTGTCAATTTTTTCCCCTACTATTAAAGTAGGTTGAGTAAGGGTATCCGGCTACGTAGGATGGGAGCTCAGTAGGGGGAGAAAGCTGGGGGATTATTAGGTGAAATTAGAAGTTTAGGTGTTAGATCTATAAATTTCAGGGTGTTGCGTTCAAAATGAAGAATATCAAGGGACTCTAATGAATTTTTGTTCAACTGAAGTTCCTTTAAAAATAATGGTGAAGTAACGAAAGGCACCTAATTAGAATAACCTATATGAGATCACAGATAAGGATTTTATTAGGACAAATTAAAGGGAAGAGGCACCGTTAGAACAAAAAATAATAAGCTATATGACACATGGTGTAATTTACCTTTGAAAATGCATCATAAATAATTTTTTTTTATGCAAAAAAAAAGTTAATCACAAAATACTATGTAGATAGATCAAACTCAATCTTACTAAAAAGTTGCTAATGATCTGTTGGTTAATTGGCATGATACCCACAATTTTTTATGGCTGGCTAGAGGTCAAATCTTAGCTTGTGCAAGAGTTTTCGCCTCTTTGCAGCAAAAGGGTGGCTTAGGTAGGTTGCAGCAGAATCTAGAGTAAACTTATTATTGCACTTCAACAGTTGTAACTCAAGTGTAAATTGTCGTAAGTAGTAAAATCATAGGAGTTCGAATGTTGAACAACAAGGAAGTAACTTAAGAAATACAAATTACATATTTTAACAAAAAAAGATTTGATGTAAAGTGTGAACAAGTGTTACTTAAAACTCAAATTCAAATAAATAGCTAAGGTTAAGGGATACACTTTTGGTATATCAGTTATGATTAATTTTAGCTCATCTTACCACTCGATTGAGATCCACACATAAAGGAGATCCCAATCGAAGAATTTAGTAATCAGATTCCAAAAATATTAGGGATGAGTAGCATTATCTTTCATAAATTTTATAATGTCAACACTTGCTAATGAGTTCAAGTATCCATCATATTAATCTTTATCCACAACAATTCAAAATTCCAACATATTACAGCTAGCAGAGCCACGCCCTATAGAATGAATCAAGTAGCTTTTATGTCAATGATCGACTATGATGAATTTAAACTTCCACTTAACAAGGAGAGTGAGGTAGGTAAAATAGTAATAGTTGGTGTAACAGTAACAGTACATGAAATACGAATCAATATAGGCGGCTCAAATTTCTTCTAATTTTTTGACCACCTTACACATTGATTTAGCTTTTTATGAAAGCACAAGAATTGTATATCTCTTTCTTAGACTCAAAATGATAGCTTAATCATTCAAAACTGATATCTGTAACTCAAGTTATGATTTTTTTATTGAAACTGCTCTTTAGTGCATGATAGAACAGATAGTCTCATTTGTAACCAAATTTCAACATTAAAAATGATAGAACTTGTTCTTGGCATATGAACTAGAGTTGATGATTATGTGTTGGCTTTCATATGGCTTTGAAATTACTCAATTCCAACATCTACAGTTTCAGATATAATTTTTCTCATGAAGGATCACCAAGCAGATGAATGTTGGAACTAATTATGTTTGTGATTCAAATTTGGTCGCCCACATCTTTCAATTGGGCTAGACCATAGGCTAAAAATTGTAGACAATTAAGGCCCGATCATCGGTCCAAGACTTGATAGATGTCATGATTTTATCCACCTACATAAAAGCAGTTATTAAACTCAATGTGTAAATAAATGTCTTTTAACTCTAAATTCTAAAAACCGTTCGAATTAAAAAAAATTAATCATACTTAATATGTATAATAATGATTTAAACCTCTTAATAGGTATACATTTATGAGTATTTATCACTTATCACTAGAATTTCTCTTATAAGTCTCTCTTACAATGTAATTCTCATTAAAAAGTATTAATAAATTTTTATTAAAAAAAATGCAAACAAAGGGCCAGTGACAAGTTCAAAGTTTCGGTGGCATGAACGTTTAGGGCCTGCATATGTTGGGTTCTTTATTATTAGTTTAATAAAATAAAATTTTATTAATTTTAAAGAAAGAAATTACATGTTTAACCACTTTGATTTTTTTTTGCTAAGAACGCCAGTTAAAAATTATAAATAGACACTAGAAGTACAATTCAAAAGTATGTATCCGTAAGAATTATAAAGTGTAAAAAAATGATATGCTAAAAAATAAAGAAAAGAAAGTATATAGAATTAACAAACGGAAAAAAAGAAATGGAAAACACGACGTAAGGAAACCAACCAACTACGACGTATCAACCTAAGACTCATCAACCACAAAAAAGTGCAAATTTGTCCTGTTACAAAAGAGCATCTACGCCTGAAGTTGTCTTGGGCATATATCTACGAGAAATAATCTAATCGTGCAAAAAGAATTCGGGTAGAATTATGTTGTCCTGACTAATTATCAATAAATTAGAGTGTAATTAAGTTTGTTAAAATCAGGGTCCCACATAAATTTTTTTAAATTTACTGTCAATTATAGTCGTAAATTTGGATTTGAGTCGTAATTATAACAGTAGAATATAATCAAATCATTTTTTCTATTATATTCGAATCGAGAATTTAATAGTTTTAAGGGTAACATTCTTTTATTTATATTTCTATTAAAATGTCAAACGTATTCTTATTTTTTTTAAAAAAAAGTCACCCGGTAAATATGGTATACCCTACTATAAAGTATTTATCCATATAACTTGTCTCTCAAGGCATCCACAAAAAATGGCTCATAGCACAACATCTTCCCTTCGTGTATGGGAAGGTAACCAAGTTTAGTTCGCGAGACTATAATAGAGTTGGGCAAATGTGTAACTATTATTACCTCCGTCCCATATTATTTGAAACAGTTGATTTTTAGTCATAGTTTAACTTAAATTTATTTATATTATTAGTTGTTAGAAAGAGTTGGGCAACCACGTAACTATTATTCCCTCCGTTCCATATTATTTGAAATAGTTGATTTTTTGTCATAATTTAACTTAAATTTATTTATATTATTAGTTGTTAGAAAAAAAATTAAAAAAAATATATATTGAAACTATAGGTTTTTATTTATTATTTATATAATCTTTTTTTATTTATATACTAAAAATTAAAAATAAAAAATCATACATTAATTGCTAAAAAGTAAGTGTTTTAAATAATATGGGACAGATGGAGTAATTCTCTTACTTAGTAGACAAAGCCAAGATTTTAATTACTTCTATGGGAAGAATGGTTTATTTCATTAAATATGAAAGTTCAATTATTTATTACTGGTACGACTTTGCATTTTACAGGTTAAAGGGCTCTCGACTGAGTTATTGGAGCTGGGCCGTGAAGATTAATTTTATGTAAGTTAGAGATTCAAAATCTTAAAATTGTATGCCTAAAACATTTATTGAGGCCGAGTAAAATACCCAAGATTAAGATAATAGAAGCTTGGATCCAAGCTCATAGTAGAGATCACTAGTCAACTACAATTCATGAATTATCTATCAAATTTTCTGACGCAAACATAATATTCCATATATTTTATATTCTTTCCAAAATTTAGCTTATTTATAATTTTTGCACTTTCTATATTTCTTATGTTACTTTACTATATTATTCCTAAAACTATCATTTCAATATTCTTTTTTTTCATTTTTTTCAAAAATTTTGTATGAAAAATTAAAAGGGCAAACGTGAAAAAAAGAAAAAAGGAAAAAAGAAAACTTTCTTCTCTGTTTTAGTCTCTCGTTAACCCCAAATATTTTAAACAGTATAATACAGTAGGAGTAGTTGTGTATAACAGTGGAAAAGGAAAATGAAAGAGACATTAGACGATATATCATCCTCAAAATTTCTCGATGTCGAGATAGTAACTTTAAAAACAAAATGTAGAAAAGGTTGTGCCGAGATTGATCTGATAATGGGCCAGAGGCCCGCATAGAAGAGTCCAATCTCCACCGTTTGGCCCGTTCTTGAACTTGACCCACGCCCAACGCATTGCCCACCAGCCGGCTTTCCCCTCATACAAGTGCAACCCACCACTGTTTTTTTATCTGGGTCATAATTTTCTCTGTTTTCATATTAGAGAACAAACATCTGAGCAGGGAGATTGTATGTTTCCCTTCATCCATTTTTTTTTTCTATTAAGTAACATAAATAAAACTCTATACTTTTTGCCTCTTGCATTCCTGCTAAGTAGCTTTCTACTTTTTTTTTTATTACTCACAAGCATTTATACAAATATATAAAGTTGAAAGAGTGTATAAGTAATACATTTTTTTGTGCTACGAAGTTTTAAAGCTGAAAAGATAAGAGAGTCCAGAGTTTAAGAGATAGCTCAAAAACTGGAATTTCAATGATATTATTTAATTTTTATAAGTTTTTATTTTTTTAGGCATTAAAAAGGAAAAATCATAAAAATTTAATAATATTATAAAAATTTTATTTTGAATATATTTTTACATCCATATAATATTGTCTTTTAACCAAAATTGATTTTGTGGAAAAAAGGCTTAAAAATAAAAACATATCATTTTAGATTAAGTTACCTTAAATTAAAACAAATCTACTTTAAGATTTAAAGATTTATATACCTTGCTAGTGGGTCTAGGACCTTATATATAAAGACAGAGAAAAACCCTAGTACTCCCTTCCACAGTCCAAAGTAGCCAGGGCAAACCGTGGTGGCTGGGAGTTGGCCTCTATTTCCTTTTGATGTTCTTACTTTTCTCTTCCTTTGGAGACCATAATGGAGAGAATGAAGACTCTAGTGGTGAAGAAACAAGAGCTAGCATCGGGTTTTTGACAGATCTAGCCATAAAATGGAGGTGAACAAGAATCCAGCCATAGCTTGGAGCCGGATGTTCTAACAGAGGATGAAGGAAGCCACATCTGCCAAGCACGACTGCTGTTTTCAGATAGATCGGATGCTCACAATTAAAGCTAGGATCGGACTCAACCCAAGCTTATCTTCAAGGAATCGGAGATAACCTGACAAATAATTGGCATCTCAATGCCATTCTTGAGCTGATCGAGATCGATTTGTCGATTTTCTTTTCATCTCCAGTGTCAAGTTTATTTGTTAGTTTGTCCAACGTAATGTTGGGTTGGTGTCCAATTTTATGTTAGTGTGTTTGTTGTTTGCTTGTGTTGTTATTTCGGGTTTTCCACTCAATCTGTATGCATGAATTATATTATTCATGAAAGTTTCTTCTAATTGCAGCATTTTAAAGAAGTGGAAACAGGAAAAGAAAAACTTAGAGCCTGTTTATCTCTTAGAGCTGTAGTTTGCAATACCAATCTGTAAATGCCGTAGTTAGTGGAATTAATATCCTTTATTAAAAAAATATGCCTTTGAGATCACCTTGCCTCCTCCTTAGGTGCGCCCTCACCCGGTAAACCCTGTCCAGCGTCGCCCTCACCACCGGCTAAGAATCTTCACTGTACTTGTGTTTGAAAATGCCGACCACATCCCTTTTATGTGTAAACAATATTAAACTTTATATAGACCATGTCACCGACCATTTAACAAATGAAAATTCAATAAAAATATTTCATCTGTTTTAAACTAGATAAAATGTTTATCTAGGCACAGAGATTAAGGTATATATAATTTATGTTATTTTTTTTAATTTTACCCATGAAACTAAAATTATTTTTTTGTAGATTTTACGTAGTGAGAGTTTAAATAATAATTAAAAAATAAAAAAAAAATTTATGGATTTTGTATAGTAAGAGATTGAGTGAAAATTAAAAAAAATTATTTATTGGGTTTTATGTAATGAGAGTTTAAATTGAGGTAAGAGAGTAAATTAATTCTTTAAATTTTTTTTAAAAATGAAACGTTTCAACCTTTTTTGGGAAATTAAAAAGTAAAACTACATTTCATCTAAATTGGACGATGAAAGTATTATTTTTCATTCATGTAATAATTAAATTTGAAGCTTATTAATTCTGGAGTTGGATCATTAAACATACAAACCTACAAATTTTAGACTGAACTGACAATAAAGTTGAAAGTTGAAACAAAAGAAATTTTTAAGACTACGGGGAAGCAGCTCGAACTCTACGAGCCAATTTTAATCTAATCTAAAATATTTTATTTTTATTTTTATATTTTTTATCAAAAATTAATTTTATTTGATAATTAATATTATGTAGATACAATAGTTCATTTAAAAGTAAAATTTTCATAATGTTACTAAATTTTTATAAATTTTTATTTTTAATACCTAAAATAAAAAAAATCATTAAAAAAATTAGTAAGATTATAAAAATTGTACTTTCAGTGAATTGTTATAACTACGTAATATTGACTTTTAAATAAAATTAATTTTGGATACAAATATATAAAAATAAAAATAAATTATTTTAAATTAAATTAATTTAAGTTAAAACGGATAGCCTCCACGTAAATTTGAGGCCGAATTAATTATGTTAAACAAACCCCAAAAACCGCCTTGTTTTGGCACAAAGCCCAAAAATCACTTGCATTATTTTTGTATTTCTATTTAAGATTTCTTGGCAAAAAAAAAATCATTAAATATGTATTTTCAAAAGAATAAAAAAAGGTCATTAAATGTGTAAGAAAATTATCACATCTAATTTTATATATATATATAGCAGAATAATCTCTAGGAAGGTTAGTGTTTTCCTTAATTGGCATCTTTATTGCTTGACAAGTGTCCTTTTATCTTTTAGTTTTTTTTGTAGCTATTTATTTGTTCACGAAAACTGTAAATCCAATTTTATCCTTTATTAAAGTTAAGAGTTTTCTTAATATCATTAGGTTAAATTAACGGCATGATAATTAAAGAGAATTTACAGTTACTGTTAGCATATAGGTTTTTTTGATCCAAATAGTACTCTGCTACCATAAAATCATTAAATAAATGCCAGATTTGGGACAATGCAATCATAATTTGAATCAATCAATACTTAAAGGAAAGAATCAATTAAATGTAATATAACATGTAAACTAAACAATCTAAAATGGAATGTACCAAAATTTAACTACACAATACTATATGAAATGTAAAGCCAATGGTTTAATGTCTATATACACAATTTGAAATTAAGGAATAAAAAATACATTAATTTTTTACAAAAATATTATAATTGATTTATTACCCAATTTTTATTACATTAATTTCTTAACCAAATATATTCTTTCCATATGTGCCCAGAAACAGAAATTTAGTTAACTATTTTATTTGCAAATTTAATAGGATATCATGATAAAATCATCTACAATCAATACTAAAATATTTATGACCTAGATTAAATTAATTGAATTAATTAAAAATATTACAAAACTAGTATCCAAATTTCGTACCATTAATTATAATATCCATTTTATACATTACTCAACTTAATCACAAAATCATGGTTTATAATTTTCAAAAATTATGCAAAATTAAGGAAAAAGTCTAGTATAATTAGTTCAAAAATATATGATTGACTTATTAACATTTTATATCACATTAAATTTATGACTTATTATATTTTTTTTCCATATATGCCTAGAATTAGAAATTTAGTTAACTATGTTATTTGCAAATTTAACAGGAAATCAAAATAAAAAGACTACAATTATACCCGATTATATTGTTTCCAAACATACCTAGCAGCAAAAAATCTATATAAACATATGCACTCCGTTTACAAATGGGAAGAAAAAGTTTGTATTTCAATAATTTAGATGATTACCGTTTTGATCAATTAGTAAAAATACCTACAACGGGACAGATATTGGTAACAAGTATATTCATCTGGTGGGTATAGGCGGGTGGTGAGTATGAGGTATTTATCACAGTTAAAATCCGCCCCACCTACTCGTAAAACCTGCTAGTGTAAAATTTCTATTTTTTAATTATAATAGATGTAATACCTACACTTAAGTAATATTTTATATTAATTCTCATTAAACATTTTTTTGTATATATGTCATGATTTTGTTGTATTATATATGAACAATAACTTGTATGTATATTTTATTTTTTATTTTTATGAAATAAAAAACACTGTTTAAATCACGGGTTATCCGTAAATATGGATTGCCTGTAGGTAGTGGGTGCCGGTAAAATTTTTCACCTACTTGCAAATACCTATAAAGTCTCCGGTACAAAAAAAAAAATCGTGGGCACGAATGTGAGTAGAGGTAACGTCGCCTGATCCACGTTGTCATCTTTAATACAATTTTATTGATTAATATATTAAGATACAATGATTCGGATTATATTTTGAAAAGTACTATTTAATTTACAGTATAATCACAGGATTACCAGTTCTATTAAATTTATTAATTTTTAGCTATAAAATATGCGCGTTCTTTATTTATTTATTTATTTATTTATTTTTGTTCCCCTGGCAACGTATGTAAAAGGAATACGGTTATTTCACATCCATCAATTAGAAGGTAGGCAGTGTATTGGGCAGTCGACACGTCAGCACCACACCTCCTGCCCGCGGCTTGCCACATTGAGCCAAAGTCAAACCCAACTGCCCGCTCCGCGTACATACAAGTATAACACAGAATCAACTCCGCGTTTTGGAAGCAGAATCCTCCGATAATGGCCGATCTCTCCACCACTCTCGCTGTCTTTTTCCTACTTTCGGCCTTCTCCGCCGTCCTCGCTCACTCAGATCTGCCGCAGCTCGCCCTTGGCAGCAGTACCCCTGACCAGTTGCCCGAATCCGACCCGAAATTCACCCCTACCGAGACCTTCCTCCCCTCCCAGAAACCCCAATCTGAAGATTCTCAACCCGTGAGACTGGTTGATTTCAAGCCTGATGACGCTGCGAAGAGCACCGATCTGAAGCCCGATGTGCGGTTGGAGCCGTTGACGGTGATCGATTTCCCCCTGGTCAACCGTCACTTGCCAGGACGTTTCCATCACCGTCTCGGTCGCGGCTGCGTTCACCATCGACGATTCAGGCCACAGGATGGGAAGCGCGGTATTAGTTACGGTAAAGACATGATTGTGTCCGATGAGAGAACGGGTCCCCACTCAGAGATCTCGTTTGTGGAGTTTGATCCCCACCAGCACGGAATCGGATCTGTTTCCCTGGAAGATGCAGAGTTCAAAGGACCTCTTCACCATCACCATCACCACCACGATGATGATGAGGAACTGGAAAGACACCGTGACAACCACCATAAGCATAAACATGATGACGAGGACTCGGACTCGGACTCGGACTCGGACGATGATGATGAAGAGCATGGGCTGAAGACTGTGGAGAAGCTTTCAGGGGTCTACGACGATAAGCACGAGAATCGCAAACTTAAGCGCAGTCACGATCACGACGACGACGACGATGACGAGCACGAGCATAAGCATAAGCACAAGCACGGTTTCCTGAAGAGGTTTAAGAAGCTATTTGATGATGACGACGACGACGACGATGACGAGCACGAGCATAAGCATATGCACAAGCACGGTTTCCTGAAGAGGTTTAAGAAGCTATTTGATGATGACGACGACGACGACGAAGAACATGAACGGTACAAGCATGGTCATGGAGCTCATGGCCATCATCATAAGAGGCCGCGTTTCGATGATCACGAGGAAGTTTTTGAGGAGGATCACCACCACCGTCATCATGGACATGGCCACGAGCATCACAGGCATGAACATGATCACCATGGTGGGTTTATGATCATGGAAAAGCTTCGCAGGTTCTTGGATCATTTCTAAGCTACTAGACTGGTATTAACTATTGACTAGAGCGCTTCAGCTTCATATGTTATAGCGAGCATCGTGTATGTATCCTGTGTACTATATTTATCCCTCACACTTGTATTGTAAAATGTCTGAATAATAGAGTGGCGTCCTGTTGTTATTATTATGTCCCTCTTGCTTCCTCTCTTTCTATCTAATCTGGAACTTTAATGCTTAAAACTATGGGTATCTGGGGACACAAACACTATCTCGCAATCTGCTTGTCGGAAGTGGGTCGATAAAAATGGGAAAAGTTTAAGAAATGGCCGGAAAAGAAATTTCAGATTGCAAGACTGCGATCAGAGAAAAGTTGTTGTCGATTGGCATCTGGGCTTGAATCCAAGGGCTGAACTTGGGCCACGTGTCAGAACCACGTAGCTCCGGGGCTCACCTCGGACTTTCGACAACAGCAAAGCACCAAGCGCCGTGTTGGAAGTGGAAAGGACAGAAGGCGAGCCATTCTAGTTGTCCGGACTTTAGAAAATTTGATGATAAAAGAATAGAGAAACGCAGGAACAAAGATCGAAAAACCGGAAAGGGATCGATTTTGTGGATCTGATGGGTGATGGTATTTTCTCGTTTGCCGAACTGGGTCTGGCCCTGGCCTCCAGTGGCGGCCCTCGAGCCAGCTTCCAGTGGGGTGGAACCATTTCGGCCATGTGAGTCGCTCCTAATTTCTCCTCTTTTCCTTTATTATAATTTCAAGCTTCTTGCTCTACCTCAAACCTTGTTCTGTCACTTAGGTTTCGATCACATCTTGGCGGTTTGGACAATTTGTCTTCTTTCTGGTTGTGATCTGTTTGCTGGGTTGATTGGTTTTTGACATTAATGAAGAATTTTCATGGCCGTCTCAGAGAAAGCCTTACTGATCCCTATGTTCTGTGGTCACATTGTGCCATCAATTTATTAAGAAGCAAGTAGTGATTCTGTGTGTAGTCTGAACAGTTGTAGCTCCCAACCTACGGTTTGTAAGAAGGAAGCCTCTCTCTGCTCTTCTCTGGAAGTTTGGAACTGATGTAGTTGTAATCATACTGAGTTGAGCCTTTTCTGTTTGACGTGCGCAGTCTTGTATCTGTGAGAAGCTCAACCATTGACTATAGATTCTTGTGAGGTCTCTAATTGTAGTTATAATCCTACTTGTTCAATCTTGTTCTGACTACTTCAAGTTTCTTGCCCAGCAGCAAGTTTTTAGCATCTTGAGGAAAGCTGTTACTGTCCTCGTTGAAGGTTTCCCTTACTTGCTCTCATGTGTTTTGGTTTCTTCCTCCACAGGTTTTTGTTGCTCCTCAATCGATTAGGCAGGCAATCGCGCATGCAGACACATCTCCTTGTACTCTATCTCTTCCTGAGCTTTCCAACCGTGCTGTTTAGTTTCTTAAGGTGCTTGAAACTGCCCCCATACCAGTCATTTTAGCAGGATAGTTAAAACTTGTTTCGATTTCCTAATTATAGCGTCAAACATGACGATGCAGGGGTCAATTTGGCTGTTGGGTAGCATTTCTTGCTGTTGGTTTAAATCTCTTCTTCCCTGAAAGCTTCCCAGGTTACAACCAATACATCCTGTTTGATACCTGGTGTGAAATCATAACTTCTGGCTGTGACTTGTTGGTGAAACTAAACATCTCACTTTTAACTCTTTGTTCTGCATACAGTTTCCCGTTTTATTCTGTTCGTCATTACACCGGACTGGATCACTAATGAACTGCGCGATGGCATCATTGCTGGGGTTTCAAGTCTCATGATCGGGATTATATTTGTTGTAACAGAAATTCGTGAGAGTGGTGGACTTCGGGGTTTCGAACGCAATACCTACTGCTTTGCCTATTTCTTTTGGATCTCATTATTGTTCGTCTTCTCAGTACTGTACATATGTTTGGGAGCTTAATATTTGACAAACTTAGTTCCTGACTTGTTTGCCAAGCTTGCTTAGGGCTCTTTAGGAGAATGGATGAAGTGAATTGCAGGTTTCAGTTGCTTATGGCAACTACATTGCGTTCTGTTTTATGGGGTTGGAAAGAGCGAGGCCATCTCAGGAGATGGCGAGAAGATGGGCCGCGAACCAGCTACAAGTTAAAACAGTAGCCGGATACTAACTTCATCGTCTGTTTTGTGGGCTGGATTCGTTAAAATATATGATTTGGTCCGGGATCGTCACACTGAGGTGGGCCTAACCATTTTTTCGAGGCCCATTGCTAATCAAATCTAGGATATCATGAACTTAAGATGCAACTTGTTCGTTGTGTTGTATTCCTCAATTTAGTGGGCCGGCAAAGTTGAAGGCAATGTGTTACCAACAATTTTCCTGGAATTGGAAGTCGCAGCTGTTGGAGGCATGCTCTTACAAACCAAGGGGCCATTCATTTTAATTTAAATTAATTTATTTATTTTTATTTTTATATTTTTTTATCTGAAACTGAATATATGGATGCAATAATCTATTTGAAAGTAAATTTTTATGATGTTATTAAATTTTTATGAATTTTTTTAATATCTTAAACTAAAAAAATTCATAAAAATTTAATAAAATTACAAAAAATTTATTTTCAATAGATTATTATAAACATATAATATTGTATTTTAATTAAAATTAGCTATTGGTAAAAAATATATAAGAATAAAAATAAGCCATTTTAAAGCTAATTGATTTAAATTAAAACAAACTGAATGCAAACCTCTCAAGTATTTTTTATTTTTCAGAAGCTTCAAAAAAGTGTTGTTTTCGTCCTCAAAATGTAATCTATAAATAATGTTGTCAAAATCAAAATTTTACATGAAATCGTTTTTTACTTTCTGCCAATTATAATTGTAAAATCTAATTTTATATTTATTCACTCTATGATTTTAATATTTAAGTTAGGGTTTTGAGATCCTTGGCAACGACATACTTTATGAGTGAATGAAACAAATGGATGGGTGGGTTGCTTCAAGATTTTGATCTGAGCAAGGTTACATTAAAGTCCGTTTAGCAAACTTACCGAGAATGTTGAATTGCTGTGAGGATCTTCTTCTAATAGTAGGAATTAATCATTTATGGGCAACCAATATACCTTCGAAACTACAGGTGTTTTTTATGAAAATGCCACAACAATGCTCTCCCCACAAATTTTAACACGGCTAAAAGACTTCCTGAGAAGTCTCCAGTGTGCCCCAATACCAAAAAGATGAAGAATCTCTTTCCCATCTATTTTTCTTTGGGTAAATTGCACGCGTTACCCCCAACCTTTAATTATTGTTTTTGTTTTAACCCTAACATTCACTTTGTTCACTGCGTGTCCCTAACCCAATTAAAACGTTTCATTTTGACCCCTACGTGGATGGAACTCGTCTAAATGGACGGTGAACGCCACATTAATGCTCATGTGGCACTGGAATGTCCACGATGGCCCATTAAGTAGAGTAATGACTCCAACGTGGATCCTATGGCGTGAAATTTTCCTTCCAAAAGGAGGTTTGTGATTTTGTTGGCCAGTGAACAGCTATAATTGCAGCCATCCACCCCCATCTACAGCAAAAAAACGAACGTAATGGGCCATAAATTAGGAAGAAGGGAGAAACTGGAGATCTAGGGATTTACCAGCCTTTTATTCTGTTGGGGTCGTTCGTAGTTTTAATTAAGCATAAATGGAGGGAAGAGGGCCGAGGATCTGTTCGTGTGGGACTCCTGCAACCCTGGCAACATCGTGGACAGAAGCTAATCTAGGACGAAGGTTCTTAAGATGCAGCAATTATGGGGTAAGACATATTCCGTCAAATTTGTTCTTGTATTGCATTCTGATGGGAAAAAGATGTTCTGACACGATGTGCTTTGTTTTTTTTTTTTTGTTTTTTGGTGAAATATGTTGGAAAGGGAGCTGAGAATTGGGGGTTTTTTTATTGGTACGATTCACCTGTGTCAAGCAGGATGAGGGACGTTGTTAGCGGATTTCTCAGGCGGATTCGGAGGACCGAAGAGCAGCTAAAAGAGCAAAAGGCACTAACTAGACGGTTGAAGCTGTGATTGGTGGTACTTGTAGGGGTGGTTGTAATGGGGACATCCATTTGCTTTGGGCCAGTTGGTTGATGTGTTTTTGGGTGGGGGTGCTGTATGTAGGGTCAGATCTTGTGGGCTGCTGCTGGATGAGAATGGTGGTGTAGGGTAGATGAACTGGTTATATGTATGTTCCATTTTGGACCTTTAGCTTTTAATGTGTTTCATTATGGACCCTAATCTTTGTATCATTCCTGTAATTGCACCCAACGTTTTTAATGTGTTCCATTTCAGACACTGTTTTTATGTGGTGGTTTTATACTTAACACCAACTTGATATAAAAAAATTAATTTGTACCCCTCAACTTTAGAACGTTTTCATTATTTGTAGGATGCTTCTGCGATGTCCCCATAGAATGAAAATTTGTGATGATAGAACAAAGTGAAAAGAAAGACATAATATCATATAATTATGAATGATTATAGATATATCAAGTGTTTGACTCCAACTTCTAAACAACCTCATCATCTCACAACCCAAAAAACATCAACTTGAACCTCATTGAACACTACTACATCATTCCATAACCAAAACAACGTCATCTGTACTGTATTAAAAAAACAAGTCCTTAGAATTGTACTAAACAAACCACAACTTCTTCAGAAAAAAACATAATTCCTAAATATGACACACATTCTAAGCTGAAGAGCCCATCCCTTTGCCTGCTACCTCCTTTCTTAGTCGGCCCCTTTTTTGTCTCATTGAAGGAACCACATTCTTGTTGAGTCTAAGGAATTCAGAACCAGTTGACTGACCAATTCGCTGATATTGTGCTCTAGTGTCATTTTGTTCCTGAACAACCCCAGTGTTCCTTGTCTCTGCTGGTTGGCTGCTTGTGTTCCTTCGAGTTTACAATTCATACAAAATGTTTGTTGTGACAGTTGATCTTTTTCAAACCAAAACAGTATAGGGAGTTAGATTGTACCTGGAGTTTCTTCCTTCTTTCACCTTTGGTTTCTGCCACCTTTGTTCCTTCTCCTCGTTTGCATGTCCTTTTCGTATGACCCTCCTCTCTGCAAACACTACAATGCATTTTTATACCAAATTTTCGCATCTTAGTTGCATTTTCACGTTCACCTTTTTCCTTCCTCCTCTTCTTCTGCTTCCTGCCTCTGTTAATCTTTCCCAATTGAGGAGGTTCAATAGGGTTATGGTGTTCATCCTGCCACTGCTCCATACTAGTTATAGGATTTATTACATGTGCATAAATCCTTGCACATGTCTCTTTCTTATAGCATGAATAAACATAGTCCTCTATTCTCGCTCTGTTGTTTCCAATGGCAGAGCAAGCATGTGCACATGGAATCCCACTCAACTGCCACTTTCTGCAGCTACAAGTGTGATTTGCCAGGTCAACCACAAACTGCCCATTAAGTGTGCTAACTTGGCACTGTGATCCTCCAGAACCCACAAGGATACACCAACCAGAATGTTCCATTGACTTATTTAACTTTTTGACTATCCTTGGACACACAGCCCCTATATAACTCTCTACTGCCTTCTTCTATTTGCAATCCTCACCATTAATTTGGTTCTAACAATCTCTAGCATTGTTAAAATTGGTTTGTCCCTAGCATCTAAGATAAATCTATTAAAACACTCACAGATATTATTTAGGAGGATATCACACTTACAATACTCTGTGAAATATGCCCTTGACCAGTGTTTTGGAAGAACAAAAGTCAACCATTTCTAAGCATTCTCATCCGCTACCTTAATTCTCTCCATATACATGTTGAACTCTGCCACATAACTACTTCTTACTGCTGACTAAACCAACTCTTTTAGCACTCCTCCGGGGCGGACACTCTTAAAGTTGTTATAGAGATGGCGTACACAAAATCTGTGCTCTACTTCAGGAAACAACTCATGCACTGCTGGAAGTAATCCCTATATTAAAAAGAATCCCATAATAAATATTAAAAGAAGTGATATAAGCAATCCCTATATAAAATTACCAAGTTTTTACCTTTTGTCTATCAGAAGTGATGGTCCAGTCTCTGCTATTTGCTTGGCCTATACCCAATTTCTCACCCAATAGACTAAGGAACCAATGCCATGAATCATATGACTCAACCTCCACCCTAACATAGGCTATTGGGAAGATGCAGTCATTTGCATCCAAACCAACAGTAGCAAGAAGTTGACCCCCATAATGACCTTTGAGAAAACAGCCATCCACACCAATTATATGCCTGCATCCAGCAAGGAACCCTTCCTTACATGCCTCCAGACATATGAACACCCTCTGAAATACTAAATTTTCAAGACGCAGCTTGAACATACTTCCAGGATTAGTCCTTCTGAGCTCACCCCCATAATCAGCCAACTTGGCAAATTGTATTTTTTTCATCACCTCTTATAATCTGAAGCGCCTTCTTAATCATTCTCCATACTTTTGTCCTAGGGACATCTAAGTTGAAATCCCTCTTAATCTGATCCCTCAGTGCTGTTATGAAAATATCAGGGTCAGACCTTACGTTTTCGAGATATATCTGAGCAATCCAGCCAAACTTGGTATGCTTAGACTTGAAGACCTTGATGCAACTATGGTCACTAATGTATGTTTTTATTTGCACCATGCCACCCTCAACAGGTGTAGCATATAATGTCCAAGGACACCCCTCTGCACATTTGGCCCTTAACCTACGTTTCTCACTCTTCATAACCCTTACATCACACCTTGACTTAATTCCATAAGCCTTTATTACTTTTCTCAACACATCAAAGGAGGTGAACTTCTGACCCAAAAGGAACTTAGGGTCACTTATGTCAGAGCTCTCATTGAAACTTGGGTACCTATCACCTTCATCACTATCTGAGTATATACTTTGCAAATCATCAAAGTCCAAATCTTCCTCAGACTCTAATTCATATGTAAAGCCTATACATGAATTCTTCTCTTTACCACTTTCCACCCTAGTCATTATCTTCCTGTCTGATGTCATTGTCTGACTCCTCAAACTCTATCTCACAACTTTCTGTTCCAGAATTAGGCTCATAGTCTGCATCCTCTGTGGTTGCTTCACTATTATCCCCTTCATCAGCCCTATTGCTACTACCCACTAGGGTAGTCTCTGATCTTTCCATTTCCTCATCTTTAGCCTCATTATTGACTTCAACATTCTCACATCCTACCTCATGCTCATCTTCCACCTCAACATTCTCAGTTGCCACATTCACTTCAGCATTTACATTACCCTCCTCAACATCTCTTGCTAACATTTGCTCTTCATTCTCCTCCATAACCCATCTCAGTGCTTTTCTTTTGCTACTTTCACATTTTTGTTTGCTTACAGATGTAACACACTTCTTCCTTGATTGTGGATAACTTTCATCAACCTCTTCAACAATTTCTTCTATGACAGCATTCTTAGGACTAATATCTTCTTTAATTTTCCCTAGAAATGCCAACTCATCCTTAATCATCTCTGCTTTACTCTTTATCATAATGTATATTTCAATAACAGGATTCTCAGGCAAGCAAAGCCTCATCATCTGCATCACATCAACCTTATCTTTCAAAGGGATTAAACCATCATCAAGAGGCATCCTTGGATATAACCAGAAGTAATCCATGTACCCTGAGTAACCCAACTCCTCCACCATTTTGTCCAACTCCATTAGACTAAACCTATCAAATTGACAATAGTCCCAGTAGTTAATAGAACCCTCAATGTAGGCCTTCCATGGTAACTTCCCAAAAAATCCTCCATGGTACATTTTCACAGTGAAATAACCATCACCAGGTCCTGCAAATGGAAAATACTATTTATGTTAATCACCAATATTTTATATTCCACCCATCCATTCTCACATAATTCTATATTCTCCTATAGTCCCCATTTGATCCCTCTTCCCCTACAGATACACACACACCACTCACACATACGACACACACATACCACCCACTTACCCCACCATGCCTTTTACTTACCCCACTATGCCTTTTACTTCCCCAACGCCCCCACACATCCACATTCAACTCTAAAATATTCTCTATCACTTAATCATAAAAGCATATAGACTTACTGTACTGTGGGCAGACTTCATTCGCATCTCTTTTCACTTTCCCTGCTACCATTCTTTTCGGCAATCTCTTATCTTTTTTCGATTATCTACTATTTTCCCTTTTCTCGGCTTCGTGATTCCAAATCTTCTATTCTTCATGCGATGTTAGATTTTTTTTCTCGTTCTCAAACCCTATCTCTCTTTCGTTCTGTTCTCTCTCCACTATATCTGCTATGCTCGGATAACTGATGAACGTCCCCCTCCTCTGTTTTCTCTCTTTTTCCCTTTTTTTCATCTCCAAAATTAATGACTAGTGTGTTTACTGGGCCAGCGTGAACATTATGGTGTCACATAAGCATTAACGTGGCGTTCGCCATCCATTTAGATGAGTTCCGTCCATGTAGGGGTTGAAACGAAATGTTTTAATTGGGTTAGGGACACGTAACGAACAAAGTGAAGGTTAGGGTTAGAACAAAAATAATAATTAAAGGTTGGGGGTATCGTATGCAATTTACCTATTTTTCTCTTGTCTATCTTTTGCTTGGATCTGGAATTAGATAAATTGTCCAGCAACAAGTCCTATGCCAATGGATTTTCAAGGTTGGTTTCATGTTCCTCTTCGAAATAAGGATTTCTGGAAGTCCTTGGATGTAAGTCAAGTAATATCATCTCTCTGGGCCATATGACGGGATCGGAATGAAGTTATTTTTAATTCAGTGGTTAGTTCTCCCCATTGAATCATTTATATTTGTGACAAAACTCTTAACTCCATTTTGGGAGCTCGTAATTTCAGTTGAGGTAGGGGTAACTATTCAAGTTCCACACCTCGGGTGTTGTGTGCTTCTTGGAATAAAACACCTCATTATGACCTTTACTTTATCCTAAGGATTTTTAAGGTTGATGGAGTATGGTTTTCTTCTTCGGTGCCAGCTACTACTGCTTGGGTCTTATTGTCTAATACTAGCTCCATTGCATCGCAATAGGGTTTTTCAAACCTATTTACTCTTTTGTTGTTGCGGAACTTCAAGCTGTCCTAAAGTAAGGAAGGCAAAATATGACTCAATCCAATGGCCTGTCTCGACCTACCTGAATCCAAGCTTGACTTAACCCGATTTGACCAGAAAAGTCAATGATCAAAACTTGATTGTGCTCAACCCGATCTAAACTCGAACCTGATTGAAGTGAAACCTCAGAACACTTGAACCCAAGTGACAAAAACCTGATATACCAAAACTATGAATGACTTGGACCTGAAATGATCAAAACTCGAGACTGACCTGACTTGAACCTGAACTAACTTGATGACTAGACTCGACATAACTCGATTTTAACCCAAATCAGCATAAATATGTGGTTATTAGAGATCTAAATTACACATTAATTATGACCATACAATTAAGAAAATTTAAAAAACTATAACAATATTTTTTATTTGGAAGTCTTTAATGAATAAATTAACAAAATAATTTGCTTTATGTAGGGGCCTTCTGGAATTTAATAATTTAAGAATTTGTTTATACATTCTTTGAAGAATGTAACTAGCACACGGAGTCTCATTTGATAGTTAAATTGGACATCGACTAATCCAAATCGAGTAGAAGTAGATCCATTTAAAGAAAAAAAACTTTATTTGCTACACAAATTTTTTCTTTTTCTTTTAATTTTTTTTTGTAATCCCGCACAAATTTGTTGAATTGTTGGATGCTTGAATTGATTATTTAGTTGGGTTTCAAATTTCAAGTTTATTGCATAAAATTTAATTGGTAAATATAATATTAATTTAATATAGTTAATTGTTTTAAATTAGGGTACTAGAAATTTGATTTAATTAATGTGGTTCTTTTTGTGTTTAAAATTTAATTTAATTAATTTTAAATGTTTTGAATTAGAGTATTTTTAATGTATAGTCAAATTAATTTTTGAATAGTTTTTCTTCCACTAGTATTAATGTTCCCACCCTGCCTTGTATTACTAATATTCTTGTATTGTATTAGTGGAAATAGTAAATACAATGAGAGTCTTTAGTTATTTATCTTTGAATCTGAATTTAATTTATCATAAACCCTAAACACAAAATCCTAAAACCCTAAACAGTACCCTAATTTAAACCATAAGCCCTCTCAATCCCTAACCGTAAACACTATACCTAAACTTAAATCCTAAACCCTAACCCTAATTGAAACCGTAACCTTTACCATAAACCTAAATCCTAACCTTAATCATAACCCCTCAATCCTAACCATAAACCCTAACCTTAAAACCTTAAATCCTAAACTTTATCACTTAATATTATTCCTAACCCTTATCCTAAACCTTAATAATTAATTATAATATTTACCTTAGACATTAACTTCCATTTTTTTTACCTTTTATATTTAATAATTTTTATATTTTGGGCTTTCATATTTAATAAATTTTCTCTTTTAGGAACAACCATATTTCTGAATCTCATATTAAAAGACTTTCATATTTAACAAGTTTCATATTTTGGTTTTTCAAAAATAATTAAATTTTATATTTAGTAAGTTTGATAATCTTGGTAAGCAATTGTCAGATTACAACATTAGTCCTTAAAATTTTAAGTATAGTATAATAAAGTACCTGAATTTTCAAAATTTTCATTTTATTGACCATGGTAATTAGAATATATGTCCCTAAACTTTTCAAATCTTTACATTTTCACTCAAAATTTTTGAAAATTTGCAGTTTAGTCACTAATAGAGTAATAGTGAACTACAGTTATATTTTGTAGCAGTTTCACAACAAATTTGGTGGAACATAATTAAGAATTTTTTTGATGAATTTTATAATTTAATATATTAAGAAAAAAATTAATGTAAATTAATTGCATAAAAAATTGAATTATTTAATTTAAATTTTAATAAAAATTGAACAAAAAAATTGAATTGATTTAAGTGATTTAAGCATATATACTGTTAATATTGTGCCCAAAAGCCAATCATAATATGATTGTATTTTGCACATTGAGTCATAATATTTTATTGAGGCATTAATCCAGTAAATATGTTTATTGCTTTGTTTCTGTATGACATAATCAAATATAATTATAATCCTAAAATAATAGTATTCTTAAACGTCTCTAGTCTAGTATTATTATGGAATGTGTTGCAATAATGCATAAAGACTAGCATGTGTGGAGACTAATATGAGATATATAGTCTACATATGGGTACAAGTTGAAAAACTTGTGTACTGGACTGACCTACCATAAGAACATTACATGGATTGTTATATGAGTGTCATAAGTGATTCTCATAGTGATCATGGTATATGTAGTCATTTGACCTAAGGTCATCAATATTCCCGACATGAATTCTCATAACTGAGTGGACAAGAAGATAGTCATTGGGTATATCACATATCATGTGGAGGGTTTTGTATGATCAACATGAGATTTGTCCATTTTATATAACGAGAGTAATATTTTCGGGCTCATTGGTTAAGTGAGACTGAGGAAATGCATGGTTATGCTCGGATGAGTTGATATAGGATATCAATGTCATTAGTTTTAGTCAGTTTACTTGGTAATCAAGAAACCTTAGATTGGGTTGGACGAGAGTGACATATTCTATGTCTCGTGCTTAGTCAAATTACCGACTATCTTGTCACTTAGATAGCAATGATACGTTGCTAGATACCGCTCATTATTTATGATTATAAATGTGATTTATGGTCATTACCAATGTGATGGGAGCTTGTTGGGTCGTACACATAGAGCCAATTGGATTATTTGAGTGTATAGGCTAAATTGTTTGGGTTTTGGTTTCATGATAATTTCATATTAATAATTTGCTCAAAGGTTGAGCCATTATGAAGCTCAAAACTAGGCCCAATTCGATTAGGGTTATGAAACCTATTAGGCTTATGAAACCTATTAGGCTTGAGAGTTAAGCCTCATTATATATGTATCATATAGTGAGAATTTTCGCAGCCCTAGCCCTAGTCTCCCAAAGGACAAAATCAAAAAGGTTCTGAAAAGTTGTAGCCGTACTTTTTTCTTGTGTTTCCCTCAACGATGTAAGCTAGCACTGCGAGCACAAGAGGAACGCAGCTGCTAAAACCTGATAGAGTCATGGTGATCCGAGTGGTTTGTGTGGATACCGTAGAAAGCTTGAACACGTCGACTGTTTAAGTTTATGATTCGATTCAACAGTTGGATGAAAGATTCCAGCGAACTAGGTATTAAAATTTTGGATATCCAATTTACTTCGTTTCACTTGAATCTTGGAAGATTTCAATTAGTTTCCACTGCATTTGTTTGGCTTCTAAAACTCTGCATATACTAGTAACCCAAACAAACATGACTGGTCAACCTGAGTTTGAATTGAAACTTGATCTGAAATTACCCGAGATTAAAAATTGACCCGGCTTGTATTGAACCATAACCTAAATAAACCTGACCCAACCCGATCCGCAATCAACCCAAACCCAAATGACCCAACCTAAACCCGAATTCATGTTAACTCGATTAAATCTGAATTTAAATGACTTAATCCAACTTACCCAATTGTCATCCCTATAGACCCCAAGGCCGTGTCTTTTGCAGTTGTCAAATTTTTTACTTTAATTACCATCATTACTGACTGTGTTTAGGCTTTTTTTAGCATTCTTAATCAAATGAATGATCATCTTGAAGATGCTTAGATTGTTCAAACCATTTGGTAAATTTTTGGATTAATAAATCATGTCAAGCTGATGGTAGTCCCTCAGGAGAACATAGCAAGTTCTTTAACTTTCTTTTTTCCTTGGACTCTCCTAGGCTTTTTTATGAGTGAAAAGAAGAAAAAGAAGGGAAAAAAAAAAAAAGAAAGCTATCTATAACGGATGTCTATGTGACGTGTGTGTGTGAGAGAGAGAGAGATGGTCTGAGGATAGACATGACTTAGTTGTCCGTCCTAGGAGTGAACAAGATTTAATTATTAGCTGCCAGGTGTCGGTCACCCAAATTGCAGCGCATCGTCGCCGCGCCAGGCGCTTTTCCGCTTGTCCTCGATCGGTCCATCCCAATCCCATCATCGCCCACTGTCTTCTCTATTTACGGATTCCACACCGGTTTCTTGCTTTCTGCCCACTCTACTTTCACAACAAGTCTCCCCCACATTTTTGTCAAACATTACATTTCGGTCACTCTTGTTTCTCTTGCAACGATTTAGCCCCTCACGCCACTTAATTAAATCATCTCCTTCCTCTTCCTGCATGGATGCGGACGCTTTTAGGGCTGTGTTCAACCAGCTGGTTTCGCGACTGGATAACATATGTAGGGTACAGGTAAGTCCTCCATCGATCGGGTTTTGTTTTGTTTGCAATATTGTACTTGGCCAGTTTTATGGGATTGGTTCACACGAGCTTGTAACTTAGTGGGACTTGGAGGGCAGACAGGACCTGAGGTACTTGGTCCACACTTTCATCTCTTTACCATTTTAATCTGACATTTCCACCATTGATGGTTCTAAGCGCCTATCTAATCTAATCATAATTTCCCTATGTGTAGATAATTTAATTTTCTAGGACAAGAATATGATCAAGACAACTAAACAAAAAACAAAAACAGTACCTACTCCTTATCATCTCTTACAGTACAATAAGATGTTCGTACCGTTTTACGATAAAATGTAACCTTATGTTGTCATTTTAAATATTTCATCCGTTTAATAAAAATTGATCTTTTACTGTTTATGATAATTAATTTATGATTTTATTTTTTAAAATTTATTCTAAAAATATGAATATTTTATTAAAAAATAAAACTTTAAAGATTATAGTTTTTAAATATCATTTTTAAGATTTTTTTCAATACATATTAATATGAAAATATTCAAGTCAAATTTCAATAAAAAAAAGGTAAAATGGTTAATTAATACGGAATGGAGGGAGTACTTCATTTCTCCTATATCTATTAAATTATTTAATTAATTGAAACAAATTTAAGGATTTTGATTTTAATTTTTTTTATTTTTTAGGATTTAATTTTTCTATTTTGATATGACTTAAGGCTTGTTGTGATAAGGTTTTAAGTACGAGAAAAAAATCAATTGCTGTGAAAAAATAACATGTGAGAGCTTTATGAGAGAAGAAAGATTCGAAGGCCAAAATGGGTTAGGATGAGAAACTTTTTATAATTCTCATATCTTGTAATTGTATAAGGGTAAGATTATAAGGTTATTAATAGTATGTAACGGATCCATAGGCCAACATGAGTATTAAGAGCATAACTCTACTATAATATTTATATTTTGTCTGATTGAATTTTCTCTTATCCATGAACATAGGCTAATTAAGAGCTAAACCATATTAAATTTGTGTGTGCTAGTTTGATTATATTTGTTTTCCGCTACGCATGATTAGTGTTTGGAGAATTTCTTTTCCCAACAAGTAGTAGTAGAGCCAATGGTTTGGTCTTAGCAAAGTGGAGCTTGTGGTAGGTTATTGGTATGGTGAATCTTAGGTTCATGTGTGTTGATGCTCATGAAATTGGCCTTTATAGTGTTATTTGTAGTCATTTGTGTTCGTTGCTGCGTTCATGTTTTGGTGATGTTTGTGACATTTGTGTTTGTGATCGTAATCATGCGTTTGCAGTTTTCATACTCATGGTGAAAATTTTGAGTCAATATGGAGATTATTAGGTTTGTTGGCTCAAATTCAAGAAGCTTAAGAATTTTAATTTTTTTTATGATTTGGTTTTAGTTTTCTTGTTTATTTAAGATTTAGTTTTCCTATACTGATGTGGTTTGAGTTTATGCATGACCTATAAAAGATTGATCATATTATGGTTTTGAGTATGAGAGAGTAGCAAATTGTTGTGAAAAGACAAAATGTGAGGATTTCAGAATAGATAAGAGATACGAAAGTTAGAGAGAGCTAGGAAGAGAAACATTTTGTGACATATTTTTGTAATTGTGTAATGATAAAATTACAAGTGATCAATAGTGTGTAGGATCCATACACCAACGTGAGCATTAAATATATACCTCTATTGTAAATCTCCATATTTTTTTCAAGTATATTTCTTTTATCCATAAATGTAAATTAGTTAATGTTGAATCACATTAAATTTGTGTGTGCTAGTTTGACTATATTTGTTTTCGGCTTCATATGATAAGTATTTGGGGAATTCTTTTCCCAGCATACATAAATAAAAAAAGTTAGAAAGAGGTTACTATTAAAATAATGACCTAAAAAAGTGTATGAATAAGTAACTTTCTAAATATAAAAATATTATAAAAATTTGAGATTCTCCAAAATAAAATATATTTCATAGTTTTAAAATGAATAGAGTTGTTAAATAAATTGGGAAAGTGTTGCACTTATAATAGCCGGGTGAAATGCTGTCATATCAATGTATAATAAATTATTAAAAAGTATTAGCATATGCGGTTCATAGATTCAGTTAGGATACCTACAAATTTTATGTCGGTAAATTAGTAAGCATCTTTTTATGTCGGTAACCGGCTGCATCATTTACATCCTTTAACAATTCCACATACAACCAAAATTGTAATTAATAAATCAATCGTTAGATTTAAAATGTTATCATCTAAATCATACCTATAAATTTTATATCAATTAGAAATTTCGTAATATCTTCTTTCTAAATAAGGCATTTTTATTGATAAACTTGAAACATTTAAATTTTAAGAGATAAATTACTAAAACATATATTTTTTTTTGTTTTTTAAGAATTGGATCACAATTATAATTATAATCATAGAATTTAGTTGAATAATTTTTTCCACTTTAAATCGTAAAGTTGTATGATTCTCAAATTCAAATTGAGATTCCGACAACTTTTATAAAAACTGTCTATTTATTGTATGTTTTTTTTTTTTTGTATAAAACTAATGATGGCACATGACATGAGGTAAAGATCTTTGATTAACGTTAAGAGATTTCCAGCAGTACTTCTTTTTTATTAGAAGAAGAGGTTAAAAAGATTTTGGAAGTATATAACATGCGACGGTGACTTTAACGGCTCATTTGAAAGGGGAGAATATTTTTATTTTAAAAAGAAAGGACTACAAGATTGAATTAATAGTCAATGAAATCCAAGATGTTTAATCCAAGCAAAACGAATTTTGAAATTATTAATAAAGTTACAAACAACCAGATAACATACTAATTTATAAATTTACAAACTGACACTCACCCGAAATTCACTATTCAATCTTGATAATTACTTAAATGAAGTTTTTAGGGCTTGAAATTCATTATTCAGAAACATATACTAATTATGATAGTGGCTTTGATGTGAAATTGGGACTGCTTACTCTTGGGCTTGTTCAATCGGTCTGTTCAATACTTCAATGGTGTGTTCTGCGTCGTTTTTCTGCAGACACAAATTTATAATATGATTTAGAGTAAGGCCGAGCAAAATAGTAGATTGATCATGCTTAATTTAAAATGTGTATCAAGTTTAATATTTTGTTTCATATTTGGATTGAAAAAAATAAGAAAAAACTATGTATAAGTTTTTGAGCCAATCGAGCTCAAGTTGAGTTGTTTTGCTTAGATCAAGGGAATAAACTAATTGAAACAAACTCAACTGAACCAAGTAGTTGAGTTTGAAATTTTTTTCAAACTTAAATTGCAATTATAATAAAACTTGGGTTGACTAAATCAATTTGAATGGACTATAGGAAAGAGTCAAGCTCGATTCGTTCATTTTTCACCTGTTAGTATGAGTGTAAACGAACAGAGTGTTTAGTGAATGGTTCATAAACAGTTCGGCAGAAATTCATTTATATTCATTTATTTAGTTAAACGAACATATACGAACAGATTTTTCTATTTGATTAGTTAAACGAACGAACATGAATAAAGTCTTATTCGTTCAATTATGTTCATGAACCGTTCAATTCTTGTTCGTTTATGTTCACTTATTTATTTATTAGTTTATGTCTATTTGTTTATTTGTCTATATATTAGTTGTATGTTTATTATTATATATATTTTATATATAATATATTTATATTAGTGTCCACTTACTCCACACATACATGATTATGCCCCAATCTCCTCCAAATTAATCTATTGTCTTTGTTTCCCCAAATATAATTAGTTATTTCCCTCACAGCATAAACATGTTTCAGTACCAAGTCGAACCTCATAGCCCTAACACATAATCTCTCTCATTATTGCCTATTGCTCTGTCAGTCATTGTTAGATTCACTCCAATTCAAATTGGTGATAATCATCAATTTTAACTGTTCATGTTCATTTATTAATAAATGAGCAAATATAAATAGAGAGTTGCGTTCATTTATTGTTTGTGTTCGTTAAAAATTAAATGAACGAACACGAACATGACTTGTTCGTGTTAATTAAGTTCATTTATAACCCTGCTCTTAAGTTAGCAAGCTATTAATCCTGTAACTAATTATTGAAAGATAGTAACTTACACATCAAGTTAGTCATGTAAGAAGTATGGTTACTGAGCGACTCCACCTAAAAGGATCGAGTTACATCTTTGTGTGTGTATGTGTGTGTGCCATTCTCATGTGTCTAGTATGTTGTTGTTTGGTTAGATCAAATAAGGATTTTAAATAGATTAGGAAGCTCCAAACTCTATCTTACCCTTTAGCTGATGCTTTGCCCTTAATAAAAAAGGAGTATATGTTCTGGTGCTGTACACTTTATTGTGTGTTGAACAAGATTTTATCAATGAGGTCAAAGTGGTTGAAAATAAACAAAGCAACAGAAATCAACAGCCACTTAGTTATTTGAGCTGACTATAAAATTGAATTGTCGAGAAGAAATATACCTACCCATTCCAATGCGACACTATTAGGTAAACCTTATTCCCTAATCTTATATATTTCTTATAACAATTTTTTAATGCACTATCTAGTCTTTCTCACCGAAGTGTTGAAAGATAGAGAACTAGTGTCCTATTTAGTGGCTCGATGAGACTTAAATTGGCAGTGTCATGCAAGCTGAGATCAAGGCATTGGAGGTAAACCATACCTGGTATTTGCAAGTATTGCCAAAGGGGAAAAGGCTATAAGCTGCAGAAGGGTCTACAAAATAATTAAATGTAAGTCGAATGAGAGCATAGAATGTTACAAAGCAAGGTTGGTGAGGAAGAGCTATATGTAAATAGAAGGGTTGGATTACACCCAAACATTTACGTTAGTGGATAAATTAACAAGTGTGCATTGCTTGTTGGCCACGACTGCAATAAAAGGATGAGAACTTTACCAACTTAACTTAAACAACGCCTTTTTACACGGAGACTTGCACGAAGAAATCTATATGTAACCACCTTGACGATATCTGAAAGAAAGTGATTAACATGTTTGCCAACTCAAAACTTCACTACATGGTATAAAGCTGGTGTTGATATAATGGTTTACTAAGCTTTCAATGGCCTTGAAATCTTATGGTTTCAACTTTTATGATATCTAATGTTAACACCTTGTTGTTTACTAGTAGATGGGGGGAGCTTTGTGGCAGTACTTGTTTACATTGATGATATGGTAATACTTGGAAATGCAGAAGCTAAAAATCAGAATGTGAGAGTAAAGGCTTTTATGTGAGCTAATGAATATATGCTTTAGGCATTTCGGGAAGTGTCGACTTTACTATAGCCAAATCTAATAAGATTTCGATTGTGTGACAATATAAAATAGGCATGTGACAAAGCTAAAGTCGAAGAAGCCAGAAGAATTGAGAAGGTTAGTTAGCAAACTCCTCTAAGACCTCTACCTCACAATTGCACGATCTGGTATCACATATGTTGTTATTGTCTTAAGCCAACACATGCAATAACCATTGGTGAAGCACTACGGTATGGGTAAAGGTTATTAGATACATAAAAGGTATGCCTAATCAAGGGTTTATACTTCCTCGGTATGATGATTTGAATTTAAAAAGATATTGTGATGCCAATTGGGTCATATGCCCAATCACATAAAGGTTGGTAACAGGATATTTTATAAAGCTAGGACGAGCATTGGTTTAATGAAGGGCCAAGAAACAGCCCACCAATAGTCGATCCCTAGCTAAAGCCGAGTATAAAGTAATGGTATCATCAACAAGTGAATTAATATGGCTCAAATCCTTGTTAAAAATCCTGCTATACAGCACACTCAACCAGTACTATTTTTCTATGATAATAGATTGGGAAGCTTTAAGCTACAACTCTATCTTTGCTCTTGTGTTTGCCCTCTTGCTGATGCTTAGCCCTTAATCAATAAGGAGTATAAGTTCCTTTGTTGAATGTTTTGCTATATGTCAATAAAAAGCATTTTTTTTCCCCATAAATCATCCTTTTTAGTATGAATGATAATGATTCTTAACTAGAGACCCTTATTGCTAATGAAATGACATGATTAGTCCATCATCTATACATATATTGGTGGAAGAAGTTTTGAGATAATAAAAACACTACAAGGGAGATGTGAATTAGTGATTGAAATTCAATTACTAGATGTATCAATTGTTAGTCAATTGCTAGGTTGTGGGCCATATTTAAACTAGCAATTGAAAGATTTAGTTGCTAATTTTCAATCTCTAGTCAGTCATTAATTAGTCACATGTTATTTTATATTTTTCACAATTAGTCGCTATTCAGTCGGTAATTTTCCTTCAATTGCTGGTTCTAATTAAAACTTCCATTGCACCCCACCTCACCTTCCCTATTTCTCCTTCTTCTTCCTCCATCTCATTCTCTGCTTCTATCAACGTCTTTGGCATATCTCTCCAATAGCTGAAGGTTTTAAATGCAAAGTCACCGTGTATAGTAATCACTGTTGACGTAATATGTAATTTAATTGAAGTTTATGTTATAACTAGTAGTTTCTGTATTTATATGCTCAATATTGTTATGCATATAGTGAACTAGAGAACACCTGTTAATGATTCCCGACCTGTTGAAAAATAATATGCATAAAGAGTAGTTGCAGTTGTACGTAGTTATTGCATATGCATAATATTTCTTTGGTCAGGAATTATTGATTGTCAAAGTTGGATAGTTCTGAAATGAGAAAATCTTATTAGTTCTATGTACTTTATCTTAATGGTGGAAAAAGTTTAGTCATATCTACCTTCATTCTTTGACTATAGATTTCTTTTGTTTATTACTTTCATTGTTGGACAAAATTTTATTGTATTTTATTTTCTTAAAATAATTATATTATTTCCATTTTAAATTTATTTTAATTGCTTATTTTAGACTTTATAAATTATTTGTTCAATTTCTTCATTATATATATATAATAATAAATTTAAACAATTTAAGAAATTCATTATATATATATATATATATATGTAATATTACAAATTATGTATATATAAAAAAAATTTTGATGACTGAATTTAGAAAAATATATATATAGTGACTGAAATTTTAATTGCTAAACATCAATCATAGTTAGCAACTAAACTTTTTATAATTAAAAAGCAGTCATAGTTAGTAACTGCTAGCAACTATTTGTTCGGTTGCTAATTTACATCACCTTGTAGTGAAACCCTAAAAATTATGAGCCTTTTTTAAATTGGAGGAATGGATGAAAGGAAGTCAGCGTTTCCATAACAGCACAGCTGTCAGGGACATCATAAACTGCTTCTTTATATGTATGGAGCACAAACTACTTTTTCCATAATTTTTTCTTAAAGAAAAGGGGGATTCTTTAAATTAAGTTCCAAAAAGAGGAAGGAGGAAGAAGAATAAAGCGGTGGAATATGCGTATCAGAGGAGAGAGAGGCGTTCGTTTGGAGTTCATGGCAGCAGATGTTGAGCATCGACCACCCGAATATCCCTACAACACATCATTTACGTACACAAACAAATGTTCCTGCAAGTGCAAATTATCCACTTGCTTCACCGTCCTGGCAAACAGACAAATATATGTATAGTAATAGTAGCCAGTACAATAATTAGAATTTTGCTGAACGTGCATAAAAGAAATGGTGTATAGATAAAAACTTTTTTAAATCTTGGGTATTAATGAATGTTTGATTAATGTAGACGAGGCATGGTCTTACTTATTTACGTGGAAACTAACTAAAGTGTGGAATAGCGAATTTAGTTTAGGTATAAAATTCGGAAGTATGAGAGGAAAGAGTAAATATTTATTTTTGTAGAATTTGTAAGACATCTAAACCAGTATAAGAATTAGGAGTTGCTCATATAATAGAAAATGAGAAATACACATTTTTTCATGATTTGCAAATTATCCAAACCAATATTAATGTATTATATGAGAGCATGTGGAGGTCAAGGGTTATGTCCCTCTGGCCCCTTACCTACCAAGCTAAAGGGTTAAGAATAATATATGTAGCATTGATGATAGACTAAACTCGGTCAATCGGTTATACCATTTTATCATTTTGTGGAGTTTGTGGTTGTTTTTTCTTTCACATTTTTCTTCTTCATTTTCTACTAATTATGCAAGCAACCTCCAAACATTTAATATATTTTCATTCTCACCCAACCTAGTGAGACTACACTGAAGGATATAGTACAAAATTGGTCACATGTCATGTAAAGCGTAAAAACACCAAAAGTAAGGGTGAGTTATAATAATCTAAAGTAGAGAACGTTAGATAGCATTTGTAAGAAGGTTTCGTAGTTTGCCCTAAAGTTTACCCGTACGGGTATATTTGATGTAGCACTCTCCTATAAAAAACAGAGGCCCCATTTCCATGCCTCCACTAAAACCCAACATCCAAAGACCATTACTTAATCCAATTGCAGGGGTAAACGAGAAAGAGACAGAGAGAAAGGTGGCAGGCGGCGGCGATGGCTTTAGGATACTGCATAAAGGAGAAGAAGGCGTGCGTGGGGTGGGTGGAGCGATACTTCAAGGACTGTCTCTGCAACCTCAAAGATGAGCTCTCCTTCAGCTTCGGCTTCATGAGTCTGGTCTGCTGGGGTGTCGCCGATATCCCCCAAATCGTCACCAACTTCCAGACCAAATCCAGCCACGGCGTTTCCCTCGCCTTCCTCCTCACCTGGGTTGCCGGGTCTGCCCCTTTCCCAATCCTTTGTTTCTGTCTTACCGTAATCTGTTCCGTGACCTATTCTTTATAAAGAGTTCTGCATAAATCACTATATATTATACGTGTAGTGTAGATATACGTAAGTTAAATTAGTTTGGGTTTTTAATTCTTTTTGTTAGGAAATATATAAGATGAAGTTGATGAACAATATTTTGGTCAATTAGCTTGGACTAATTTGGTCCACTGGTGGTTGCAGAGATGTCTTCAACTTGGTTGGGTGCTTGCTGGAGCCTGCAACGGTAAGCCAGAGGCCGCTCGGCCCGATCTCAGCCTCTTGCCCTCTTGTTGGTGGTTCTCGTTTCTTGAAAACAGAAGCCTTGTCCTCGTTTCTGCTTCTGTCTTAACTCGCTGCCTTGCAGCAACATTTTTTGTTTTCTTCTTTTCTTTTTGCCTGGATCTTGTGTTCGGTTCGCCCTTTGTGGCTGCCTGGTTGGCTTGGTGCAAACTAATGACGTTTTAATATTTCCCCTGTTTTTCTGGTTGCAGTTGCCGACTCAGCTCTACACGGCTCTGGTACGCCGCCTCGCATTTTGGGCCCCATCGGCCCAACCTCATCCTCCTTTCGGCCTATCGATAATCTGGATTTGTTTTATTTGTGCTTTGCTTAGCTCTACACGACCAGCACAGTGGTTTTGGCGCTCCAGAGCATATATTATGACTACATCCGCCGGGCGTGGAGATGCAGACGCAGCAAAAAGGAACAAGTGGTAAAATTTCCATAGCTTCTCTTGACATTTTTCTTCTACGTTATAAGAAATTCTGGTGGCCATAATAAATAATTACTCCTTCGGTGTCAAATTATTTACAATATATTATATTTTAAGTCATTATAGTATTTTATAATATTTTAATATTTAATAAATTATTGTACTATATTAACCTTTAAGCCATATATTTCAGTATTTTTTTTTAATTTTTCTTGATTTACATGTAAAAAAATAAAAGGAAAAAAAGTGGCAACAACACGCAAATGTTTTATTCTTTCTTTAATCTCCTTTCAAACTCAAATGTCTCAACCAATTCAGAAGGGAGGAGTAATATGTATATCTGTGTTCATCCTGGAAAATTGTTCATATTATAATGAAATACTTAATATATTTTTATACATTTAGTTACATAAATTTCAAATGTACAAATAAATCGCGAACTAATTTGCTTTGAAGTATCAGGTCCAAGGCAATGAGAAGAAGCCATTGAGACGGAAGAGTGATGGTGGATCCATTCCAATTCCTAAAGCCCCATCAAAGCCTACTCCTTTTTACTATACGTATAAGTGTTAATTAATCTGGATTTGTCTCTTTAATTAATTATGGGAATTAATTACTATTCTTGATAATTTATAATTAAGCTTATAATCAATTTATTAATCATGGCACTGCAGGTCAGCTAGGTCATTGGCAGGAAGTGACACCCCACCATTTCGAACGTTCTTGAGAGTGGCCAAAAGTGGCCCCTCAGCCTTAGGAGGTGAGAGTGATTCGTCTTCTGGGGATGAGAATGATCGAAATCACGCCCCAACTTCATCCAAGAAATCCATCTCGCAGCCCCGCCCAATCCCAAGATCCGTAAGTGTGATTACCAAAAGCTAATTAAGCTGGATTATTTAATTAGCTTGGATTAGTTAATTAATGCTGGACATGGAAAGAAAATTTCTATTCCTATTTTACAACAGTATATTTTTACGAATTAAAAAAGATAATGTAATCTGAGAAAGGCTGATACATAGAAATAGGAATCCAATTTCAGGTTGCAGGTTACGGTACATTTCTAGCTGTCTCAGCCAACCTACCAATGGGAAGTAAGGGCTTTAAATTTGCTGGGGCATTTACTACTAGAAGAGTACTGTTACAGGTATATTATTTGGGTTGATCCCTGATTAATTCAGCTAATCTTTAATCATTTCATGAGATAATTAATTTTAATCGATTGGTAGCAGGAACAGAGCATGGAGCACAGCGCGTTCGGGCAGTGGCTGGGATGGCTCATGGCTGCCATTTACATGGGTGGCCGAATCCCTCAAATCTGGCTTAATGTAATTAATTAAGCGCACACTTATGGATAATTACTTCATTTTCTTGCTCCCATTTTGATTAACTCTTTTCAATCTTTTGTTGGTTTAACAGATTAAAAGAGGAAGCGTTGAGGTAATATAAGCACTCCTTAGCTAGCTAGCTTGGGTACCAAAATACGTATGCTATATTTGGATATATATATACATACACATATACTTATATAAGATCTTAACTTAACTTATTGGAAATTAATATTTCTTATTAGGGCTTGAATCCTCTGATGTTCATCTTTGCTCTGGTGGCCAACCTTGCTTATGTTGCAAGGTACTAATAATTACCCTTTCTTAAGTTTAATTTCTTGTACTGTATTAACTTCAGTTATATATATATATATATATATATATATATAACTTGGTTATGAAGCTAGCTAGCTACACAATATTACTTTTTTCCGCTTGGAGGGCCGGAATTCTGATATTTGTTTATTTTTGTCTTTCTTGATTTATTAAAAGCATTCTTGTTAGAACTACGGAGTGGGAAAATATCAAAGCAAATATGCCATGGTTGCTGGATGCAGTAGTCTGCGTGCTTCTCGACTTCCTTGTATCCTTCATTTTACACATATCTTTAAATTTTATCCTGAAAATAAGAAATTATTTAATATTCTCAAATTAAGCATCCAAAAATTTTTACAAAAATTCAAATGTGATGAATGATGGACATGATGAATGCATCTATATCATTCTATAAGTGGGACACACAATATCATATAATATAACCATACTATCCGATGAGTGGGACCCATAACATCGGATAGTGTGGATGTATCCTTTGTCCATCCCGCTACATGGTCCAAATTTTTATATTTGTGCACCGCTTGATGCCCTTGACTTGGGTCTTTAATAATAGATCATATCGCAGTACGTCTACTACAGATATGTCAGAAAGAAGGGCAGCCGATCTGGCAGAGACAAAGGAGGTACTTACCTGGAACCAAGTAAAACGTTTGGGCCTTGATTGACAGTCTCTTACGGGTTCGAGGAACCGAGCCCTTCGGCAGGGCTAGATCAAACTAACTGCCTTGATTTTGCTCTCCTTGTCTGATGTTCTTTATAATGTTGGTGTTCCGTTTGATTAGACTTCCGGGCCCTCTTTTGATGTTCTCTTTCTTGTCCATTTTCCGTATTTAACCCCTTATCCATTATAATTATTATTTACCCGTTCATAAATAAAAAAAAAATATAATTTATAGAGGCTAATGAGTTTTATGGTTGTATTGCAGCGGTTCAATCCGTATTAATATTAAATATAAATATAAATAGTAATAATCATTGATAAAGAATTTTTTTATTATAAAAATAAGGGGAAAAAATAAGAATCGAGATAAAAAAAAGTCAATATAAAGTTTTGGGACAAAAAGAACTAATAAAAAGATTATAAGTATCAAGGGATAAATCTAAATGGTTAAAATATTCTTTTAGAAGAGAGAAATAATAGGAAAAAGTTGATAAAATAAGACAAATAGTGAGATTTCAGTGAGCTTAATGATTAATATAAAAAAATAGGAAAAAAATTGTCTTCAGACCAAGAGAACCAATGTAAAGATTTTAGAAATTAAAGACTTAATCATCAACTTAAAACAGAAAAAAAATGAAAATGAAAACATTAACTAAAAAAAATTAGCTCAAACCATATAAAAAATAGACAACTCTTATATAGTGATTAAAATGTTGTTTTAAAAAAAAATAATAATAAAAGCAACAAAAAAGGTTGAACGAAGTTATTATGGTTGATTAGAAAAAGAAAAGAAACAAAAAATGATTTCCAAGATTTTGCTTTAGCAGACAATAAATAAAAAAGAACAAAAAAATTAGTGTACAAAAGACAAATGGAAAAACCATAGTTATTAAGTTTTGGGATTAAAATGACCGACAAACAGAAATCAAGGACTACGAAGGGAAAATGTATAAATTTATGTACTAAAAATGCCTTTGATAAAAAAGAAATGTGAAACAGACTGAAATTTTTAGAAATAACATCACAAGCCCTCGAGAAAATAATTTCTATGTGAAAAAAGGATCAAGTTTAAAAAAAAATCAATCACATAAAAGAAAACAGTAAAACACAAAAGCAAAAAAAAAAACATAATGTTCATACACAGTGATTTTTATTGTGGATAAACAGTAAAAAACACATCCTGATTTAGAATATAGTGAAGTTTTGATGACCACACTTTGTAGTTGGTATTTTTTTTTTCAATAAATTTAGCATGAAAATAATTTTTAATAATAAGAAATTAAAAATGTCTCACCAATAGATTCATATTAATCAATTGAAATTTTGGTTTTTTTCATTTTTTTTTACTTTGGCTCTATTTATATTATATTCTTGTCACCAAAATGATTAGTTATGATTGAAATATAATATTGTGAAATAAAACATTGTATGTGTTTCGAAATGATACATATTTCTTATGTTATCAAAAAAAAATTACTAAATTTTTTCATGCCTTATTAACTCAAAATCCAATTTTCAATATCAATGATAAATTTATCTAGAAAAATTCACTTTCAATTTCAAAAATAATGGATTAAATTATTTTAGTAAACCATAGACCTTAAAGTATATCATTGGTGCTACAAACCTTAATCATCAATAATAAAAAAATGACCAAAACATGAGTGTGTTTAATTTATGTCAATCAATTAATAGTTTAACTATTAACTTAATAAATATAAAAAGAAAAAAATTTGACTAAATTCAAATAAACCATAACCATTGTCAAAAGTTGGTAAACTATAATAATTAAGGTTTCATTTAAAAAAAAATAACAAAGCAAGATAACAAAAAAATGTTTAGGCCAAGCAAAAAATAGAAAAATTTAGGTATTAAGGGTTTAATAATTTTCTTAATAAAGTTAAAAAATGATTCTGACATTTATAATATAAGATAACATTGCACAATATACATGCAATAAGGTTTTCTGAAATTTTACATATTAATGAACCAGTGGTAAAATAGAATATTTTAAGAATCAAGCACCTATACATAATACAAATTCTGCACTATTTTAACTAATCAAAACTCAGAATCAAACTCATGTAAAGTGCCAGTGCATTATATAAATTGTGCATATGTTTCAATTTATCAAAACTTTGAATCTAACCTATCTAACTAAACTTTTGAATAAAATCACATAAAAGAAAAATATTTTGGTATTTAATATTATTAATGAAGGGAAGTCTCTCATTTTCATTTAAGAATCTATCATTTTAAATTCAAACAAACTATATTTTATTTTTCTCTAAAAGTTTCCAACATATTGAAAAAGTTAGGGACTATTATGACAGAATTGTTATATTAAAGACCAAAAGGGGGATTTGGCCATTCAACCTTGTTTTTCGTGAGATTATCATATGGAAATTCATGATCTGGGGGGGCATAAATTGGACAAATATATTCTCAGTCCCTGTATTATTGGTCCCGGAAAGTAGTGGTCCCCAAATGTTATTATCTGGCAATCTTATCACTGTAAAAAAAAAAAAGAGTCTTCACCCTATCTCGCAACAGATGGTAAACGTTGGGATCATTCTGGCAGACCTGAAATACTCAAGGACTAAAATAGAGGTTTTACCATAAAATGGGGAAAAGCCAAAATAAAAAAAAAGCAGCAAAAAGCGTACTGTTGATAAACAGTAAACCCCTTTCGTATTTAGAATATAGTATAATATTAAAATTGCATGGCTGATGTTTTAAAAATTCACTTTTTTCCCTTTTTTTTTTACACGATTTGATAGTAATTTTAGAAATCTTAATTCAAATTGTCTAGCAATTGTCTACTAGTAATTTCATCTTGTCCAATATATTTTTTTTACAATTAATAAATATTTTAAATTATCAATTTTTTCATCTATATATAAACAAAATGTGTTTTTAACTTAACCTAACCTAATCTAAAATGATTTATTTTTATTTTTACATATCTTTTACTCAGAACCAATTTCATTTGAAAGTAAATATTGTTTGGGTGTAATAATCCATTGATTGTAATTTTTTTTCTTTTTTAAGCGTTAAAAAGGAAAATTTATAAAAATTTAATAAAATCAAAAAAAATATTTTCTTAAATAAAATTGGTTTCAGATGAAAAATATGTCAAAATAAAAACAAGTCATTTTAAATTAAGTTGATTTAATTTAAAATACTCTATCCATCCCATATTCTTTGCACCATTTGACTTTTTTGCTTAATTTGACTTAAATTTATTCATATTAGTATTTGTTAAAAAAAATTAAAAATATATTTAGAAACTATATGTGTTACTTTATCATTCTTATATAAATTTTTTTCATTTATATATTAAAATGTTAAAAATAAAAAATTATAAATTAATTATTAAAAAATAAATAGAACAAAAAATATGAACGGAGGGAGTACCAAATAACTTACTTGAACATAATTATTGAGCCTTTTTAAATTATGATTTCTGATGTTGCTATCATATAGCATTAAAAAACATGGGCGGCAGTGTTGCTTTCCAAACTCCAAAGGTGTAGCTGTAATATCAATAGTTAAGTTAATTAGGGTGTAACGGTAAAATACCCTAATAAAATTCGTTTTCATTTTGTAAAAGAAAAAGATAAATTCATTGTCCTAAGAAGACCCTGGTGTTTCTGGCTTCAAGACCATCGAATGTCGCTATCATGGATGTGGGTCATGTCAATTGTCAAGAAAGAATGTGGCAGCAGCTAAAGCTTTCCACTTTCCATGATGAAGGTTACGTTCCTGTATGGTCCCAAGTCATGGAGAATATCATAAATAAATCGATTGCATAAGTGGTTCCATAAACTTCCTTTTTTCTACAAAGATGTTAATAAAAGTTATGGAAATGTGAAGAATTCATTGCAGCATTGGCAGATGCATGTATTATACATAGGTCCATAAACTTCCTTTTTTCTACAAAAATTTTAATAAAAGATATATTATTATTAAGTAAATCAACTCTAAATTACATAAAGCATGACCTGCAACTTGAGATTGTTATACACTATTCTTTCGATATGTATTGACCATAAAATATAAAAAATGGACTTCCAAAACAAGTATATAATTCTAGTGAAAATTCAAAAAAATGCTCAGCCGAAACAAAAGGAAAACTTGGAGTAAACCCATGAAATTTGCTTGGAAATAGAATAAAAGAGGGGCAACTAAGCTTTCATTGGATGCTAATTCTCTACACCATACAATTTTTTTTTTTTTCTGAATGAGGATCCACTAGATTAGGCATGAACTCCTAAAATTCAAATGCCCACCCCTAATCCGATAAATGGAATGAATGACGGACCTTGATGTTACATTTTGTTCTTTCGAGGGATGAAGTGAAAAAGGAGAAGTAGTTGATGGCCTAAGACTGTAGTAACCACACAAACGTCATTTTGCTACGATCATTTTATAAAATTGGCTCCATGTTGAATGGTTATTCTAGAGTCTTGATTGAGGCTGTAATTGAATCCCATTCACCAAATTGGAACGAGAAGAAGCAAGTTGAACCATACTCCACTGAAATTATGAGCCCCAGCCCAGTTTAACAATCAACATTACTAAATTACTCCAAACACATCATACACTTCAGTTCAAGCCCAAAAGTCCACACAAACTCACGCGCGCGCGCACACACACACGCACTCATTTATATTTATATTATAACATTAAATTAAAGACACCAATGTTTGATATACTATGCTCAACCTCTAACTTGAGCATGCCTCAGCCACAAAAAGAAATTACTGAAAAGATAGTTAATTATAGGTGGGCACAAAGATTGGCTAAACCTACCAATGTGTCTTAAAAGGATTGTTTTGTATCCACTAGTCATTTTTTTTATAGCTTTTAGGTTTAGTGGATCTAATGTTGAGCATATGGGAAGTAAATTTAGTCAAAATGCAGCAAGTCCTTTAGTATATAGGCTTTGTCATCCGTAAAATGTACAACTCCAACACGGTATTCTTATTCTTACTCTTACTCTATATTAAAAGGCATGGCTATTCTACTGTTCATAAACAGTACCACCAAAACGCCATCGTTTCGCTTTTTTTTTTTTTAAAAAAAAAAATCTTGAACAGGTTTTTGCGTTGACGCCCTCTGCTGCTAAGGCTTTGCACACGCTATAACAGTGTTTTTTCTTCTTTCCCATTATCCCAATTCTCGCGCATTCCAGCCAAGAAATCCTCCGGCCGAAAGAAAAATCTTCTACATATTCACCAATAATTTCCTCTTTCTCCACGAACACTTTGATGGCCGCTTTCTTCGACATCGCCGCCGAAGCTCGCGCACCCAGGCCATCCATCGGATCGCCTGCCATCCTGTATTTTCTGAATTGACCGGGTAGGGGAGGATTCTGTCGAACGGCTCGGAGCTGTCATCTTCGGCGATTGAAGCTGCCTGAACCGCAAGAGATCTAGAGAAATTGACCTTCGAGATCAACCACTAGCTTGGTGGGTTCGCTGCGACCGTTGACGGGAACAGTGCCAACATCGCAATCGCTGATGGGGATCCCTGTGCCACCATTGGCAAGTGGCCTTGCCATCGCAGGTGTCTGAGATAGGACATTAGAATGGTAAACAGTTCGTCTCAATTTTCCCAAGTGAGAGATCATTCTCTCTGTTATTTTTTCTGGAAGAATTCGACAGCGACCCTGTAGCATGTTTAGTTGAATTCATTAAACAAAACAAAGGCTTTACTTTATTTGATTAAGCAAAATTTAGTATAGCCACCAAATTTTTAAAGGAACACATGAATATGCAATTCCCTAACTTGGAATCACAAATCTAGGTTACCCTCCGTATTTGAGAGAGAACCAGTCTCCGCTACTGCAGAGCTAGCAAAGAAGTTCCTAATATCTATTGGAATCTAGGGCAATTGCTTTTGTAAATTTTTTGCTTAGGTTGTACGGTGCTTCATTTGTAACTCTTTCCTTGTACTTTTCCAAAAACCTGGCCAAGGAAGCTTTTCGAGCTTGCGGAACAAAAGGAATTTCTGTATATAGTGTTGGAACTTGGGTTTTTTATGAAAGAATCTGAAGACCCATTTTCATCTGAAGATGTTTGAGGGTTTGTTGAAGCTTAAATTCGTATCAAAATGGTGAGAAATCTAAATGCCAGCTCCCAAATTCTGAAGTTTTGTCCTTTTTTGTAGTTTTTTTTATGAACTTTTTTGTGCATTAATATTCAAGTCATACTGGAGCAGTTATGTGCAATATTGCAACAGATAATGCTTGGATATTAACGGGAGGAAAGGAAGGGGTTGATGCATGTCCCAGAGTTATTTTAGCTGCTGTTAGAAGCTTTCTATGTAGAAGTAGCTTTCTTGCTTCTACTTCATTAGCATTTCATAAATGCATTTTGCCTTTGTGCATATCCTGGCATTTATTTCTTTTATCAATTTTTCTCTCTTGACCTAAAGAGTTTGGATGTCTTATAAATGTTTGTCCATAAATTTTAGATGTTGACAGGTTCAACTATTCTGCATTGCCTCAGGATATTGATGTTGGAGAAGGCAGTTGGGCTGGGCTTTGCTTCAATCCAAAACAATGGTCAATGGTACTCATTCACGTATATGCCATTAGATACATAGCCTAATTCTGCAGTATCATGTTCAGCCTTAATGATTTTACATCACGTTTTTTTTTATTTTAAAAAAGGTTTCTTGAGACATAGTCTTGCACAATAATCATATTGGCATTCAACTTCTCTGTGTAAGCTCGTAGCATTTCGGTGACTTTGTGAGTATTTTCAATTAAAATTGGAAATTTTTTATTGATATTGTATGTCATTTTTCATTCCTAAGCAAGTTCAGTTCTAGGAATGGCTTAAATCAAAGTATTATTCAATCCATTCATCTTCCCTGCATGTTCAATTATCCCTAAAAATTACTCTTTTTGGGATGCTTTTTTAGTCTTTTTATCATTATTTCATGCCTTAGGTGTTGGGTGAGAAGCCAGCGGCGGATTTGGAGGCTAGCCAAGGTAGTTTGCCTTAGTCACATGCACATGGCTCACTCAGGGAACTGCACTGAGAGAGCTGGAAGTAAGACAAAAACAAAAAAAGAAATGGTGAGAAATCTGGATGCGAGCGCTCAAATTCTGAGTTTTTGTCATTTTTTGTAGTCTTTTATGAAGTTTTTTGTTTCTTGGGTTCAACTAGGGGGCAGTGAAGCTGAAGACGTGGATTGACGTGATTAGGAAGAAGAGACGTGTAGTGAAGTTCATGAAAAATGATATTGCTGAGCTTCTTCGGAATGGCTCCATTATACTGCTTATAGAAGGGTTATATTTTTTGGGTTTAATTATTTTTTGTTCTTCAGCTTAATTAGTTGCATTTGAAGATATTTTAATTGAGTTTACGAGAAAGATGAATTTCTAAGCTATGTTCTGATTTGCGAAGTGGTAGGTCCTGTTCGTTCTGAGTTTTTGCTTCCTGTTTAGGTTCTTCTTTGTTTTAAATCATAAATGGACCCTAGGAAACCTTTGTGTTTTTCTGTTTTTCTCTTTTATGTTTCTAGCTTTGTCTGGTTGTTCTTTTAATTTGCTTTTCACAGAAGCAACCTATGATGAATCATGGAATTCTATATGGCTGCTTATCCTGAGACCAATTTCAATCATGGAACTTCTCTGCTTCTTTTCCACTATTTTTTCCTTAATTTTGTTCTCACTTCATCTATTGAGGTCACATATACAAATTGATTGACCATATGTATTAAATCTTTTATTAGTTTCATGATTTTCTTTCTTGTTGCTTGGTTTGATCAAATTTAAGGACTAATAAACTGCATAACTTATTTGCTAAGCTACAATTTCAAGCTTATGTGAGTGCAAGAAAAAAAAAATACTGCAGTGAATTGTATTGAAACATGGAAGTTGTATTATTGTGTTTAATCTACTTGCTTGCAAATTGCTGGTCCTAAATTTGAACCTTAATTAAATTGGGCTAGTAAATTCCTTATATATCAGAATTGTTTTCAGTTGATCACATTCATTTATGAATTTAGAATGAACACTTATATGTAAGTCTTATACATTGTTCCTAGCTTTTTAAATGACATGTTTTTTTTAATAATGTGGTTGTCGGTATGACCTGTAATATTGTCTTTTAGTCGGAGAGCTTTAGTCATTTTCACAAGCTGGAAAAAAATCTGTTGCTTTGAAATTATTGTGCTTCAGCTTTTGCTTTTGGTTTTGTTTAGTCCGATAAGGAGAAGTATAATTTTTTCTGACATTATGTCAAAGCTGAGGTGAAGATTAGGCTTTGTGGCAAATAATTGCCTTTTTTTTTTTTTTATATTAGTAATTAATTGTGAATAATGGTTTTGTTGTTTGTGCAGGAGTGAGAAGGGGAGAAGAAGGAAAGGCCAAAAGAAATGAGCTTCATGATTTGTTTAGAATTGCTCGAATCCTACCCGAATTACTTCTCAATACTCATCATTGCTTAACCTTTCAGTTCCTTGATCTTGGTTTCTAATGTTAAAAGGTTTTGCCTGACATCTGTTTTAATAAACCTTGGTTTTACAGTTTCTGATATGATTTATTTAAAGGGCCAAAATTTATTTGTTACTAGCTTTGCCTATGTTTACAAGTTTTGATCCCAAATCTATATATATTATGTGAGCTCTATGAGCTGGAATGGTGTGGTAAAAGTTTTAGCCACAAATTCTAGCATAGTTTGAATATTTAGAGCAAAAAGAGGGGATTGACATCTATGTGGACAAAAGTGGCAAGGTTATTCCTTAAAAATATGATTTACTTTGATTCCTTGGATCTAAACAATTGTTGAATGAGGTGTTCATTTCCCAAATCTGGTCTTTGGTTTTTTGTCAGTCTTATTTTATTGCTATGTAAATAATGATAACCTACTTGGATCCATTACCTTTGTGAAAACTTTTTTGAATCAAAGAAACACATTACTCACAGAACAAGTAACCAGTTTTATATCTCTACTGTGTTTTCGGGATTTAAGGTTTACACCCATCCTCTATTTCATGTATATTTAGGTTCATCCCCGTATGCACATGATTTCCAAACCTTATGTTTGTACATAATTTCACTTATCAATATGTCGATTTAAACCAAGACTTTAACACTGGTATAAATATTTCCTTCTTTTCTTATTAATTTGTTGCTGATGCTGGGAAAATGTGGCAAAGGTTAATCAACAAACTTCCTTAACTAACAATCTACACATTATGACATTATGGAATATGTCTGTTCTATCATTGTATCTTGAAGTCATCCTGTTGCGAAGTGCGGACTTCATACCAAAGCTCTATTAATTTGCGATAGGAAAAATAAATGGAGAGCTGTCTGCCAAATTAAAAGGATTTCATTTACTTGTCATTAAGTTTAAAAGGAAAGCATTGTTAGGACGAATCGTCAGGTCGGTAGCTTCGCATACCCAAAATAACAATAGTTTTTCTGTAAGTGTTAGATATCTTTTATACATAAAAAAAGCACATGTGTTGAATGATTTTTAATGAAACTCAATTTTATCATTATCTATTTAATTATAGTTATATTAGTACTATAACATTAAAAGTAACCTTTAAATTGCTAGTAAATTTTATTTTTTACTTCAAATTTACTCGGGCTTAATTCTATATTATAGAATCAAGTGGCCAATTCATTTTTTTTTGTGCTAATCTTGCCTTTGATGACTAAAACTCATATATTGCCACTAAATTGTTTTCTTTTTTCTTTTTGTATCAAAATGTTACCTTTGGTTCTATATTACTATCAAATAATTATCTCAAATACAATAAATATTTTATAAAACTTAAAATTTCAACTTAACAAGTACCCCCTCCGTCCCATAAATTTTGATACATTTGACTTTTTGTTGTATTTTGACTCAATTTTATTCATATTATTGTTTGTTAAAAAAAATAAAAAATATATATTTAGAAACTACATATCTTGAATTATTATTCATATACAAAGATTTTGTATTTATATATTAAAATGTTGAAAATAAAAAATCATAGATTAATTGCAAAAAACAAATGGAGCAAAATTTTTGGGACGGAGGGAGTATGACCTAAGTTTGTTCTACCATAAAAAATGTCTTTGAATATAATTTTTTTCAATTAAGTTTTTTTTTTCTAATTTGGATGAATATATGCTATATGAAAGCTTACGTATCTAGTTTGTGTTAAAACAATAATATAATACAAGTATGACTTAAGCACCAATTATAAAAAAATATAAAAAAAAACTATTATTGTAGCAAAGGACATTGGAAAAAATTTAAGGAAAATAAGTTATTAGCTATTAGAATTAGTTGCTTATATTATAATAAGAGGACTTTCAGCAACATTTTTTTTTTACATTTTCCAATGTTTTGAAATCTTGGAAAATTTGTAATAATTATTTTTTCCACATGGTCATCCCTTTAAATATTGTAACACAAATTTTTAGTCTAAGCAACTAACTTTTTTTCTGTACTAAATAATATTAAAATATTAGTTTGATTTTTAATTTTTTAGAGCCAATCAAATCTTACAAGTTGTTTGAAAAAATTAGAAGTAATTTTTGTTTGAATATTATATTTCATTAATGAGGCTCATAGCCTAGAAGTAGTATTGGAGTTGTTAAGAGATGAAGTTAATAATTTTATGCTTTAATTGCAAGTTTTTATTTTTTTTGAAATTAACTATATTAAGAAAACAAGTTTGGAGGTTTATTTGTTCAAAATTTATAATTAAATTACATATTTTTAGGCCATAACTACAAGTTCTGTCCATATAAGGAATTATATGGCAAAGGAATTGGAGGATTCTTAAAAGGACATGCAATAAGTTTTACTAGAACAAAAGAAATTTGCTAGATTTACTATATGTATTGGACCAAAATTTTATTCATTTTTATCCAAAATATAATATTGTTGCAACCTTATTATGTTTTCACTATTGTAATACTGAACTCCCATATTTTCATATTTGACATTGATACACAAGATTCTTTTAATGTGAAACATATTTTGATAATTTCTAATTTTTAGAAAATAGTATTGTTATATTTAGTTTACCAAGTTAATATTTTTATTTAGTTTATTAATCAAAATTTTACTAAGTTTGGAATAAATTAATAATTTTATAATTTTTGTAATGATTTTGATTGTATGGGGCCTTAAGTATAATAAAGGAAAAAGTTTAGAGTTTTATAGGATGAAAAATTATAATTAAATTACATATATTACAAAATTAAACTCCTTCAATATTCAAGATTTATGTGGGCTAAATTATACAACCAATCCATAACATTTTTATCATTATTTTGTTTTCATCCAAACCTTTTGACTATTTTTTATTCATTCTAAACTCTTTAAAAATATTTAAAAAGTTTAGAACCAAAAGAAAAAATTGATATGTTAAGGATGATAAGGAAGCATGAATTAAAGGTTAGGTACTATTCACAAATTTTAAGTTTATTAAATATTCACAAAGTTTGGAACCAAATTTTCCCTTTTAGCTTGAATAAAATATATTCCTTCCATCCCACCAATCTTGTATCATTTTTTCTTTTTGAGCTGTTTCAAAATTTTTGTAGCAATTCTATATTTAGTAACTTATTTTATCATACTACCTTTTAAATTATAATTTTAGTATCCATTTTTCAACTTTCTTGATTTATGTGTAAAAAGTCAAAAAAAATACAAAAACTTTTGCACTTTCTAATTAATCTCCACACCAAACCAAATGAAGTAATATTGGTGGGACAAAAAGGAGTATATATTACTTCAACTAAAAACTAAGCGCATATTTAACAGTATTTTATGTTTTCTATATCTATTATGTGCTAGCCTTTTCATTTACTAATGCCTATGGTGTTTTTTCTTTGTTAAATTTACTGAAAATTTTTGAATTTTATAAATATAGTGTTTAATGTTTTATTTAATTAATCAAAATTTTAATAAATTTATAATTACATGCATTTTATTTACATTTGTCAAATGACTAGTTAACACAATATTCAATCGGAAACTTTCGCTCAAATCAAGTTTGTTAAATTTGTGATATGTGAGAGAATCATAATTAGTCAAACCAGAAAAAGCAATATTTGGCTTTGGCCAGACACGGAAGAGAAATCAAAGGAGCATGAAAGTCAAATTATACAAAAGCTATCTCCTAATTAACTTTACTCAATAGAATTTTTTGGCGTTAAAAACCAAGACCTTGGGATTAATTTTATGAACTTACAATTTAATCACAGATGTTTACTACTATCTTTAACCTCTTCAATTCAAGAAATTATGTGATGCAAGAGCAAAATCATTTTTCTCATAGACATATACATTACAATATGGATCCGGACCTAATAATTAAGAAGTTTAAAGAGCTGTCAATGGCGGCTAGCTACTCTGTCGTAATCTATGAACATCCCTGTTCAACCTCGGGAGATCTCCGACTATTCCGGGCGGCTGCCGTCCCGACATAAGCTCCGGTGCTATACATAAAATAAGGGCCGAAAGATCAAAATACCGATCTCATGATATTTGACTAGTAATGATTTCTATCTATTCAAAAGAGTAAGGAGCTTGTAAGAGATCGTAAGGCGCCCAGAGGGCGTCCAACGGACATGGCCGGTTTCCGTCCAACCGGATCCAAGGCTTTCCTTTTCCGCTCCAATGCAACAGACTGACAGGACCCGGATGCAAATCCCGGCAGAGTCCCATGTAATTGTCGCCGCCCAGTCCGTGTTGGTTCCACCGGTGGTCCACCGACGCCACCTTCCCCGCGAACACCAGCAAGAATGGTGGCAGTGATCCCAGCTCGTAGATCCGCATTCTCTTCTGGAGCTCCATCCACTCCACGATCTTGGTCGTGTACCCGCCCTCCCGCCATCGCTGGAGATCGATCACCATAACGCCGGTATTGAAGTAGCAGGCTTTGCGGCCGGCGAAGGTCAGGGACAGCGTCGGGTTCGACCAGAAGGTCGGCGTGAAGTAGGAGGTGAAGTTGGCGTTGCAGTACTCTGGAGCGGCCAGGACTGCGGCGTCGCCCAGAGGGGTGGCGTATAATTTTGCGATGTCGTCGACGAGGACCAGATCCGAGTCGAGGTAGATGACACGGCTGAGACATGGAGAGAGGAGATCTGCGAGGTAGTTGCGGGCGTAGTTGAGTGGGGCATCGAGGGCGGAGCGGATGGAGGTAGAGATGAGACCAGAGACGGCGGCGCTGTCGAATTGGTAAGTTTGAAATTTAAGAGACGGAAAGGAGTGGGCTATAGTACGGCGGAGGAGGCGGTGGTCAGAGGTGGAGGAGAATATGAAATGGAAGATGACATTTTGGGGGCAGGAAGAGTGTTGGATGACGGAGAAAATGGCAGCCATTGAACCGCGTAAGTAGGCGGCGTCGAGGGTCATGGCCACATGGTAGGCTCGATTTGAGCAAATTCCATTGCCATCTCCTAAGGTGGGACATGTCGGGGAGTTGTAGAAATGCGGCGCTTCCTTGAAGGTGTGGGTAGGGGTGGCATTGGCGGCGGAGGAGATGAGGAAGAAGTGGAGCAGAAAGAGGCGGAGAGAGCGGTGTCGGTGGTTTAGCGGTGGCTTGGCAAAGGGCATTTGGTTAGTGGGAAAAGGGAGGGACTCGACACAAGTGAAGTGATTTTAAATGACGGTAGCTGAGAAGCCAAAGTCAAAGGTTTTTTTGAAGCAAGGGACTTGTTTTGAATTTTTAAATGCTGCCCCGTCCACTCTTTCTTGTATATAGATTCAGATTTCTCCAGCCCTCCCAATAGTACGAAAAAGAAACGAGTTAACTGCGTGTTTAAAATGCGACGGAATAATTGGATTTTAAAATGTTCTTAATATTCTATAGTTTATGTTAATTATAAACAATTTTTTGTTATATATTCCGATTTCAGAATCTTGAATCAAACTTAAGAGTAGAAGCAGTGATTCACAAATTCAAAAGCTTGTATCAGTTGCACACTTTGACTACGTTCAACATGAACAAACTTAAGGATTTGGTTCAAAAAGCTGGGAGAAATATGGGCCACTTTGTTTCAGGTAAATGGCAAGATGTTAACGCGTTATCAGTGGTGGAGTTATGTTCAACAAAGTGTCCATACATCCCATTTTATTTAAAAAAATATAAGTAAAAAGTGCATAAAGTAAGTACAGTTTTCACTTTAATTCTCTATTGAACTCCATTATTTTAAATAAAAGATTAGAAAAAAAAATTCATTAATATCTTTCTAGTAAATTTTTGAAACAAAAATTTAAGCCACTTGTTAAAATTTTTTTTTGTCTTTTTTATTTCTTATCTTAATATGATGGCTTAAATGTAACATTAGCTCTTATACTTTATTTAATTGGTTTAGTTTTTTCACAAATTACTAGTCAACTTATAGTTATTAAACTTCATAAATTAAGATAAGCTCAGAGTTTCAAATAAACCACATTTATCCCTAATAGAAGTGTTAGTGTTGTCAAATAAATAAGTCATTGTCTATTTTTTTTGTTTGTGAAATCATAAACCTTCTATGTTTGAATTATTTTATTCTAAGAAAATAAAAAGTGGGAGGCCACTCTTTGATTTGTTTAAAAAATTAACTAAATATCTAATGTTTCACCCATAAAAGTAACAATATTATTTCTCTTTGAAATTCAGTTTTAAAGTTTCTAAATAATTTTAAAGATTTATTCAATTTAAATCTAAATGTAAAGCATATATATTTAGCGACTATATAAGTAATTTATTTTGAAAATAAATAAAAATTTAATAACTTACTTCAAATTAAAAACTAAAGGATACTTAAAATAATATTTATTTATATATATACAATCAAAAATTAATTCAAAGAATTTTTATTTATGTTGTCATATTTTTTTAATGTACAGAAATTTATAAAAGCATAATTATAGGAGAAATGCTCTTTCTACATAGTTGTTTTATACTTTAAAATTTAGCTTTTTCATTAATTTAACTTTTAGAACTGAGTGTAACTTAAGCTTATATATGAACCACACTTTAAAAATGTTTCAGATTCACCACTATGTGTTATACCCATCTCGGAGTGTCCAACCATATGATCCACGTTCAATTGCATTGTCAAATGCCCCAAAGTTGTTTGTTATTATTTACGGGGTCAAAATAATATTTCCTCAAATCACACCAACGCTTCCACTTCCACACCTATGCTCCTATTTAGCCCTTCGGTCCGCTACAAAATATATGGAGCTTCACAGGATTCGGGTCATTTGTGTATGAAAGAATCAAGATCTCATTGCAGAAAGATCTCGTTAGGGAAGACTTTTCCTACGGCGGAGATATTTGACGACGACATTCTACCATCGAGGACTTGACCAAGATAGACGGACCCGGATCCACCGTGCCCGATCTTGCGCTTTGGGTCAAATTTATTGGTGGATTCTTTGAGCTCCTCGTAGGTAAAGTGACATTCTTTTGTGGCGGTGGAGGAATAGGGCTGTCGGGTCTTCCTCAATAGATCCGGAACTAAAGCTTCTCGATTATAAAACAACAATGGCGATTTAAATGACAACAAACACGCAAAGTAAATGTGAGGGTCTTTTGAGAAGATTGTGATTTGATTTGGGATTTTATCGACCCAAACCCATGACAATGGTAATCATAACTTGGAGTGAAAGAAGATGAATGCCCTATTTCAAGAGTATTTGGGATACAATTGAAAGTGGGTTGTTTAATAGACCGCCCCAAACCGATTTAACGCGTTAACACTTTCACATTTGACTGTATTAAGTTTACTTTAATCATTTAATTACATTATATTGTAATTATCAATATCAGTGAGGTGGTAATCTAATACATTCTTATCTTATAAAGTTACTCGTAACCATTTATGACCGATGTCCGATAGGTTGTTTTCAAAAGGGGTTTTTGAAATCAAAGCAAATCTTACACGCGTCACTTTGCAAAATTTAATCGACCCCAAATTCATAAAAACAAGACACATTTCCTGCATCGTAGGGCTCGAAGATAGCTCCCGTTCGAAAGGGTGCCCGAATCTGGGCCCAAAATATGCCACCTAGGCAGACAAGGGTCCTACTATTGGTAAGTTGATCCGATAGAGACCGGGAAACTGAAAGGTGGTGGCAATTTCTCCTTCAATAAATGCCCCAAAACCAAAGTGTTTTGATTTTATTGCATGTGATTTTGCGGGTTTTCGACCTAACAAGGGGCCCTCCCTTGCTAATTTAGCGCACCAATGATCTTGCCTTTGATCTCACCGCTCACTTTCCCATGCTAATCTTTTTCTCTTTCCTTCTTTCTAGTGCAAAAGGTTGAACTACCATCTAATATTTTTCTTTCGTGTTTTTTGTTCACATCGACACCTATTGAGTTAGTGTAAGATTTCTAATATTCCCTCGTCATTTCGTTTGTACCAACATTAAGAGATTTGAGAAAATTTTATGTTTTTTTTATAACTTTTTATTTGTAAGTCGAGAAAATAAAAAAAAAGTTAATATTGAAAATGATAATTTGATTGGTGCCAATATTAAAAGTGTGGAGAAATTTTTATGTGCTGTGATACTAGAGAAGGCTCAAGCCCATTATGAGTCGAGCCAATTAGTTCGAATCAAATCAGGACTACATGGCACCACTTAAAAGAAGGAGTCTTCTTATTAGAAGAAACTCATAAAAGTTAGGATTTTCTCACCCAAGGAATATCTCCTCATTCATAACATTCCTACAATGATACAACTAAAGTACTCGATTGTGTCTAGAAAGGGCACTTTACAACCACTTGAGGTACATTGCTTTCTTCTGTAAAAACCATAGGTATCTTCCACCTCTCACAGATATACTAACTCGATTGTCGGAGGGTTTTCCCCGAAAACACACTTTATGGCCCCTAACCTTTATCTTCATTTGTAGGTCTTGGACCAACTCACATTACAAGAGAGTTGTACAATTGCGATTGAAAAGGGTGACTGAAAGGTAGTTGCTAGCCATGATAATTGTTAATCAGTTGGAGCTAAAAAATTGTTCTTTTTGTCAGGACTTTCAGCCGCCCACTTTGCATTTGCCTTTTAGTTGGTAAGTTTTTCCAAATTGAACTACAGTTACCTTTCAGTCGGGTTTTTAGGTGCCTAATTTAACTACATTCACTCTTTCAGTGATTAAGTTGATTTAGGGGTTTAGGGTTTTTTAGGGTTCGGAGTTTTTTTTAGAGTTTAGGGTATTTATATTGGGATTTTTTTAGGATTTAGTGACATAGAATTAGGATTTGGGGTTTTAAAAAGGTTAAGGGTAATTGGATATAGATTTGGGGTTTCAAATTTTTATCTAGGGTTTAGGGTTTGAAATTAGTGTTTAGGGATATGGGATTTGCTAGATAGGGTTAAGGTATTAAATTAATTAACTAGAAAAACTTATAATAACCTTCCTCAGGTTTGACCCAACATACAATTTGCTCTTCTTATTTTTGAAAACCTACACTTTGCCCCTTATTTCTTTTATACTGCCCAACAATAACTTTTAAAACCTTAATTTAAGCTGTATGATAATTATTTTTCAGTAATTTCAATCTTTCAAGTTAGGCCAAATGTCAAGGTAGTCTGTATATTTTCCCTTAAAACAAAGTATATTATAATAGTTTTGAGATAAATTGAGTATTTAGAGGCCTTATATCATTAATTTTATAGTGCATAATGTGTTTGCCATATAGGAACATTAACGCATGATGAATTGTCATGAAATCCTTTCTTCACTTATGTGTCGCAGATTTTGGTGTAACCTAAAATTAAAGCTAGTATATGATTAAATAAAAAAAAATTATTGCCCTCGATGCTTCAAGTCCTTTCTTCCACATCATTGATGTTAGTGCAAGTCTTGTTTTGTTTTCTGTTATTCAGCACGTTTTGCACATTTCATGATCTAGTGCGCAGATTTAATGACACTTTCATATATCGTTGCTTAGACGTTGGGGTGGTCAGGGTGGGGGCGTGTTTCTTACTTTTAGATGTTTAAATAACTCGGCTCTATTTTGGTAAGGGTTTTAATACCGATTAGCTTTGCAGGGGCTTTAGCATAGTTGTAATTAATATCACATACTTCTCAATAAGTTGTTTTCTTAATTGATCATTATAAATTGAGAGAAAACTACAATAAATTTATGAATGAGAGACTTCGTTAAGTAGGTGGGTTCATTGCGTATCACTAATTTTTAAACAAATCAATTATAATTTCACTTCAAAATTTTAGGGCAAGTTTTGTTTTTTATCCCTACATTTATTTTGTAGTCGTGTTTTGGTCTTTGACCTCTATAGTCACAAGCGTACCATTCGTTTTCCAAACTTTAGACAGATTTCTTCAAATACTAATTGAAATAAGACATGTTAATAGTAGGGAATGCATTTGGTTAGATCAGTCTAGACCAATCAGAACATGGCAATCTAATTAGTTTTGGTACCTATAAAGTGGATTTCAAGTACAATCCTAATAAAGTATTAGAATTGAACCTAACATTCCAAATTATAACTTAGTTCATGCATTTTGACTTATTTGATCTAAACATGTGATAAAATGAAAAAAATAGGAAAGAATTCAAAATTTTACATGCCATATCAAGAACTAATGAATGATTAAAAACAGATAATCCAAAATTGTGGAAAGGTCAATAAAGTCCTAAAATTTTGGCCATTTTTCTATTTAAGTCCTAAGTCTTTTTGCGTTTCTATTTAAGTCCTAAAACAATGAAAAAGTCCTAATTGTTAGTCCTAAACTTAACATTCCACATAGGTGGCTCATGGCTTGAATAATGTGGTAGAAAATCAGGCCTATGTAGTAGAAAATTTATGTTCAGACCCTAATTTTGACTTCTCATTGCTTGAAACACCGAAACAACAAAGATAACGTGAGAAAAAGAGACAGAGAGCAAAATGGAGTCCAATTTGTCGAGTATTGACTGCCTGGAGGAAGCTAAATGCTGGTTGGAGGTTTTGCTAATGTTCAAGGTAGTACCATCTTGAGCTCGATTGTGGGTTCTTCGAGTGGATTGGTGACCTTATGCCGCCCCATTTGAAGAAACTACTGTTGCAATACAAAGAAATGAAGAGGAAAATGGATCATATAGCAGAGATGGAACCTAAAGAAGAAAATTATGCAGTGAATAATAGGAAACTCATTTGATTAGAAGCAGAGGCAGTAAGGGTTAGGTAAAGAACTTGTTGTAATTAAGAGGAAGAAAAATATGTATAAGGTGGTTTTGGTTTTTCTATTGTTGATCATTATGCTAAAGACAGTAGTGTAGAATAGTTGTGGTGATGAAAGGTGTCCATTTTGATTGTTATAAATTGTACTGCTTGTGTCTAACTACAATTATTCAGCAAAATGCAACAATGAATGTTGGATGTGCAAGTGAAGATGGGAATAAAGACTAATTGTTTCGTTGGTTATCCTGGTTAAAGATGATTGTTTTTCCCATTTAACTATTTTATAACCTATTTTGAAGATGTTCTTATTAACTCTGCTTAGCTGCTAGCTTTCCCTTTGAATGCTTCATTTTGTCTTTCCCCTTAACGAAGCACAAAGTTGCTAGAAAGTTCTACAAAAGGTGAAAAATATGTAGGAAAATTCTATGGCAAAGAGTGAAAAAAGGTGAAAAATCTACTGAAAAAAAAGTTAGCAAGTTGGTTGTTAACTCAAATTTTGACTTCTTGGGAAATGAAGGAATTTTGAGCTGAAATTTTACACCAAGCTAGGTCATAACATTCATAATGTGTTGGTTAAACTCCATTAGTCATCCCTAAACTATATCCAATGTTGCTTATTCGTCTCTAAACTATCAAATATTACTTAATCATCCCTAAACTATATCCAGTTTTGCTTAATCATCTTGTTGTTTATCATAGCTATTAAGGATTAACAAATAAATGATGTGACATGGAAAAATGATGTGGTTGTTGATGTGGCATCAGTTTTCCTTATATTTTTAACAGTATAATAGACGACAGGACAATTAAGTAACACTGGATATAGTTTAGCGACAATTAAGTAACATTTAATAGTTTAGGGATGAATAAGCAATATTGAATATAGTTTAGGAACAACTGGTGGAATTTACCCCGATATGTTGGAACTTCTAGTTTTTGAAAAGCTTAGTATTGGAAAAAGTATGAAGACTCTAAAGTTCTATTTTTATTTTTGGGCATAGTTTCATATTATGAGAATATCAACATATTTACGATATGAGTTCAAGGTTGTTAATGGTTTGCCCAACAAAGTGAATGTTTTAGAGCAAAATGAGTTGGTGGAAAATCTGCAGTAAATGGCCAAAAAATATTGCATAATTTTGTAGGGGAAAAAATACGCAAGTTTGGCCATCTTTGACTCAAGTTTGACTTCTTAGAAAATGAGAGAATTTTGAGTTAAAATTTTACACCAAGTTAGCTCTAAAGGTTTACAATTTTCTAGAAATTTTAGTTTTAGAAAAGCTTACTTGTGCACAAAGTATTAAGAATCTAAAGTTATTGTACATAGTGTGAAGTTTGGTCTTCTTTGACTCAAGTTTGATTTCTGAGAACATAAATGAATTTTGAGTTGGAATTTTACACCAAGTTATCTCTAAAGATTTACAATTTGCTAGAACTTTCAGTTTTAGAAAAAAATCACTTCTTCATAAAGTATGAAAATTTGAAGTTAGTGTGCATGGTGTGAAGTTTGGGCCTCTTTGACTCAAGGTTGACTCCTTGGAAAATGAATAAAATTTGAGCTAAAAATTTATACCAAGCTAGCTCTAAAGATTTATAATTTGCTAAAACTTTCTATTTTTTAAAAACTTACTTGTGTACAAATTATGAAGTGTCTAAAGTTACTGTGCATATTGTGTAATTCTTGTTGGCCTGCCTTTTTTTTTTCCAAGCAACTTAATTGTCAAACTTGAGCATATTTTTTGATAAATAGAACTCTTTCATCAAAATAAAACTGACTTGACAAAAAACTAGGATAACAGGTCATAGATTTAGAAAAAAAAAAGTACCATGTTTCTACTGAAAGTTACATTACCAATATGTTCACATTTGTCTGATGTACATCACTAGTCACTCTTAAAGAACCATGGTTCTAAACATTAAAATAGCTTAACAAGTGCATGCTTACACCAGGTTTGCAGACATCAAAAAAGCATCAAAGGTGCACACCTGCACCATGTTTTCAGACATTAAAAGAGCATCAAACTGACTTTATTGACTAATTCTGACTTTCTTCTGTGGAAAATTGAGAGAGAGTGGACAAGCTAGTAACATGCATGTTTGCAACACTTTTGTCCTTCTTGGATTAAAGCATGATTATTTGTGCTTCTCTTAATTGTTGGACAGTCATAATATTCCTTAAAAAGATTAGTCCATTGGCAACAAGTAGCTCCCCTTGTGATCCAGGCTACAAAATCAACAATAAGATTAAATTACAGATGAAAGGTGATATTCCAAGTACAAAAGACATAGAGATAAAAATGAGGCCAACATTCATGATAGTAATCTTTGCATGAATTTGTCAAGTTAGGTTGCCTTCACTTATTGCATGAACAAAGTAGGGTTATTGCTTATATTTTCCACTAAAAAAAACATTTGTAATTTTTTTGACCTGCATAATAAGTAAAAAGATAATATTGAACCAAAAACTATACTAACAGATAATCCCTGAGATAAGGTTGAACCATTTCTTCCATTGTCTTCTTTGTCCTACATTGGGGCAAAAAACAGTCATTAATAGGACAAATAGACAATACATACAAGAATTAAAGGGAAATACCTTCAATGTTAAGGGGCAGTTTTTCTTGTTATGACATTCCTGTTTACACTTAAAACAGGTAATTGTCCCATCGTCCTTGGACATTTTACTTCCCTTAACCAATTCTAAAGGCTTTTTTATTCTTTTTTTTAGTAAGTGTACCTCTATGTGTGTGTGTGTTTTTAGTGGAGGTAATGGATCAAGTTGGTTAATTTTTTTCTAGAATTTTCTGCTAGGCACAAAGGTTAACATATATTGATATGTCCGTTGAAACTCTACAATCTTGTAGCATTCATCTAAGTAATCCTTAAGCTGCCCTCCATTAAAGCTGATTGTGCAAATTGCATGCTTACAAAGAATATCACTAACCTTCCAACTGTCACATACACAATCCTTTGAATAGAGATCCAAAACATACTTCACATCAAATTCCATGATCTTATATGCTTCTTCTATGAGCTTCGAGCTAACCTGCTGGTTCACTCAAGCCAGTTAGATAAAACAATTGTAGCAGTTGAGCTCAAGGTGGCTTCACCTTGAGGAGCCATCTAATCCAGTTGAAGGGCCTCCTTAGTAGTTGATAATTTGTTCTCAGTAGTCTCCATATGACCTTTCAGTTGTTAGGCCTTGGAGAGAGCCAAGATATCTTTCTCCTCAACCTCGTGAAGAGCCTCTACTGACTTCTAGAACTTCTGAGCAAAATTATTAGTGCGTTTCTCCTGCTTTCTTTAATTCAATTTCTCTTCCTTCTCTACTTTCATCTCCTTAAGATCCCTTGCGAGTGGTGCGTTCTGATGACAGCTCCTTGTTCAATACCACATTTGAAGAGTTAAAGTTGTCAACCTGTATGGCCAGCATCTTCATCACATTTTCCTAGACAACATACCTTTCCCTGATGTTAATGAAAAACAATAATAAATATATCTAAAGGAGGCCAGTTACTGCATTCATCAACTTAGCACTGTCCGCCCAGAGAGGATCATCACCCATTATGCACTGGGGATCGAATACCTGGTTTGGCAGGATCCCTTTAAGTGCCAAATTGTGCTTTTGCACCGGCCCTACTCGGGGACCTGGTTTTGGTACATGTAGTAAGCATCCACCTTACTAAGAGAGACGAGCCCCCCGATGGGTAGCCCTCACAATCGCCCCTACTAGTTTCCCTCTAATGGCCTACTATGGAATAACCCTCACAGGAATGACAGCTAGGGAAAGAGGAAGAGGAGGTCTTTACACTCTCTAGGATGAAGCCCATTGGTGTCTTCTCTGATGACTATTGGGATCTGGCTATGAAAGATGAAGAGCCCCTCCCCCTTGGATGCTTCATAGGAAAATCTAAATGAAAAAAACCACAATCAACATAAAATAATGTTAAATCAATGCCATTAAAGAAGGGAAAGTCATTAAGTGAATGAATCATACTATCACTCTCACTTTGTGATGTCCTAACCCCTTGGAAGCTGAAGAATGAGTCTTCTTCCAGACTAGCTAAGGCCCTTCGCCCAGAGAAGACATCTCCAGTTCCATCACTGAGGGTGCTGGATTGGAAATAGGGGTTGTAGATGCATTTCGCAACCCCAGAGGCATAAGCTGCCTCCCTCGACAAAATTTAGGGCTTATGGGCATCGGTTAGCCCATTGGTAATGCTCTTTCAACGCTTCAAGTGTTCCCTGGCATGATCGCCCATACCTGCAAAGAACCAAAATTGAGTTTAAATCCTTTTAACAAATGGAACCACAATGGAAAGATAAACACACAATGAGTACGACTCTCAGGATCCTGTGGTCCTTATTGGGCTTTGAAGGCCACCTCGAAAGACGCCACCAATAGCCCCATCTACCTTGGAAAGCTATTGGATTATATTCACCATATCAGGATAAGATAGGTGGGCCTTGTTGATTCCTGCCCACCTAAGCATCATCTTCTATATTTATGTATAAGGGATTAAGAACAACTAGCCGAAGTTCTCACTCTTGAACTTCAACCATGCAAGGAGCTCATTGTAAGCTTTGTGCTCTTCAAAGCCTTCATACAGAAAAGGCCTTCGAACAAGGACCTGTTAATGGGTCACCTTAAACTTGCACAGGAAGTCCTACTTTGGCTCCCTTAAAGTGTAGAAGACCAATCCTTCCAATCGATCCATAAATCCTTGTAGATGATGAGCGAATCCTTTTTCAGCTCTAACATGTAGAACTAGGAGAAGACATCCAGAAATGGGCCCACCAGTTCCATTCTATAGCAGATGATGAAGGCATTAATGTGGGTGAAGGTGTTCGGGGTCAACTGTTAAGGCTGTACTTAGTAATGTTCGCAAAAATGCTCCACCAAAGAGTGGAGAGGAAATCAAAGCCCCGTATGTATTTGGCCAGCAAAGATTGTCAGAACGTCAGCCCTCGTATCACCCCCATCACGGCCTCCATCTTCTAACATTTGGGCTCTTCTTAAAGCAGCCACTCTTCTATTAGGCCCGTAGAACCGCCTTAAATTAGTAGCTAGAGTCTTCTTTGTGAGAAACGTTCTTGTCCCTTTAATAATAGATGTGTTAGGAGCGAAGAGGTCCTTAAGGACGTCTACCCCACCTACTCCATCGAAAGATTGAGAAACACGGTTGGCAGTAGCCCTTCCCACGATGACCTCGGAGATGCCATCTAGAAAAACTGGCAGAAAAAAGATGAGGTTTATTGCCAATGAAGAACACACAATGAAAGAGAAAGAAAATTCAACAAACAATACGACAAACAAAAAACTAGGCTTAAAAGAAATTGAGAATACAACAAAATCACCATAACAACAATAGGTGAGAGGAGTCAAAATTTATTACCTAATTAAAGTTACTTGTACTAGAATTAAAAAGAAGACTAAAAGAACAAATCTGAGCAATGCCGAAAGGAGAACTTCAAGAGGAAACAGAAGAAAGCACGCAGAGGTGGAGATAAAAGAGGTATTGAAACAATGAAAAGAATGAGCTAAAAACCTTACCCCATTTATAAGGAAAATTTCAGGTAACCTTTTTGAAAAACTACTGTTATTATGATAGAACACATTGACCTATAACAGGTGGACATGTGGCAATGCATAGTCGCTAAAAGAGTCACACTTGGTCACTTCTTTGAAGAAGCATTTAATGGGGGTTGTTTTGCCTCCTAACCTGACCGTTGAGTTTGCTACGTATGACAAAGATGGACAACTGTCATTAACTCACTACAATCCAATAACTTATCTATGCCTTGCTTTAGAAGTTGTTGGAAGAATCATCATGTTAGAGAAAAGGCATTAGACCTTATTTATATAGTGACATATGAAGAAAACTCAATGATGTGAAGTGGGGCATTATACCCTATCTTAAAACAGTAGTACATGTAGAAAGGGCCTCCCTTAAAATTACAACAGCCCTTCATGGAAAATGTAGGCCCTAACCCACATTTTCCAAAGGGAATAGAGTTATTGATAACACATGGGCTTGCATATAGCCTATAGTGAGAAGGCTTATAGTGAGGCCTGGCTTAAGATCGATTGAAGAGGAAACTAGAAGAGGATAGAAATGAAATCCCTAAATTACGGGATAACTCCCTATTCAAGAATGATCCTGTCAGATTCCCTATAGTTATATAAAGAGGCTCCTTTCATCTATTTTGAGGTATGAAAAATTCACTTTGCACTTAACTATTTTCAACTTTCACCGAAAACTGACTTGATCGTTGAAAGGCTTCCCCTGAGAAAAGTATCCTAGGGCTCTGACGTTGTTTTTGGTTGTAGGACCTCCGGTTCACCATCTTTAAAGCTTCTAAGCTGGTCCCACTTGGTCTAGACATTCCCACTTTTACTATCAACTAGACACTAGAATAGAAGTTGTAGATATTTCGCTAAATAATTTGTACACTAATATAACATAATTAAATACTAGAAAAGCAATATTGGACACCAAAATAACAATTTTAGACACTAGTTCAACTAATCTATAACACTTATTGCACATACACTACACATCAAATTGCGTTACTAGCAGTTTTGTTTGAAAATGAGATATTTTTTCTATAGAAATAATTAAAATCTTAAACCTTATTTCTTTCAAGGTTACAGAGATTTATTTAAAACAGTAACTCCATACCTTAATAATAACTACTTTATCTACTCCATAATTACAAATATTTACTACAACACAAACGCAGGATAGTGACCGAAGGAATGGTTGCTTTCTAATTGCTAGTTGCTACTGACTAGCGACTGAATGTATTAGTTGCAAAAACCTTAATCGCTAGGTGGTTAGCGACTGAAATATATAGCAACTGAAACTTTAGTCGCTAGTACCAATTTAATTTTTTTAAAAATTAATTACTAAAATGTTTACGTGTGTGTGTGTGTATGAAATGTACTAAACTCGGCAATGAATTGTAATAATAAAAATTTCACTTAAAATAAATATAGAATCTAAACATAATATTACTAATTTGAAAATGAGGAGGAAGAAGAAGGAAAAACGAAGGAGAGGCTGGAGCTTAGGAAGAATAAGGAGAAATGAAGAAGGAAAAAAGAATGAGAAGGAGAAATAAGGAAAGAGAGGGCGAAGTTGAAAGAAGGAGAAAAGAAAGGAGAATAACGGTCGCAAAAGAAGGAGAAATGAGGAAGGAGAGGCCGGAGCTGAGGAAGAAGAAGGAGAAATAAGGAAGGTGAGGTTGGAGCTAAAGAAGAAGAAGAGAAATGAGAAATGAAGGAAGGAGAAGAAGTAGAAATGAAGAAGGAGAGGCTAGCCAAAATTTTTAATTTGTTTTAGCTACTGAAATAGCGACTGAATAACGACTGATTCCAAAAAATAATATAAAATGTAAGACTAACTAGCAATTGACAATTTAAAATTAATGACTGATTAGTGACTGAAAAATAATGATTAAAATTTTCAAAATTTACAGTTGCAAGTCAATCGCAATAATTACATGGCCTATAAGCTAGCAACTGACTAGCGACTAAATTAACTAGCGGCTGAAATTTAGTTACTAGTTTTAGTTGCTCCAATGCTTCCTTCTTGTAGTGATTTATCTAAAATGGCAACTCTTCTTCCTTTAGTAATAATTACCTAACAATGTTAGCTTCGCCATTAATGGTGACATCCACTCTAACGAATGATATGACACCTCAAAACAGAGCTAGTGTCAAGGCAAATTAAAGGTACTGGCAAGCAGGTTGAGGGTTTAGAGACAACAATCAAGTATTCTAAATTTGTATTTATCATTATCGTTAATGATGTGAGTAAGTGACTTGTTCTACATAGTTTAAAGTTGTCCAAAGTGAGATATATATATATATATATAGTTATGGTCTCTTGTCCCATTGACTTATGCTTTTGGGAACATGTGTGAGGTCATTATTGTATGTAATATTTGACTTGATGGACCTTTCCGGTTCAAACCTCCTCAATAAGTAATACTAAAGCTTGTGTTCGTGTGCATTAATGTTCATGATATTTATGGTCATTTTTGTTCATTATTATGTTCATATTTTGGTGATGTTTTTTTTGTAGTCATGGTCATTTGTTTGTGGTTGCCGTTATATATGCTCGTGCTTGAAAGAATTTGAACCAAGGGAGAGATTGTTTAGTGATTTGGCTCAAATTAAAAGGATCGAAGGACTTTACTTGGAGTTTAGCCAAATTTTTAGTTATGAATAATGCATTATTAGCCAAAAGATTTGAGAAGTTTGATTTTTCTTGCCGAATTGATTGCATATGGCGATTTTTTTTTCTTGGTTTGGGTTTTATATAGGTTTAGAAAATTTAGGACTTTTAATTTGTTTAGGATTTTATTTCCTATTTTGTTTATGTTTTTGTAAAGCTTATAAAAAACTTGTTGGGTTAGGGTTTTGATTATGTAAAAAAAATAAAACAATTGTTGTGAAGAAGGGAGATGTGGAGGTTTCAGGAGAGAGGAGAGGTCCAAAGGCTAAAGTGAGATAGGACGAAAAGTCTTTTGTGATTATCATATTTTGTAATTGTATGAGAGCAAGATTATGGGGTTATCAATAGTGTGTAGGGGATCCATAGACCAATGTAAGCACTAGGGGCTTACATTTACTGTAATACTTATATTTTATTCGAGTGAATTTCTCTTATTCGTGGAGGTAGACTAATTAAGAGCCGAATCACGTGAAATTGTGTGTGCTTGCTTGATTATGATCAATTTTGCGTTGCACGTGATAAGTGATTGAGGAAATTTTTTTCCCATAAGTGGTATCAGAGCTAATGATGGTTTGATTAGGAACGATACTAGTGTGTTGGAGTTTGATACCCGTTGAGTTTGCCCTTGATGTGTGATGTTGGTGTGTTAGAGTTTGATATTAGTGTGCTGGAGTTTGATACCTGTTGATCCCAGTTCAAATCTTCCCAACAAAAATATTTGTTCATGATATCACTTTTTCAATGATCCAAACAACCAAAACGAAGAATTTGACCAATGTTTGCCTTAACTCGAAATTTCTTTAAATGTATACATGAACAATATATATATATTGTGCGTATTCGCATTGTTCTTATTTCTTTTTCTCAAAATACTTCGTTCAAATCTTACTACTGTGATACGTTTGAGTTTGATTCAAAAAAGATTTCAGTTTCTGAAAATTAATACCATAATCACTCAAGTTTTATATTTTAAAAAATTTGATGGAATTATCATTTCTCCAATTAATGTCGTTATGAATATGGCCCACTTTTTAGTCATTACTTTCACGGTAAAGTTACAAAACCCTCACTGTGGTTTTATTTAACTTATACTTTTTACCCTTCTATTTTCAGAAACCTACACTTTGCCCCTCTTTTATTTACAGTGTCTGACAATAATTTCTGAAATCCTAATTTAAACTGGCTAATATTCATGTTCTAGAAATTTCAAGATTTTTTATATTTTTCTTTCACAAGTAATTGTCTTTTAAAAAATATTGATATACATTAATAGGAAAAAAATGCATTTACAGAAAAAAAACTAATAATTTACAATGTCTATTAACTATAAAAAAAATTATTGAAGCGATTGAAATTACTGAAAATAACTATTATATAATTTAAATTATAATTTTAGAAATTGTTATCAGATAATGTAAAAGAAATAGAGATCAAATTGTAAGTTTTTACAAACTAAAGAAACAAACAGTAGGTTAAGGTAAACCTCAGGACAATAATTGTAAGTTTTTCTTACTTTCCCTGTAGACACTTTCTGATCATCAAAATTTAGCATCACAACAAAAGTTAATGAATATTATCTACCATATCCTGAAAAGTGAAAACTGTAGTTTGATAATATAGAATTAAGGGAAACTTACAATAGTTTCCTTTTATTTTATTTAACCTATGCCTTTGTCTTTTTTATGTTTGAAAACCTACATTTTAGCTTTTTTTTTATATTATCTGAAAAAAACTTTTAAAATTGTAATTTAAGCCGTACAATAATTATCTTTCAGTAATTTCAATCTCTCCAATTTTATTCAGAGTTAATAGATATTTTAAATTATTAGTTTTTATTCTCTATAAATGCATTTTTATCATTATAAATGCCAAGCAATATTTTTAAATATCAGTTAATTGTGAAAAAAAATATCAAAAATTTTGAAACTACTGAAAAATAGTTATCAAGTAGTTTAAATTAGGGTTTCAAAAATTGTTATTGGACATTGTAAAAAAAAATAGGGGTAAAGTGTAAGTTTTTAAAAATAGAGAGTAAAGTATAAGTTAGGCCAAAATTCAAGGGGTTTTGTAATTATTCCTAGAATTAATTACAAATGAAATTTTAATAAATGCAATTCATTAAGGCAGGTTGTGCATACAGTTCAGATCAGGTTTGGTAAGGACTTGTTAAGCATGTTTTCTTAGGTTGTAAGTCATCTGATTTTGCGTATGAAAGACAAATTTGAGGCTTCTATTTCTTTTCTGTTAAATTTTGGAAGTGATGTAGACCCTTGATCTTTTGTGTGAGTGCCACTGGACCTTTTTTAGCAATAAAGTCTGCCCTCTGCATGGTGTTTCTTAAAAAAAAAAAAAAAAATACATGAATACAACAGAAATGACAGCTAATAAAAAAACAAAATTAGGACCAATAACCTTTGAACTTTTTAGTTCTTAAACTTTCCAAAATTATATTAATTTCGAGTAGAGGTATAAGGGGCTGGCTCGAGCCCGAGTGCACTGGGCTTTGGCTTGGCCCCTTAAGTTATCGGCACTACTTGGGCTCGAGGTCAAATTACTCGAGCCTAATAATATTTTTGATTAACTAGATAATTTAAAGTATTATATTTTTTATTATTGAAGGCCCGTTAGGCTCCTTAGCAAAAAGGGCCGGGTACTTACAAGCTCAAGCTCAACCTTTTAAGGTATTGAGCTCGTTTTCCTTATTTCCCCAAATATAATCAGTCATTTCCTTTATAGTGTGAATCTGCTTCAGTACCAAGCTGAGCCTTATAGTCTTAAGTCATAATCTCTCTCACTATTGCCCATTGCCCTGTCAGCCATTGTTAAACTTGTTCTAATTCAGATTGGTGGTAGTCATCAGCTTTAATTATTCGTGTTCGTTTATTAATAAACAAATGAACATAAATAGAAAAATTGTGTTTGTTTATTGGGCATGTTCATATTCATATTCGTTAAAAATTAAACAAATAAACACCAACAGACTTATTCATATTTGTTCGGTTCGTTTACGGCTCTAATGAGAAGTTGGTGGCGAAAGAGGAAAACGTGGCGGAAAACTTCAAGTATTAAGATGCTAGAAAACAAGGGAAAGGGCAGGAGGGTTGGGACTCATATTATGAGAATTAAATACATTCTGCAGATTGCAGTCGAATTACTTCTCCTTGGCCATGCTCAGTCCGTACAAGTAAGGTGGATGGCTAAGAACCAAGGAGGAAGGTGAACAGAGTCAAAAAAAGGCAGGTGAATCCATAAATGTTTATTTACGCCACCAACAGCCGTCAGTGCTGAAATGTGCTTAGTTGCATTTAGGCTGGTCAATTAGTTTGATTAGGACATAACTAGGTCAGGGTTGATTAATTCAATTCTAAAAACTCTTTTGCAGTAATGTCTACAAGGTGGTTAACGTGACTAAGATTCTCGAAGCAACTCTTAGGGATGGAGATGGATCCGCTAAAGACCGGGCGTGTCATTCCAGCTACATGTCTCTGTGAGTATTTCTTTTCCCATCAAGTTGCCCGTATTTGTCGACAGATGAGATTTTTCATGTAAAATTTATGTTTTCATGTGTATAAAAAGAACTTAAAATTATATGTTAAAAATTTATTCTTAACATCGATGTCTCTTTCTGCCTTAATTTCATTATTTCCATGTTAAAATTTCTATTGTTAAACTACGTCTCACATTCAACAATTAATAGTTATTACCTGACTATCAATCCATCATAACAGCTATTTACAAGTTGAAAGTCATAATTATTTGCAACTTTTCCAATCTCTAAGCCATTCACCCCCAATTTTCATGAGGTTTTTTTTTATTGTTTTAGACTTATTTCTACTTAATAAAAAATGGTGATCACAACTTCATTGTTGTAAAGTACGTTTAGCTTTTGATTTTTTTATTCTATAACCTTAAATCATATATACTTTCTTATATCTTAACTAAAATAGAAAGGGAAGCTGATGATATAATATGGATTTGATTCTCCAAATTTTTGCATGATTATGGAGATTAAAATTAGTAACCTTTAACCTTTTTTTAATCATAAATACCTAAATTATAATTTTAATATATTTTTTGTACAACTTGAATAAAATTATTCTTATATAAATATTATATTAAAATGCCATCGGTCTCATCCTCTTTAATCTAAAATTCTAGCTCCGCCCTGTCATTGATAGTTAATATATTATCAATTAAAAAGAGAAAAATAAATCAACATTTACACCGATTTATTCGATCTCTGCCACTTGGCACCTAGCCTTTCTCCCTTCCACTTTAAGCAGTCATGGGTAAAATTTTGTACCCATATTCATTCCGTCAATGGTATTTTAATATTTTTACCTGTACAACAACCCATCGCAGATGGGTGTATCGGTCTTAGCCCCACAACTGCCATCTCTAAACTCACTTTCAATCAGATCATCCATCCAGCAAATATTTAACATATATGAAAATGTACATCGTTACCCAACGACCAGACCTCCGAAGTCCGAACTTGTCTTCCTATTAGTTCAAGACGTTACCAGCTTGATGGTCTTCATCAAAGCGTGAAAATATTAGTGTTCGAGAGTTGTATTAAGAAACAGGTAATAATATGCCTAACGTCCGGTAAAAATATTATGGAAGGAATTAAATGCAAACGGGTAATAATATGCCCACTGTCCAGTGAAATTCAATGTTGCACCCAGAGCTGTAAATACAATGGCTGAAAGTTCAATTAGCTCAGAATTCGCCCGTTATCCACAGATGAGGATAGAAAAACTTTAAGTCTTTTTTTTTATAAGGAAAAAAAATTAATACTTAGGCACACGCTGGTTATCTACAGGTGAATGAGCCAATAACAACTCAACCGGTCCACTGTCAAGTTTATGAGCACATTGATTTAACACCAAACCAGAGCAAGGATTACCAGAAGGCCTATCAGCAGGAACAGATACTTCAATGCGCTATCCGCCGGCTCTCCTCTATTAGGAGCCTGCGGGAATCCATGAGCAGGACTCCCATGAAAATTGTTATAACCTGCATAAGGATAACCTGGAGTTGCCCCGTAGGCTGTTGCATCCGAGAAACCATGAAACTGAACGTTGAACAAGGAGGGGAATAGTCCACCGAAGCCCATTGTGAAGTTCCCAATCCTAGCAGTTGCCATTGGTACAAAACCACCCATCAAGCCAAACCCGTAATTTGGAAAGGGATTTGGCTCGGGGGTAGGAGCAGTTTCCGGTCGTTGGCCAGCTGGGCGGTGGGGAATTTCCATGCCCGGAAATGACTTGGATCGAGGGTCGGTATGGTTTTTTCCCCTGCCATACAGAGGAACAAGCTTGTCTTCTTGTACAAGGGCCTTGCAGACGGGACATTCTTGCGAATGGGAGTGATGGTGAAGCCATCTGTAGAGGCAGGGCCAACAGAAAAGATGGCCACAGAGGGTGACAATGGGATCCTGAGCCAGCTCAAAGCAGATATTGCATTCGAAATCGCCAGCCTCATTCGCACCACTAGTACCTGAGCAAGATGGACTGGGTGGGGGAACGCTTGTAGATTCACCAAACCCACTTGCCATCTTTCTATGTACCTGCAGATTATCAGAATCCCATATTCAATTTTTTTTTTTTTGTCTTCTTAAACCCTAGATTCGAAACTGGATCAATACAATTGGTTCACCTGGAATTAAAATGCTAAATTCAAAATTCATCAATGAAGCTATTACATCCAACTCATGTCCAACAACCAATCAATTAAATCAAACAAGAATCTTCCCAGCCACTCTTAGTTCCATACCCAGAATCATCGATTCAAACAGCCCATAATCATGGCATCAATCAAACCATACAAAAAAACAAAAAAGAAAAAGAAAGGAAGAAAGTTCAAGAAAATTCAATCCAAAACCAAGATCCCAACAAGGAGCAATTATTTCCCCACACAACCCAGAAACAGAAAATTGGAACCAAACAATACATGCACAGAACAATTCGGAACTTTCAGATCCAAAACAACGGAAGAACACGAGGCAAACCTGGCGATATCTGGAGAAAGAAAATTAAACGGCGAATCCGATACGCAGCTAAACTCTGGAAAGTTGTAGGAATTCGTTGCCAGAGCAACAACCGAGAAGGTTCGGTGCCCTTCAATCGAATTAATACTCCCGCTTGCTTCGTGTGGAAGATTCCAGCAAGTCCAGATTTTAATTTGCTGATATATTTTTTCTAGAATACTGCTTGGTCAGAAATACTAATCAAACCAAATTTTATTTATTTTAATCCAACCATATTAGGATCACGCCCATCTCGTCGGCGCCGAGCATAGTAAAAATCATAAGTATTTATTAAGTAATTTATTTATTTATTTTTGTGGGAGGTTTTGATTTGGGCTTTTAGTCTCTAGACGCGAGAATGGCCCACTCTAATAGTCTAAACTCTAAAGGGTTGGGTTAGTTACACTTGGTGATATTTAACTTGACCTATCTTGTTCTGAGACCTACCCTTTCTCAGCTATTTTTCCAACACCAGTACTCTTGTTTTGGACTGGAATAGAGGAAAAGTTTTTTATTCTTGGTAATCAGGCGTATGTATAAGTAGAGGAGTTTAGAGATACTTTATAGTTAAGAGAATGAGAAAATGTCTGCTTTTCCTGGAACCAAAAGATCACGAACTAGCACAACTAGAATTTATGGAAAGTTTTATGGAGGTAAGAAAAGTTGATGAGATAAATTATCCTTCAATTGAAAAATTATTATCATATAACTAAAATTTAATGAAAAATAATTACCATATATTTTAATTAGCATTTAGAAGTTGTTGTTAGATAGTATAATTAAAAAATGAAAAAAAGATATCCATTTTCTTTATTTTTTTTATAATTAGAAGCATTTGTATAAGATATAAGGGTTAAATGGTATTCATATGCAAAAGAAAGAGGAATACTCATTTTTTTTATTATCCAAAAGCACCTAATCCAATATTAAAATATTATATAAGGGAATGAGAAAGTCGATGTTGAACCCTTATCTCCTCTATATCTCTCTTATCCATTTTAGCTGTTAGTCCAAACGGTTAGGATGAAAAATATATATATTAAAACTTCATGGCAAAAATGTAAATGTAAAAAAATAAAAAATTCCTCATGGGAGAAAGTGTAATTGATAGGCATTTGACAGGCTATTTTTTTGTGAGTAAAAGATAAATAAAGCCACAGCTATACAACAGAACAAGGGCAGACAACCCTAAGCAAATCTTCCGACTGGATATGAACAGTCCCTAAAGTAGGAGAACATAAAAAAGCAAAGTTAACAAATTCTTGTGTAATTGAGTCTAATCTGTACCCATCTCCTTTACTTTTAGCAACCTATAATTACCCTTTAAAACGTATGCTTGCGCCATTTTTTCCATTAAAAACTACAAATTTAGAGTCAATTCATCTAAACTTAAGTCAATTAAATTTAAAATAATTTATTTTATTTTTATATTTTTTTCACTTAAAATTAATTTTAATTAAAAGTCAATATTATGTTGGTGTAATAATCTGTTGAAAATATAATTTTTATAATTTTACTAAATTTTTATTTTTTTCTAGTTTTAGGTATTAAAAAAATTTATAAAAATTTAACAATATCATAAAAATTTACTATCAAATGAATTATTGTATCTACATAATATTAACTTTTAAATAAAATTAATTTCAGGTAAAATAAATATAAATACATAAATAAGTCAATTGATTTAAATTAAAACAAATTAGCTGTTATTGCCCATTAAGGTTTTAGAGCCCTGCAAATAAACCCCGAGATCATCAACAGCTACATGAGAATCATAAAACCCGAAACTACATTAAACCCAAGTTTATACCTAAGCAAATTCTGGTGACCGAAGCTACCTTGGCCCATCAGCGGCTGGTTGGGATTCATAGAGTAAGGATTGCTTGTAAATAGCCCTAAGATTTCAAGCATCAACAATTGTTACCTGAGGCCAAATTTTTATTCCAAATCTTTTATGGTTCTTTCATGAACCCTATGTAGAAAATTCAAAAATTTGGCAGCCTTTTGGGAGAAATTGGAATTTTTTCGGAAAAGACAGCGATCCACGAAGGGCATGGCCTCCCAAGCTCACTTTGCATCACCATGGAAGCGCCAGGGAGCCACGGGAATGGCACCTCTAGGGTTGCCTGGCTCCTGTGGCTGCTGCTACCCGCTGACCCTCAGTCTCCGCTGCTGGGAGGAGGGTAGAACAAAGAGGACTGGTGACGGTCGGTAAGCCTTGGCAATGGCGGTCATGGTGTCGTCGGCCCCTGGGCCACCGTGTCTCGTAATTGGAGGAAAGGAAGGCCAAATTGGTGCATGGTTTCGGCGGATTGGAGTTTAGGGTTCAACTGATCCACTTTCTCATGGGTTTGGATCAATTCCTAGTTGAAGACATGGACTAGTTTGTAACATGTTAAAGTTCTGGAGCAAGAGTTTCTTGACAAAGAAGCCCATCGCGAAAGTTCAGTTTTGCCCCATTTTTTTGGCTTGATAAATAGCCAATTCGTTTTAACTAAGCCAATTGACTTATTTTTACTTTTATATTTTTTTTAACTTGAAACTAATTTTATTTGAAATTCAATATTATGTAGATACAATAATCCATTTGAAAGTGAATTTTCATAATATGGTTAAAAAAATTTTATGAATTTTTATTTTTTAATTTCTTAAACTAAAAAAATTCATAAAAAATTAATAAGATTATAAAAATTATATTTTCAATGAATTTTTACAACTACATAATATTGAATTTTAATTAAAATTAATTTCAGTTAAAAGAGACACAAAAATAAGAATAAGGTATTTTAAAATCAATTGACTTAAGTTAGGGCAAGAGTACACACGATTCGTTTTAACTTAAGTCAACTTAATCTAAAATAGTTTTAAATGTTTTTTACCTAGAACTAATTTCATTTGAAAGCCAATATTATATTGATGTAAGAATCCATTTTGAAACAAAATTTTTATCAACCTCGGGTTTGAAAATTCATGCGTTTTAGGAGCCCTTATTGACTTCGGTTTTCTATTACTTTTAATTTTTAAGCCATTGTGGTATCTAGATATACAACATCCATCCCAAATTATCTATAATATATTCTATTTTAGATTATTCCAATTCTTTATAATATTTTTATATTTAGTAAATTAATTTATCGTATTACGTTTCAAACAATTATTTCATTATTTACTATTTCTATCTTTCTTAATTTACAAGTAAAAAGTAAAGAATAAAAATGAAAAGAACACAACTTTTTTCATCTTTATTAATCTACATGTCAAATCCAAATGTTTCAATGAATTCAAAATGGAGCGAGGATGTAAATCCAAATGATTTACATGTAAAATACCAAAGTTAACAAATTCAAACCATCATAACCCAGAATCAGATAATAGGATTCTACAATTGAAATTGAAGAACTTAAAGTCCTTCCCACATGTAACTTTGAATTCGGCTCACTTAATAGTAGATGGATAATTACCAAGTATCCAATTTAGAGTTATTATTGTTTGATCCCGAGTAAATCTTGTCTGGGCTTGTTAACTTTTATGTATGTCTAAAACTTCATGTCCTCACCCTTATCAATTATCATATGGACAATTGGATGCTTTGTGAAGCTGGCACGGATCAAGTGCAAGTCAAACCAGACTCGCTACAATGTTAAATCCTAAATAAACTCTTCAGAGTCAAATTAACCATCAAACATAAGAAACCCATCAAATGTGATACAAACATCATAACAGTACCGGATTTCTTGTGCCTTGAAATAATAACCCAGATACGTATCATACATTATTTAATTACATATATAAGCTCCATGTTTGATGAACATCCAGGATCGTTATCAGAAAAAATGGGGTTCAAACAGATACAGGTAGAACTCAGCTAAGTTCTTGTACTGAACTGCTGCTTGAAGTTTTGCAGCGAAGAAAGCGACAAACCCTGCCAAAGAAGGTATGAGGAATTCAATATGCACCCGGGTAAGGTCACCAAGTAACATTAATCTTGATGTACATATAATTTTTAGATTAAATCTGTTCTGTTAATCATGAAGTACGCTAGTGACACAACATAAGTATGATCTGTTTAGATTACATTGTAATTATGGGTCAGGAGATCTTGGAGAAAAACACACAACTTACCAGAGCAGCAGTACATATTGCAATAACGAACAGTCGACCTTACTGTACTTCAAAAGTCCTGAAATGTTCAGCGAGAATTCCTTTCATAAGCAGCTCTACTTAATAAAGTAGACTTAAAACAAGGAAAAATTAATGTGACTGGTGGACTTACCCAAGCCTATTTTCACTTGTAGTCACGCCAGTATAGTCCATGAGCTTCTGCAGAAGCACTTTCCTGGCTGCGACTACATCACGAATACACTTATCAGCTTGTAGCTTCAGCATTTGGACAGTGCCTGTAAACTCTTCCAACTGCTTCTTTATATCTTCCATCACAAGAATCACAGCCTCTTCATCATTAGCAGCAAGGTCAGCCTTATTTGACACTGACTCAATCACAACTTCAGTCTTTCCCACAAGTAACCTCATACTATCCAGGTCATGAATGGTGACTTGCGCATGAATTTTCATCGACCTTACTAACTGCCATTGCCCTCTGAGCTCGTTCTCATAATGGTTCAAAAGGGAATTACACCAGTTTCCAGCTATACCGATCGGTGCTGATAAAGCACCCGCCATAGCTATGACAAGACGTGGTGATTGCTCGGCATTTGACACCACCTCAAAAATGAGAACAGAGACAAATGCAGTAACAAATAATACACTGGATACCCTTTGCCATGTCTTTGCACTTTTCAACTTCTTATCCAGATCTCTCTTTCTAAGTAGCAACTCATCAAACATCGACTTCTGTTGGTTTTGAAATGAGTTCAAGATGGTAAAGAATTCCTCAGTAAAAGGCTGACCAGCTGCCTTGAAGTTCTGAAGCTCTTCTAGCGTTTTAGGAAATCTCTTCCCATCAACTGTGCCCTGTGATCTCAATTCTTCCTCAAACTTATTGACCGCAAGTTGAATGATTAACAGGCTGTTTATAGTCCTCCCTGAACAGTTAATAAGGGCTGAGCAAAAGTCTAATCTAGTTTTACCGTTGCCAAGGTATTCGCGAACCAACAAATACATGTCCTGATTTTCCAATATGTCCTTGCTATCCTCCATAATCACATTGACAACTTCCTGATCCATATCATGAAGAAGTAGAGGTAACTCTTGGAGTGAATCTAAAGAAATGGATCCATGTCCAACACCAGTAGAAAGGTTGTTGAGGGCGCGGCTTGTACGTTCACGGATGATGGTGTCGAAAGCTTGCAACTTGGGATCAAGTGTACAGGCATTCTCGTATAAGCTCAAGTCAGCAACATAATGGCCGTTGTTACTTAGCCGGAACATCACTGGTGCTTCGTGGCTACCATAACCACCGCTAGCCTGGCTAGATTGGCCCTCCATCTTGTTACTCATACTAGTCAAAGTACCGAACCTTTGCTGCAAGGCAGTAGCGCTTATCATCAAACAAGTGATTTTAGAGCTCAAGTTTGTGGAATTTGAAGTTTCACTAAATAGAACCAAAGTAAGATAACCCGAGGACAATTGAACGATTAGATATAGCAATGAGAACCCAAGAACAATCTGTCCCCAATTTTTGGAGAATGGTACACACTACAACTAAAAGTTGCCATGAAGAATCATCATGAAGGCCTATGGGGTGCTTTTACCTCAAGATTCTAACTAACAATTTAGATTGTAGGGAAAGTGAATCTTTACTTTCTTGTGTTTGGTTCCATTTGAAAATATCTCAGCGTTTTCACTTTCCAAAAACTTTCAACTCTTCACAAATTTGTCAGAATCACTTGCCTAATTCTTGGTTATGTAAAGTAAGAATCTGGAAATAATAAGTTGCGATTTTTCTGCTCAGGCTAGAGAACTAAAAAGTTACTATAAACTTGGTAAGGGTTTGGCTAGGATCTTTAAAACCCAGAAGCAAAGCTAATTTACACAAAAAAAAAAAAAAAAAAAACAAGTTCAGGGGAGGCCAAAATACCTGTGTCTCAGCTGAAACAAATGCTCGGAAGAATTGATGCTCTCCTACTTAACTGGATCCTTCAGAGATCAGAGAAGCAAAAATCCTAGCCAACTTATGATCTGACAAAGAAGGACGAAGACGAACCAAATATCCAAAACGACAAAATGTGAGATATTATTGCTCCGAGAACCAGCATTACACATTTGCTTTTCGTCGCAGTTGCCTGGGAAGTGGAAAGTCGCGCGGCTTCTTACAAGTGAAGTTGCGCTTTTATGTTATATGATCGATGACGTACTATTGTCCTGCCGACGAGCACATGTACCCGCGCGTTGCAGTGGAAACACGGTCAAAAGATTCTCCAGAAAGATATATTAATAATGAGGTAATAAAATTACATTGTTTAATGAAAGTTCGTAAAATTTGAAGTTTTATTGGAGCCCTAAAAATCAGTCATATGAGCTCAAAGCCAATAATAGATAAGGACACAACATTAACAATTGTGAGGGAACAAAAAAAAAAAAGATAGTGTCGTGGATACTCCGATCTCTGCACAGTAATAAAGAAAGCAAATGCCATCAATTCATTTGGTAACTAAAAAAGCAATTATCATCCGCCCAATTCCACAAACAAAAATAGAATTCAATTACCTTGCGCTTTAATGGATATGAGAAAGAGTGTATGAAAATTAAGCAGGAAAGTAGGGAAAATTATAATTTTCATTGTCATGCTTGACTTACCAAATGTTGGTTGCTAAGAAATAGAAAGCTCTTAAACAATAGATAAAAAAATCACTAACTTTCTCCCTATCTGCAACGTCCTTAAATGAGAAATAAAAAAACACTTTCATCAATAGGCTCACACTATTAATCTGACAATTTTCAAAAGGAAATATGGACAATATACATGGTCAATTTTATGTCCTCAAGCATCTATAAACATAAAAGGGAAAACTTTGAAACAATCAATAAAAAAATCATAAATCTTTTAATGACTGTGATAAGCTTATATTTATTATATTTATTTCTCTCATATTTAATATGTTTTAATATGTTTTGAACCTTAAAGATATATTTTGAGTATGTTTTGTAGCTTAGAGCATATTTGGACTCAATTGATTGAAAGTGAATTTAATTTGCAATTTTACACGTTTTAATTTGGTTGTGTTCTTTCATGATTTTGACAGATTGGCGATGTTCTGGTAGAAAACTCATATCTTGAGTTACAGAGATTGGAATCAAGTGATTCTTGATTTATTAGAAAGCTAACATCTGGAGCTACAAATCACATTCAGACCATGGAACCTAGTTTGCACGTTAAGAGGGTCAAATTCAGCTTCAAAGTCGCGATTTGAGAGTCACTGCCGGTTCAGAAGCAGTTGCGGTATTTTGGTCATATCTTTGGCTGTAGATATCCATTTTATGCGATTCAGGTGTCGTTTCGAAGATAAGAAAGAAATCTACAACTTTCATGCTTTGCATTTTGAGAAATAGTGACTGCATCAAGGTCAAATCTCAGCTTGAAGTTGCTATTACTGTTCTAGAGTATTATTTGGGGTAATTTTGCAATAATATAAAAAGTTTATGGAGTTTTTATGAGTTTAGCACACTAGATTTGTTTTATTAGGTGTTAAAGGCGTGGCTGCCGCCGCCTGTAGCCGGCTCTCTCTCTTCTTTTTTTTTCAACAGCTTAGTTTTTTATTACTCTTCTTTTTTGTTTTTCTTTCAAATAATTTTTTTGGTTCAGTTCTATGGACGATTTCTATCTCCAATACCGGTTGTAAGAATTGATTTTTTTTGCTTAAACTTTCTTTAATTTCAAGTGTTTACTTATTTGTTGTTCAAATTTATTGCAATTAATTTTCCTGTTCTTGCTTGTTGAATTGGTTCTGTAATTGCAAATTTGCTTGATTTTCTTTCAACCGCTTAAGTGAAAAATCTGATTTAGAAGAAAATGAATTGACTAGAGATTGCTTTTATTTCTGGTTAGTTCATACGGAAAAGTAAGACAGGTTAAATTGTTCAAGTTTTTGGATTGTTACCTGGAATAAACTTTTTGGTTCATTGATCTTAATGCTGATTTTGAGATAATTAGAAATTGCTTTTCAATATCTTGTTACTCAAAATTAAGAAATTAATCTCAAGTTTTTTCTGGTTAATTTTACTGCAAAATTCTTATGGTTCTTTTTAGCTTTAAAGAGAGTTCTGTTTATTTGCTTGGATTGAAGAAATATTTTCTTTCGATGATCAACTATGTGATTGGAATGGATAATCAATCCTGAACTGAGCGTTTTTAGAATTTGTTAATCTCATTTTGATTCTACCGTTAATTTATTTCAACATTCGATTCAAGAAAACTCCCCAACTTTTTATTTCAGTTTTTTTTAACAGGAAGCTTTTGGGTAAGAAATTTCCCTTAGGATTTGACCTGGTTTTCACTGCTAGACTACAAATTTGTTTATTCTGAGTTGTTAGGGAGACCAGAATTATTTTTTCTGGTTTCGACGACCAACCAGGCTGCAACACCTCTTCGTACAAAAGCCGAAGCTCTGTTGTTAGGTTCTAGCCATAAAGTGTCTAATAAGCCAAATCTTACTGTACAGTAGAAAGTCTTGGTACAGTCTGCCAAAATTTAAACTAAGAGCAAAGAATTTGCGTGGGATTCATTGTTGAAATCATAAATGTACATTCTAGTATAATCATATGATATGGAGCTCTAATGAGGCTAATTTTATAAGAATCAGAAAAGCAGGAGCAAAACCTTAAGGTTTTTTTTTGTTAGCCTGTTTAAGAATGATGGAACATCAAGCCAACTAACAATTAAGAGCAATAAGTTCATTTCATTTTTGCTGAGAATTTACCCAGGAACATGCAAAAGATAGAAAGATAGGAAAACTAGTAAAAATAACAATAGAAAAAAAAAAAGACCTAGTGCAACAAATTAAGGAAATACAATCAATAAAGCAACAAAAACATGACATAATAAGTAGCTGAGCATAAAACAAGAACAATAAAGAATTCCTTTAAAAATGTATATATGAGGGGGCATAAAGAAAGCGAAACAAAAGGGCAAGAAAAGATCACAAAACCAAACTTATCTTGTTAAGAACCCAACAGAGAAAGGTTTGGATAATAGGGAAGTAATTCAACTAAAGCAAGAGAACTTTGTTATACATGACCACAACAAAAAAAGCTCTAAGGTAGTCAAAGGTGAATTGCACACCAAGGCACTAAAGCCTTCTGTCGCCATAAGGTGCATTGTGCAAAAAATTGTGCGTGCCAGAGCGAAGTAAGCACAAATTTTTTTTAAGTATATAACACATAATATTAGGTTTAAAAAACTAAATTTAAATATAAACCTAAATCCTATTATTTTGTATTACTATATTATGAATATGCAACAAGAACATTAAAAAAAAAAAACAAAGAGAAGAAGTAGGAACTAAGTGTTTCTTAAATAATCTAAAATGTTGTAGCCTTATTCTTTTAACCAAAAAACTATTATTTCTAATCAAAATCCTCCTCCTCTAAAGTATCATCCCTTTTTCTAAATTTTTGTCAATTTCAAGTTCCTCCCCAAATTCACAACCGCCAACATCTTCTTCTGACTCATTTAACCCAACATCCTACCTTTCAAAACTCAACCTCAAAAAGGATTTAGATTTTAAGTTTGAGTTTTTCCTTATATATCTTCTTGGCTCATTGGCACTACCTACAATTGCCACATCACCCCAGTTTAATTCATCATTCACATGTTATGTAGTGAAGGCTTTGAGCAGGGTTGCCTTGTTATTGTAGAGAAAGCAAACTAGGTTAGTAGAGAATAAAACACTAGGCGACATGAGGGAAAGAAAGAAGTCTACCAATTGTCGCTTAATTCCTCTTTTTTTCTTTGTTTTAAGTTTATTTATTGTCTGGTCCCAAAACCCTAATTTATTTTTCTCATAAAAGACTTAATTTCTCCTTGCTTTTTATTCTTGTTAGGGGTAATTTGACCCAAAAGTATCATTGGAAGAGGAAAAAAAATAGAATCGAGGTAAGGGAAAGAGGCAAACAAGGCTTACTTCAACCTTGTGAGAGCAACTGTGCTTCTTGCTAGGTCGCCATTGTGCACAAGGATGCATGCAACATTGAACTCGCCACGCCATGTCGTTATTGCACACATGGTGCATATAATCGACTACAATGAGAAGCTTAACTGAAAACCTCACAAAGACAAAAGATGAAAGATGAAAAGGCCTATTAAAATCCTGATAAATTGAAAGCAAGGCAACCACAACTAAACAACATCGCCCATCCCATCCTCTTTTGAATTACATTCCTTTATTTCAAGCTAAAACATACTTCTAATATCTTAAGTTGGCTAAGGCTGGAAAAGTAAAGAAAATAATAAAAATAATTCAATATGAAATAAGAAAATAATATCAAGCAAGCATAAGCATATAATGGTTATTTGATATGTCAAATTATAGCAAGAATGTTGGATTTTAGGGGGAAAAAAAAAGCATAATTGCTTAGAATCAAAGCAAAAAAATGTAGCATAGATTAAAGTGTATTATATCATATATTTTTCTTTCAATCACAATACTTGAGCTTGTTTATATAAGATGTTGTCTTTGTACCTCTAGTTGGATAAGATTAAAAAAAATCAAAATAAGAACAAAAAAGTAATGGTGCTAGATGTTGTAAGTCATGAAAGATACGTTGGGTGTATAAAGGTTTTCTAATAAAACATCATTCTTAACAAAAATTAACAATGTCAAGTGAATTTAGATTAGCTATATAATTAATAGCAATACTAACAAAATTGAGTTACACAAGCAGGCTGCTTGTGACCACGTCATGTTATAGAGGCAAATAAGAATATGTGAGGAAAACAATAAGACATAGGTAGAGAGGAATGTAGAATATGAAGACTTTGGAACAAAACAACTGACAAACCAAGCCATAGATGCAAAAATTCGACCACAACCATGAAGCAGGTGAAATTTTGAGAATGAGATCAAAGCAAAAAAAAATCATATGAAAGGTTGAAAATACTCACGCAAACACATACAATGAGAAATGAAATAAGAAAAATCAAGACAAAAAAATATTTGCAATCTTAGACAAAGAAATGACAAGTGAAAAGTCAAACTGTAACTTACATGAATAATTTGATAAATGTGACTGGAAGGGCAGCCAGTGGAAATGCAGTGAGTGATTGAAAAATGAGCAACAATTGAAAATCATGAAATGTAGGCAATCAAAAATTAAAAGGGAAAAAACTAAAGCAATGAATCTAGCAAAAGGAAAATGGAAACCATATTGTGTTAACGATAAGAATAGCAAAAGATGACATGAGGCACAGACAAAGCAATAGGGATTGTAAAAATGAAGGCAATGAGAAGTCATCATTTTATTTTATTTTTTTAATCTTCCAACCTTAGTCAACTTAAGCCCAATTCTAGAGTAGTCATGATTAACTTATAATCTGACCAGGGATAAGCAAAATTCTAACAATTAATAAACAATCAAATGATTAAGTATCAACCATACCTTATGTAAGTTGATGAGAACTCTTGCATGGTGGCTAACATCTGCAGTAGCCAAGATTTGATTCACTGTACACCACCGACTCAAACCAAGCCATTAATCCAAGCTTGAAAGGTAATCAACAGCCAACTAAACCTGTAGTAGCTAAGTAACAACAAACACCATGTTTGTAGAAAAGTAAGGTCAGCAAAACATTTAGCCATCATGAAAAAAGAATATTTTTTTCCTTAACCCATACATATTGGATGTATGCAAATGGCATCCAACATTAACATTAACATTAACAAGAAGAAGACCATAATGCAAACAAATAATTAAGTTGTAAGAATTAATTGGTAGATAAAAGATTGAGGTCCTTCATATGCCATAGGAAAAATAAACTAAAATCAAACCTAAAACATCAAAGCAAAGAACAAGAAAACCAGATAACCGAGTTGTATTCCATCAAACAAGCAAAACACATTTAATTGAGCTGTAATTAAAAAAAAAAAGCTCTGTGGCATTAATATTTACCTGAAGTTCTCTTATCATCATTGATCTAGAAACTAATAGCATCCTATTTCTACAATAAAGAAAAAAAAATTACGAGCCCTACACATACCACATAAAGAATAACATGAAAGAGATTAAACCCATACAATGCACATGAAGAATTAAAAGAATCAGAGAATCCAATCTAATTGAGGCATTTCATCAAATAGGACACGATCGGATTGAAGTATAGTAAAAAATGAAGTCCAAATCGAAGACCACAAGTTTGAGGAATAACGGATTCGGTCAAGGATGACAAAATCTAACCTGACCTGACAACCTGGCCTTACCCATTCAAACCCAAACCCAACCTGACTTGATTTGACAAAAAAAGTCAATGACCTGAATCTGACTGTACTCAACCCAAGCTGAATTTGAACCCAATTGAAGTGAAACCCAAGCCTAAATGACCCAAACCTGGAATACCTGAACTCAAAATAACCTGAGCCTAAATTAACCCAAACTCGAGATGCCCAGACAATTATCCCTGCAAGACCCAATTTTAACCTTCATCCTAAACCTTAAGTTTCCTATTTTATTACATTCTATATTTAGTAAGTCTAATATATAGGAGTTTCTATATTTAGTAACTTATATTTTTTGGGGTTTTTCATATTTAGTAAGTCCTATATTTGGGTAAAGTGACTTCTATAATTAGTAACTTCCATTTTTTGCATCTTACAAATTTAGTAAGTCTTATATTTAAGGAAGGAACTACCATATTTTCATTTTTTCAGACTTTTATGTTTAATAATTCTCATATTTTGGGAGGTAATTTCCCTATTTAGTAGCTTTCATTTTTTTAGGACGTCTATGTTTAATAAATCTCATATTTGGGAAAAGGACTTCCATGTTTAGTAAGTATCATATTTGGGTTCTTTCAAAATAAGTAACTTTAACATTTAGTAAGTTTAAGTTTACTGATCTTAGTGGCCAATTATGAAAATTACAAAATTCATCCATAAACTTTTAAGTATAGTGTAATAAGGTACCTAAATTTTAAAAAATTTAATTTTAGTCACCTATAATATTTATAACATGGGTCCTTAAACTTTTGAAATCTTTACATTTTCATCAAAAAATTTTGACATTTTGCGGTTTAGTAATTAATGGTGAACTGTAGTTGCATTTTAAAGCAATTTCATAGAAAATTTATTAAAATAAGAGCATAGAAAAGCTGTCACTGTGTGTATATAAGTAATAGCTAGATGAGGGTCACTACAAGAAAAAAAAAACCATAGAAGAGGTTTTTAGTACCTTCTAAAAGTGGTTTTAATCGCTTCGAAATTTCTAAAAATGGTTATCAACTGCTTCATATGACCACTTCCGCAGTATGCCGCCTAAAAAATTCTGAAACAGTCAGATGCCATTTCAAATATTGGTATTGGTTATATTTGCAGCGGTTAACTGCTTCAAGACTGTAAACCTTACACGTGAGACCAATTGTTAGCCTTAAACATAAGAAATTACAAATGAGACCAATTGTCAGCCTTAAACATCCTAAGGATTACATGTGCCAAATAGATGACTAATTATCTTCATGTGTGTCATCATCAATATCATCATGATCATCACTTGATCATCATCATCAGTTCCAGCATCAGGTGAAAAACTTCCAAACTATAAACAAGTATGTATCTATTAGTGTTACTAAGTTTTGTAAAACTAATCTCCTAGATATACAAATATTGTCAAACATAATTGTATCCAAAAATGGAAGTTATGATTTGTACATAATATGAGTTCTCCTTTTGTCCAAGAGAGAGAATAGAGCATTAAATCGTGAGTCGAATTGAGCAGCAAGCTGTTGAAGTTCTGCTCTTGTTGTTACTTATTCTCCATGCATATATACTTGTGAAGAACAGCCCTCAGCATGACTTGGTCAAAAATATGTGGTGAGCGTCACTCTAAAACCCATACCGTGAACAGACCCATTATGCTTAATATAAAAAAATTTAGTGAAAGCAGCGTCAAATGCAATGCTAAAACTGCCAGAAGAGTCTACCAATGTTTTTGTACTAACCTATTATAAATCAAACATACATTTATGTGTTTACATTTTTTTTTTCCAATAATTGAAATAAATATAAATACATGCATATGCATAAACAAAAAAAAAAGGTGGCAAAGTACCACTTGTTCTTCAGCCCTTGGACACAAAGTTTCATCATGACTCTTTCAACACTCTGACCATATTTCTATTCTAATGGGATCCCTTCCAATTGTTTTTCTCTTCAAGCAAATAAAAGTAACATTTCCAATCATTAATCCATATCCAAGAGAAACCACTTACAATTAAAAAACATGTAAGCGATGGAAATATATATAATTCAAGCAGTAGTGACATTATGGCATGACTCCAAATCAAAGTCCTTAGCAACCTTTCTATGTAATCTTACAATATTGCTTGCATACCATTTTTTTTCCCTTTTTTGTGCATAACTCCTTCTTCCTATACTGTGAGGAGTATTCATCCTCTTCCTATTCTCAGTATTTCTAGCACAAACTTCTTGAGATTACAGTTTTAATTTAATAGTAAATAACCAAGCATACGGAAATACTTACCTAACTTTATTTATTGATAAAATACCTGGTGCTCTACATTAAACTATTTTTCCATCATAGCAACCCATTGTGATGCTTCAATATCTTCAGGGTTCTCTCTTATTATGTCATCCATACTTTTATCCCACGACTTATAGTATTTCCTTTTCAACTTTGCCTTATGTGCTTGCAAAAAATGACCCATTTTTTGCAATAAGTAATGTGAAAAACTTTGAGGATAAGTAATTTTTTTTCTAGAAAACATAAAAAAATAAAATAAAATAAGCAAAGTTGATCACTTATTGAAAACCCAATGAACTTTCATACCCAAAACGATACTTACATATACACTAGTACGAAGAGCCTTCTTGAATGGGCCAAATCCTTCAGCATTCTAAGTTGAAAATTTAAGTGGACATAAAGCATAATTTTGAAATGAAACAGAGAAGCTAAAGGGTCCATGATACCAATTAACCTAAGCAAGGTGTTGCTCATTGCATAAAAAATGAAGGCAGAACAAAAAAAAAACAATTGAGTTATAAAAAGAAAAAAAAAAGTGAAACTAGAAAGAATTACACCAGTTTCATGGAAGCATAAGTCCAAAAACTTAATATGACAAAAGATATCCAAAACCTGACTAATCCAATCCTTTTCCACAATATATTATATTATATTTTTCAAGAAAAAGGTTGCAGCAATTAGCATCCCCTTCTATATACCATATGCACTGAATTTTTGATTAATCAAGTCAAACACATATGTAGACAAAGCCTTGGTACATTATGTTACATCATATTAACACTAATGTTGGTAATAATCATTAGCTATGCATTATTAGGGAACTTATTCATTTTGGGTGTGTTTTCATGACAGAAAGGACTTGTTTTACGAATTTTCTTGAGAAGGTTCTTTAGCTAAAAAAGGTCTGGTTCCATTTTCTTTTCAAAACTTGTGAGCAACTATGACTCGTTGATTGTTATTAGTTGCTTGTATAACTTTCTATTCTAGGAATAATTAATTATTAAGACTATTGTTTTTCAAATTCCAGTATTCCTTCAATCATTAGCAATTACTATTAATCATCATTTTTAGTGTGAATTTCCTATTGGCTAGTGGATTCATTTAAAAAAAACAACAACAACATTAATGCCTCATTTTTTAAACTAGTTAGTAAATCCTTTCATTATTTAAATGAAAAATGAAATATATTTATTTAGTCAAAGAAAAATCTATCATTTATTCAACACTTGTGTATTTGATTACAGACAAATCAGGGTTGAATATTAATTTAACCATCATATTGTTACTCTCTAAAATTTTGAACTAACATTTTTCTTATTCTTTATACCCCAACGCTCTTTTGCTTTTTACTTCTACTTAATCTTAACAAATCCTATAGGTATCCTATAAGTAGCAAACTGCCTGTTCGTTTGCATTTAATAGGCCTAAATTAATGTGTTTTATGGTCCTAATTTTAAAATGAATGTAAAATCTTCTTTGAAGTTACCTATATTTATGCCCTTTTACCCTTGGAAACCTACTTCCCTCGAGCCCGCTGTTGCACGATCACATCCTAATTATATAGCCTGTTGTCCCCCGACCACATCCTCTTCTCCCCCACCACCTTCTCCTATCATCAATTCTCCACACTCGCCAATTGCGCCCTTTTCGACCTTACCATTCCGATCTCCTTGTCCTGCCACCACCTTGATAACATATTTCTATTTGATGTCCTAGCATCCATCGAGACAATGCACCACCATGCACAAAACAACTAGGTGTGGTACAAAGTATAGTTACCGACTCTTTCAGGAGGATTGTGAAAACATTTTTGATTAATTGGGCCATAAAACACGTCAATGTAAACATGTTCTCATAAAATGAACTGGGCCTAAGGCAATAATTTGTCTATTTAATTTGGAGGATTGTGAAGGCAAACAGTACAATTTGAATAATGAGAGGCTCAACTACAATAAAATCAACCTACTAGTAGTCCCTTCTTTGCAATTAATCCAATATACAAATCACAAAGATTTCATTACCCCCCAGGTTTTCCTTACAACAACTGCATCCATATGAAAACATACAAGAACAACACAATAATGCACAACTACAATATTATAAGTTTTTAGGCTTAATATTAACATCAAGCAAATCATGGGCTGATGGGAATAGGTGAAATAATCCCCAAAATAAGAAATTGTTAACAGGTTATGGTTGCACCATTGAAAGAGCTAGTGGCCTACGTGTAAACGCAGAAGATATGGACGGATCTTTGTTACAATTGGCCAAAGATGTAAGGCCATGTTTTATCTTCTAAATAAAAATGTAGCTGTAACCATTAAAAAAAGGAGGACTACTCCAACACAATTCCCAAACTTGAAGGACTAAAACTGATATTACCCTCTGGAAAAAAACAGGTGTCTCACCCCATGCTCCACTTCTCCTTCAAAGTAAGTAAATTGTACCCATGGCCCTTAACCCTTTATTATTGCATCATTGTGGACATTATCCTACATTTTTTGTAAACGATGTCCCTAACCTCCTAAATGTGTACCGTTTTGGATTTTATGTGGACGAAAATTGTTAATGTGGACAAAAAACACCATGGTGGCACCCCAGCATGGCAATTTGCCACATGGCACAATCAGTATGCCCTATAACCTCACATCAATATTATAAATGATGTTGTTTCCAATAAGATGCCTCCCCTTCCACAACTTGTTGCTAGGCAACTTGAGGGGCAGGGTTGATGAGAGGCACTTTAGGCCTAGGATGTCTAGTTGCCGAAAAAGACTAGTAGACAGCGGATAGGGCACGTAGTGGAAGGGTTAGGGGGCAAAGGGAGGGAGGAAATAAGAAGAATGTACTAGATAGGGCTACGGCAGTGTGCGAAAGGCTAGGCAGGGAAAGAAGGGGAGGTGGCAAGGCTGTCAGGGGAGGAGAATTTGACAAATCTTAAGTCAGGCCAAGCCCTGCTCAGCTAGAGTTGCTAATCCAAAAGGCAGAGTTTGTGGCATTGGTGGTGTTGGAGCTATTATCGTGTAAGTCCTTTTTACAGCAAGGACAAAAGCGGCGACAGGGGCGGAAAGAGGAAGGAGAGGCCAGCAGAGATTTGGTTGGTTTCATTTTTCTTTACTTTTTTTTTTATTCTTTTTTGTCATATTTTCCATTTTTATTATTTTTCTTCTTTTTCACATTATCACCAGCAATTGACCATGACAAATTATTCACGCTACTAGGCCATGGTGACATTTTCTAACCACATTAAAAGTTTTGTCCACATATGATCCAAAAGGGTACAATTTTAGGAGGTTAGGGATGCCTATAGAAAAAGGTTGGATAGGATATAAAATGTTATAATAATAAAAGGTTATGAGCCACTGATGCAATTTAGTTCTTTTAATTTATTATATAGATTTAGGGGTGAGCATGGGTTGGGTAAACCCGAAACCGAAACCGAATCACCCTCATTAGGTTGGGTAAAAATTTATCATGGTTCTCGGGTTGGTTCCACATATAGGAGAACCAACGATTTTTTGGTTGGTTCTGGTTCCATATGGAACCAACCCGAGATGGAATCGAACCCCAGATATATATATAATTATATAATAAAAATTATAGTATTACTAATATATCCATATACACACATACATATATTTCTTTGAAGTATTATGATGGTTATTTTGTATTTTTATATTAAACTCTTAAACTGATGTTCCAAATTAAAACAGTATGGAAGTTGTGGGATCATTTATGAAATTTCTCCATATTTACTTAAATCACTTTGCTTCATAGACCCACCACTCCTAAGTCATTTTGCTTTCGATCTTTTATTCCATACTGCTCTTTATGACACAATTATGATATTTTTTTTATTTGAGTCATGCAAAATTAAAAATTTATGACATTACTGGAATGAAGTAAACTAGTTGAGATAAAAGATACCCCACAAACAACTCTTTTGAACCATTTTTGTAAGAACAACATTTTAAATTCTTTTGAATGTATCTAAGTACATATATTTAAATATTAATTTAATTGTATATTATGTTAAAGATGTCATAAAACTGATTATGGATATAAATTTATTGAATTTTAGTGTTGTTATAGGTATATGGTATAAACCGAAAAACCCGAGAACCAGAACCGAGAAACCCAGAACCATGGTTCTGGTTCTGTTCGGTTCTCAGTTCTGGATTGGGTAGAAAAATTTTGGAACCGAAGCCATTTCAGGTTGGTTCGGTTTTATAGCCGAACCAACCCGACCCATGTTCACCCCTATATAGATTTGTGTAACCAACTTTAACTATTGCTTAAGAGCGAGCGCTATTTTCTTTTGTTAATTTGATGTCTTAATTAAATGAGCATGTTAATTTGTGACTCGGTAATGTAGTTTGGTTTGGGGCGTCTGGATCATAAAATTGACAAATCACTAGAAGTCAGAACCTTGTGGAATCTTACAGGAGATGAGTCCTGGGAGTTCCTAAATCACCCCCTTTACCTCAAACTTTACTAACTCAGACTTTCTATTCATTAAAATTTAATACGAGTCAACTTGGCCCATAAACTATGTAAAATGAGATATCTTAGCTCCTCAACCGATGAATCAAGTGTTTGAATCATGTGTATGACTTCCCCTACAAGTTCAACCTAAGAATTCCTTATTTTTCAAGATTATCTTTTTTTCTTATTTTTTAATATGTGTATTACAATCGCTTATTTTACTTGCTAATGGTCCTTGCTTAAATAATATTTTTAGTAATTATTCTATTTAAACCGATTGTCACGAATGCTTCTGCTGCATATTTTATTAAGTCTACGCACATTTTATACCTTTTTTCTGAGAATACCTTTTTATTTGTTTTTTTACTTATCCACAACATTACAATAATGACCAATCTCAAGTAATGCATGTGAGAGACGAAGATTTATCTACTTAAATTTTTGTAATTTTTAATAGAAATGTTTAATGTTAATGGGATAAGTTTGTCGATAATACTCAAGAGTCAAGACCGTGTTGTGATCAATTTTTTTTTTCTTTTTAAATTGTTGTTTTACTAATAATAATTTTATTGATAATATTTCTTTGAAATTGAAATATGTGTTATTTTTTCGTACTTTACAAAATTTGGGATCTTGTGACAATACCATTGAAGCTGGCACTCTGTGCTTGACAGTTGTAGCAATTTTTCCCTTTCATCAAATCTAATAGTTTTTCATTCCTTGATTGGAGACTAGCTTTTGATCAGCCACAGCGGAACCATTGTAAATTCACTTCATTGACTTTGAACTAGAGATCTAGATGACATAATCTTTTAAGTTGTTGCTCTTACTCTTATTTTTATAATATTTTTATTTAAATTTTAAAATGTGATATTTTTTTATTCTCACTCCTACTTTCGCTTTCGGGACACTTTATGCCACTTAGATTGAGTTCAATTGCCGAGTGATTATCAAATTTTTTTTATATCATAAATCTCTGGTAAGATGGCACAGGAAAGCCGCTCCTACAACTGAACTTCTCATATCTTTTGTGAACGAAATCCGTCCACTCTGTTTCAATAAAATCATCAATGAATCTACGGTTCTAATCTGACTGATAAAATGAAGAAGCCAATGAGGCATGCCCCGAATCCGATGACAACAATTTCCGGAGCTCGTTATACCTCTGGATGTCGAAATTCTGGCCGTCCATCAGGCGCTTTTGTTGAGCCCTAAACCTGCTCTGGTAGAACCCTTCGAAGGAGGGCTCTTTGGATGTCCTGAGGAAGAAGGCATAACCAGCCATGAAGTACATTGACGTGACGTAGAAGCAAATGGGTTCCATCACGTCCCATGACAGCTCCCAGAAGGTGAGCCTCATGAAACCCGCCGTCTGGACCACGAGGTAGCCCAGGCCGAGCCAGAGCTCCCGCCGGACCAGAACGTCAGCCCTCCGGTCGATTTCAGCTTTCTGCCTCTCTAGCCCTTCCAGCTCTTTTCTCCTTGGGTCATTGTGGGGGGTGGCTCCTGGCAAAGGGATTAGCCCTCCAATCACTTGAGCTACCTGTAAAGCAGTACAATGATGTGCAATATTTTGGTAAAGCATGGCTCAACCCTCGGACATATTAAATCCAATGTTGAGCTCTTCAATTCGTTCAAATCCCACTAGACACCAAAATTGAACACAGCAAAAGGAAAGGACCGACTTTTCTTTTCACCGACAAGTGGGACGAGCAAATCAGTTTCAAAATCATTTTTTGATTTGGGTGCGGCTTAAAAGGAGTAAAAAATTGAAGGTTTGGTTTTGGACCAGATGAATCTGGAAATAGGAAAACATGAAAGGAAGGTCCGCGGTTGCATCTCGTTTGGCCGATCATTTTCAAAGCCGTTCCAAATTCTGAGTCAAGGAATTACGCGTCCATAAATCATTCCTGACATGGTTTGGCGGCTGTCCAAGTTGGAGTCCAAACAAGGACAGTCCCATGAAATGAAAAATCTAACAACAATTATTGAACACTTTTTCTTAAAAAAAAAAAAAAGAAAATCAGCCAAATTAATTTGATAAATAACCAAAATCAACATTTTTTTTTTTGGCACATGTGGGGGGGGGGGGGTAACTCATGCTTTCTTGAACTAAAACCAATTCCTCATTCAAAAATATTTTCCTCATTCAACCCTTGATAATTGTAATTGTTAATCGATAAACATGAAAAAATATGTGATAATAACACTAAACGAATTTAAAATGTCCACCTAATAGGTAGGTTTCCTACTAAAGCAATAATAATCCTAATAACTCTACTTCGAATAACCAACCAGTTCCAAGGCATAATTTCTAATCTATTTAAACCTTAAGCTTTGGATTTCTAATCTATTTAATCAAAACATTAGTCTGTGCATAAATATCCCTTTTTTTCTTCAGAGGAACGGTACAAATATATTCCTAAACTCATTTTAATGTTTCTTCTACTTTTCTTTCTTAAATAATGTTTTGATTAAATCATCAAAATTAAGATGCTCATACGTATTTTATACTAGTGCCCTGCTCCCCTACCAAGTGCCAATCTTCCACATATTTTGTCCATGTTAATATAATAAATCTTCTACTAGCCAATAAATATTTTTAATACATGTATTCTCTCTTTTTTTTTTTTGAACTCCAATTTTTTTCTCTGTTTTTTTCCTTTGTTGCTTAATTTGAAATTAGAAGTTGGTAGTAATTAGGGATGGGCCTAAAACCCAGGGGAAACTGAAATCTTGTCACTCGTAGACAGGGGGATCATCTCAATTCTCAAACGTGGGAACCCTTTTCACGTTTTACATTTCCTGTTCAAGAAGAAAACAAAGAAAAAAATACCCATAAAAAACCATATCAGTTTTCGGTACCTCCAAAATAAAAACACACGAGAAGGCTCAAAGAATAAATTCTCAAAATTAAAATTAAAACCTATCTCTTTTCAGGACCATGCATATATCCATGATCTGTAAAGTAAACCCACAATTTGAAGATAGAAAATAAAATAAAATAAAAACAATAATATCAAGTATACACGATTTTTTTAAGGAAAAAGGAGAGAAATTTGAACCAACCTGTTCAGGTTTGAGAATGGCGATATCTCCGAGAACGATCACCGTTCCTGACTCATCAAGCGATTTCGCAATCCGCGGACCCTGATTCGGATCCGAACAACCTTCGCCGCAGATCCGGACAAGCTCCGAATAAGCAATCCAGATCTTCCCCGTTTCTCTTAGCTTCGATTTCACCATCTCCATCTGCGCCACTTTCAGCAACTTCCTCACCCCCTCCGCAGTTATCCCCGGCTTCCCCTCCTCCTCCTGCTTCTCATCCACAGGCGAGCTCAACCCGTCCAACCGGATCCGGCCCTTCGCGATATCCATCTCCCTCAGCTTCTCGATCAATCCCCTCCCGGCCGGAACATTAACGATCTCCGGCGGCAACACAGCCCGCCGGTGGAGGAATCTCCGGAATATTCCGTTACCATTGTCTCCCGGATCCGGCGCGATGGACTTCGCTGGTTTCCTCGCGCTTTGCCCGAACCGCCGCTGCACAGCCGGCGACGATATTCGGCAGTTTGTTATGGCTTGGGTCGAGCTTTTGGATATATTGAAAAGCTTTTCAGCAAGAGATTTTCTCATCGCCATTGTTGCTAGGAAAAGAAACAGATGGTTTTCTATTTCTGAGCTTTTCTTTTCCTTTTTCCTTATTGTTTCTGCTAGAGCTTCGATGAGGGTTGCAATGGAGGAGCTGTCGCAGAACCTTTATATAGGGTCCAAGAATAAAGGAGGACGGAGAGGAAATAGAAAAATAAAGAAAATACATAACTTTCCATAAGAAATGCAATTTTTTTTTTCTTTTTTTCTTTTGTTTTTGGCCTAATTACCCAAATGGCCCATGTATTATATTAATTCGGCCAATCGCTCCCTCAGACTTTTTGGGGGTATGAGTCGACTCACAAAATTTGATGACCAGGACACTTTGCCCACCTGACTCAGTGACTCGGACGTTTTCCATCAATTATATAATAAAATAGCATCTAATTGCACAATTTTAAATTTCAAGTCTCTAATTGTAGAAACCAATAACTTTGGGACTTGAATTGTAATTAAATATAATTATCTAAATTTTTCATTTCAATCACTTGCACCCAAAGCCTAAAACTTATTCTATTTTTCTCTAAAATCCATATAAAATGGATTAGGATCGGGTTCCACTATCACCACCAGCTTCTCTCTACCACTTGTGCTCCTTCTTTGCCGATTGCAACACAAAACGATCAAGGTGGACTAGAGGCACGAAATCAAAATGGAGTGGAGGCAAAAAATTGAGATAGATTGGAGTTGAATGATGAAGATTGGAGATCAAAAAAAGAACAATTGCAAGGCTAAGGAGGGTGAGGTCGGGGAGAAGCCAAGGAGATTGACGGCAAGGCAAGGAGGGAGAGGCCAAGGAAGAGCCGATGAGGTTGACGACAAGGCGAGGAGCGCAAGGCTGAGGAGGAGCCATGGAGGCGATGGCGGGGCGACGCAAAGGAGGAGCTGAGAAGGTCAAAGGGGGTGAGGAGGGCGAGACTGAGGAGGAGTTTATGAACAGTGGACTTATGACAGGTGTGAGAGGCGATGCCTACTAGGAGCATGTGTGAGAGAAGCGAGAAGAGGGTTGGAGGAGATAAAACATTATGGTGCAAAAGATAAATTTGGAAAACTTAAGTGACGATTATGTGGTTTTTTCCGTGATTAAATAGACATAAGTTATGTCAGGTGGACAAAGTGTCCCAATTATCAAAATTCAAGGCTTGATTTATACCCCTAAAAATTTTGGGAGAACGATTGACTGAATCACTATAGTATAGGGATCATCTGGGTAATTAGGCTTTTTTGTTTTTTGTTTTCCGAATTTACGAGGTTACTTCCTTAGACGCATCGAGGAGGTGCAGTGAATTTGGTTTTTTTTAAGCGAATAAAACATTAACGTTTGGATTTGGTATTACTTTCAAAATCAATTATTGCGATTTATTCACTAAATAAAAAATCATCAACATTATTACTGCTTCCCTCTAAAAATTATGGCAAGATATTTTATTTTTCATAATTTCAAAATTTTGATACATTCCAATACTTAGCGGTTGTTTTATCATATTACCCTTCAAATTATCATTTTAATAGGAATATTTGTCAACTTTTTTAATTTACGGGTAAAAAATTATGAGTAAAAGTGGAAACACCATTCAAATTTTTTTCATTTTCTTAATTCCACGTTAAACCGAATAGAGCAACATTCATGGGACAAAGCAAATAGTATACATCAAATACTCTTTCTTCATACTTATATTTATTCATATTTTAAAGTTCATCACAATTTGACTTATGTAAATAAGAGTCAATTTCTTTTAACTTAAGTTAACCTAATAAAAAATAAATTAGTTTTATTTTTAAATTTCTTCTTGTTTGAGACCAATAAAATATAATTTATATAATTTATATGTAAATTAGATTCACTTTGTTGTAACTTAATCAAAAATAACATCAAACTAATTATACCAATAAAATATAATTTATTAACACATAAACAAGTGTAAAAATCGGTATTATTAGAATTTATTACTCTCTTTGTCTCACCAATGTTGCCCATTTAATTTGGTACATAGATGAAGAAAGTGGAAAGGGTCTGTATCTTGTTTTTAGGGCAAAGCCCTCTGTGATACCCTATTTTATTTTCATGTCCTAAATGAGTATTAAACCTTTAGATTTATCATATCGTACTAATGAACTTATATAATGCGTCCTAGTTGAATAATTTCCGTTGATTTCACTGTTAAGTTATATAAAAAATGCTTACGTGACATTAAATAACAATAAAATAAATTTAAAATAACAACTTTATTCCTTAAAATTTTTTCAATCAATAATTATACATCTTAAACTTTTAAATCTACCCTTCATAGCCTCTCTACCCCTAACTCCTCGGTCTTTTTCATCCGAACCCTCTTAACTTAATCCATCCCGCCTAACCCCTTCGTCGCCACCATCGATTGCTCCTCCTCTTTCCTCATCACTGCCACAATGCCACCACCCATGCCCTTCCAAAATCACATCAATTAACTAAATAATTTCAAATATCCTTTAGCTCGGATGCTCAGCATAGAATCTGTCCTTCTCCTCCCCTTATTTTTCTCTACAAGCTTGCTCATTCATCAAGGATCTTTTTCACGTTCACCTTGGTAATCCAATCTAAAATCTCCTACAGCCCCATGATCTAACAGCTCACCTTGCTTCTCCCTTCTGTTATGTGGCAAAATTGGCCCCCTCCCCAATGATGTCATTTTGGTATTGGCTTTATGTGTGTCTTGGGCTTTCTCTTATATACTGTAGTTTTTGTTGCTGGGAATTACAGAATGAAAGATATTGTCTCGTCTCTCCTTTATTGCTCCTTATTCTCTCTTTCTTCTTGATTCCTTTTCTGGCAATAAGTCTTTCGTAGCCCCGAAACCCATTCTTTTCCATGGTTCCTCGGCTGACAGCTGCCTTTATATGCGTGGCCTGCTACAAAGTCCATCCAAGTACCATTTCAATGTTGATTCATCTCAGTGCCCCATGAGCATGCATCATTGTTGTCGATTTTGGTTTTGTAAGGTAACAAATGGTATCAGAACATCATCTTGGCACCTATAGTAGAATCAGAGCAACATTTCTAGGCATAGAAAGAAACTTGGAACCTAGTGCCTATAAGTTGTTTGACAAAATGTCTAACCCAATTCAACACAACAACATGAGAAATAAATGGGTTGATCAAGTACAATCAATCCCAGAAGACTACAAAATCTTGAGTTTTAACAGGGGAATGGTGCAAATTAGTGAAGATCAAGAGCTCCACAATACACCAAATAATTTCTGGCGATCGATAATGGATGGAGATGTTCTTTGATGTCCAGCATATATTGATCCCTAGGATGATTTCAAGAAGTTAAAACAGAAGAGCTCAGTGGCTGATTATCAACAAAAAATTCAATATCCTATTCAGCAAGGTACAGTATACTCTCCCAAAAGACTTGATAGTTAATCTTTTTGTTGTAGGACTTGCTGAAGATATCCAACCAATTATGAAGATTATGAGGCCTAAAAACTTGCATGAGGCTGAATGTTTAGCTCACATGAAAGAACTTAGCCTATAGAACTTTAAAAATTAACAAAACATTGCTGGCATGAAGAGTTTGAAGAGCTTGAAATAGGAAACATATGTTCAAGCTTATCAAGATCAAATTGAGGCCTTGTTGAGTCAAGTTATTAATTATTCTATAGAATTTGTTGTCAATTGTTTTTTAGATAGATTACAAGAAAATATCCAGGAATAAGTTAGAGCGCAAAAACCTTAAACATTGTGTTATGCATAATTTTTGGCCAAATTCCAAGAAATATGCTTGAATTGGAATACCAAGGATGATACTACAAAAGACAAGGGTTCACATGAAGTTAAAGAAAAGAGTGCTGAAACTTTACAAGTTAAAATTTCTAAGGATGTGGGAGATGAACGGGTAGAAAATTCAATGGGTCACTGCTGAAATTCTTCAATAACCAGAGGACTATACATTAGATTTTGACATTCAAGAAGACTCCAAGGCCACTAAACATGTAGAAAAATGCTCAGTAAAGGGCAGCACTGAAGTAGCCTAAAATGTGGCCTCAAATGAGGGAAATGGCTTGTTAAAGAAAAAAATCAATGCAGCCACAACTAATGGTTCTGTTATTTTGAGGTAGTTGTATTCCCAAAACCTCAAAAGTGCATTTTTTTGAGGGTAAGACAAACAAGAAAATAGAAGCTGGCCATTTGATTGAGGGGAACTTGAATGTAGCCTATAACTCTGGCAGAAAGCAAGAAGAGCATAATGGGTTGCATAAAGCTGCTAGTGCCAGTATGGTTATTAACAATCACAAGGGCCATGATGTGGATGCCTTGGGAAGGAACATTTTGATAGTTCCTGGATTACCCCAAACCAAGGGGAAAAAAGGATAATAAGCTGAAAGTGTGGCTTATTTTGATGATGAGAAGGTGTCAAGTAACTACTAAAAGATCTTGGACATAAAAGAGGAACATGTTAGCACTTTTGGTAGTGCTACTCGGATAGCCATTGTAAGGTTCATCCCTTAGTGCTTGGCCTAGGCCAAGAAAATAAAAGAAATACAAAGGAAATGTCATGAAAACATGAGGGACTTGTTTTAGCATGTGAATAATAGTGTATGTGCTAATCTGAGAACTTTCGGGTTCTAAATGCACAAAGAAAAATGGCCATGAGGCTTATGGCGAGAAAATAAATGTGAGAAGCTTGAATGAAATCATGAGAAGTGATGAGGGTGCACAACCGAGAAGTTTCAAGTTCAAAGTGCACATGTGAATTGGCTATGTATTAAGGCCGAGAAACAAAGCTTTAGTGCCAAATTGAACATGTAACCGAGTGACTAATATGAAACTATGAAGTTTTAACGAGTTAAGAGAGCCAGGCAATTAAGTGCAAGACTAAGAGGATGATTAGACCAATAAGTAGGACATGTGGCATTCAAACCATTTTTGCATGCCACCACTTAACTGAAACTCATCATTTCGGGCTTAACTCTCATCCTTGCAAGGCTGAGATGCATCCTTGTTGTTCTTGGAAGATTGTTGCCGGATTCTTGCGGATTTGGAGAGGAATTGAAATCTTGAAGGCATAATCAAGCTTGATTTTGAAGAATTTGGAGCTAGGCAACCTTGGTTTGAAGTTTAACCTCAGTCTTGGATGCTCAAGTACAACCAAGAGCTCAAGGATTGTGAATTGAGGTAGGGTTCATGTCTACTTGTTTGTTTGGTAATCTTTCCATGATTCAAGTAGTTAGAGTGACTAAGTGATGGTTAAAATGTGCTAAATGACCTTAGTTGCTTGATGGGCATATTGAAGAACTTTCGGGTTCTTTTTATTATTGGCTAGCTAGTCAAGTTAATGGTATGTGTTAGAAGTCTTAGTGAGTGAGGCCAACTTACTAATGATTTCAGAGCTCTAGTGGAAGGAAGATTAAAATGGTGAAGATTGGTGTATAAGAATACACATGAACACATGTTAGTGGCTTCGGCCGAGAGACAAATTGTGGCGTGTGTGTGAGTTTATGTGCTTGTTTGATTTTGTTGCATGTGCTAACCCATCATAATTAGTGTTTATAGTTATATATTGTCTCGGTTATTATGTATATAAAATATATCTTTGTGTCTTTTTGTTTTTGTAGGTTACGTGTAGCTCTTGGAGGTTAAGCCTCGGCTTAACTAAATAAACTCCAATAGAGTTGTATAATGAATCCTACTGAGTGTTAGTACTCATGCCCATAAAATTTTGTGTTTCAGGCAAAGAGCTTGAGTGGATTGTGCTTGAGTGGATTTGCTTGTGTTCTAGTTGTACCTTTGTGCTCAAGGTATGTGCCAACTTGTACTTAGCTTGAATTGAGTTGATACATATACAAGTCTTGTGTTTATAGTTTTGGCCGAGACTTATGTTCTAAGTTTGCAGGCTTGGTTAGTGTGGGATATGTATAGAGAAGGAAATGGATGTGTGGACAGTAGCTCTGATTGTGGTTTTCACCTTCATGATAATGAATATGGCCATTGGGCTAGTACTGCAGTGTGTGTTCCTCTATGGCACGCTTAGGGTTCTTTTTTGGGGAGTAAGGACATGGGTTTGTGATAGCATAATTTGGTGAGTTATGAACATTGGTGAATCTTAGCATGGGGCCAAGTTAGGTGTATTTTTTAGGCTACCTTTTTGTGTATATGTATGTAGTCTCGGGTACACTTGGGTTTTGTTGTACTTAGTGTACTTTTGGGATGCCAAATTATGCTCGGTTGTTGATGGTTTTGGGTTATGTATATGTTGGATGCTTATGATCCAAGTTATGGTATGTATATAGTGTGGTTGAATGAGCTTATATGGTGAACCTCTTGTGTACTACTCTTGGCCGATTACTCATTTGCATCTAAACATGGTTTTCAAACCTTAATGATTTATGGGCTTCTTGGTTGCCATGCACTAAAGTAGCACACTTGGAGAGCACACATCCTACACACTAAAAGATGACAGTGTGTGCCTTGCTTGATGTGCAAGTTATTGAATTACAGCCTTGCTTGTATTGCAAATCAGTGGTATGGGTCTTGTTTTTGTTGCAAGTAACCGTTCTAAATCACTCATAAGCCTCCTAGGGCACCTTCCAGGCTCATAACTTAAGAAAATAAGACTTAAAGCCCATAACAGGAAAGGCCGAATGTAAAAGTACTAGTACCAATGCTTGAGTTTACACTTGATTGGAATCTTTCTGGGTAAATAGGTGTATGGTAAAGAGTGTGCACAGGCAGGGGCCTGTGTGGGGTGTGACAGCCATAAGGTGGAATCAAGCATCGGGAGCTTACAAATCAGTTTTTGGTGTTAATAAAATAATTTGGTTGTTGTTGATTTCAGAACAATTGAAGAATCTGTATGCAGCCCACTTAAGCACCTTACTAGTATTCAAAGGATCTGAGTATCCAATGTTCAACTTCTCCACCATTCAACGTAGTGGGCAAGGTTTGATATTCAAGGGCTAGTTATACTTATAGTTTACTTATCTAGCAAGATAAACTAGTATGGTCTGGGTATCTTATTTTTTAGTTTTTGTATTTCAGCCTTTTGTTTTATGTTGTTGCTTGTCCTTATTGACTCTTGAGGACAATAATCTCTTAAAGAGGAAGGATTTTTACGTGGAAAAATTGGCCTCTTTCCCCAATGATGTCATTTTGGTATTGTCTTTATGTGTGTCTTGGTCTTTCTCTTATATACTATAGTTTTTGTTGTTGGGAATTATAGAATGAAAGATGTTGTCTCGTCTCTCCTTTGTTGCTCTTCATCCTTCTCTTTTCCTTTTTGATTCATTCTCTGGCAGTAAGTCCTTCCTAGCCCCGGAACTTATTTTTTGCCGCAGTTCCCTAACCGAAAGCTGCCTTGAGATATGTGGCATGCTACTAATTCTCTCCAAGCACCATTTCATTGTTGGTTAATCTCAATGCCTCTTGAACACACATCATCTTTATTGATTTTGGTTTTATACGGTAACACCTTCCCTCACCATCGGGTCGAACCTGGGAATCAAGTCCAACTCCAATAGCGGACCTATCAAGCTCGTTCATCCTTATCTTCTCTACTCATCTCTCTTGATGGCATCGGATCTAGGCAATGGCGACAAATCTAGTTAATGGCAGCAAATCTGGGCTGCTTATTCTTGACCTTGTCGTTGATGATCTCTTTTGATCACCCTGCCACTGTAACTCATCCTTGTGTGCCTCCTAGAACTGCCAAATCAAGTCAAAGAACTACTTGTCCTTGGAAAATTTTGCACCAAAGGGCTTCAAATAATGAGAGGGCTTGGACGTTTGATTGGCATTTGAATTTCTTTTGTTGAACTAAATGTTGTAGTTTTTATTTGCTTCATAGGTGCTAAATTGATTTAGTTTATTGTTCATAAGGGTGATTTGGTTCTTTGAAGGATGAGATCATGAAACGCACACCAGATGTTCGATGAAATGCCCATATGGGTAGGATTGAATAAGGAAAAGCAAAATTGATTTTTGTAAAAGTTTAAATGTTAGAATTAGTGATTGGAAAATTTTGAGAACGAAAATTGTTAATCTAAATTTATTTTTATGTTATTTAATGTCACATCAATATTTTCATTTGCGTTAAGGGTAAAATTTATGGAAAGTACCCAATTGGGTTGCACTATATGAGTTTATGTAGTTTGATAGAACAAATTTAAAGATTTGGTACACATTTAGAACATGAAAATTAACTGCAGAATCTCAACTGGACTTTACTCATTATTTTTACTTTTATCCTTAATTTTTTGCAATTAAATAAAAAAAGTTGAAAAAAAATGAACATTAAAATGATAGTTTTGTTTTAAAAAAATGATAATTTGAATGGTATTATAGTACAATAAGTTATTAAATTTGGGATGTTGCAAAAAGTTTAATACTATCTAAAATAGAATATATTATAATAATTTTAGGACAGATGAAATATCTACTAATAACATATAATCATTTTAATCTATATGCATTGCAACGTAACCGGGTCTTTAGTATTACATGTCACATACCTATCTCATATATAGTTGTAAACTTAAAAAAAAAAATGCCAACAAGGCAACAAATAAAAAAGAATAATTTGGACTCATTCCAAGTTCCAACTTAGCTTTTAATTTTATTATAAAAATAAAAAAAAAAATTGGAATGCTACTATCGTACAAATGCACTTTTATTTATTTATTTTTTTACAAAAAATACTTCATTTCAATTATAAATAAGTCAAACAAAATCTTACAAACCAACGGCCACATAGGACTCTAAAGGGTAAAAAGAACATATAACTAGATATAAAAAACTACTCGTTCCTACAACACCGAATGAAAGAAAGAGAATCGGATCAAGCCGAACCTTCCAAGTAAGCTAGAATAAATCTGGAGTACATAACTCATAAATAACTAAAACAAAGCCCATACCAAGCCAATAATAACCAAGCAATGTTATAACCAACCAGATATCAAAGGCTAAACAAAACTATTTATACAAATAAAAAAATTACTTATAAAACCTAAAAAAATAAAGACTGACTTTATTATAAGTAATCGCCTCCATATATGTTGTCAATCGTTGAGACACCTTAATAGTATTGAGATTCCGATAAACCCAATAAACCAAAATTCATCATTGCTCGCATTCAATTGAAAGTCTACCATGTGACAATATAGAACCATTCTTGAACACCAAAACTTAAATGAGATTGTATCCACCATGAAATCCAATAGATAATATCGAATAAGGTCAATCAAGAAATAAAAAAATTAAAAGAGAACAAATTAAATCCAGACCAAAGTTTGAATTTGGCAAAAAATGACATAGAATAATAAAAGAGACGGCAGAAAGGAATGGGTTGGAGGGGGTGAGGTGTGTAAGGTTGTAAACGAACTGAACAAATACGAACAAGCTATGTTCGTATTCATTCATTTAACTTTTAACCAACACAAACAATAAATGAACGCAATTTTTCTGTTCATATTCAATCGTTAATTAATAAATGAACACGAATACAAACATGAACAATTAAATTTGATAGTTACCACAAATCTGAATTAGAGTGAGTTTAATAATAACTGACAGAGCAATAGGCGATGATGAGACAGATTATGGGTTAGGGCTATGGTGCTCGGCTTGGGGTTGCAGTAAGTTCACATTGTGAGGGAATTGACTACTTATGTTTAGGAAAACAAAGACAATATATTAATTTAGGAGAGATTAGGGCATAATTATGTGTGTGTGGAGTAGGTGGATACTAATAAAAATATATAATATATAAAATATATATAATAATAAATGTACAACTAATATATAAATAAACAAACAAATAAATAAATAAACATAAACGAACAACAATCAAATGATTCGTGAATGTAAATGAACAAATGAGACCTTGTTCGTGTTCATTTGTTTAATTAATCAAACAGAAAATTTTGTTTGTATTCATTTGTTTAACTAAATAAACGAATACAAATGAACTCCTGGCAAACAGTTCACGAACGGTTCATTGACCATTCTGTTCGTTTACACCCTTATAGGCATGGACACATGTATGTATATGTGATGTATATACCTTTTATTTCGATTTTTCAAGGAATATATACCATCTTTTTTTTTAGTAATGCTTCGTCCATCTTAAATTTATTGCACTGGTCACCATTCATAATAATTAATTTATATTTTTTATATTCAATATTTTGGTACATAAATCTGAAACTGTTGTATAGAAAATTTTATTATAATATATGATAAAAGTGACGGACCCAGCTGGACTTTTGTACTTATGAATCCCACGTGGAACCATAAGGATGGACGGCTCAAATGGGTCCATTATATTTGTCGTCTATAATGTAACTATAACACGTTTTATATACAAATGATAAATGAAATTTATAGTTTCTAAATGTAATTTTTTAGAAGTTGTTTTAAAAAATAATAATTTAAATAAATGCAAGTATAATTTAATTGACAAAAATGAAATGAAACAATAAAAGACGAAGGGAGGTAGTATATGTATCCTTGATTCTTCCTTTGACGCAAGGGCTTAGCCACTTGTATCTATATGTGATGCATACATCTCATTTAATTTCCTGTTTTTCATAATGAGAGAAAAATATACGAGTATTTTTTCTATTGTAAATGAATGAGGTTGATGTTCAATCAAGGTTTACGGGCTCAAAAGGCAACATAAGATAAGAGAAACCTATCCAAAAAAAAAAAAATTATAGATCCTCAAAGTTATGTATTCAGGAAAAACTCTCTAGTACTTAATTTAGCAAAAAGACTGAGAAAGAGTTTATGAGGAATTTTAAGAGATGATGTGATCGTACCTAAAGGTTTTCCACAAAATCCTTTCCAAAGGTATGACACCTTATGTTCCAAGGCAAGAGCTTTCAAATTTAACTCAGATTGTAATCCCATTATATAAGGAATATAGGCGATCTCGTCTCCTATTTTGATCTTAAACGCTTTTATCACAAGTTCTAGTAACTCAATTGAGTTCAAATTATGGACCTATCCAATATGGTATCAGGAGTAATTATAAGTAAGCAATAGTCATAGAAAATGGTTGATTATAAACCCATACTAGGGCAGAAAAAGGTTGAAGAAAAAACTATATTGTAATAACAAAAAATATATAAGCCAAGAAAACCTTAAACATTGTTTATTTAATGCCTACACATTTGGTCTCTCTCCTTTGTTGACTCAAGCAAGTTAGCCCTTTAACTTTGACTTAATGTGACTTAGTCCCTCAAATTTGAAAAATTGAGTGAGTTAGTCCGTCATTGTAAGGACTGACAATTTTTGGCATTGTTGTTAGCATCCTAGCAACTAATTTGCTATTGTTAGTCATCTCAACTGGTTGTCATCACTCCTCATTACACCACATCACCATTCCCAAGCCTTTCCCGCCATTAGCGACACCAAAATGAAAAAGAGACAAGTTTGCTACCATTCCATTTCACGTTCGAGCCTTAGATTAGCTACCCCTGCCATCATATGCAAATAAAGCGATAAAGTCATTTGCCATTCATTTTTTATAGTTGGTGCTACATGGAAGTCATCGTTTCCAGATTTGCTCCTAGATCCTTTTGTTACCTTCACCATCCATCCCTGAGTCTCACTGTTACAACAAGGCAAAGAAAGTCAAGCTGTCACATCATCAACTTGCCTAACCTAGGATTAGCATAATCATGCCTCACTACTGCTGCTTGCCATTTGCCATCGGCCAATTGTTCTCAAATCGAAAAAGAAGCAGTTTCACGATTTGAGTCAAAATCCTTAATCAATCAACGAAGAGACTAATTTAAGTCACATGGTTTATCAAAGTTTGAGGACTAAGGTGCATGGTTTATTAAAGTTTGAGGACTAAGTCACATAGTTTATCAAAGTTTGAAGACTAAGTCACGCTAATTCAAAGTTAAAGGACTAATTTGTGCAAGTTTGAAAAGTTAAGGGATCAATGTAGGACCTTATTTAACTGGGAAACGTATAGTTAACTTTATGTGGTTTGACCTAACTTACACTTTGCCTTTTTTATTTTTAAGAATCTACGCTTTTGCTCATGCTTCTTTTAAACTATATGATAGTTATCTTCCACTAATTTCAATTTCTCTAATATTTTTTTACAGTTAATAGACATTTTAAATTATTAAAATTTTTTTGGATAAATTCCCCAAGAGGTTCCTTAGTTTATTTTTGTGTCTTAAATAAGCACCTTACCTTAAATTTGTTCTAGCGAAGTATCGTACTTTACTATGCATGTCCCAATTAAGTATTTTCCATCCATTTCACCATCAAAATAGATTGATTTTTGCTAATGTGATATTAATTAACATTAAAATAAATATAAAATAACAATTTTGGTTCTTTAAATTTTTACACTCAATAATTTTAATCCTTCTAAACTTCATAAATATCAAGAACGAGCCCATTTTTTTTTAGTTTTTCCTTTTCGGCACAAGAACATCAAAAACAGTAATCCAACCCAATAAAACCCAGAAACGTGAAATCCCTTCCTTGCATTCTTAGCATATCTTCCCTCAATCTCTTCCCCTTCGTTGTAGTCTTCACCTTCATTGGCAGAATCGATGATCTTGTCCCCTTTATTCCATTTGACCCAATATTAGAAATGTGAACTCCCCAAAACCCTCCCACACAATTTAGCAGCCATAGCTTCGCAGACAATTTCCACTCCTCTGCTTCGCTGACGATCCGACGTTTCATTTATACCACACGTGCCTCTGCTTCACCGCAGATTCGACGATTTCCACTCACAGGTCTGACGATCTCTGCTCACAGATCCGACAATTCCGAGTTCACTCAAACCTCAATCGAAGGGTTTAGTGAAGATGAACCTCGATGCACGGAGGGAGGGAGGGACGGAAAGGGTTAGGGAAGACAAACCTTGATGCACTGAGGGAGGGAAGGGGTTTAAGGAAGACGAACCTTGATGCGCTGCCACTAAAGGGGCGGAAGGAGACGAGGAGCTGCCGAGAAAGAACGATTTTGTTCCAGCTAGGAAGATTTCGATGAGAGCGGCCTAGAGGGGGCTAGAAGATGATGAGGAGCAGCCGAGCGGACAATTTCTTATTGTTCAAGATGACGATTTTGTTCCACCAGATATTTTTGGTTTCTTGGTACGGATCCAAATACAGATCCATTCATGGAACATGTTCTAGAAGTCCATAATTTGGTTTGTTGATGTTTTTTGTTTGTAAGGACAAAATCAAAAGTTTGGGCTCATTCTTGATATTTAGAAAGTTTGGAAGGATTAAAATTATTAATTAGAAAAGTCTAAGGATCAAAATTATTATTTTAATTTTATTTTAATATTAATTAATGTCATGTCAGCAAATTCTATCCGATTTAAGGGTCTAATTAATGGAAGGAACGGGAAATATGAGATATGATATTTTGATGGGACAATCTTAAAGTATTGTACTCATTTGGGATACAAAAATAAGCTAAGGGATTCCTGATGAAATTTACCCACTTTTTTTTTTTTATAAATACATTTTCCCATTTGTAAATGCAAAATTATTAATTTTTTAATTGTTAGTTAACTTTGAAAAATATCAAAAATTTTGAAATTGTTGGAATATAGTTACTAGACAGTTTAGTTTAGTATTTTAAAAGTTGTTGCTAGACAGTGTAAAGAAAATGGCGGTAAAGGAGTTTGAAAATAGAAGGGATAAAATTAATATTCCGACATACCTCATGGGGAGGTTTATGTATTTTTCCCCTATTTAATTTTGTACGTACTTAAATTATGTTCAACTAGATGTTTAACCCGTCCAGTGGATGGCAAAACTTGTTTTTGTTAGTTAGTGATTATATTGATGTATATAAATTAATATTTAAGTTAAATTTTTTGAAAAACATATTGAAGTTTACTATAACGTTTTAATTTGTTATAAATAAATTTGATAAAATTGTCGTGATTCTTTCTGAATTGATTAGTGATTTCCCCAAATATTAAAGTCTACATTGCTATTTTTATTGTTTTAAAATTTATATTTATTCTGAATTACCCACTATACATTTTTTTGTCTCAATGAATAAAGTTAAACAAAATTTTATTAAATATAACTTTCTAAGAAAAATGAAGATATTCCTATTTAAATTTTTATTTTGTTTTTTCAAAAATAAATACATTGTCTAAGGAAAATTGAGGTTGTCTTGTGCTATTATTCATAGAGAGTTTTTGTTAATATTTGTTCATTGCATGTATACATTACTTTGTCTATAATATGTGATAAAAGCATAACACAAATATATTCTCCTGGTTAAGAAAAGTAGATCATATGCTATAAGAACAAACAAATATCGTAAGATTGGGGTTCCTATGATGTAGACGAATGGGAGAATGACACATGCAGGGAATATAGCCAGAGCCGGTCAGCCGGAGGGAAGATCGATAATTGTGCAAAAAAATTAGAAAGTACTTGTAAACTTGCGAGAATAGAAGCCTAAATCGAACAGAAATAAACTTGTAAATGGCTGGACTTCAATTAATCCAATAAACACACTTCTAACTAAAGACAAACAAATTCTCCAAGTTTTCGAGGCGACAGACACATCCCCATAGGCATAACATCACCCAACAGCGAGGCAACAGTGGCAAACCAATAATTTAAACAAAAAAAATCCCAACCTACGATATGCCCACAAAATAATACATGGTGAGAAGAAAACGGTTCAAAACACTTACTAACAATTTATTGCAGGGGCTATAACTGTAAACCTTTAATATACTGATGACCGAAAGACAAAAAACTGAAGAAATTAAACTATGCAAAGAAATTAAGGCCTGCCAACTCAACACGTGTCCACCAACAAATGTAGATCCAACTGAAGTACTTAGGAGAACATAGACGCAATTGCAAACCTCAGCCAAATGAGAGGACAAAAACAATAATTTGTCATGAACGAACTTCAATGTTAATATGGTATATATAGATGAATATACACTTTCTGGAGTCTTAATAAAATATTTTTGGGGCTTCGCCTCGAGCCTGGACTACAATGATATAGTAATAGTAATTCAAGTTTCGTGTTGAACGTGAACTAGAGCTCAACCCCGATTATGAGGTACGCCTGCTAGTGTCTTCCTCTTCCTTTCGGCCGGAGCCTACTAGTATCTTCATGATAATTACAAGAAGCCTTATACTTTCCAGAGAATATAATTACAGCAAGAAGCCGATTTATCTAGCAACTTCCATATTTCTTGAAATCCAAGAATTGGTTACAAGCCTAAAAGCCGCAGCTCAAATTGTTGAGACTTACGATATTAAGGTGATGCCCAGCAGCATTTTCGTTGGAATACATTGTGACTTCAAGAGGGACTTTCTGAGAGGGAGAACGTCTGGAGCCTAGATTTCCCAGGGGAGTGTGCCTGGAATACTCAGAAAAGAGGGTTAGGAGGTCCCCGGGGTCTTTTTCCGGGGAGGAGCCTCTGACGCCCAAGTCAGTGTCCTAGAGATGAAAGAGGGGGAGCACTAAGAGGTTTAGTGGCCTTGCCTGTTTGTATTTTCTCAAGGGGAGAGGGTCCGATCCCCCTTGCCAGGGTGCGTTTCCTGGTATTTATAGGAGTTCCCAGCCTGTTCAGATCATGACACGTGTTCGGTCGGATGTTCTCTGTGTTTCAGGGCGTAGGGGACAAGTAGCTGTTTGCAGGCTCCTTGAGCCTTGAACCGAGACAGGTCGTGACAAGACCTGGACGGCGACGGCGTGTCAGACCGCCGTTTGAGGCGGCGTGTAACGCCTGTGGGCGACATGTCAGAGGCTCCTTAAATGCTCATGTCGTACTCCCTAGGTCCTCTGGGCGAGGTCGTTCTTTGGTACGGATGCCCTTCTTCGGGAGTTATGCTCGTAGTTCAGGGAGTCCCCTGGTTCTAGGGTTCTGCCTTCGGGGAAATTCTCTCCTGTTCGGAATGGCTGGTTCTTTATCCCTGAAGGCGATCCTTTTGGTCCCCCGAGGGAGCTGGCGATATCTTTGAAATGCCTAGCGTATTAGCCGAAGTCCCGACTTCGTGGTGTCTGACTTCGCTCATTCCGAGGTTAGTGATAGTGCCTCTGTCGGATGATGCCAGGCTTCCCGACCATGTTTTCGTCAAGAAGTATGTGCTGAGGGAGGCGATAGCCCTTCGGCTATCACAGGCCCCCCTCCGAAAAGCCGAAGTGGGAACTTTGGTTTGTTGGCTTTCGAAGGGAGTCCTTCGGGACCTCGGGCGCAATGCCTGTGCCGAAGATGTACTTTTTGTCCGAAGACATGGGCTGCTCGGCCATAGCCCGTCCTTTGGTGTCTTCGAGGTCACCCACTTCTCTCCTTTTGTAGGGCTGCGTAATGTCGTGTCTTGTAACCAGGCGTGTCAGTCTGGAGCGGCGCACCCAGGGTCCAGGGGTGTCAGAAAGCGTGTCCCTCTTTTGGCGCGATAACTAACATGTGGCAGCTTGTTATTGGCGGGAATTGCGTCGGATATAGCAGGCGCGCCTTTTCTCGCGCCATGAGCAGTTATGGAGACTGTTCGCCTTCGTGGAGTACTTTATGACGCCGGTTCGCCTACCCTCCTCGGCCTATATATACCTCTATTCCGTCATAACCTCTTTTTGCTTCTGCTTTTGCTTTCAACTGCTTTCACGTTTTCTCCTGCTTTTTGCGGTGATCCTCTTTGACGGAGTGTTTTCCGGCAACCTTTCGCGATGGCGTCTTTGAATCCAGATTTTGGCAAAACATTTGGTGGGTTTTAACTTCCAGAGTGTTTTGCTTTTTAAGCTTTCCCGAAGTCGTTTTTGGCCTTTTTCTGAAATCGCTTTTCTGCCGACCATGCCTATTTCCAAAAGCTGGCAACCTCTTTTGTCTCACCCTTACTGCACCACTCCTAAAAAGTTAGCAAGATGGAAGACCAAATTCTTTCTTCCCTTGTACACCATTACAATGTTGCCACGTTCTGACCAGTTTAGCTTTTCAAACCATGGCGACGAGGATACCGTTTTCCGAGCCCAATTGAAGGCCAGACTTCGGTACCCTCCTCCGAAGATGATTTGCGACTTTTGCCAATTCCATGGCATTACCGTAAATCAGCTTCCGCTGAACTCGTACTGCTACTTTAACGCCTTCCTCTGTATGTGCGGTGTTTTCAAAATAGAGCCCCACTTTATTCTTTTCATGCAGTACTATAAGCTCTTTGTGGTCCCGAAGGGTGGCTTTTACTTCATGCTACCTCGGGGATCAGGGAGCAAAAAGTGTATGTTCACCTTTGCCACTAAGGACAGCTGGCGAGGGTGGCAACAAAAGTTTTTCTTTCTGAAGATGGAGGAGGCCTGGTCGCACGTGCTGACCAAGTGGGCTCGGGGAAGGCTGGAGATGGACGTCGTTGATCCGAGGATAATGCTGACTCCTGAGTTGGCAACCATATTCACGAACTTCAACAAACGGATCCGACCAGTCTCCGACTGGGATTCCGAGGTCCCTTCGCGCCCCCTTTACCCCTCCCCCATCAATTGGAAACTGATGATCGAGGAGGTTCTTCGGGAACTAGGGGTGGTGAAGGAGCATAAGATGGACCTCAGGATGCCGGCTCTTGCTATCGCTGGGAAAGACTCTTGGTTGGTGCAACTCCTTAAGGAGGAAGTCACTTATAAGTCCTTTCTTGAGAGTAAGTTATCTCAGGGTTCTTTTGTTATAGTTTTACCTTGGACTCACACTGATGTTTCCTTTCTTTTTCAGAGATGGGTGATGACTCCGCTGCCTACTACAAGTCCCTTTTCCTCGGTCAAGCCGAGATGGGCGAGCAGACGAAGAAGGCCGTCTCCTGAAGGCGGAAATCATCTGGGGCTTGAAAGACGCGCTTCCTCCTCAGGCGGAAATTCCCGAGGAGGCGCACGAAGAGTCGGATGCTGCTGCTGCTGTTCCGCCGGCCGAGGTGGCCGCCTCCGCCCCTTTATTTCTTTAAGGGTTCCTTGTCTTGATAAATTTCTTGCTTTGTTGTGCAAGGGAGCTGCTATACCCGAATTGGGCAGCCGAGCACGCCTGGAAACGGGCTCTTCGCGATGCCCATGTCCCGAAGGCGAAGATCCCGAGGGAGCCCTTTTGGTCGTTTACGGAGAACATGAACTTGTACTCCGGCGACTGCCCGTACATGGCCAACTAAATCTCGAGAGGGATCCTCACCGAGGCCTCCTTCAGGGCCATTTCCGAAGCATGCCCGAGCGATGAGTCCCTTGCTGCCAAGGTTTCCAAGCACGCTGCCCAAGTATACTTCAGGCCTTTGTTTTGTTTCCCTTTGATTTCTTCTAAGTGTTTGGCCCACTCTTTGCCTTACTAACTTTTGCTCTTACTTCTTTGCAGCTGCTGGGGTACACCGGCCTCCTCAGGGTTCGGGTGGCGAAGGAAGCGGCGTTCCGAGCCTCGGCCTTAGATCTCATAGAAAAATCTAAGGCCAAGTGCTCTGAATTGGCTGCCAAGAACACGGAGATGGCTCAAGCTGCGAAGATGGAGGTCGCTGCCATTCGGGAGGAGTTCGTGAAGGAGAAGGAGGAACTTTTGAAGGACTCCTCCCAGAAGATTTCAGACCTCGGTGCCAAGGTGGCGGAGCTGACCTCGGCGAACGAATCATATCAAAATGAGAAGTCAGATTCTGAGGCTCTTCTGGCGAAGGCGCTTGTCGAGAAGGCTGAGCTCCAGGCCGAGGTCGAGTCTTTGAAGAAGGAGCCAAAGAAGAAGAAGACGAAGGCGCTGAGGAAGGAGATTGCCGATCTGGAGAGGGAATGTGATGAGCTGGCGGTCGAGAAGAAGAAAGCCGACGAAATGACTAAGGTTGGTTTTCAAGACGGCTTCTGCCTCGTTCGTCACCAAGTGCTTCAGAGGTTCTCAGATCTGGACCTCTCTTTTTTGGAGGCCCTAGACATTCCCGAGGGGCCTCGGTGGTCTTGGTCGAAAATCAAGCACCTGAACTTGCCCTTTTCTTTCCCGGCGCCGAAGGTGGTGGAAAAGGACGCAGGAGCTGGTGGGTCCCAAGACGCCGAGATTCCTTAGTTTGTTTTAGGGTCTTTTGCCTTCTTTTTCTTCTTTTTTGTATTTCTTCTTTTGGCGAGCTTTCTTCTTTGTAAGCAGATCCATCTCAATAAAGACTCTTTCTTAAAAATTTTGGCTAAGTCTTTTTGTAAGATTTTTCATTTTCCATTGTCCCGAACATGTTCGCTCAAGAGACTTTGGAAAATTCGGCGATCTTCTTCGCGAAATTCCGATTTGTACAACTTATGCTCAAGAGTTTTGGCTAAGTCCTTTGCGAGATTTTTCATTTCCGATTGTTCCGAACACGTTTGCTCAAGGGACTTCGGAAAATCATATTTTCGCTTATGTCAGCGGTCACTTTCGCGAAATTCAGACTTGTATAACTCATGCTTAAGATTTTTGGCTAAGGAACTTTTGTACTTAGAAATTTTTCTGTACAATACAATATTTTCACCGACATCTTAAGCATAGAATTTTCTCAAGGCGTCCGAATGCCATATATTTTTTAACTCTATGCCTCCGGCATCGCTAAGCTTGTAAACCCCTTTTCGCACTTCGGCAAGTACCAGATAAGGTCCTTCCCAATTTGCGCGAAGTACCCCGTGGGATGGCCTTCGGGGCCCAAATTCAGCCTTTCGGAGAACGAGGTCTCCTTTCTTTATTCCTTTTGGCCTGGCGCGCAAGTTTATAGCCGCGGCCACTTTTTGTTGAAAAGCTTTTCTCCTCAGCTCAGCTATTTCTCTGTGTTCGCTGATGATGTCAAGCTTGGTTCTCAGGCTGAGGTCATTTCCCCTTTCATCAAACACTTACACTTGCACCGATGGCTGCGCTACCTCGACTGGGATGATGGCCTATGTACCGAAAACAAGTGAAAAAGGTGTTTCCCTTGTGGCTCTTTGGGGTGTTGTTCGGTAGCTCCATAACACACTTGGGAGCTCTCCCGGCCATTTCCCTTTTGCTTCCCCCAGTCTCTTTTTCAGACCTTCTTTGATAGTCCTGTTGGATACTTCTACTTGCCCATTGCTTTGGGGATGAGCTACTGGGGCTAAGTGCATTTTTATTCCGAGGTTGTTGATAAATTCTTGGAACCTTTTGTCTGTAAAATGGGACCCATTGTCGGCTACTAGTACCCTCGGTATGCCAAATCTGCATACAATGTTCTTCCATACGAACTTTTGCATATCTTTTGCCGAGATAGTTGCCAAGGGTTCCGCCTCGACCCATTTAGAAAAATAGTCTACTGCAACTACGCAGAACTTCATGCCTCCAGGCGCTGTTGGGAGTGGCCCAATGAGGTCTATGCCCTAAACTGCGAAGGGCTAGGGATAGTCAGCCGAAGTTACCATTTCCGAGGGTGTTCTCTGGATACTCGCGTGTCTTTGGAAATTACCACATTTTCGGACAAATTGCCTAGCGTCCTTCCTTAGAGTATGCCAAAAGTATCCTTACCGAAGTATTACTGCTGCTAGGGCGTCAGTTCCCACGTGCGCACCACAAACGCCTTCGTGAACTTCTTCGAGGATCATTTCAGTATCCTCTTCGCCAACACACCTCTGCAATGGATTTTCATATCCCTGCCGATATAATTCTTCGCCAATTAGGAAAAAACGACCGGAGCGTCTTCGAACTTTTGCAGCTTCGTGGGGTTCTTCGGGGAGCGCATTGGTTGCGAGATATCTTTTTATTAGGTCTTTCCAGCCTCTTCCCGAAGTTACTATGCCCAGCACTGCGATGCTCGGTTGATTTAGCACCTCGGTGCATATTTTTGAGTTCGCCAAGCAGTCAGCTTCAGCATTATCTCGTCGAGATACGTTTTCGATTCGTACGGTGTCAAACTCTCGAATGAGCTCTGCTGCCAGTTCACGATATTTTGCCAAGGTCGGGTCCTTCGCCCCATAATCCCCTGCCGTTTGCCGAACTACCAGCTGGGAATCACTGTGTGCTTTTAAGTTTCTTACACCAATTTTTCTAGCTAGACGCAATCCTGCTATGAGAGCTTCATACTCCGCCACATTGTTGGTGACGTTGAAGCCGAACTTGATGGCCTTCATTACTTCTAGACCTTCGGGACCTCTGATAATTACCCCAGCTCCCTGATGTTCGGACCCCGAGGCTCCGTCAACATATAAAGTCCATTTTGGCTCACTTTCGTCGGGATTCGGATGGCTATCCTCGGTGGTGGGTACTTCGGCAATGAAGTCTGCTAAAGCTTGAGCTTTTATGGTTTTCCGAGGTTCATAAGTGATGTCGTGCTCGCCAAGCTCTATACACCATTTGGAGAGCCTTCCTGAATGATCAATTTTTCTCATGACATCCCGCAATGGTAGACTACTTCGGACGACGATGAGGTGAGCCTGAAAATATGGCCGCAGCCTCTTCCCTGCCAGGACCAAGGCATATATAGCTTTTTGCAGCAAAGGATACCTGACCTCGGCGCTGTGCAGGGACTTGCTTATATAATAGACCAGCCACTGCTTCGGCCCTTCCTATTTCACAAGGACCGAGCTTACTGTTTTTTCTGTGACGGCGAGGTATAATACGAGGGGTTCTCCCTCGCGAGGTTGTCGCAGAGTGGGTAAACTGGCTAAGTAAATTTTGAGTTCTTCCCAGGCCTTTTGGCAATCTTCATTCTAAGGATGAGCACTGCCTCCGAGGTCGTCCTCTTTTTTTGGTTCCTTAGTGAGGACTTTGAAGAATGCTCGACACCGGTCTCCATATCTGGAAATAAACCTGCTAAGAGAGGTTATCCTTCCGGTAAGTCTCTGCACATCCTTTATTGTGGCAGGAGTTCGGAATTCGAGCATAGCCTTAATTTTTTCTGGGTTAGCATCAATGCCTCTTTCTGATACCATGTACCCAAGAAACTTTCCCGAGGTCACTCCAAAGATACACTTTTCGGGATTAAGGCGAATCCTGAAGGTCCTGAGCTGATGGAAAGTTTCTTTTAAATCTGCGACGTGGTCGGTGGGCAGCTTGCTTTTGACTATCATGTCATCGACATAGACTTCCATGTTCTTCCCTATTTGGTTGCTAAAGACCTTGCTCATCAACCTCTAGTAGGTGGCTCTTGCATTCTTGAGTCCGAAGGGCATCCTGACGTAACAGTATGTTCCACCCTCGGTGATGAAGGTGGTTTTCTCCTCGTCTTCAGGGTCCATCCTTATTTGATGATATCCACTGAAGGCGTCTAGGAAACTTAGGAGCCCGTATTCGGCAATTGAGTCTGCCAATCGATCTATTGATGGGAGAGGGTATGAGTCTTTTGGGCAAACATCGTTCAAGTTTCTGAAGTCAATGCACATCCGGAGCTTACTGCTTCCTTCTTTTGTGGCGATTACCACATTGCTTAGCCATTCGGGGTACTTGACCTCCTTGATTACATCTGCCTCCAATAAGCGCTGGATTTCAGTTTTGACGAAGTTATTTTTATGTACTGAGATGCCTCGTTTCTCTTGCCGGACAGGTTTTGCTTCCGGACTTACTTTAAGGCTATGCTGTACTACGCGAGGGTTCACCCCTGGCATATCTTTCGGCGAGTAGGCAAATAAGTCTTTATTCATCAGTAGAAAGGATACAAGTTTTCTCTTGTCACCTTCGGCCAACTTTTTCCCTATTCGGGTACTTCGGCCTGGGACAAGTTTTACTTCTTCCATTTCTACCTTCGCGGAACCTTCTGCCTCGCCCTTTTTTGGTTTTAAAGCCTCTGCCTCTACGGCTTGTGCGAAGTTGTTTGCTGGAGCTTTCCTCGCTTTGACGAACACCTTCCTTACCTCGCTTTAAAGTGATAGTCAAGTTTCTTACATCAGGGCGAATGTGCAGGTTTCCCTGTGTTTGCCTCCCAAGGCTGGCGTTGTATGATGAAGGAACATCCATAACGATGAACATTGTCATTGTGGAGGCGAATAACTCGGTTGTCCCGTCCACCGAAGTCCCTTTCATCATTAGGGGAAGGTCGATCCATCCGAGAACAGGCAGTTCGGATGGTCCTACACCGAAGGTGGGCGAATGACGATCTTGAAATCACTGCGGGATATGCCCAAGTTTGGCATCAAATGTGAAAACAGGACGTCGGCGTTTGATCCGTCGTCAAGCAAGACTCTCTTGACGTCCCAATTTCCTATCCTTACCATGACCAACAGCGGATCGTCATGGGGAAAGACGACGGTGGAACCATCCTTGCGGGCCAGCTTTTTCGTCGGGCTCTGATACTTCATGACTGATATTTCTCTGGCCTTCCTCTTTCTTTTCGAGGATGGGAGTCCTGTCGTAATTGTTTGTATTACCCCCGCCGGAGGTGGAGGGCGCCTCTTCGGGCTTCGGTTCCTCCGTCTGTCAGAGTCGTAGTCTTCGTCATCTACCTTTCCTTTCTCCTCTTTCCTCCTCTTCAGGGAAGGCATTCGCAGATAACGTCGAAGTTGGCCCAGTTTTATCAGCGACTCTATATACTTTTTCAATTGGAAGCAGTCTTCAGTGTCGTGGTCGCGATGAAACTGGCAGAACTTCTTCATGTTCTTCTTGTTATCAGCGGTCATGGCCCTTGGCCGCTGAATCTGGGCTCCCTGCCTTTCCATTGTCATGAGGATGTTGGTCCTCGTGGTGTTCAGGGGCGTAAAGTTTGGGAGTTTCCTTCCCCGTATTCTCCGAGGTCGGCCTGCCCGGTCAGCTGGATATCACGTTTGCTGGCTGGATCCTTCGGCGCGAGTGTGATCAGACTTCGGTCTGCCCATTCTCAGCTCTTCGGCTGTCATATGTTGTTCGGCCCTTCGGTAAAATTCGTCAAGCGTGTCCGGAGAGTCCTTGGAAAATTCATAAAAGAGCTGTGAGTCCCTCCGAAGGCCCCGTGTCATGGCGAGGATGCGTATTTTGGGCCGAAAGTCTAGGACACTCAAGGCTTCTCTGTTAAACCTTTCGACATAGTCGCGGATGGTCTCTCCATTTCTCTGCGCTATGTCAAACATCTGGACGGGCATCTTCGCCGTCGGCCGACTTCCAATGAATTGTTGGGTGAAGGCTGTAGATAACTCCTGGAGCTCCCTGATGGTTCCTGGAGCCAATGAGTTGTACCACGCAGTTGCTGGCCCTGTGAGGGTGACCTCAAAACATTTGCACAAGGTAGCGTCGTCTGCACCGTGCATCATCATGCTGCGTCTGTACTTGGTTAGATGAGCATGTGGATCAGTCCGGCCATCATAAGTTTCCAGCCGAAGTACCCGGAAGTCACCTGGCATGGCTGCCTCTACTATAGTTCGGGTGAACGGGGACTCATCCCCACAGAAGGTCTCAAACAGCTTGGCCCAGACCGGTTTGCGAGCTACTTGTTTTTCCACTCTGTCCAACCTCGCTAATATTTTCTCCATAAGGATCGTGGCACTAGGTTCTTCTTCTGGGAAGGGAGATTGCCGGCGCCTCTTCGGGGAGTGACTTCGGCGCTGAATGAATGGGGACTTCGCCTCAGGTGACGAGCTTCTTCGGTGTGGGATTTTGGGTCGCTTGGACCCAGCTCGTCCTGTAAGCCGTGCCCTGAGGGGCATATTTTCTGTTGAAGACTCCTCACGTGGGTCCCCGTTTCCCGAACTACGATGGACTGGTTTAGGGCTTCTTTCCCGATGACGTGTTGGTGAGGGAGTCCTTTGGGCCTGAGTTTGTTGTGGCCACTTTCGGTCTATCTGCTGTGTCATTTCAGCCATAACAGAACGTTGAAAGTCGTGCAAGAAACTCATGGTTATGACCAGAGGACGCTCTTCCTCCGGCGTGGAAGTCCTTGGAAGGGTTTGCTCAGTATCCGGTTGAGCTTTAGGCGCGGACGGGGACCTTGGGAGTCCCTTGTCCTTTGAACGCCGAGTTTCAACAACGGCGACCTGAAGGTGGGTTCCCACAGACGGCGCCAAATGATGCCCAGCAGCATCTTCGTTGGAAGACATTGTGACTTCGGGAGGGACTTCCTGAGAGGGAGAACGTCTGGAGCCTAGATTTCCCAGGGGAGTGTGCCTGGAATACTCAAAAAAGAGGGTTAGGAGGTCTCCGGGGTCTTTTTCCGGGGAGGAGCCTCCAACGCCCAAGTTAGTGTCCTGAGAGATGAAAGAGGGGGAGCACTAAGAGGTTTAGTGGCCTTACCTATTTGTATTTTCTCAAGGGGAGAGGGTCCGATCCTCCTTGCCAGGGTGCGTTTCCTGGTATTTATAGGAGTTCCCAGCCCGTTCAGATCATGACACGTGGTCGGTTGGATGTTCTCTGTGTTTTAGGGCGTAGGGGACAAGTAGCTGTTTGCAGGCTCCTTGAGCCTTGAACCGAGACAGGTCGTGACAAGACCTGGACGGCGACGGCGTGTCAGACCGCCGTTTGAGGCGGCGTGTAACGCCTGTGGGCGACATGTCAGAGGCTCCTTAAATGCTCATGCCGTACTCTCGAGGTCCTCTGGGCGAGGTCGTTCTTTGGTACGAATGCCCTTTTTCGGGAGTTATGCTCGTGGTTTGGGGAGTCCCCTGGTTCTAGGGTTCCGCCTTCAGGGAAATTCTCTCCTGTTCGGAATGGCTGATTCTTTATCCCCGAAGGCGATCCTTTTGGTCCCCCGAGGGATCCGGAGATATCTTTGAAATTCCTAGCGTATTAGCCGAAGTCCCGACTTCGTGGTATCTGACTTCACTCCTTCCGAGGTCAATGATAGTGCCTCTATTGGATGATGTCAGGCTTCCTGACCATGTTTTCGTCAAGAAGTATGTGCTGAGGGAGGCGATAGCCCTTCGGCTATCATAAGGTAAATTTTTTTTATAAAATATTAGTTATACTAGTTTAATAGCCTTTCAGGTCTAGGAAAAGTAGTTATTCTTCTAGTAGTCATTCTCTCATTCTCTTAACCATAATGTACCCACTATCTTTATACTTGTACAAATGTTTCTGATTATTACAAAGAAAAAAAATCTTTACAGTGACCAGTTACACACACACACACACACACACACACACACACACACACACATACATTTTCTTCATATTTTTGTTTAGCAACTTCTTTCCATCTATTGTTTTTCCTCAGTAATTTTAGATTAAAAATCCACTGGTGGACGATTTAGAAAGTTTTCTATTAATATTATTTTGTATATGAAATTATATGTATACGATATATATTTCAAATGTTTTCTAAATAATTTTTATATTTGAATCACATAGAGACATAAGTATATGAGCTTCCAAATGATTGTGCCTGAACAGGAACTGATAGATCTAATTTGGAACATATGTAAATAGTAATTGGTGAACATAATAATAATAAAGTATATGAGCACTTGTGATATAGTCTCTAAACTTTTAGTTGAATTTGTAAGCCTGTCTTAAATAAAGTACTCCATTCATCTAAAAAAGAATGAAACGTATTCCTTTTTTGAATGTCCAAAAAATAATGAAACATTTCTCATTTTAGAAAGTTTTCAACTTCTAATTTATCTAACTACCATTATTTAAACTTCCATTGCACAAACCCAATAATTTTTTTTAATCTTCATTTAAACTCTCACTATATAAAACCAAAAAAAACTTTTTTTTATTTATTATTTAAACTTTTACTACATAAACACCTTATTCCCTGTATCCAGAGAAATGTTTCATCTATTATGGCACAGAGGGAATACTAACTTACAAATAAATAAATTAGTTTGAGAATAATTTGACAGGTTAAAGAGATTCCATTGGGTCCCATGCCATATTATAATCTCTTTCTCACATTTACCTATACGTAAGAGCCTTGTGAGTTATAAAATTATATGACAGTAATAACACAACACAAAAACATACATGAGTTTTTTCCATTAGAAAAATCATGCCGAAAGCAGATTGGAAAGAGTAATGAATTATTGCTCATGAAATTTGGAGATTCTGCACTTATAAAATTAAAAAACAAGGCACTCGTATAATTATTTTTGTAATATAATTCTAGAACATGCTAATTTAATAGCATAAAACTACATAAAAGTTCCAACAATGGGTAGTTCAAGAGCATGACGTAGGCGGCAGTTTCCTCTCCGAGAAGCATGGTCCAGTTGTCTTATATACATATGAGTAGTTCAAGAATTTGTTTTTGTCAATTATCCTTAGTTTGATGTTGGTTTAGGTAGAGTATGGGGGGGTTTAGCGTAAACTTATTAATAGGATATCATTTGTAACTCTCTTATAGAAAAAGTGGTCTTTATTGTATTACTTGATAATAATAATGATAATAAGGGAGATTAAATGGGATTTACCGAAGCTTGTTAAGGATGGTTTCAAGTATAGATATATGACGCGAAGACAACATAATGGATGAATGCGTTGGACTTGGATGTGCGAGAAGGATAGGACATCTGTCCCAATAATCTAATGTTTTTACGTTTTTTTTTTTTTGTAATCACACAATAATCTAATGTTAATCGTTAAATTGGGCTGAGAGTACTCCCAATTCCCAAACCGTTTTCGAACCTACAAATTGATTCTTGATGGTCCCAACCTTTGTGTTCATTGCACTTTGGTCCTTCGGTTCATGAGCGTCGTTTTGTCTGTAGGAAATTCCAGGTTATATTACACCAATAGTTTCCGAGTTTGTTAGTTTTCTCCTTTTCAGACCATTCATTTAACCTTAATTACATTTAAAACAAACTTAAGATAAAAATGTAAATTCTACCAATTTAATAAATCATTTTCCCCCCAATTCAATGGATTACCGGCGGTAGTCCCATTGGATCCTGATCAATTTGGATTGATTCACGTCCTACCTCCTTTTGTTAGAAGAGGAAGCTCCCATGATCTGTTTCTTCATTCATAAGATTCAAGTATGATGCTTTACTTAAGGGGTGTGGAACTCCTTTCCACTCCTTGTGATTGTTTAATATGTTTATTCCATTTTGTTTAAAGGGAAATCACATGCTCACGGTTCATCATCTGGATGCATGGATGCACGAATAACCACCTAATGGAGGGCGTGTCCGTCTACATGACAGATCTTTAGCTTATCATTGCTTTTATTTAACTTAAATACAATTCATTGGATTATTTTATATACATGCTTCAATATTTTGAACAAATTCAATAAACTGCATCAAGATCAAGATCAAGGGACTTAATTCAAATTATTTCTATTCATTAAGACTAAGTAAAGAGGCATGTAAACCTGGCACCTAGGTGAGTTGGTTGAGGCTTTAGCCTCCCCACCTTTAAGTCAAGGGTTCAAATCTTCCTTCCCTTCACTTGTATTAAAATGATAATTTATGATGGTAAAAAGGTGACCCGATATGTCCTTTAGGTTTCAGGAAATTGAATAATTCCTACCAAAAGGAAAAATGAATAGGCATGTGCCATAACACACCGGGCTTTCCAATATATTGGAGTACCAAGTAATCTTGTAGTCTAGTAGATGTAAAGAAGTTCTTAAAGAAGAAGAAACTGACAACTATTTGGAAAAAAAGAAAGAAAAAAAACCGACAACGATAACTCCACATTGTGGCGCTGAACCCTGGGCGGTTAATTCAAGTTTGATAGCCATTTCAGTATTAGGAGGCCTAATTATCTGGAATAAAGGCTAAAGTACCCCAGTACTTGTTGAGACCGCGCAACGGGTGATAACTTCGAGAGCAAGATGATTAGTAAAGATGACACCAGAAATTTACGTGGTTCACCTTTAATTTTAAGGCTACGTCCACGGGACAAACTTCAAGATTATCTTCCACTATAAAATAGTAGGCTTACAAAGAGAGAATCTTATTTAGACAAAAAATTCTAGAGGTATGAGATAAAACCAAAATAGTGACACTCAAGTGTTTCCCAAACACCCCTAAAAATTATCTCACTATTTTGTCACTCCTCAAAAATAAACCTCTCTCTTCTCTCACAATTTTCTTTTGCTCTCACAATTGAGCAAGCTTCTCCTTGAGTGCAGAAACTGAGCAAATGGAATGACTATTTATAGCCAATGTACTGCTTCACTCCATTAAATTTTACCATAATTTGTGGCAATTTTTCACTACCTCCGGCCTGTATTCGCATTTGATTTCAATCTTTTGCTGCCAATTGTTGAAATTGCTCCAACTACCAGCCAAACTTTTTGACCAAAACAAGGAGAAAGAAAAGAAAAGAAAAGAAAGGAGTAGGAAAGAAAAATGAACCCCCACATGGAGGGGAGAAAAAGTCAAAAGTACTGATCCTTAGACTTTCCCATTAATTCAAATTTGAATCATAACTCTAATATATATACCACACAAGTGACTTATTACAAGTCCCGGGAGAATAAACTCCTGTTTCTGATCATCACAACAGTTTAGGAGATGATTCCATTCCAAGAATTGAAACCTATTTGGGGCTGGTAGGATATATAATAATGTTGGATCTCGTCTCTCCAGTTGCTACAATAATTAGTGCCAAGTTAAATTATTGAGGAATATCATCAACTTTCTTTTTCTTCCTTTTCTACTAGGGGGGTGGTTCAAAGTCTATATTAGCCCTTGAACTTGTTCATTTTTGTCGAATAAGACCTTTTCAGAAATGGGATCAACTACGTTTTCTGGGCCAAAGTACAGATGGCCAGGTGTTTGCTAAAGATGTGGGAAATAAGCTTTGAAAAAGGGACACATGATTTTATTTTTAGTGTTGCCAGGATTCTTATCAAGTTTTCTATCGTTTAATGCAAGTTCCGGGGAATGTGAATAAGCATAAACAATAATTCAGCCTTCTATTTTCTTTCGTTTAGAAAAAAGGAACAATAATTGAGCAGCTTCAAACAAATTGATGGTTGACGGAAGAGAATGTCCGGCACATTTCTAAATATTGTATCACAGATTTGAGGAACAGAATTTAGAATAAATTCTGAAGTGCATGTTTTCTCAGTTGTGGATCTGTGCAGTGGCGAATCCAGGATTTTTGGTTCGGGGGGCAAGCCCGGAGGAGAGTCGGCGAAGCCCGGAGGAGAGAGACGATGTCGCGGTTAGGTAAAACTATAAATTGGGACTAATTCACACTAATTCAAAGATCAATGAGCAAATCATACGAGTTGGAAACGTTTGAGGACTAATAGTGCATTTAGGCCATGTTAGAATACCCCCTTAATGTAAAGGGAATAACTACTCACTGGGTCCCTACTTTCTTCATAGCCTACCTTATTGCCCCCCCATCTTTATATTTTTCCACAATATTTGGGGGGGCAAAATGCACACACAATCCTTAACTTTTGACAAAATCATCAAATTAATACCCCATATTTACGTTTTTCCAAAATTCCCGGGGGGCAACAGCCCCCCCCAGCATAACGTAGCTACGCCCCTGGATCTGTGTAAAAAAAAACACGCCAGTCTTAGGTTTGGGATTTTACCAATGTATTAGAATCTCAATTTCAAATTTGTAACTCCAATTTCATCTACTGAAATGAAAATTTCAAAATTTTAACTACAATTCCGAAATGGCTGCCTTGCATGCAACCGATTGGGAAATTACGCGGGGAAATCTGTGTAAATTCCGAGGGAAAGAAACAGGGAGGCCAATAGTCTTTCCAAATTTGCCAGTGTTCGTCACTTTTCTCCACTTATCTGCTGGACTGAGCAGTAGAGGCTGGGGACGTTTGAAATCTTGGCTTTGTGTTTTGGGGTGGCTGAGCTGTTGTTTCTTGGCTTCTGGTTCTATCCAGATTATTGTTTTCCTTGCCCTGTGGGCTTTCTTGCTTGTTGTTTGTCTTCCTTCTATGATGGAAGTATTAAGATTCCCTTGCTGGTCAATAAGTGGGTGGAGGAGACCTAGTGTGCGTGTTCAGGAAGGCTTGGAGGGCTGCTGCTTTGTGTTCTGGTCGATTCTAGATGTCGTTTCCTAAGGTTCTATGTTCTTGATGGCCGTTGATGAGTGCTCAGAAGTGAGGTTTATTGTTTACAGTTCACATGCTTTGAAGTGTGTCTTGTTACTAACACCAATTACCTTAGCTAATATTTCATTTTACTTTTAGAGTAACGGACATGATGGACTGAATGATGCAAAAACGACGCTACTTGGGTGATTTTGGACAGATTTAATACTAGTTCATATTTTGGGCATAGCTCTCTCATCTAAGCTCCGATTTAGACGATTCAAGATGCGTTGGAAAGCTAAGAAAGAGAGCTACAACTGTCATGTTTTGTGTTTTGAGAGATAATAGCTGCGTCAAGGTCGAAATGGAGCTCGAAGTTGCTGTTTCTGTTCTGGAAGTTTTCTTAGTCATGTTATTTTCTTGATCTTTTAGATTTATGTGGGTTATTTTGGAACCATATAAAAGTTTAGGGCAATTTTTGGGTTTTACCCATGTTTCATACTTTAAAGAGGAAATGTCGAGACCAAGGGGGCGCTCTCGCTGGCTGCTGGCGGACCAAGGGTGAACGAACGGCTACTGCTGCTGCGATTCTCTGCTTTCTCGCTCAGAGTATCAATATTCCTGGTCTGTGTCCCACCAGCCTGGTTGGGCTGGTAAACCGGCACGGCCGGAGGCTAAATCTCCACTCCCTCTTCCCTTTCTAAATTCCCACAATGTCTTGATATTGGATTCAATAACCGTATGATCTCGGATAAGTTGGCATTCTCTGCTTTCTTGCTCGGAGAATCAATATTCCTGATCTGTGTCCCTCCAGCTTAGTTCAGTTGGTAAACCGGCACAGCAAGAGGTTAAATCTCCACTTCCCCTTCCCTTCCCAAATTCCCACAATGCCTTGATATTGGATTCGATAGCCTTATGATCTTGAATAAGTTGACATTCTTCTATTATAATTGTAACCCTTCAAACCATATACCTTCTAATACTAATTCTGAATATCAATATGTGTGTCTGTGTGTACTGATTCTAAATCTGCATACCTTGTAATATTGATTCTAAGTATGTATTTCTTTCCATGGAGAACTAATCTCCTAGCTAAGGTTGGGGAGAAACCCAACATTACCTATGTGATTTATTAATTCAATTTAGACAAGTACTTAGACGCAAGTTTGGTTTTGGTTTGATTTTGCTTCTTGAGATGACTAATGGATGTTATATAATCTTATTCGTAGGTTCAATCATGCTTTTTATCTGTCATTTACTAAAAATAACCATGCTTTCATGATTTTTGTGAGCCAACAGATTGTCTAATATTTCGACAGAATTACTTTTTGATGTATAGTTGTCACAGATATAGGCTATGCTTGAGCTAAGTTGCATAAAGTATCTTGAAAGCAGGAGTGGGGAGTGAAAAAACGTTACTTTTTAAAATTTAAGTAAGTAAAAAGATTATAAAAACAAAAGTGAGAGTAGCAGTTGAGAGTAAAAGTGGGAGTGCAAGAGTGGAAGCAATGACCCAAAATAGAATAATTATGCAACTTAATGCTTGAGATTATTCCCATAAGAAATTACTTGTGTTTATGTGTGAACACCATTAACCGAATTTATTTTTTCTATGTCTCTCCTTATCTAAGTTTAAAGGAAATAATTGAATGGATAATATTGCAAGATAGTTGAAGGTGGAACCTCGAACCTTAATATTTTCTTATTCACAAGTTTATTCTGAATTAAGCTCAATTGAATTGATTTATGTGGAAAGGGCATTTTTGTTCCTATAATCTTATCAACTTTACCACTTCAATTCTAAAATTATTTGAGTTGTCAATGGAGTTCTCTAACATTTTATTCCGTTAAGTACTGTCAGTTCTATAACTCACAAAACTATCCAGTGTCTGACGGATGGCACCTGACGCCGTTAAACTTACAACACATAAGAAGTGAACATTGGCAGAGGTGCTAGGGATCGCCAGTGCTGGGGATTGAATGGAGGATTTAGCACTTTCAAGGAGGGAGGTATGGCTTAACTCGCCTCTGTGTCCACATCTTTTTCTTTACCCTACATTGCCCCCTCAATTTTTAAAGGTTATCGAAAAAGCCCTTAAATGTTGTAAGTTTGTAAGTTAAATGATGTCTAGCGCCATCCAGATCTTTTGTCAAACACATGACAGTTTCACAAGTTATAGGACTAATAATGCTTACGAAATAAATGTTAGAGGACTGAAGTGGAAGTTGATAAAATTAGATGATCAAAAATACCATTTCCCCTTGTTTTATTTTCCAGTTAATGATAATCTTGCAATCTTAAGAATAGATCGACTTATTCCAAGTTATATTGCTACGCGACTCCTGCTCTTGGGATTAGTAAGTAATAGTAGTTTGCTTATTATATATTATTAATAACTTTTAAAGATAAACATGGTACTGTTGGATGAATGGTAGCAATTAAATTGGGTCAAAATGAATAGATTGCTTCCTGGCCTAAGAACATGTCTAGCAGATAAATATGGTACTGTTGGATGAATAGTAGAAATTGATTTGGGTCGAAATGAATAGATTGCTTCCTGGCTCAAGAACATGTCCAATATAAGAATTGAAGAAATTATAAAAAAAAAAAAGTCCCTATGATCTCATGCTTTACTTGAATTGTCCTTAAACTTTCTCATCTTCCAATCGAACCCCATTTTACAATTGCAAACTTTTGGGCCAGAGATGAGCAATGCCTATCTTGGCCCAAAAAAACATACCGGAAAATGGAAATTTAAAGAAAGGTCCCTAGAATCTTATGTTTTACGTTAATGGTCATTATACTTTTACTTTCTGGTAGTAGCTTTTTGTACTCTAGCCTAATATTATTTTGTGCCAAAATTACGAGGGCTGAAAGTGTATTTTTTTTTATTATATCAAGGCTCTACATCTTTCCACAATGCTACAGTTTCTTTCACAAACTTCAAAAAGTTTCAAAATATGTTGCCATGACATTATCACGGGCCTCCATGCTTCAACAAATATATGCAATGATCATGAACATGAACCAATGCAATGTGTGGCAACCATGAACTTTGCATATATTGAAACACAATTTAGATCACTATAGTTGAACAGTGATTAAGATTTGGGCCTTCTGTGAATAATTATAATGATTTAGCCCGAAATGCCCTGGTCCGTTTTTACAAAGCTACTTTTTGTATTTTGGGCCTGCTGTTAATTTCTGTCAGGTACAAACTTGAAAATGTGTCAAGTAAAAAAAAGGATTTAGTTTAAACAAAATCTTGATCGATATGAGGTATTACAATTTAATCCTCAGTCTTTTGAATGAATTGTTTTCATTAGTCTTGTTGGACACAAGACTATATATGTACTCATTAATTAGCTAAGTTAATAAAAGATGTAGGTCAAAATTTTAACTATAGTTATGCACAGTTGTCCAATGTTTTGTAGTTCAAAGGCAAAGTGCAACAAGGAAACATAGATTACTGACAAAAATAAAACTCAACTGACCATTTTTTGTTAGTTTACCCAAATTTAAATCTATCTAGTTGGTCTATCATACTACCTCCATCCAAAAATATTTGACCTTACACATAAATTATGAAAGAAAAAAAGAGTGAAACTAAAATAAAAGTTTTACATTTTACTTAACACATTAAGTCACAAACTCTCATATAAACAGGTTCTCTTGTCCAATTTCAATCTCTAGGTCCAAGTTTGACAACACTGATTTTAAATGCTAATTAACTTCAACGTTACTAAGAATAAATCCTTGATTCTGTCACTTGTTGACAAGAACAACAACAACAACAACAACAATAACAATAATAGTGCCAAGAACTGCTGCCACAGAATTTTTAAAGAAAAAAGCTCAGAAACTAAATCCAGAAAACAGTCCGATCAGAAAGCATAGCAAGAACAATAAGATATCGTGTATGTAGATTGAATTGTAATATCATCTTTGTGGAGAGCAGGGAGAGTATTTACAAGTATCCTCAGCAAGCAACTCTTGAAAAGACCAGCAGGTTTTACCAACTTGAACATGTGAACCTATAGGGATAGAAGATCGTGGCAAAAACATGAGACGAAGATGGTTAAAGGTTTTCTAAATGCCACAAGGTTGCCTGCAAATTAGTGGTTAAAACTTACCAGAACAGCTTTACATGTTGCAACGAGCAACCAACTTCTATAGTAAGTCGACATTCCTAAAATGGTCAACATGAAAGAATTCCTGTCATAAGCAACTCTACATTGATACAGCAGACTTGCTACACAAGTTGCATGCAGCTCATCATGGAACGAGTAAAATGCATTAAAACCGATGGAAAGTTCAATGACTTCATAGTGAAAAGATGAAGAAGAGATGGAAAAGGGTCACTCTGAGTCTAGACATTCTTTTGTAGAAAAAGCGTTCAATAGATTAATGTGATTGGGGATAGATAATATGCAGGGTCTAATAGAACTTAAATTGTGCAGCAACTATTTCCTACATAAGTTCATGGAATTTCCTTCTACAAAATATTTGTAAATGCAGCATTATTCATGGGAAAAAAATCATCAAACGTTTAACAATAAAACAATTTGATAGTCACTGCAAATGGTAGAATGGTCAGGCCAAGCAATTAAGTTAGGTCTACATATAGCATATTGACAAGTACACAGACATAGAATAAGAAAGAATGTGATTGGGGGAGTTACCAAAGTATATTATCAGCTGCTCTGCTGGAATAGTTCATGATCTTCTGCAGAATCTCTTTCCTGGCCATGGCTACATCATGGATGCACTTATCAGTGTGTCGTTTCAGGCTTTCAATGGTACCCTCAAACACTTCCAACTGCTTCTTTATCTCTTCAATCACAAGAGTCACAGCGTCTTCTTCTTTAATACCAAAATCAGCATTCTGCAGCAGTGACTCAATCTCAGCTTCAATCCTGCTGACAAGTGCCTTTATACTTTCCAAGTTGCTAATGGCAATACGAGCACCAATTCGCATTGAACTAACTAACTCCTGTTGTCCTTTCAACTCATTCTTATAACAGTTCCAAAGGGAGTTACACCATTTTCCAGCTGTACCAATTGGGAGTGCTAAAGCAGCAGCCACCGCTGTGACAACAGGTGGTGCTGCTACCGCTGCTGCAACCACTGAAAAAATGAGTGCAGAAACAAGTGCAGTAACAAATAGCACATTTGTTACTCTCCGCCAGGTTTCCACAGTTTTCAACCTCTTATCGAGAACTCTCTTTTTCGCTAGCAAGTTCTCTAGCATTGACATCTGCTGCCCTTGGATTGCCTTAAATATGTCAAAGAACTCCTCAGTAAAAGGCTCACCAGCTGCCTTAAAGTTTTAAAGCTCTTCTAGTGTCTTAGGAAATTTCTTCCCATCAACTGTATCTTGTGATCTCAGTTCTTCCTCAAACTTATTGACTGCAAGTTGAATGATTAATTGGCTTTTTACAGCCTTCTGCAGACAGTTAGCAAGGTTTGTACAGAAATCTAATGTCTGTTTACTATTTTCAAAGTACTCATCAACCAACGGACGTAAGTCTTTATGTTCCCATATGTCCCTACTGTCCTCCATAATAACGTTCAGCACTTCATTATTCATATCAAGAAGTCCACCAGTTACCTCTTGGAGGGAGTCCAAAGAAATGGATTGGACTTGAACACCAGTGGAGATTTTGCTGAAGACGTGGTGAGTACGTTGATGGATACCTTTGTCAAAAGCCTGCAACCTGGGATCAAGTCTACAGGCATTCTCATATGCGCTCAAATCAGCTGCATACTGGTTACTGGTGCTAAGCAGGACCAATGCTGGTGCATTGCCACCGCCACCACCACTAGCTTGGCTAGATTGACCCTCCATCATGTTGCTCATAATAGTCCAGGCATCAAAACCCAGAAATGGAAAGTAACTAAAGGTCTTCTTCGACTCAATAGCTCCTGTGATCAGACAATTGATTTCATAGCTTAAGTTCTGTGACTTTCGTAGCTTGACTAAATAGAATTATATAATAGATATCAATTTTAACAGATAAATATATAATGCCAGCCAAAAACGACATGTTCCCAATTTTTCAGGAGAATGATGAACACTACAAATGAAAGTTGCCATTCGTCAAGAAGTATCATGCAGACCTACGAGGTAAAGCATAAATGTCAACTCTTCAACACAAGCAGAACAGAGAAAAAAGTTCTGAACTTGGCAAGAATTTGACCAGGATGTTTAAAACCCAGGAGAAAGCTAATGCCTCGCAGGTGCTAATGGACCCAGATGAAAATGAAATAACAAGATCCTAAGAAAATAAGGTGACTGTGGTTAAACACCTGTTCCTTAGCAGAGATAATTGCCCGGAAAAATGGGTTCTCTCCGGCTTGATCCAGGAGAGCTTAGGCAAGCAGAACTTGAAGCCAAAATTTGATTAGGACTAATCAAGCTAAAAAGCAAGAAGCTTTCAAAAATTTATAAATCACCATTTGTTTCGTGCTACGCTGTATTTTGTTGCAGCTCCTGCTGGGAGACAAGGAAAATATTAATGTCCCCCACAAAGTGTTTGAGTCTGTTGACCAGTGACTACAACATTCAATGGCTGAGAATGCAACAGAGCCTTCCACATAAAAATAAGGAAAATCTGCCCAAAAAAAAAGCCTCATGGTATTTGACCCAACCTATACTTTACTCTTTCATTTTTAAAATCCTGTATTTTACTCCCACTTCCTTAACGCTATCGAACGATAATTTTTGAAACTCTAATTTAAACTACCTGATAACTATATTCCAATAATTTTAAATTTTTTGATATTTTTTTACAGTGATGACTTGTTCAATTCATATGCGAACTTGTTCTAGGTGAGAGTAAGTCTAAGAGAGAAGTCTGGGTTCTGGACCTTCTGGTTGACTGGTTGAAAGAAAATGGTTAATAATTGTTATTATTTTTAGTTTAGGGACCTCTGAGCATCAATAAATATAGTTTGAGAAGAAATTGTTTAATTTTCCCAGGATGATCGCAATCATGCCCAAGACCGAGTTCCAAAAACCACACGGGAACGGCTCATGGGAGATGGCTCAGCCTTCGAAGCGGCGGTAGCCGATCCTTCACCTGGCGGTGGGCTCCATATTTTTTTCCTTCTGTAGATGGGTAAGCTTGTGTGCAAAAGCGATGACCATTCGCCTGATGAGCTTTAGATTTGCAATCGATGAGCACCATTGTTTGTGCTGATTTGGGCAAGTGTGCTGATTGGAATGTGGTCTAGGGTAGTGTCCATTGTTTGTTTTTGTTTGTGAATTTGATCTTCTTCATCAAGCCTTCTGGTATATTTGATTTGGGAGCTATGCTATTCCCATAGGATTTGTTGGGCTTTTGCATCGTTTGCTTTCGTTAATTTGGTCTTTTACTAGGGAGCGATGATTGGGTTTACATTGTTCTATTGCCTTTGTTGTTGCCCAGTGAACTAGAAGAAACACAGCAAGCTTGGGCAGTAGCTGGTCGTTTGGTGAGGCAGCCGAGTGCAGAATTCTCAAGTATTGAGGTGGTGCAGCTTCACGCTTGGCTTGTTTGATGAGAAACTAAGCCAGCTGAAAGATGAGCCGACAGCAGAAATTGAACTCGATTTGCTCAAGCAGTCTGTTCATTGAAATGGTTTCCATGAGTAACTGAGCTTCAAGGAAAGCTTGTCTGAGAATGCGGATGAGCTTCCTGTTTATTTCCAGCGCACCACATGTTGATTCTCCCGGCGCACGGAGATGAATCCTCTACATCAATTGAAGAAAACGTGAATGGGCGAAGAGAAGTTGCTCTTATTCTTCTGATGCATCAGCTATATATACACCTCCGATTACAAGGTCTGCAGATTACGTATAGGTAGAAAACTTATCAAATACAACTTATGTTAATCGTAACAACTCTATTATCAATTAGATCAGTTGCAATATTGTTTCCAATATGGAGCTCATTTCACCGTTGCTCTATGGGGCCTCTGTGCGTGGTGGGTTGGATGAAGCATGGCAACCAAGGCAGTTGAAGAAGCAACTCTTAGCCATACCCAAGCCCATCTCCATGGCAGACTTCAAAATCTTTTGCCCCCAAACTTGCATATCATGTTCTTTCTGTGAGTCTAAGGTTATTGTAATTGGCTCTTGTATTCTGGCTTATCCATGTTGAAAAGATTTTCATCATTTGTACTTGAGAAGATGCTCTGTGGTCAGACAGAATCTGTTTTGTAGCTTAGCTCGAGTTCTTCCTTGCCCATTGATAAATAATAATTGGATAGCTAGACGGCAATTCAAATTGCAAATCTTGAAATTGATTGAAAATAAAACGACAAGAACACTAAATATGCCTTAGTTTAGCTCTAAGAGATGTGATGATGAAGAAAGGTCAAGAATTCTGAAAAACAGACGAGAGAATTTGCGAATCCTCCAAATAAACGTGTTAAGCATTTTACATACAAGTTTCAGGCTCAAGTTAATTCCTTCCTCCTACATAACTAAGAAGTGTTCAATCAACCAAACTTCCATAAAAAAAAATGAAACTTTCACATGCGATTATTCGAAACTAACAACCTTACCCAAGCCACAAGTCACAAAAAGATTTACTCTTTCACCTGCACGGTAATTTACAGATATTTTCACCAAGATTAATATCATCCTTGTCTGCTCAGGAATCGCAGCAAGTAGCAGGCAAGAGATTTCCATCAATCTATCCTGCAGTTGTTTCAGGTAGTTGGGTCGCGCTTTCTTCACTACATTACATTGGAATTCATTGAATTACAGCGAACGTCTCAAACAATCTACAAGAAGGACATTTCTCTGTATCCGCCAAGAGCAGAGATTTACAGAAGCTTAGAGAGAAACTAGATAGTATTGTCTTTGTCAAGAATGTAGCTAAATTGGAGGACAAAAGAGCTCACCATCAACAATGACAAGAATTTTCGCCCTAGTCTGTTTCAGTTTTACTGCTACAACAACAATAAACTTGATCGCATCAATTCTGTCTATAAGCGATGTAATTGGCCAGAGCAATCAAAGGAGCCGCCTTTTGGGGATCGAAAACTTCCAACTGCTCAATCGCATCACTCTTCAATTGTTCAGCGAATTCCTTTGATTTCTCTATCCCCAGTAGCTTCGGATAAGTGGTCTTGTCGGCCACCAAATCTTTGCCGGCCGTTTTCCCCAGTTCCTGAGATGATTTGGTGACATCCAGGATGTCGTCCACTACCTGAAACAGGAGGCCGATAGACCTCGCGAATTTCCTTAGCCTCTCCACTTCGTCGTCGCACCCACCTCCAAGGATCGCCCCCAGAACCACCGCCGCTTCCAGCAGGGCAGCTGTCTTGTGGACGTGGATGAATTCCAGTTGTTCCAAGCCTACAGCGGTCAGCCCCTCGCTGCTTATGTCAACCACCTGGCCCGCCACTAGCCCTTCCGTCCCGATCGCCTTTGCCAATTCGCCCACGGCCCGCACGAGCCTCGCCGGGGAAACGCCCACTGTCGCTACCGCCATGTGCTCGAAGGCGAAAGAGAGGAGCGCGTCCCCAGCTAGCACGGCGATATCCTCACCGAATACTTTGTGGTTCGTTGGCTTGCCACGCCGGAGATCGTCGTTGTCCATACAAGGGAGGTCGTCGTGGATGAGCGACATGGTGTGGATCATCTCGACAGCGCAAGCCGCCGGCATGGCCATGGATTCTTCCCCTCCGACAAGGTCACACGCGGCCAGGCAGAGGACCGGGCGCACCCGCTTGCCCCCAGCGAGGATCGAGTATCGCATTGCCTCATGAATCTTCAAGGGGTGGCGGAGCGCGACGGCGGCCTCGAGGGCTCGATTGACAGAATGCGCTCTCTGGGTCATGTACGACTTGAAATCAAATGAGGGTTTCTGTGGCTCTCGTTCTTCTTTGATAGTGTCCTCTTTGGTGAGGACGGCAGAGATGGGAGGAAGAGAATAGCCGGAGCTCCGCCTCGACGACGAAGGCGGCAGCGGAACGGGAAGAGAGAGGCTCTTCATAGGACTCAGTTTTGGGGATCTGGATCGGGTTGCCTGATTGAAGACGGAGCAAGATTGAGCCCATGAACCAAGACTCACAGCAGCCATTTCGCTGCCTTCTTACCTAAAATTCAGAACTTGGAATATTGATAAAGGAGAGATTTTTAGGCTCGAATCGGATGAAATCAACTGAAATTTGGGATTTATAGTTATAGTAGCTCCATAGTGTGCTTTATGGCAACATCCGAGCCCCAGAAGGCAAGTGCCAAGACTTGGTGGATATTCCAAAAACGTGTCTTGCGACGAGTATTAGAAAGAGTTTACTTTATATAGTCATGAATCGATTTGCCACTCATTAGGTATAATTACTGTTTTACCTGAGCAGTTAGATTATGCAAAATCTATATAACTGAACGGTTGAGATCGAACTGTAATGATCACAATTGGTTCATCTTCTAATTTTTCTCTATACAAGTGACACGGTCACAGGCAAGTGGGTGAGTTAGGAAATGGCGTTGGTGGGAGCCCGACACCAACAAAAACAACAAGAGGGGATAGAATTTTGGATGTTTGTGAGGTCTTAGGGAATTCGCATCTTTCTTTCTGCAGCTGCGTAGCATCGCCAGTTCCCCATATCTAATCACGTCGTCATGTGACTGATTAACAATTTTGGGGTCGCATGTGACGAATGTCCGTCAGGTTGACGGGCTTGAACCAAAACTAGGTCCCAAAAAATTGGATCATATCATTCCGGTTTGGTTTCTTGGAAAATTTGGTTCGCTTTTTATGTGGAATGGATTGAAACAAGTTCTCTTTTGTAAAAACTCGGAAGTATTTACAAGCAAGGATAGTAGAAAGTGTTTGTAATGATTAGGATATAGTGCTAATTCTCTGAAAGTCTAGTTCCGTGCACATTTTGTCGTTGTGCTTTTGACAAAGTGAAGGTGAAAGTCGAACTCCAACCTCAACCCTAATTACCCACTCCAGTTGGAGGGCACTACTTACCCTGTTTACTTGTACAATTGTCATATATATAATATATGCAACCATATAACAATAGTAATCAAAATGGCTTAAAGACCTCTTTTACTCTTTAAACTTTGTTAACTCAGATTTTTTACCTCCTAAATTTTGACTTGGATTCACTTGTCTCATAAATTTTATAATATGGTAACTTTTACCCCTTGACCTACTTAAATGATTATTTAAGTTATATGATGATTGAAATGAAAATATAATGGAAGATGAAGGGCTAACTAACCATTTGACTCAATTTTTACATTATTTCCATTATCTACTTTAAGCAATTCAAGAAACTATTGGCCCTATATAACATATACAATTCAACTAGTATTTTTTACTAAAATATGATTTGTTTAATTCTAGTACCCAACTTATTTCATAGAACTAGAGGTTTACAAGGTAAAATGGTTAGTTAGCCTTTTATCTTCAATTTTATCTTCATTTTTGTTTTTATAGAACCTAAATAGTCATTTAGTGGGCTAAAAAGGTAAAAAGTACCAATTTCAAAAATTTGAGAGACAAGTGAACCTGAATCCAAGTTTAGGGTGTAAAAGATATGAGTTGGTAAAATTTAAGGGTTTTAAGCTGAATAGAAATATCAAATATGTATTGTTAGCATAAAATTGAAGCACAAACAAGAACCAAATGAATTGAATCAAATGATTCGGCTTTGGTTTGATTAAATCCAGACAACAGTAAATGGGTTAAATTATTAAAACCTGTAAAGTTGTATTTTTCTCCTTTTATTTCAGAAACATATATAGCACCATTCAAGAGAAGGAAAAACTGTTTTACATTTAGATGAAGAAAAGATTAGAATTTAAAATTTTAATTTATACCACAAAACAACTGCTCCATCCATTTCAAAATCTTTGCTGCATTTCAGTTTTTCAACTAAATTTGACTTAAATTTATGTATACTATTATTTGATAAAAAAATTTAAAAAATTATGTATTTAAAAACTATGAGTATTATAATTTCTAAATATATTTTTTAATAAAATTTTAGCAAATAATAATATAAATACATTGAAATTAAATTTAAGTAAAAAACGGAAATGGAGCAAAAAATTGGGGCAAAGGGGCGTATTTATTTTAGGGAGCAAAATATAATATTTGAAATGAAAATGACAAAGTGTAATTACTTCCAAACCTAGATAAGAAATGTTTGTAATTAAGAAAATGTAAATTTAATTCAGATAAAGAAAAAAATTCGAATAATTCAGACACCAAAAACGTAAATATTTATTTTAGGGAGCAGATAATAGGATTTGGAGTAAAAATGACAAACTCTAATTACTCTCTAACCTAGATGGGAAATGTTTGTAATTAATGCAATGTAAATTATCACTGATTGCTGTAGGAGTGAGGCATTTAATTAGGGTGAGTATTTGGCTCGATTTGAAATGGATTTGAAGATAATGATTGATAGTTTTTTTTTATATTTTTATAAAATAAATCCAAACTGTTTGAATTACATGTTAGAACCGCCTGAATTACATTTCAGTTTGTTGTTTTTCCTTTTTTTAAGACCTAAACATATGATAAATGAAAAAATGTGATAAATATCCAAAATTTTACATCTTATACCCTAACTTAGAGAAGACAATAACTTAAAGTCCAAAAATAGAAGAAAATAATTGTATATATGTAACACAATATAGGTAATGGTAAAATATTTATTATTATTCAGTCAATTCAATCTATTCAGTTTCAAATTTAAAAACTAAAAATTATTTTAATAACTGAATAAGAAATTCAATTTTAATTCAAACCAAATAACATGATCATTTTATTCAAATAGAATCAATTTTTTCAACTTTTTCAATTTTATCCAGAAAATGTTCAGCCATCCTTCTAATGACAGTTCAAAACATTATCAAAGTCCAAAGAGGCCTTGGTCTTTCCTTCAGATCATTCATCATTCACACAAGGGCATCTACTTACGACCAACTTAGCCGTGGCAGCTTCCTTGGAGTCTTGTCTTGAACCCTTTGATAATTTCCTTATGTCTATTCACGGGTTCTGTTACTTGTCAGGCTTTGGCCTTTGCAATACTCTTTGTTAATACTAGTAGCTCTATTCTTTCTCTTTCCCCATAAATATTTAGCAGTAAACTAAAAGTTTGTTCATCACCATATCTCTTATCTAATGGGTAATCTGCCTTGGTGAAAGACAACAATAAATCCACTGCAAATTGGAAAATGACAGCTACTGTGACGCGTATCCAAACGGAATAATATTTGAGTCTGAACAAATCCAAAATTGGCGTATTGAGAAGGAATCAAAAGCTTTAAGTGTTGAAAGTTCAAACATTCTTAACCACCCCCTAATTGGCTCCTAGTGATTAAAAAGACCATCTTCTACCTAGGAAGGCAATTGGGTGGGTCGGATCAGATTTGGATCAGGTTATTCAAGTTCAGGTTTAATCGGGTTAACATGTATTCGGGTTCAGGTTGGGTTATTTAGGTTCCAGTTGATTTCGGGTTTAGTAGATTTCGGGTTCATGTTAGGATAAGCCAGGTTTATTTGGGTTCGGATCTAATCAAGTCGGGTTATCGAGTCTTAGACCAGATTCAACTTGATTATTGAGTTTACTCGGTTCACTGACACATAAGTCGAAATGGTTGAATCGATTCAATTTTTTTCTTTAATTTTGATTAAAATTTAATTTAACTAGATATAAAAAAATAATATAAAATTTATGAAGATATATTAATATATAATTTTTTTAATAAATACTCTCTCTGTGCTAAGTTTTTTATAACATTCACTTTCTTAATTTTTTTTTTCTAACAAATAATCTCCCCCTGTCCCATTTTCTTTACTCCATTTAACTTTTCTGACTAATTTGACTTGAATTTATTTATATTATTGTTTATTAAAAATTAAAAAATATATAAATAGTGCAAAGCATTTGAGATAAATGCAGTAATATAAATAAATTCAATTCAAACTATTCTAAAAAGTCAAATATTTCAAAGAATATAGCACGAAAAGAGTACTATAATTTTTAAAACCCAATTATTCTTATCTCTCTATCACCACATCACTAATTGTTTACTATAACTCTTATTCATTCACTTTACAACGCAAAACATATCAACAGAATAGAAGAAACTCATTGACATATATTAAATCATAAATTTTCTAAAGTCTTTGCTAACCATATATTTTATATTGATTTAAGTTAAAATCGGGTCTTGTCGGGTTTAGTCATCGGGTCCTTTCGGGTTCGGGTCAGGTCAGGTTCGGGTTCTGGTTTTCTCGGGTTTCACTTCAAATCGGGTTCAAGTTCATGTCGGGTTGGATGCAGTCAGGTTTGGATCATTAACTTTTCTAGTCAAATCGGGTCAGATCAGGCTTGGCTTCGGGTGAGTCAGGTCAGGTCTTCGGGTTGGATCAAATTTTGCCATCCCTACTTCTACTAGAGGGTCCGGAACTTTGTTCCTCAAAGACATTTACTCCAGTTCGTGTCAAGAACTAATAACTCATAAGTAATGATTTTTGAAAAAAAAAACTTTTATTCAAAATAAAGTAATCATATATTACTTTTTTTATTTTTTTTCTAGCGTTATTCATGCATTGCCACATACTCATTCAAGATGACTATTTTATTATAATTCTCTGTTTTAGATAAGGACAATTGAAGAAAGGTAAAAAAAAAATCTATAATTTTCGTAATTTTTCTAAGTAAATCTTATTTCTTCAAGATTTTCTATTTGAGTCCTATATCTTTGAAAACATGATCTTTGTTAGTATTATAACTGAAAAATTTAATGGAAATCCTATGTGGTGGATAACACACGTTAAAAACAATGAGAAAATATCAATATTGGTCATTTAACTTTGTAAGTTTTCTGATTAAGTCACTAGATCCCTATTTTCTCACAATTCACCATCTAGATTCAAAAAAAATCTAGAACTATGTAACTCTAATTGAAATGTATTGGTTGAGTTATTGCTTTTGTGCCTGTAATTTTCAAAAAATGTTTAAAGTAAACCATTTATTCTTTTTCTTCTTTTTTTTCCATTATATTTTTTATGTTTTGAGGCCATTGATCACCATTACATCAATGGAATATATCATGAGAATGGGGATATTATGTCACTTGGGTCATTTAAAAACTACTCCTTCCGTCCCAATTTAGATGAAATGTATTCTTTTTTTGGATGTTCCAAAAGGTTGAAACATTTTCTCTTTTAGAAAAGTTTAAACAATTAAATTATCTTTTTATACAAAACCTAATAAAGATTTATTTTTTTAATCTCCACTTAATCTCTCACTGCACAAAACTAAAAAAAGAATATTTTCTTTTTTAATTATTATTTTAATTTTTACTACATAAAAAAATAACACAAATTACATACACCTTAATCTCTGTGCCCAGAGAAATGTTTCAAGTAAATTGAAACGGAGGGAGTAGCACTTTACCTACTTAACAATCACTTGAAAAAATTATTTTAAAAAATAATTAATTATTTACAAGTTATCCAACTCTAAAATAAAATTTTAGAAAATACTATTTTTAAAAATATTTTTTAAACTTATTAAATTATATAATTTCAATTGATGTACAAGTCAAATGAAAAATTAAACATATTAATTAATAATAGTGTATTAAATAGGTCATTACTTAATATTTCACTGCACTTTATGGATTCCAAGATAAGACGATATAATATTTTTCATATTAATTCTTCACACTTTTATAGAAGCTTGAAAGAGTAAACTACAAAATTTTACAAAATGAGCCATAAGTATACTACAGAAAGATATTTATATCAACAATAACAATGCAATGATGATAATTTTGCTGATGATGAAAAAATGGATTTATAAATTAATGAATATATAGATAAATAGGAAGATTAATTAATTACAAAATTGTGCAGCAGTATAATCAAGTCATCGATATCTGGATCGGGATTTAGATTGTTCAGCTTTAGCTTTCTTGCCAAAACATGATTCAGCAGTTGCTTGACGGGAAATTTTTATTCCACTTCTTACTGGGAATTCTTCATTCCTAGAAGCTTTGTATGTTTTTAATTTTTAGATCATGATTAGTATTATCACTTAAAATTATGTATTTTTCGATTGGAAGGTATGAAAATTGTTCATTGTTCTTCACCCTTGGGGAGGAAAGACAATATAAAATGCAGCAGGTTTGTACTTGAAGGACAATGATATTAGAAGATAATATTTAGGGTTTTGAGGGTGAGTTGTAAATAATAATAAGAAGAAGAAGAAAAAGAATCTGGTGACTTAATTAGAAAATTTATAAAATTAGATGTCTAATTTTGATTTTTTTCCCCATTGTTTTCAACGTCCGTTATCTGCCATATAAGATGTCCGTCAAGTTTTCAAGCTATAGAACTAATAAAGATCATATTTTTTTAATATATAGGACTCAAATAGAAAGTCATGAAGATATATGATTTACTTAAAAAAATTACTAAAATTATAGGAATTTTTTTTTATCCTTTCCTCTGAAAATTGTGATAAAACATACTCCATATAATATATTTGTAAGACACAATTGTCTTTAATATTTTCAGCAAAAAGGAAAAAGTGTAAGCCTATTTGGGACATTACAAAAGATAAAGATTAGATTAATTTATTTTTAACGTTAAAGCTATTATAGTTTCTGATGTTAAAAGCTGCTAAAAATACTCTTTCAAATAGTTGACATTAATCTTATATAGGGGACATAATTTTTTTATTTTAAGTTGCCATGTCCGTTGTTGTACTCTAGCTCCTATTCTTAACTATTGACTTCCATCTCATTTTTGCAAAATTTTACTTACTTAAATTATAAAAATTAACATCTCATTCCCACTCCTTACTCAGAACACTTTCAAGTCACTTAAAACCCTTTATTATTGCTTATTCGGCCTGAAGACCTAAGTTGATTGCCTATTTGGCCCGAAAATAAACATGAGGGGCTCCATTGCCCCAATCTATAAACTATAATGGAATTATTGCAAAAACTTGCGGTGACTAAAATTCTTTCGCTTTTTGGCTTTTGTCCAATTATAGCTTCAATCTCCTATTGTTGTATTCGCTCAAGTTTCTGCTCTCTCCGCTGCTTTTCCTCGTCCAGGTTCGTTATTATCCCCTGCGATTTTACTTTCGGGCTTTCATTTTGATTCGATTCATCGCTTCCTCGCGGGCGATTCACCTTCTTGCAAGTTTTGTTGAGGTATGGATCCTGGTTTCGGTAGATTGACTCGAGATAGAATAGTTTATGCGTTGGGGTTTTCCAAGTTCGTTGATTCGAGCTGAACTTTGGCGATCTATGAAGCTCTTTTGCTAGTATAATGATTCTGGACGGGCTATTAGATATTGATGATTTGTTCTTCGTTTGGACGTTTCGAGGATGACACCTCAATTAGTGTGTTGTCTGGCAGTTTGATTCCTAGTGATATATGCTCTTTTAAGATTTAGGGCTAACAAATCGCTTACTCGCTTTGGTAGGAGCTATGATTCGTCTGTTTAAGGTCAAGGAAAAGCAGAGAGAACTCGCGGAGAATGCCAATGGAGGGCCACCCGTGAAAAAGCAAACAGCAGGAGAGTTGCGTCTTCATAAAGGTCTGTTTGGGTGCTCAGTGCTTGCTTTCTTTCAGTCTGTGTTGGTCAGCAAAGTACATTTTGTATGTTCCAGTTTGGTGCTTGTGTATGCTTTACAGGTTTAAATAGCTCGGGAGAGGAAAAGAAAAGAAAATAAAAGAAAAAAGACAACTTGTGAGAAGGCGTGTTTGATGACGGTTAGATGAAAAATTTGATATGAGTTGAGGTGGAGTCTCATCCTAATTTATTTTGAGCTTTAATTGGCTCTTACCTATTATAAAAAATATTGGAATCCGATAGCTTGGCTGCCTGTTTTGTTTTAGTATTTTGTGGTGGAGATTGGTATGCCTGGCTAACATGATGCAAAAATCAAATAGCAAAAAAAGTAAATTTTGTGGTATTGCTATTACCTGTTTCATTTGAGGAGAAAGAAATGCTCAAATTTTAGAGCCGACTTAAAAGTTTGGGGAGCAAACTAAAACTGAAGCTGATTCTGTTTCAAGGATTTGTGCCCAAATATAAAAGTTATTCTACCACTGTTTTGTCTGCTCTAACTCTAAGCATTTACAACTCATAGCTTCCCATGTAGTCAGTTGTTTATGCTACAAATTTTTATGCTGCCTGTTAACCTGAAAAACCAACATTTTCATATATAGAAAACTTTAGAATTTGTGATACTGGTAAAGTAGAGAGAGACGGGCCTCAGGACTGCTTATTGAATATATTTTCATATATTAGATTGCTATTTCATACCCAGCATGTTTGAGAGGGCCGCTTTGTTTTTCGTTCAGTTTTACATATACATATAATCATTGGTAGAGTTGCTGAGAACTGTAATCGATTTGTGTTCTTCTATCAAAACATATGTTATTAATTTATGTTATAGTGAGCCTTGCTTTTTTAAAGGTTGCATAATATAAGGAAATGCTAATAAGACAATTTATGAGGTACCAGTCATAATGCAGTATTCATTAGGATGCTTCTCTTCTTACTGAACTTGTTTCAGTTTTCCTTTTCTTGCCCTAGGTCATTTTTTGTCCTGATTCTCACTTACCTGCTTTTTTTGTATGAGACACCAAACTTTGGTCTCCACATTTAAAAATTTGGATTTCCACCTAACGCTAACTACTTGCTCAATTATTTCTTGAACTTTTAATTTGGCGATCAAAGTTTCAAAGCACTCAAGAGAACTGGTTGATGTGGTGGTTTTCTAGTCTTTTGCATGTTTGTGACTACAGAGACTTCATTCAATTAGTTAAAGATATAGCTTGATCAATTGTACGGTAAACAGCATCATCCTTTTGCCAAACTAAAATAATTTTTTTAAAAAAATATGTTCGTGAGTAATGGGTTTCTGATACAAGGTGGAAAAAGTCATATATCATCAAGGTACTTATTTCACTAACTTGTCTCTTAACCGGAGTTAATTTCAAGTTCGCTTTTGAAAGTGCAACACAATGCCTTCTTTCTTCTATTTCTATTTCTCTCCTATTTTGTTTCTGCTCGTCTTTTGGGTTTTCTTGGCTGGTCATTATGGGTGGATTTGCTCATTTGGATGCTCAAACTTGCATCTTCAGATATCCTTTTCATCCAATCATTTATTCCCTAATCCAGGAAAGAGAGTTCTTAATGGAATTCTAACTGTGTGATCTCAGGATGGCTATCTTTTTTATTGTGGGTCTGTTATTAGATTTTGTAGTCTTGTAATGATGTCTTGGTTTATGTTGAACACATACAGGTTCTAATACCTCAAAGTTTTGCAGTATTAGCTTTGATTCTCATGTTGGATTAGCTTGTGTTGAACACGTACATGTTCTTATCCTGCCTTATTCCATTTGATTCTAATGTTGGATTAGCTTTGATTCGCAGATATCTCTGAGCTAAACCTACCCAAGTCTTGTACCATATCATTTCCTAATGGCAAGGATGATCTCATGTATTTTGAGGTTTCAATTAAACCAGATGAAGGATATTATCAGTAAGGAATTTCTTCAAGCTTTCTGTCTGAACTGGTTTGACCTTTTACTTTTCTCTTGAAACTGCTCTTTTAGGTCATTTTTTAAATCATCTGGTGGAAGATATTTTGTTGTTTATTTGCATGATAACGGTATTAGGACTTACTATACCAACATTTATGCATATGCTCTTATTTTAGAAATTACAATGATAGCGAATTCATAGAATGGATTTCTGCTGCAGTGGTGGCACATTTTTGTTCTCCTTCCAAGTCTCTCCTATCTATCCACATGAGGCACCAAAGGTTAAGTGCAAGACCAAGGTAAAGCAGCTTATAGCATATTTGCCCTGTTGATTATGGTCTTGTGTTTCATTTTATGCATTTATGGTTTTTCTCCAACTTCTATATAATAGGAGTAACTTGCATGGCTCATTCAAAATTTCCAGGTGTACCATCCAAACATCGACTTGGAAGGAAATGTTTGCCTCAACATTTTGCGAGAAGACTGGAAACCTGTACTGAACATAAACACTGTCATTTATGGACTGTATCATCTTTTCACGGTAAGAATCCACATACATTGTGATTGTGACGCAGAGATCCCCTGTTGCTATGTTCACACAAGACTAAATATCGTATTCTTGTGTTCAGGAGCCGAACTATGAGGATCCTCTCAACCATGACGCTGCTGCAGTGTTGAAAGACAACCCAAAGATGTTCGAGTCTAATGTGAGGAGGGCCATGGCCGGTGGATATGTGGGGCAGACCTATTTCACTCGATGTATGTAGCTATTGCATATGGCTTGAAATGCCAATGGATTTATACGACACTGTTGTTTGAACAAATTTACCGGTTCTGTATAATCCTACAACAAACTGCATCGTCATTCCTCGTGATCTTCTGCGACTAGCTTTGGGCCCAGAGTACCTGTAGAAATTAGCTTTGTTCATATGAAACTTTTCTGATGCTTACAATCTCTTTGGCGATACATCCCAGTATTTGGAGCAAATTTATGAATCAAATAGTCTGGTAGCCTGGGTGAAGCTGATAGGCTGTTGAAGCGGCTTAAATGTTTAAACGTTTTGGTTTAATTGAGTTGAACCTATAGGCATATGTAGAACACTTGTCTTAATCACGTCAGCTCTTCCTCTTTTAGACTGGTCATTTTAGCATTGTCTCGGTCTCTCCTAAATGTCTTGTACAAAGGCGTGTAACACAAGCAACACAGGCTGAATGGAACAGCCATCGTGGAAACAAGTCCCTTTGACAATGCAATGGCCTCATTGTGAGACCCGTTAACTGGTTTGAACGATTTTGTGTAGTAACCAAAAATCTGGGACAGAATCCCCATGAAGGGAGCAGCAAGAGCGGAGAATGAACTTCCAGAAGCACAATGAAAAGCAGAGATCATTCTCCAGTGTTTGGCAGGTACCACCTCTGCAAACATCCGAGCATTCGCAGTACTACCATTCCAGCTGATAGGCCCATCAACAGGAGGGTGGAAGCAAAGGCTTAGTAGCTGCTCACTTCTTGTGGGATCACCGTAAGAAGAAGCCATGAGAAAGGTATACCCATGAAAGCGCTGAACCGCGTGCACACTGTACGGCCATAATGTGAATAAACGTGAGACAACTGATCCGCTATCAGCGGACCAAAGAAGTATCCCATTGCACATCCAATGGCAAACAAGCTCAAAAGTGATGCAGCTGTGTTGTGAACTTGTGATCAAAACCTGCAGACAAATCATACCAGCATTATTAGAACAACAGCCAAAATTGGGTGCTAATTCTCCTGTGTTCCTAGAACTTCAAATGAAAACAGGAATGAATGCATCAAAAGCATCCCTGTACAAATGGACTGATACATTTTCCACTTGGCTAGCGGGTTACAGACTGAAAAAAGTGGATTTTGAAGTTCTAAACCGCATTTCACTACTTGAAAATCATGGTAATCAACAGTACCACTTACCAACAAGTTTAAACCACAATGTGAAGAACACCATTGCTGTCCGTGGAAGTGAACCGACAAGACCCTGTAAAACAATCACCTGAAATGTCGAGACCCTTAACACAGATTTTGTAACTGTCCAGGAATCCGACCAAATGGAAGATAAAGTTTTAGTTTCCTTCTCTATCAAGTCATACCTGTAACGCAAATCAGCTAAGTCACATTTTTTAGCAACTGGAAAATCATGCTCTTCCCTTTGTTCCAAACTACAGACTACACTCATTTGACAAGGACCTTATAAGGAAAAGGAAAGGGAAAAAAAGTGCAGCACAAAGAATCAATTTGGATTCATAATTAGAGGGTAGGCCTCAAACCTAACTAGAGATAGGAAAAATTTGAACAAGACGCAAGTACCTATCAAACTACTGGTGTATATGATTGTGGGCGCTGGCAGTTTTCCTCGGACCATCGACAAAGAAGAAGAAAAGGACCCCCACCAGTGCACTCAGTTGCCATCATAACGATGGCAATGCACCATCCAGGCACCACCCAGAACTGATGGCCAGCCACTACTGTGGCTGAAACACCACCACCAACGCCACCTAAGGTACCAATAAGGTATACCAACCCAAATCCAGCTCCCCTAACATCATGCCTGCAACTGTCAGCAATGAAAGATTGGAAGGCTGGAATTACAATTGCGAGTCCAAAGCCACTCAAAGCCCTCAAAAGCGCAACCTGCACAAAATATTGGCCTGCACCCACTGCAGCAGTTGACAGTGCCCAGCAGAAAGTGCCGATGGCAAGAACAGTAGGCTGGTCATAACTAATTGCAAGTACGCCTAGTACTAAGGGGGATGATAGTCCCCGCTAAATGTGAGATATCCATGATCAGACGGTCCAGCATTGAAAGCCTCAGTAACTTCTTCGTGTGCAGAAGGGAGGGGACTTTGATCTGCTCATTCCATGATGGCAGCCAAGTTGATAAGAAGCAGAGAAAGGGAAACTCCAAATATCTTTAATTGTTCTGTCAAAAGTTTGAAGTATTTGAAAGACAAGCAAAACAAATGCATGAGAAAGGAACACATAGACGATCCAGTAACAAAGAAAAGAACATAACTTATCAGTTTCGAAACAGAAACAGAAACGATATTGCAGATTACTGATTAAACTCACTTCATCTCTTGAGGAATGAATCGACAAGAAGCATTGAATCTCCGATTGCTAGAACAAAACATAAGTGGCCCAAACAGTCAGGAGGAATGGTCAGATAGAGCAGCCGAGGGCACCAGAAATCACCCGGAAAGCAAACAATACATAGTTCGAGGTCTTTTTCTATACTATTGTATACTAACACCATTTCACGATTGAAACAAGCCAATTGATACAACAAAAATGGTAGCTCGTGTTGTTATTATCACTCAACGTTTCACGTGAGCCAATGAGAAGCTATAAAATTCTTGTCCCGTGAACTTGGATGTTTCTGGCGCTTACAATTACATTGACATAAAATCCGATAGGCTTTCATGAAACAAATAGCCAGATAGCCGACGGCAAAACTGATAGGCTTTCAAAGAGGCTCAAATGAGTAACGTTTTGAATCCGATTAGGGCACTATTTTACAACACTTGAGGCATTGAGTCATGTCAACTCTTCCTCTTTCAGACTAAGCATTTTAGCATTCTCACGGTCTCTCCTAAATATCTTGTACAAAGGCGTGTAACACAAGCTACACAGGCCAAAAGGAACAGCCATCATGGACAGAAGTCCTTTTGACAGTGCAATAGCCTCACTGTGAGACCCTTTAACTGGATCGATTGATTTTGTATCGTAACCAAACATCTTCTCAGACAGAATCCCCACCAAAGGAGCAGCAAAAGAGGAGAATGATAATTCAAAAGCACGATCGAAAGCATATATCATTGTCCGGTGCTCAGCAGGTACCACCTCTGCAAACATAGGAGCATTCACAGCAGTACCATTCCAGCTGATAGTTAGGCCCATCAAGAGGATGGTGAAAGCAAAGGTGTAGTAGCTGCTCACTTCCTGCGGGATCACTCTCAGAAGAAACCATGAGAATGGAATGCCCATAAAAGCACTGAACTGTGCGCACATTACACGACCATAATGTGGATAAATGTGAGACAATCGATCTGCTATTACCCCACCAACGAAGGATCCCACTGCACATCCTATAGCAAATAAACTTAGGAGTGATGCAGTAGTGTTGTGATCAAAACCTGGCACACAGAACATAGCAGCATTAATAAGACAATAGTCAAAACTGGGTGGTGATTCTCCTCTATACTGGACACTGATGCTTCAAAAGCATCCACATGAAAATGGACTGGTGCACTTTCTGCTTGGCTAGCAGGTTATAGACTGAAAGTTAAGACTTTCCTGAACTTCTTAACCATGTTTGGCAACTTAAAAAATCACTGTAATCAACGATACAACTTACCAATTAGTTCAAACCACATTGTAAAGAACACCATTGCAGTCCATGGAAGTGAACCAACAATACCCTGCAGAACAATCACCTGAAATGTTGGGACCCTTATGACAGATTTTGTAGCTGTCCAGGAATCTGACCAAAGGGAAGATGCGGTTGCCTTGTCCTTTTTGATCAAGTCATCCCTGTAATATATAGCATCTGAAAATCCCACATTCTAGCAACTGGAAAAGAATGAGCTTCCATTTGCAATAAACAACTAAGAAGACTTATTTGACAAAAACCATTAGAAGTAGAGGGGAAAAAAGCATAAGGCAGAGAATTAAATAGTAATGAGAGGGTAAACCCAAAACTAATTAGAGATAGCAAAATTTTGGACACGCTGCTAATACCTATCAAACTCATTGTGTCGATCATGACGAGTGCTGATGGTTTTCCTTGGATCAACAACAAACAAGAAGACAAGGAGCCCAATCAATGCACTCAGAATTGCCATCATAACGAAGGCAAAGCGCCATCCAGGCACTCCCCAGAGTTGGTGACCAGCCATTACTGTGGCTAAAACACCACCACCAATGCCGCCCAAGGTACCAATCAGGTTTACCAACCCAAATCCAGCTCCCCTAACATCATCCCTGTAACTATCAGCAATGAAAGATTGGAGGGCTGGAATTACAATTGCAAGTCCAAAGCCATTCAATGCCCTCCAAAATGCAACCTGCAGAAAATATTGGCTTGCACCCACTGCAGCAGTTGACAGTGCCCAACACAAAGTGCCTATGGCAAGAATGGTAGGTCGGTCATAACTAATTGCAAGTACACCTGCTAAGGGGGACGATAGTCCTTGCACAAAGTTCCTTATAAATGTGAGATATCCCAGATCAGCTGGTCCAGCTTTGAAAGCCTCACTAACTTCTTTGTACACAGAAGGTAGCAGATTTTCATCTGCTCGTTCCATGATGGCAGCCAAGTTGATGAGAAGCAGAGAAAGGGAAACCCCAAAGATCTTTCTTGTCCTGTCAAAAGTTTAAAGTAATTAAAATGGCATGCAAAATCAATGCAAGGAATGGAACTTCTCCAACACAGGTTAAGCTACAAGTTTTTTGTTTTTCTTTTTAAATTGGGGGAGGGGAGCGTGTATAAAAGCAGCATCAAGATCACCTAGTAGTTACTATAAAACAATTTACAACACGATCTTATTGTATGAATCAATAACCATCATTGACAGTCAGATTTGATGAACTAAATCACCGTAAATATAAAACAGTAAAAAAATAAAAACAGTTTGTTATCTCGAAATGCATTTCATGAATTGTTTTGTAGCAGGAAGCCTCTCTACGATCTGAGATTCTCGGGGAAAAAAAATGCTGCTTTAGTGGCTACATCAAGCAATCAGAACTTCTTTTGAAACTGATCATAAAAACTACGGCCACCAATATTTCTCCATCATCACTTATCATAAAAACGTTAGGAATATCTACGAACTGAATGCCAGAACCAACACCAGTAATCCCTCGGATCCAGAAGCACAGCTAGAAACTAGAACCTCCCACAATAACCAATCTAAGGGAAAACAACAAATGACCCGAAAAAGAAACTGGGACACTTCATCTATAGACGGGTCAACACCAATCAAACAGCGGAAAAAAGGAGAACAGACAAACGATCCAGTCACTATTAAGAAAAGAACATGAGTAGTCCCAGAATAAAAAAAGAAACAGAAAATGGAAACCAGATCGGAGAAGAGTGACTAAACCCACTTCATATCGGAGGCTCGGATCGACGAGAAGGTTGAATATCCAATGGCTGGTACGAACCGTAAATAGAGCCGTCAGCAACCAATCAGAAAGAGAACGAGTCCAGCATCTCCGGCGAATCTGGGGCACCCACTTGCTGCCTTCTTGGAGAAAAAATCGTCGGATGTAGAAGATGCACCAAGACGAACTTAGTAAGAATATTCAAATCGAGACTTTTTTTTATTTATTTGGCGATTAAAACAAGCCACCCCTTTCAGGTCAAAAACGGAGTTTGTCGTTAGCGCTCGATGTTTCGCGCGCGCCAATGAGAAGGTACAGAAAATTAAATTCTTCTTTCGCTTTTCGTTTCTTGTTTTCTTTGTCCTGCCAAATATTACAATCTGACAACAAGCAATTGGTGTTCCTTCGTTTCACTTGCATCAGCAGACTATTATGTTTGGTCCCTTATCTCGTGAACTGGATGTCTGCGTTTGTGTGGATTACGATAACTGTTTAAGATAATTAACGGGATCATCCAATATTTTGTTTGTCTTTTCTTCAATGAAGGTTTAAAATTTTCAATGAATCTATAAACTTTCTAACAAAATCCAACCTTTACAAAGAATTCATTTGTAGAGGAAGTCAACTGTTTCATCATAGTAACGAAGTATTTAATTGTAATGAAAATATCTAATTATAAAATACAAAAAAGGGTAAACTTAGGAGGAGCTATTTCCTGCTATTGTTTATATGATTTGGCTCGAGAGAAATTGGAGAATTTTTAAAGGTAATATTGAAGTAACTTTTAGTAATATATTTGCAAGGTTTATATTCTCTAGATTTTGCTGTCAAGACTAAGAGTATGTTCTCTTTTTTTTTTAAAAAAAAAAATCTAGTTTTTTTTGGCATTTTTCTTCATGTGAGCCTCTAATTATTTTTATGTAAGTAGCATTGGAGTTTATTTTGATGATATAAAGCTTGTGTGCTTGATGATATTTAAAAAAAAAAATCATAAATTTTTAATAATGCCACGAGTCCTTGGTTGTAGTTGCAACTTGCGAAGTCAATATTGGGACGAAAGAAATTAAATACTGACAAGAGATACAACGAATTGAAACCAGAGGGCCTTAAGCCATTTTTAGCCTTGAACTCGCTAGACCCGAACACTTAAGCCCCTCAACTTGAACTCAGTTGAACTCGCCTGCTGAATTTAAAAAAATGGGATACTTTAGCCATTTTGACCCCATGTGAGTGTCATGTAATGTATTTGCTCTAATGCCACTTATTCCCATCTCCACATGATTTGCTTTCGTTCATGGTTCACCAGCCGACAATTGACCAACCTCTATCTTGCCATTCACCGATTCCCCAACCTCCTTACACCAGTTACCCTGCTTGCACTAACCTCTTGACCTCCACTTCCGCTTAGGTTTCTAATCCGCCGTACCCGAATGCCTGCTGGACCCAAACACTTGAACCACTTCCTTGAATAGACATTGTGAAGTTAATCAAAGCAAGGACTGGTTAAGCCACATCTTTCGACTTCGACATGTGGCCGATGTCGCAAGCCTTCAAAACGTGTCCTCCACCATCAATGGTGCAGTGGATTCTAAAGAGAATGGTGCAAGGAGCACGCTAATAATTTCACTAGAAAAGATGATGATTTTTGGGGTGGCTGTCAATTCTCGATGTAATTGAGATTATGATGGGTTTTGGGTTCAAATAAAGAAGAGAAAAGCGAATCTATTATTGAAACCTCTGGCTATTGATGAAGGCTTGTGGTTGACGAATAGAGGACGCATTGACGGAGCTTTTTCGGTGGAGGAAACACAAATAGCATAGTAGATTAGGTTGAGACAGAGCAAGTGGTGTTAGGGTAAATACATCATATGACACGTGCATGAGGTCAAATGGGTTAAAATGCCTGATTTTTTCAAGTTCAAGGAGCAAGTTCAACCAAGTTCAAGTTTAGGGGCTTAAATGTCCAGGTCTAATGAGTTTGAGGTCTAAAAGTGGCTTTAGGCAAAACTAGAGCCTTAACAATTTTTAAAACAATATTTTTTAATGCAATAAAGTATTTATTGTAAAGTCTGAAAAAATAAACAATAACTATAGGATAAAATACTCACTTAGTTTCTCAACTATTACAACATATGTAATATTTTATGTTTAGTAGTTTCAACTTAGCAAAAGGGATAATTTTGCTACTAAAATATAGGAACCAGAGTAATTTTGCCACTAAAATTCTATTTGTGAGAAATTTACTGGTAACATTTTTGAGATGGCATATTTGCTGTTAATATTTTGAAATAAAGGGATATTTACCATTATAACAGTTAACGGTGGGAATATTCTACTATCGCAAAGAATATTTTGTCAGAGTGGGGGTGAATTGAATAATTCGCCACTATGTCAATGAATATATGGCATATTTGCCATCAATATTTTTCAAACATGTACTTCTGCCATTAATGTTTTTGAAATGGGCATATTTGCCATTAAGTTTTGACACCAGTGACGGTAACGACATCCAAGAGGGGCGAACGAAAGTCAGGGGTTGTCCAATGATAGTAGATCACGTATAAGACATGACAATCAACAATTGGGTGCAATTACAGCAGCCAAGCAACAGTTGCTAGTAATTAATGCCGCTGGAGTTGAGCAAATCCATAAATTTGGGTTGCTGTATTTGGGACTGAGGCTAGAGCTGAGAGTATGACGATTGTGTAAGCGAGTTAAAGGAAAATCGTTATGGAAGAATTCGTCAATGCACTTCTTTAGCTTTCCATTTCCAACAGATTGAAAAAGACAAGTTGGAGATGGTGGCTTTGATATCAGAGATGAAAAATAGGAAAAAAAATACAATTTGAGTAACTATACAATAAATGTTTCTTTTTACTATTTTCACCTATGTCTCCACATGTGCTCTACGTCGGCAAAATATTGCCACATTATCACTCTATCAATATGTTTTGACATGTCACTAACAATAGTGGTAAATATGCTCATTTTAAAAATATTAGTAGTAAATTTCTTTGTAATGAAACTTTAGTAGTTAATCTACTTTAGGTCCTATATTTTAATGGTAAAATTATGTCTTTTACCGTTTCAAATCTTTATAACATTTTTATACTTCTTTCATCCTATAAAAGTTGTTCAATTTTCTTATATGGGTTGTCCCAAATCAATTACGTAAGTTTTAACAAGTAAATTTACCATTATACCCTCTACTCTCACCTTCGATGACCAGTAGGGAAGCTAGTGTTCTGTTCTCTGCTTCTCTACTTCGGCGATATGCGTCTCCGACCTTCGCTGGGCCGGCGCCAGAATGGGTCGTGAATGCCCCGCCTTGCCTGATCCGAGGACGTATGCGAACCGCCACGAGTGGAGGCGGTGACTGGCAGCCAGATCGAGGGAAGGAGAAAAGGCTGGGAGTGAAGCGGGGGACAGAGGCAACGAATCAAGGCGGGGGCAGCGGCCACTAGTCGAGACGGGGATGTAGGTGGGGACGGTAGCGACGGACGCGGCAGATTGAGACGGCAGCGGCGGACGCAACAGATCGAGATGGCAGCGATGGACGCATCGGATTGATACGGCAGGAACTGATGCGACGGATCGAGATAGCAGCGACGGAGGCAATGGATCATGACGGCAGCGAGGACGCAACAGATCGAGGTGGGGACGGCAACGAATCAAGGTACGGGTAGCAGTGATGGATACAACGGACTTGACGGACTCGAGTCACCTTGAAAACCAAGCGATTCACAATATTTCGACCATTGCAAAGATTATTGTATCAAAAACTAGAATATCATTAATAATCAAGGTAAGATCCAAATTTAATCCCTAACTTTAAGGTCATCATAAAGTGGTATCTTAACTCTAAAAGTAATTATTAAAATTCTCTAACTCAGCTCGCATGTTTTATTTTGATCCTTACCATTAGTTCAGGTGTTATTTATGATGAAAATCGCTTATATGTCACTCAAATTGCCATGTTACATCCTCTTTTATGGTAATAAGTGATAAGACTGAAAGAATAATAACTTTCAGGCTAGAATGGACATAGATAAATAGTTTTAGGGACTCAAGAGGTTAATTAACCCAATTTCATCATCTTCCCCGGTTCTCACCTTTCGCCGCCTACACATCTCGCCGTCTTTCTCTCTGTCTCTTCGTCTCTTCACCACCATCTCGCCATCTCTCTGTCTCCCATCTGACGATTTCTCCGTATCCGGAGAAAGAGAGCAAGGGAAGAAGATTGCTGAAAGGCCCGAACCTTTCCAGGATTTCATCGGAGATGCAGGCAATGAAGGAGGTGTCGCCAGTATTCTCCCTAAAACAGCCTTGCATCTTGGTGGCAGGAGTACCACTGTTGCAACGACTGGGTCGGGTTGCTCGGCCGGCTGGAATCTGTGGAGAGAGGTAATCGGGTATGGCGAATCGGAGAGCCACCGTAGAAACGCCGTCTTCCATGGCAGGAAGCAACGTGATGTGCCGGACTAGTTGTGCAGTGTAAGGCGGATAAAAAAATGTGGGCTAGGGGTAGTTGGCGACGGCTGGGCCGTCAGACCAGAGGACTGAGGAAAGGGTGAATCGGCAGCGGTGATCGAATCGGAGATGGGCGGCAGCGAGATTGGGGAAGATCAAGGAATATTGGGTTAACGAACCTTTTAGGTTCCTGAAATTACGTTTGTGCCAATTTAGCCCTGAAATTTATTATTCTTCTAGTCTAATCACTTTTTATCGTAAAATACGTTGCCACATGGCAATAAATGTTCCACATAGGCGATTTTTGTACGAAATAAAGGATGAATTGATGGTAGGGACCAAATCAGGACATACTAGTTGAGTTACGGGACATTAAGAGGCCAAAAAATAGTTACTGGACCACTTTAGGATGACTTTTAAAGTTAAGGGACCATACTTTGATTTTACCCGTAATACCTACAAGCGAGAGAGCATTAAATTAAAACCAGGGACAAAAATTAATTGATACTGAGCTGAGCAGAGCAGAGATGCCTTTATATAAATGTCTTAAATTAACAGTGACATATTTTTGACGTGCGTTCTATTTTTAGGTGTACAAAATCGTATTACAAGCTGTCAATGTTGACGGCAGGGATGTACCTTGTATGGTAGGAATTTGTGAAAGCGTTTCCACCAGCCTTCTAACTTTTGTCCCCTGTTTCGGTAACTTCTCACGACTAGACTTCTCATGTTTGGAATAATGGTTCTCGGCTTTCCCCCTTCACCCGCAAAATCACTACTACAACAAGGTAGTACATGTTTCTTTTACTTGTTTTCAATCACTTTCTTTTTTCTTTTTTTTCTTTTTTTACTCAGGAGCATCATTCAAAATATAAGGGAGGATATATTATTATCATACTAATTAAGAAGAACAGATATGCCAATTTTTTTGGGACTTGAAAGACCTTCGGATCAGCTGTTCATAACATAATGTACAGAGTGGAGCTGAGAGGTCAAAGTCGAACTCACTCCAGACCTCCCCAATATCCTCTCGCACCTTTAGTCAATCAACTACTAATAAGCTAAAAGGGGTTATGGTTAAAAGACATTACTAAAAACACTTTGTGAAATTGATATAAATACCAAATCACATTTTAAGAAACAAATTGTCTGTCAATATTGCCATTTCTGCTCCGACTTTCTGGCTAATTTCAGGCAACTAAAGATCTCAAATCGGACGTGCTTGTGCCAAAAGGTAGTATCGCTCAAACGTCAAATGGGGCTGATCCAACTAATCTGCCCCAGCTTTATGTTTTCTTGACACACTTCACTGGAAGAAGTACCATTAGGTGCATATGAAAACCAATGAACCGTCACATGATAATTTAAAAATACAGCAGTACCCTTTACATGGAATTCCTATATCTCTTCATCAAATGGATCCCTTTCGGGATAGTCACCAACCTGAAAGAGATACAAGAAATCACAAGCTAGAGTAATACCACAAGATATAAAAGGCAAAGAAGCAAATAAATTTATTTCACCCAGCTCATTCATTATTAGATCAACCGAAAAATTCTGTTTTTCTAGGCATGTATTTTCTACTTATTTGTTATTGTACTCAAACAGCCTAAGATAGAAGGTGAATCAAACTCTTTGGTTTCAATACTGATAAACATCTCGGAAACCATCACAAGAACTTTGTTAATCAAGAGAAGTTGATCCACCAACTTAGAGCCCCTTGGAAAGGTTGGCAACACCAGATGATCAGTAATTTATGTAGGGCTGAATTATGTTTTCTTGAGAGTTTTGTTAATGAGTCCATTTTCTATAAGTGGATAGGTATCTGACAGATGTGAAGTTCAAGAATCCAAAAACACTAGGCTTCTGATGTATCATCATGAGCAGAGCAGAAAACATATAATTCAAACATTTTTAAGAATAATTACAAACCTTCACTTTCCCAGGGCGAACCATGCCACCATGACCTGGAGGGCAATCAAAATAACGTGTTCCTTTGACCCTACGAATGATAACAGTATATTAAACCCAAGAAAAATAGTGGAAAGGCCCAATTGGAGTCCTGGTAGAGCATAAAAAAAAATCCAGAACTTATGGCAGTAAGAAACACAAATAGCATAAGAAGACATTTCACAAGCTAAGAAACCGAAGTGAGGAACTAAAAGGTTCACCTACATGCCGTCATGTTTTCCTAGAGGTTCATCATATTGTACTCCAACCCAGAAACCCGGCCCAAGAGCTTCTGCATGTCCCACATATTTGACAGTCCCTCTTTTCTCCCCTGGTTCCACTTCACATCTATCTCCCACCTTTCACACAGTAACAAGATGAAGCAGGGCCACATCTTAGCATGAAAAAAACAAAACCAGCATGCAAATATTATGAAAATTTTTTTTGAGAAATTCAAATGGTTTATGAATACTTGTTGCTTATTCTCTTAGACACGAAATAAAACTCATAAATACACAGGAGCAGATATCTGGAACATAACCTCTACTACAGTCTATGATAATTTACTAAAGTGACATCTAAGCATAAGGTTGAGCATGGGAAATTGTTGAGGTTGTTTCACTTAATTTCACAATACAGAATATCTGCCAGACCAATCATCCTAATTCTTACTTCTGAAATCTGTTTAATCTAGAAAAGTGCGTCAAGGACCATTCAACAAAGTATAGGGAAACTAGTTTTATGAGGTGTTGGCCTTTCAAAAACAATGTCTTCAAAACCTTTTTGTCCAAAAATAGGAGGCTTGAGGAATTTAGTAATAAGCGTGTGGAACGTTGAGAAACGTGGCATTAGTGAATGTAAAGTTGAGGTAGATAATACAAGTACCAAAACCAACCTTGATATTTGTGCAGAGCTTTTCCATGTAATTGTCTGAATCCTGTTAATCAACTCAGCATCAAAATGGAAGTGTTAGACTATTCCTTGTAAGTAGAACAGAACCTTACACAGATTTTTGTCAAAGTATAATAATCTTATGAAATTAGGAGCCTTCGGAATAGATCTATTCCTAAATGAACTACACTTATTTCATTGGACAGGAATTCTACAGACACTTCATTTGAAACGAAATACCATTCATTTTGAATCATATTTGAAAGTGTAGATTTCAAATTTCATGAACAAAACTAAGGGCATAATTGGCTTGGAAGAAAAAACTTACTTTTGCTTTTAATTTTTTTTCCGAACATTTTATTCCATGCTAGCATTCCATTATCTCAAAAGTACTTACACTACATTCTTAAACAAGAAAAAAGATAATTTAGTTTTTCCCCAAAGTAGGAGAAAAGGAAATTTTTTAAAATGTAAGTACATATAGAAAAAAAATGTTGTTCAAGTATTCAGAGAGAAATAAAAAGGATTATGAGATTTCAAATGAAAATAATCTCGAGTGAAAAGCACAAAAACAAAAACAAAAAAAAGTGCTCTTTTACTAGCTAAGCGAAATCGGCTCAGACAAAGTGCATTCTTGATCACTAAAGTTCAAGCAAGCTTCCAATTGGGCCAGCAAGTTTTTTTTTTCCCAATTACATCACCAAACATTTATAAACCTAACATTAATCAATCTGACCTACTTTTGGCTTCAAAATGATAGAAGATGTTCACATGGCAGTCCTACTTACTGACCTCGTCTTTCTAGAAATTTCCTTTTCTCTTTCTAAAGACTATACTATTAAGTAAAATGTAGATTTTCGTGATTCTAGGTATTCTAGTTTTCCGCCAAAAGAAGAGGATTCTAGTCCGGGGTTCAAGGAGAGAAACAAAGACACTTGAGGCTGCAGGAGGAGGGGCAAGCTAGATTATTGTGAGTGCCCAGCCACCTTTTTTTTACATTGTAGGAGATGAAGATAAGCAGGGGCAGTAAAATTGTGAAATGATTGAAGTTCAGTCATGTAAATTTCAAACACGAAACATCAGGAATCCTTTGAAAAGTGACATAAACTGAATGAAAATTTGTGTTAGGCTAAGAATCAATCATGGAATTGGAAAAGTCGATTTGAATAAGCTTTTTATGATTTATGACATAAGTTACTGTAAAATTGAAATGAAGCGTTTGATGGAATTTATTCACTCCAAGTGGATCCTTGGTGTACTGTACAACAATGTTAAACAACAAACAGATGCACTTACTTTAGTTCCCTGAGCTGAGGGATTTTGGGATGCCAGTTTTTCTTTGAACTTTTTGTAAGTGTCTGCAAGTAAACAAGAGGAAGAAAAGTTCTAAACTGTTAAACCTTTGACTGATCCCATTAACACTACGGTATGGTTGTGGACTGTTTACAGAAGAAATGGGGTATACTTTAAAGTACTTTTGTCGTAAGGAAAGGAAATCAGCATTTTATGGTTAAACAACAACTGAGAAATAGAATAAAACCATACAATAAGCTAGCCCAGAGTTTCACACCTGTGAGGCACTTTTTGAGAATGAACTACAAAACCAGGGAGCATTATTGAATAGCAAAAATGCACTATGTCACATGACATGTCCACCCAGTATTGCTTCATTTTTTTGCCACAGTCCCAATAGCTTGATATAGTAACTCATCACACTCAGGTGATGGAGAATGGGTCAAACCAACAAAACACCAATAACAGAAACTCATGGCAAGATAATATTGCTTAAACTACTCGCAGTGTTAACTATGAGTTCGTGCTAAATTGTTCGGAAATTTTCATGCCGAAGACATGTCGTGACCAGTTTCAAGACATGAAGTTGCCATCACTGATAATTTTTCTTTATGACAACATCCATATGGTGACTAATTCAAACAGACTTTATAGTCTAATTTTAGTGAAATCAGGTAGAAGTTTTCCCAAGGACTTACTGTCACGTTTATTGTAGTCTTCCTCAGAGATTGTGTACTTCTCCACCAGTGAAGTGTCCTCGAGCCAGCCTCCAGAAGTTACTGATGAGGGATCTAAGTCGATAATGTGTAATCGGAAACTTTTGAAAGAAAGAATTCTAGTTAATAAAACATTTAATGCTTAAGCAATCCGGAACACATTAGCATACACAGCAAACTTTGCACATTCATCACTAAAAGTTGACATAAGCTAAAAACCGATTTCTTATGCAATAAATCACAAAACAAATAAGACATACCCATCAAGAGGAGAATAGAAACCAAGAGGCCTTGAATCATCAGCTAAATCACAAATTTTATTGTTTGCATCATCATATAGCTCTATGCGCATCGAATGAACGGATGTCCCACATTTCTTCCACAGCTTGTCTTTCACAGCTTCCACACTCGTCTTCAAGAAAAAGTTTCGGAGCTAAAACACGAGTACCGAAAACAACTCCCATTTCCAGACACTAAAACAGGAAAACTACTTGTCGCTGCTGAAACATACCTGAAGCGAGAATCGTATATCTGCTGAGAAACTCTTGATGTTCGAGTGAGTGACCCGGAGAAGCACAGACTCATCATCTTGTATCGTCAAGGCCGATGCCATTGACCTGAAAATTACCACAACCAACCGATCTCAAGTCGTGAAACTTGGCAGGTAGCTAATTTTCATCACCAAAAGAATTGGAAATGAACGAACTGACCTTAGGGAGAGAGGGAATGGCAAGCTTTGAATCAGAACACAAAATGCGGTTCAAGCAAATACTCCTTCCCTCCACTCTCTCGCGGCGCAATTAGCGATTCCAAGCGCTGTCCGTGCCAGATCACAACTTATTCGAGCCAAAATTGGCCAATCGCCACAGCTCCTCACCGTCCAAAGACCAGCTTTATCCTCCAAAGCCGTAGATCGTGTTCATCGACCCAAGAGTGAAAGCTCAATACCAAACCCAACCACTGAACCCTGCACTGTCTTCTCGTTCCATTACTAGACAATGGGCTAAATTACGAAAATGAGGTTTGAGGAAAATTACGATCTGCCCCCCTTATGTTACAGACTTGTTCTGAAGTGTATTTTTTTTAAAAAAAAAATGCGTTTATTTTTCGATAAATTTAACAATAAAATCAATTCCAATATCAAATAATTAAAAAATTTTCACCCATAAATTTATGTTAGTCAATTAAGTTTTTTATTTATTTTAATTTTGGTTTGATCTTTCTTTATGTTATGTTTTTATCATTAAAATGATTAGTTATGATGAAAACTTAGTATTGTGAGATATAATAGCATACATGCTTTGAAACAATTGATATTTTTATCATTAAAAAAATAATTGAATAAATAAATTTCATATTCTATCAACTCAAAGTTTAGTTTTTAATATTGATGAGAAATTTATTTAAAAATTATTTTTAGTTAGCAAGTATAGACGAAAATACTTTAATAAACCATAGAGTTTTTGAAGTAAATAACTCATGTTAAAAAAACTCAATTATCAAAAATGAAAAATATGACTAAAACATAGAATTGTGTTTATTTTTTTTTTAACAAGTTAACTATTAACTTAATAAAGGTAAGAAGAAAAGGAAAGAAAAAAATTGGCAACAAATTTTGGGGGCCAAAAGAGAAAATGGAAAAAATGTATGTATTAAGGTTTTAACAATTGACTTTATAAAGATTAAAAAAATAGAGAGAAATGGTTTAGCACAAAAAAAATATATATCATGGTGACTAATGTTTTGCTTTAGAGTATAAAACATAACAAACAAAAAAAAAGTTTGGGACCAAGAGAACAAATAAAAAGACTTAAGTAGTTACTAAGTTTAGGGATCAAAAAGCCACATAGATAGAACTCAGGGAATAAAATGGGAAAGAGTAGAAATTCAAGGAGTTAAAACATATTTAAGCAAAACACAGACTGATACAAGAAAATAGTAACATAGACCATCGGAAAAGCGAGCACATAGTAAAAAGATATCGAACTTCAAAACAAGTCAATTGCATCCCGGAAAAGTAAATAAATAAATAAACATTAAAACCGACGCTACTTATGAACAGTGGTTTACAGTGTTAATGAATGAGGCACACGCACGGCTGGGGATCCAATGGGTATTTGAAGGTTTTACTTGAGCAAGGGAATACACTTGTTATAATTTTTAGGCGATGATTTTCTCCAGTCTTTTGCTTTTGTTTTTGTTTTTCTCTAAAAGGTAAAAGAGATAAATAAACCACTGATTTTTTCGTTTCAATGTATATCACACACTATTCTTTGTTTACAATTAAATTACCCATTAATGTTCACAATCGAGCTGATATTAGCTATTGTCGTAACATTTGTTCAGTCGTATGATGATGTGATAAATTTTGATGATGTGGCGACATATATGGCTATATACATGGTAGGTTTGTGTACAAGAAAAAAGGGAAAACTCTTAACTTTATTCTTAAACTTTTGTCTAACACTACAAATATCACCCAAACTTTCCCCAATTTCAAGTTTTTCCCTCTCTAGTGCTACATTTTCAATTTCCTCACCCACTCCCTTACCAGTGATGACCCTCCCACCACTGATCCTGAGAATGCTGATTTCGGCTGCTCCATGCTCAAGCACTGGATTGCCATCCAGCTCTTCCTCACCATCCCCATCAATATCATCCAGCCTCTTGAGGAAATCTTCCTCTAGTCCTTCACCTACCCTTTCTTCCTCATCTCTGGTGATGAAGTTCTATGGTACAACGTCAAAGAATTCGGGCTCACTAAAGATAAATATCTGCCATGCGCCATGGCTTTCCCATCTTCCTCCGGTGCTAATCAATACCATAACCATCAACAAATCGGTCCTCCGGGGCCACCTAAGGGAAAATGTGTGGTCAAAGTATGGGCATGGTTTTGAATCTTTTGATGAAATCCAATGCTTGGCTTTTGCTTCCAGCGCCTGGATCTCATCTTGGGGGGGGGGGGGGGGAGGGAGAATGGGGAGGGAGGGAGAATTAGAGAACCTAAAGAGAAAAGAAGAAAGGAAAGTGACAGTTTAAGAGAAGATGGTTTTTCAGGCATAATTTCTAATTTAGAAGTCTATGTGCATGAATTAAATAGTTTGGGAATAGATGTTGTAATTTACCCAGAAGGATAGTAATTGTATGACATTAACAAAATGGAATATTCTAGATAAAACAGAATATTCTCTCCATAAGTACACATGTAGCTAATTTGCCCAATTTTTAAAATAATAATTATTAGACTTTACTCAATTGCGAACTTTAGTGGGCAATTTAACTAAAAAAAATAATTGTGGGTAATATACATTAAGGTGAAAAGATTAGTGGTTTATTTGCCCTTTTTACTTTCCTTAAAATGGTTCGTGAGGTCGAGTTGAGCCCTATAGGCCTAGGTGCAGATAAGGACTTTCATATCACTAGAACAAGTAGACTCATGGCAAAGGACAGAATCACAAGCAATATTTAGAAGGTAAATAAAATAGTTGATCCATAGCATATACATATATGGAGCAATTATTTTTTTATTCAGTTCGATTGGAGCATTTGGGGACTAAGGATCATGTATGCTGGATTTTCTCCTTTAGCAGCCCTTTATTTGGCGTGAAATTGCCAAAGTCTCACACCTTTTCCTCCAAACAATAACAACATGCAAAAGGTGTTAAGAAAATAAAGGCTAATTCGTTTGAGCTAAAGTCAACTAACTTTTTTTAACTTTTACATCTTTTTTTACTTAAAACCAATTTTATTTGAAAACCAATGTTATGTAGATACATTAATCAATTTGAAAGTAAATTTTTAGGATGTTATTAAATTTTTATGAATTTTTCTTTTTTAAGGCTTGAAACTAGAAAAATTCATAAAAATTTAGTAAGATTATAAAAATTGTATTTTCAATTTATTATTGTAACTACATAATATTGGCTTTTAATTAAAATTAGTTTCAAGTAAAAAAGATGTAAAAATAAAAATAAGTCATTTTATAGTCAATTGACTAAAGTTAAAATGAATTGGGTGTAAGAGTCACAATGATGAGCATGAGAGTAAAAAGAGCCATAGTGTTCTAATTTTTTTAAGTTTAGGAGGCAAGTTGATATTTTAGAAAGCTAACTCTCTAAGTCATTTGAGTCCAAAGGCCCAAATTAACATTAGGCCTTATACAAGCTACTACAAAAAAGACTAATACTCCATCCGTTTCAAGTTCTTTGCACAATTTTCTATTTTGAGTTATCCTATATTTTTTACATCATTTTATTTTTTGGTAAGATTTTTACACCTAAAATACCATAATACCCTTCTTTAACTCTCACTTTTGAAAACATATCCACTATGTTTCTAAAAAAAAAAAGCTAAAAAGTCAAGTTTGTCTTTCTCTTCGTTTATAGCTAATAACCAAGAGCCAATTCGTTTTAATTTAAACCAGTAGACTCATTTTTACTTTTACATCTTTTTTTTTAAATCAATTTTATTTGAAAGTCAGCATTATGTAGATGCAATAATCCATTTGAAAATAAATTTTCATGATGTTGTTAAATTTTAATGAATTTTTTTAATGCCTTAAACTAGAAAAATTTATAAAAATTTAGTAAGATTACAAAAATTGTATTTTCAAGGGATTATTATAGCTACATGAAATTGGCTTTTAATTAAAATTAATTCTGAATAAAAAAGATGTGAGAATAAAAATAAGTCATTTTGTAGTCAATTGACTTAAGTTAAAACGAATTGGTGTAAATAATGAACTCCAAATTTGTCTAAACTTCTCAGTTTTTAGTAATAATCATCTCATCGTTTAATTCCTAAGCATTTCTTGTGGTTTCTCTGCTCTAGTTTGACCCATTCTCAATTCTCTCAAATCTGTAATAGTCCAAATCCTTAATTTCCCTTCACCAATGACAACTCCGAATGCTCATCTCTTTCTCGATCAAATTTTAGTTTTTTGTCCTTCACTCATCTCTAAGGGTCAAGGTTTGGATCTAGACTTGGGTTAGATTGTTTGGAGAAGGAAACAGATTCGGTGGAAGTGGAATCTGGTTTGGCCACCAGTAGAGTTTGGCTATTTGAGAACATAGATTTAAAGAAATCCATGAAGGCCTTGGATTTGTTGTTCTTCTAAGACGAGAAGGGAAAATAGAGAGATGGAAGAATCAGTATCAAATGAAGGAGGCAAGGTCACATATCAAGGCAACAGAGGCAACAAAGTGGTGGATACTATAAGATAGTGCATGTGGGATGGTGGTTGCTGGAAGTGGTTAGGAGGTGTAGCAGACGAGAAATAGGAAAGGTTAGAATATGGGTAAAATTGGAAAAAAAACATATACACTTTCATCATTTCTTAAATTTTGCATCAAATACAAATGGAATAGAAAACCCATGACAAAGGGAATATCTTTTTTATCCCGAAAATCTACCACGACATGTCATATAGTATAACGGAAACTTACAATTACCCCTTAAGGTTTACCTTAACCTACAGTTTGCTCCTTTTATTTTTGAAAACCTACACTTTGCCTCTAATTCTTTTTATATTATCTAATAACAATTTTTCAAACTGTAATTTAAACTGTACGATAGTAATCTTTCAGTAATATTAGTCTTTTCAAATTTTTTTATAATTAATAAACTTTTTAAATTATCAAATTTTCATTTCTGCAAATGGAATTTTCTTCTTATAAATGAATATCAGTATTTTTTAAATATTGGTTAGCTATGTAAAAAATATAAAAAATCTTAAAATTACTGGAACATGGTTATAAGACAGTTTCATATAGATTTTCAGAATTTATTATCGGATATTGTAAAGAAAATATGGGTAATGTGTAGGTTTTTTAAAATAGAGAAGTAAAATGTAGATTAGATCAAACCACAGAAGAGTTTTGTAATTTATCCTTTAGTACAACCATCACCCTTAATATGCATTTACCACATGGTGAAGTAAAAATGTGACCTCATTGTGAAAAGACCCTAACAAACGTGACAAGTAAGGCATAAGAGCTTCTCTAACAGCTTCCATAAATTTCTACAAAATGGGAAAGTAAAAAGTAAAATCTCCAAAAAAATTTTACCCCAATTTGAATAGCTTCTTCATTTTGTAGAATCTTACATTTATTACACAATAATTAAATATTATAAATTTAAGTAAATTCAAATTAATTACTATTTAATTATTCTATATTTGAAACAAAATTTAAATAACGACTAGTTTATAAAGAATCAATCTTAGAGTTAAATCATTAGCTATTGTCACTCGTCCCTTTGATTTCTTCTAGTGCAGCATCTATCTGTTTAATATTTTTTTGCTCACTCTCTTCCTCACGTTCCTTGGAACAGTAGTTCCCAGTTCTCTGCCACCACGATGCCTCTCCTGTTCTCTAACACATGACTACCCCTATTGTTCTTCTGTTCTATAATGCATGACTTCCCCTCCCTTTATAAAGTTGAGGCAATGTTCAGATTTCAATTTTTCAAAGCTCAAAGACATTCATCTGCAAACTCACAGCCGCACCTTCATCGTCGTCATCGTCCTATTCACCACCCTCGTCTTAGCCGGTCTCTTCTTTCTCTGCCCTCGCTAGATCTGCCGCTCCCGCTGGAACTCACGTTCCTTTATCGTCTTCTCCCAACCACTTACCAGATCCCGCTGCATTCTGCCTCATCACCGACAGGGACTCAACTGCCCCGCCATCAACGCGTTGCCAATGTGTATAATCACAGCTAGTTAAGACGTTTGTGTTGCTCGAGATATATATTGAAAAAAATCATTGTTATTCATTCCCCAAAATACTTAGCATTTCTATATATATAGGGAATAAAACTTTGTCTCTCATCTCATTCTCTATTTTAGAGAATAAGATGAGGAAGCTGTTGGAATCACTACTAAAAAATCATGGTTTTCCAACTGTATTATTACCAACGGCTTAGCTGTTTGTAATTTCCAACGTGCAGGCGTTAGTGGCTTTTTTTTTTGTTTTTTGTAGCCGTTGGTAAATTGCAACGGTTATGACCGTTGGAAAAGGTTCCTACTGTGACACGCTGGTAAGTTGTAAGTGACAATTGGGCTTGTTGGATTGGGCCCATTTACCAACGGTGGTAATGGGGAAACAAAAACAGTGCCGTTCCATTAAATGAGATACCAACGGCTAGCCGTTGGTAATCTTTTTTTAAAACCTGCCTCCTTCCTTGCGATTCGCCAGTCGCGAAATTGAGCAGCGTTGGCCTCCTGAGCGCAGCCGCCGGTATGCGTCCGTTTACCGCCGATTGCTTGTCTTCGCTGGCCGATTTCCACCGTAAAGGGCACCTATTTGGTAGATCTACCGGTACTTTGAACGTTTGGCATTAATTTTAACTGTTATCTGTCGTTTTGAAGTAAATAGCGTAAATGTTCAATTTCTTGACAGAGGAGCTTCGATTTGGAAGTTTAAGCTCCGTTCTTGGGTGTTCACGGCTGGGCATTGCGAATCCATCGTCGAAATAGTTGTAAGAGGTAATTTTAATTTTTTTCCCGAATATATCCGAATATTTTCTTGATTTTCACCGAATAAATTGTGTTTTATTTATGTATTTGGTCATTAAAATTTATGTATGGTGATTGTTGAAGGCATTGGTCTGGGTATTTGAGTTTGGTTATTGACAATTGATTTGTGTTAATTTTTTAAATTTTTAGGTAATTTTATTTATGGAAAATGTGTTATGAAATTGATTTATGGTATTTAGTTATGGTTAATATAGTTAGTTTCATTTTATGTATAGATCCTTTTATGCATTGATTGTTGCAATCTTTTTTCTATTGGAATTGGTTGACTTAAGCTTTAGTTGAAATTGATTCATTTAATTAGTCTTGAGTAATAAGGGCAATAATAACATATTAAAAATAATAATAAGAGTAATAATGCCTAAATAATAATAATGGCTATAATAATAATACTAATAATAATTATTATACGAATAATTTATTGAAATGGTAAATTGATTTTAGTAGTGCAATTAACAAATTTTCTCTCCTATAGTAAATTTATTTAACCTCTCTAATATTGATTAACAATTCCTTTTTCCCTCATAATTAAAGGTTTTTAAGTTTCATGTGGTCTATTAATCTCTTAAGAACTTGGCCCTCCCACTTCTTAATAAATTTTAACTTAATTTGTCTCTTCCTTCTAACACAAATATCTTCTCTCGAAAAAAAATTTGAGGATAAAAATCAACACATGGCCAAAATTCTCAACAATTTACCATAGGAGCAAACCAAACAATAAATTCAATAAATAATCTAGGGTTCAAGCTAACAATCATCAAAGCATCATTCAAGATTCACAAACATTATAGAAGATAGAAAAATTTAGGCTAATAACGAGTTTGAAATAAACTCAACAAATGAACTAAAAAATTCATGCTTAATCCAAGAAATAGAGGGGGGGAAGTAGGAAAAGATCAGAAAAAGATCAAAAGAATTCTTGATTAAAGCTTCCCAATCCTCCCAAGATGAATCGTTCAAGTCTTCTTGTTGCTTTCTTTAATTTCGTTCAGCCTTTTCTTCTTTTTTTTTTTTTCCATCGAGCCGCCATTTGAAGCTTCTTGTATGCTACTTTCCTTTTCTTCTTTTATACATACACACACACACACACACACACACACGAGGTTTATGGTGCCCATGTAATGGTGATTCAATCTATGTTAACATTAAATATAAATATAAACAGTGTAATATCATTTATGAAGGAAAAAAGTTTCGTAAAAATATTTGGTAACAAAAAAGTAAGAATCGAAATAAAAAGTCAATATAAAGTTTTGGATCAAGAGAACTAAGAAAAAAATTGTAAGTATCAAGAGATAAACTTTGGTGGTTAAAATTTTGTTTTCGAAAAGAGAAATAATATGAAAAAATTGATAAAATAAGAGAAAGAAAGGGATTTTGATGACAAAGAGAACAAATGTGAAGATTTTACGAATTAAAGAATTAATCATTAACTTAATAAATAAAAAAATAAATGAAAACATTAACTAAAAAAAATTTGCTTGAACCATATCCAAAAGTAGACAACTCATATATAGTGATTAAAATTTTGTTTTAAAAAATAATAATAAAAAAGCAACAACAAAAAGGTTAAACGAAGTCATTATGATGGATTAGAAAAAGAAAAGAAACAAACCATGGTTTCCAAGATTTTGCTTTAGAATACAATAAATAAGTAAAAACAAAAAAAGTAGAGGCCAAAAGAAAAAATCGAAAAACTCTAGTTATTAAGTTCTATGATTAAAATGTGTTATGAAATGTGTTATGAAGTGGCCAATGTGTTATGAAATTGATTTATGGTATTTAGTTATGGTTAATATAGTTAGTTTCATTTTATGTATAGATTGTTTTTTGAATTGCTTGTTTCAATATTTTTTCTATCGGAATTGGTTGACTTAAGCTTTAGTTGAAATTGATTCATTTAATTAGTCTTGAGTAATAATGGCAATAATAACATAATAAAAATAATAATAAGAGTAATAATGCGTAAATAATAATAATGGCTATAATAATAATAGCCTACATATAGTTTATTACAGGCAAAAGTCAACTTCTGGTCACACTAGTAAATCAAGTAACACAGAACATCATATTATGTCTGCTCTAGTAACTTTATCTTGCCCATAAAGTTTGATCTCACAAGAGTACATGTTCATTACACAAACACATAAAAAGTGTCTACACAAGCTAGACCCATAAGCCTAGTTTCCTACTTTGCTAAGCTATAAGCTCCATTGCCAACTTAACAGAACCTCTTCACTTGTGCCTCAGCAAAATTTATCCATAGTAGCTGCACTGAGAATTTTCCAATATAAGCCACATTCTTTAGTCCTTATTAGACTTAGAACTATTTCTTACTTGAACATTAGGAAAGACTAGTGCATTACTTGTCAATTACCCACACAAGCCCCTACATAGAAAATGAGTACGAGTGCTAGTTCCTTTATTGCATTGAAGACAAAAATGCTGTAAGTTCTAGTAACTCAGTAAGGGCAGCCTATTATAAAGCATAAACAATATGAATAGAAACAAGGGCCTCATTGAAACCCTACAAAGACAAAGAAAACTAAGGTAAGTACAAACTAGTATATATGCATATAAACAGCAACATTCATAGTTTTACTTTAAGGGTTAGTACACGCATCCATCACAACAAAAGCATGTAGAAGTCACACACACACCTCGTAAATACAACAAGGGCTCACTCAGTACAAAGGCCCCAGCAAATAGTACACTAGTTGGCCCAACATGAAATTGATTTACGTTATTAAACTGATTTTCAATTTCAAAACATAAATCAATTTCATAAGTAAAACACTATTATTGTGAGACTTAGGGTCTCACAAAAACACTAGTCTTGTGAGACTTAAGGTCTAATATCAGAAACGAAAATAATATAGGGACTCCAAATGACGACCACTGAAGAGAAGGAGTCACCGTCCTTGGACAAAATAATGCTAGCCTGATTGAACCAAACATGACTTGAACTCAAACCTAATCCTAACACTAACCTTGATGTTATACCCTAAATCTAAACTTAAACCCAAGACCATAATCCTAAATCTAAACTTAAACCCAAGACCATAATCCTAAACTTTAAAACCCTAAAGACAAAATCTAACCTAAACTATAAGTCTAAAATCCTAACAGTATAAACCCTATACCTAAATCTAAACCCTATACCTAAATCATAAGAACAATAAAGTTGAGAATAAACTTTGTTTATCTCACAATTTTTTAAGGTACTTACGTAAACATTAATGAACTTTTGTTATTTTTATTAACTCAATAGTAAACTTTACTACGTATATCATTTAATAGATTGAGGTGTTTATGATTACGAACAGAGTTTGTTTGTAATGGAATCTGCCCGTAGTTGGATGTACAGTAACCGTTTCTTGCCTTGCCGAACGGGTTACACACAACAGTAGGAGTCCGGCGTTGATGAATTTATATCATTTGCTGTCTCTCACCCTGAAACTATGAGCGGGTTATGCATTCGCTGTCCTTGTCGGAAATGTAAGAATTTGCAGTTTCAACAGTCTGATGAGGTCAGAGTTCATCTGTACAAATGGGGGTTTAAGCCTTTTTACTTGAATTGGACCGCTTATGGCGAGCCATTTAATGAAGCAGTGGATACTTATCCGGGTGTGGGTGGGTTTGATTTGTTTGACCAGGGGTGTTCGACGAATCCATATGAAAGGATGGTATTAGATGTCGTTGCCCCTAGTTACTCACAAATTCCGGAAGTTAATGTTGCAGAGCCGAATGAAAGTGCCAAAATTTTTTTTAATCTTTTGAATTCAGAATCAATTCCTTTATGGGATGGGTGCGAAAGTCATTCTGAGTTATCTGCTGCTGTCCGTCTTCTGAACCTTAAGTCTGAGTATCACATGTCACGAGGATGTTTTAATGGCATTGCTCAATTGATGAAGGAGACTCAACTAACAAATAGTAAGATCCCATCAAATTGGTATGAAACTAAGAAATTAGTTTCCCAGTTGGGTCTGTCTCAAGAGAAGATTGACGTCTGTGTGAATGATTGTATGTTGTTCTGGAAAGATGACAGTAGCCTGAGTATTTGTAAGTACTGTGGAGCTGAGAAATATAAGCCAAAAAAGGGAGGTTGTGGTAAAGATCGACCGAGAAAAACCATGCATTATTTACCACTAAGTCCTCGTCTACAATGCTTATTTGCGTCATTGGTAACAGCTGAGCAGATGAGGTGGCATAAAGAGTAAACACAGGTCCCAGGTATTATAAAACATCCATCAGATGGTGAAACTTGGAAACATTTTGATCAGACCTACCCATGGTTTGCTTCGGAAGCACGAAATGTCAGATTGGGGTTGTGTGCCGATGGATTTACACCTTTTGGACCATCTGGGAAACAATACTCTTGTTGGCCTGTGATCGTTACTCCGTATAATTTGCCCCCTTGGATGTGCATGAAAAAACCCTATATGTTCCTTTCGTTGCTGATTCCAGGTCCACGTAGCCCAAATCATAAGATTGATGTTTATCTACAACCTCTAATAGACGAGCTACGACATCTGTGGTTTGATGGCGTTGAAACATGGGATGTGTCATTGAAACAAAATTTTATTCTGCGAGCAGCATTAATGTGGACCATAAATGACTTTCCGGCTTATGGCATGCTATCAGGGTGGATGACACATGGGCGATTGTCTTGCCCTATTTGTATGGGCGAAAGTAAGGCATTCCAACTTAAGTATGGCGGGAAAATTTCATTTTTCGACTGTCATCGGCAATTCCTTGCCCGGAACCACCCATATAGAAGGAATTGTACTTGCTTTAAGAAAGGGAAATCAGAGAAGTCATTGCCTCCTCCGCGCTTATCAGGTGAAGATATATTTGAAAGAATCTCATGGATTCCATCAGTTGGTAACGATGGGCCACAACATCGCCCGTGCGATTATGGGAAATCACATAATTGGACGAAGCAAAGCATTTTCTGGGAGTTACCATATTGGGCCACGAACTTAATACGACATAATCTTGATGTTATGCATATTGAGAAGAACGTGTTTGAGAATATATGGAATACTGTGATGGATGTTAAGAACAAAACGAAAGATAATGTGAAAGCACGGAAGGACCTGGAAATTTATTGTAATCGGCCGGAGTTAAACATGGTTCCACTTGATGATGGTCGTTCTTTCAAACCAAAGGCGAGGTTCACATTTGATGTTAACCAAAGGCAAGATGTGATCGCTTGGGTAAAATCTTTACGACTCCCTGATGGATATGCCTCGAATCTTGGGAGATGTGTTGATACAGCTGGTTGCAATATGTATGGCATGAAGAGTCATGATTGCCATGTTATGATGCAAAGGCTTCTCCCCATTGCCCTCGAAGCGCTACCCGAGAATATTTGGAAGCCATTAACAGAGTTAAGCCTATTTTTTAAAGACTTGTGCTCTCCAGAGCTGCATGAGAATCACTTGTTTGCGTTGGAGGCCAATATTCCAATTATAATTTGTAAGCTTGAGAGAATTTTTCCTCCAGGGTTTTTTGATGTCATGGAGCATCTCCCAGTTCACTTGCCATTTGAAGCAAGGGTTGGAGGACCTGTTCAGTACCGATGGATGTATAAATTTGAGCGGTGCATGCATGACCTAAAAATGAAGGTTTCTAATACTGCTCATGTTGAGGGATCGATATGTGAAGCATACCTTATAGAGGAGACTTCCATCTTTTGCTCTCATTACTTTGAATCCCATGTTCCCTCCATGATGAACCGAGTACCGAGAAATGATGATGGTGGTCCTGTCCCATGTAATGGTGACTTGTGGTCCATATTCACCTTTCCGGGACGTCCATATGGTGCATGCCGATATAGATTCCTCACGGACGATGAACTCAGACTTGCAACCACATACGTTCTTCTAAACTGTGCTGAGATCAGGCCATATCTAAAGTAAGTCATCGTTCATGAAAAAGGCATTCCAACTTTGATTATGATGAAATTCAGGACTACTCATCAACCAAAACTAACATATTTTCATTTATTCTGTTATTGGCCACAGTATGTTTGTGGACATGGTCAGGGAAACTGCACCCGAGATAACAATGTCTGAGATGGACATACACATTGAAAACAATTTCTCAACCTGGCTCCGACACTATGTACGTGTGCTTTTAGTCAGTATATATTGCAACATGTTAAGTTATAAAAGTCTCCATATATATTGTCCTAAATTGAAAATGTATTACATAGGTTGATGACCCAGGTAACAATATTGTCGATAACATCTTGTGGGATGTTGCATGTGGGCCCTCACGTCGGGTTCAGACATGGCCGGTTTATTTCACAAATGGGTACAAGTTTCACATAAGTGAATGGGGGAAGGACAAAGCAACATTTAATAGTGGAGTCTGCATACGCAGCACAGGTGCAAGCGAAGTTGAATGTGATTTTTATAGTATATTAGAAGAAGTCATTCAACTCGAATATCCGGGCTTTCCACATAAGAATGTCGTCTTGTTTAGGTGCAACTGGTTTGACCCAACACCTGAACGTGGAACTCGAATGCATAAAGAGTTTGGGTTAGTTGAGATCCGGAATAGCCGTAGATATCAAAGTTTGATCCTTTCATTCTAACATCACAGGCTAACCAAGTTTACTACACACAATATCTGAGTAAGTCACGTGAAAGAAACGGGTGGTCAGCTGTTATAAAGATAAATTCTCGATGGATAATACAGTATGAAATTCTGGACAAGGATAACATGTATCAAGACAGTGGATCCGTGAATTGTACTAGAATTGAAGATGACCCAGTTGAGGAGTTAGGTGACCCGGGTGTGGGTGATGAAATTGAAGAAGATGTACTTGAGGACCCGGGATCTAATGGTGAGACAGAGGATGAGAAGCAGTTTATTTTCGATGACAGTGAGAATGAAGAGTCTGAGGAGTTTAACGAGAATGGAAGCAGTGGGTCGAATGAATGATTAGATAACATGTACTAGGAATAATGATAACCTGTCATTTTTAATGTGTAGAAAATATTTGGTAAATTTATATAGCCCTAATACTCGACAATATATGTCAGACAATATATGTTATGTTTTATTTACCTACTTAGCTAATAATAAATGCAGATGCCTCGTAAAGAGGATAACACCTATAAACGCCGACCTGGGAAAGGACCATTTGCTCAGTTTAAGGAGGTAATGGAGCCAATACTTAATGAACGACATAGGAGGGGTTCTTCATCTCGGGCACACGAGGATGTCGGTGTAGAGACGCCGTACACAACAGTGCCAGCGGCGCATTTTCACTCACATGAGCACCGATCTGACGGCGGTGGAGGCATGCCATCTGGACATGGATCTGGTGCGCGCCACGTTAGGCACCCCATAGTGACGACTCATCCCTCAGATGATGATATACATATTGATGACATCCCATCATCGATGTCACAGACAGCAGGCCGACCGCGGAAGAGGATATCCCCACATGGTAACACGTAAGAACCAAAAACCAGACACACATATTAATAATAGTAAGAATAATTGCTTTACATGGAATCATCAACAACTCAGTAACTAACAAGTTGAACGTCGCAGATTTATTCCAGCTGCAGCGACACGGTTAGTGACACCATGTTTCACCACACATTTCAAACCCTATTCTGATTGGTCCTCCGTCTCTCCATCAGACATGCAGCAATGGTGGCGTGTTTTTGAGGTATAACAATAATGTTACTATGATAATGATGTAATAATGTTATACGATTAAGAATTGTTTTTTTCTATTCTAATAGTTTGAACATATTAGCTTTCACAGAGGAGCTGTGAGTGGGATCCGGTACACCATAATGAGGTGTATTGGGTGTGGAATATCTTAAGAGCACAGCATTACAGAAGCATGATGTCAGAAATTTGACGTGTGAAAGATCCTGTTAAACGTCGAACAAAGGCAAACTTTATGTCAGATGCTGCATATGCGGAAATGGAGGCATATTGGGTGAGTCCGGAGTTCATTCAAAAGTCCGCTAGGTTCAAGGCAATGCGAGCAACACAGACTGACGAGGATTCACAGTCGGGGTCTTATAGCGCGACATATGCAGGGGGATCTATCTCGATGTCTGCACATTGAGAGCAAATGGTATGTATCTCGTTAATGTTCTTTCATTTTACATTTAAGATACTAATGAAATTAAATAACATATTAATGTTACGTTTCATTCAATTAGAGATAGAGATATCCTGAGAAGAAGGACCCTGGCTTGTTTAAAGTCCTTCAAGCAACACATAAAAAGAAGAATGAGAAATATGTTAGTAAGCGCTGTGAAGAAGTTGCTGTAAGTATTATAACTGTTTGTTCACAATTCATTCTGCAGAAAATTACCTTGTTTTACAAATAATGACTGGCTGAAATGTATTTTATTATGTTTCTGTAGACTCGTATCAGTGCAGAGATTGAAGAACAAACACAACAAGAGGATGGCATAGAGGCAATTGATGAATTAGCAATCATTAGTACTGCATCTGGCGGTAGAAGGAGGGGTCGTGTATTTGGATTAGGATCGGAGCAGTGTGTCATACCGGGATGCCGACAGCTAAGTGTCATCCCGCCTATCGACATCACACAGACACCGCAATTCATCGAGCAAGTACAGAAGATGATGGCAGAGGAGAATGTGCGAAAGGATGCGGAGTACGAGAGGAAGCTCGAGAGAATTAAGAGGAGACAGAGAGCAGAGATGGAGGCTCAGAGAGCCGCATTGGAGGCAAACCGGGCTCAGTTGGAGATTATTTGTCGTTCGCTAAACCTTCCGTGCCCACCGGCTCAACCAGTTACACAGTATCCTGCTGACTTGGACTCGGAGGATGAGGAGATAGTCGGGACTCCGTGATGGGCGTCATGAACAGGTTAGCGCATTTCCAAAGTTCTTGTGTTATCAGACTAACATAATAATTTTTAGACCTAATTAAGACTCAGTTGAAATTACTGAAATGTGTAATCAGTTGAATGTTGTATGGTTTCTTCCAGACATATATATTATTGTTTTAATTATGCTGTCTTTGAGAATATTTTATTTTAATTACGTTTGCATAGTTGTGTAATGTTTATTGCTGAGTAAAGCTGGGGGAACTTTTGAAATGATATGTTAATTTTGAATGTGTATTCAAACCGGGAAAAATACGAAACAACCAAAACCTGGAACGTTTAATGTACATTACCAACGTGCAAACAGGGAACTTACCAACATGCGCGCGTTGGTAATTACCGTCTGTCATCTTGTTACCAACGCGAATGCAAGTTCATAATAACCAACAGCTTCATAACAACTCCCTTACCATGTAAGTTGGTAACAACCAACGCGGGTACCTACCAACTGTCAGGCAGTTGGTAACTTACCCACTAACTGCAAACAATTGGTGACTTACTTACCAACTACCAGCAGTTGGTAACTACAACAACGCGATGGAAACCAAGCCTGGTTCATGACTGTTGGTAATTACCAACGTTAATTTTACCAACTTTTACACGTTGGAATTTACCAACGCGTTATTAATTGCGCGTTGGTAAAAAATTTTCCAACGTATCGAATGTCAACTGTCATTTACCAACGTGCAGCAGTTGGTAAATTGCACTTACCAACTGCTGCGCGTTGGTAAATGGCAGTTGTAAAGTCCTATATTTTAATAGTGAATTAAAGAAGACTTCATATACTCTAAAATAGAGAAAATCTATAAAATGAGGATACTGTTAAAGATACTCTAAAAACAACAATTGATGGCTGAAGTTCTCATTTACTCCTCTAACTTTGAAAAAGATGACAATACCATCCCACCAACTTTCATAAGTGCAAAAAACATGTCGGACTGCATCTAATAGGAATTGTCGTTACCTAAATCTGTATGTGTAAAAAACCCACGACCAAATCATGTTAATTTTAGCTAGATTAATTTTGAATGACTTATTTTTATTTTTATGATTTTTTTGTTTGAAATTAGTGTCATTTAAGAATTAATACTATATAAATATAATAATCCTTTGAATGATATTTTTTTCATTTAACTAATTTTTTTTATGAATTTTTTATTTAACCAAAAAAAGATAAATTAATAAAAATTCAACTAACGTTATTCAATGATCATTATACCCCCCAATCGAAAGGCAGTTGCTCAATGCTCGGCTTCACGCTTTCATCCACGGGAGAAACAAACAGGATTATTTCAAAACTAAAGTCAACCTATAATTTTTGTCTCCTTTAGAATCCGTGAGGTTCAAAGGAGGCAAATAAGGAATCAAATTGAATTTAAGAAATGACCAGCTGGTTTTCAATACGGTAAGTTCAAGCATTAAATTGCCCATTCAAAGAGTAATTAAGACTAATTCGTAGTTAAAGATTAAATAGTCCAATTTCTCAAAATTGGAGGAGTAAATGGGCACTTAGGCCTATGCCTATCCCTACAAAATCTGGGTTAATTGTCTCGTGACCCCTAACTTTTAATCATTGTTCTATTTTGAACCATAACTTCAAAATTTTGCATGAAAAGTCCTCAACCATACTTTAGTGCTCTATTTTGTACTTTTGGATGATGGAAAACATTAGAATAGATGGATCTGGCCACATGGCATGCTAGCATTGACAATTTGCCACATGGCACAATAAATCAATTTGCCATCAATGGCATGGAAAAGATAAAAATAATAATAAAAGTTGCTATGATGATGTGGAAAAGAAAAGGAAAAAAATGATGATGACATGGAAAAGGAAAGAAAAAATGAAAAACAAAAAGCCAAAAAAAGCTGCCTATCTTGAGGTCCTGAATTCCAGGAACCAATCAAAGATTTCATCAATTGATTTAGACTATTAACCGATAGATAGTTTTTCTGGGTTATTGGTTAATGACTTCAGAATCAAACTGTAATGAAAATTGGCCCTAATGGTGGCTTATGGTTCTCTGGCCCCCATGGTGCTGGAATCACCAGTTTCAAGCTTCCCATTTCCATGAATTCTAAAGCTATTTGACCACCATCGATTGTGAAAGTTATTTGTGGACAGCTCAATTCTGTAAAGTAAAAATCATAGGTCAAAAGCCCTGTGGTTAGGTAGATCAATATTACTTCGTTTCATCGAATTCGTGTTTGAATCAAAATTTAGGTTTTAGAATAGTTAAAGAACCCTAACTTTAATTTTGGTAGTTGGATGTTATTAATGTAAAATTGGTTAGTGGGAGTTGTTTGACGATGATCAATGGCCTTTGAGAAGCAAAACCCTCTACTTCCATTGTCGTTCATTAGCGTTTACATTGTCAGTGTGTATCATCATCAGATCACATGAGTTGCAAGTTTTCAAAGGCACGACTAGCTGGAAAAGCAACATTCGGCCATGGGGACAGCGCCAGTGAGGTCACTAGTCCCCTGACAACCTTTTCGTCCTGCCAATGGCAACCCATGGCTCCTGTATACTTTGGATGCTAGTGGTTCCTGTTGGAGCTACTGCCATTGGATGACACAAATGGGGAAAGATGAAAGAGTTTTTTTTTAATATTTTGTCTTCATTTTCCACATCATTGATGGAAATTGATTTATTGTGTTGTCGTGGAAATTATCCACATTGGCATGCCAAGTGGCCAAATCCATTTATTCTAATGTTTTCCTGCCTCCAAAGATCCAAAAATGGAACACTAAAACAAGGTTGAGGACTTTCCATGCAAAATTTTGAGGCTAGGGCTAAATAGAATAATAATTAAATATTAGGACCACAAACGCAATTAACCCTGCAAAATCTTCTAGAATTTTTTGCCCCATGCCAAGAGTGAGCATGGATTGGGTAAACTCGAAACCCAATCTAAACCACCCCCATTGGGTTGGGTAAAAATGGACCATGGTTCGCGGGTTGGTTTTACATATATGAAAACTGATAGTTTTTTTGTTGGTTTTGGTTCTATATGGAACCAACCTGAGATGGAACCGAACACGAGGTATATATATAATTATATAATAAAAATTATAGTGTTACTAATATATATATATATATGTATTTCTTTGAAGAATTATGATAGTCATCTTGTGGTTTTATATTAAACTCTTAAATTGATATCCTCAATTGAACAACATGGAAGTTGTAGGATCATTCACAAAATTTCTCCATATTCACTTGAATCACTTCGCTTCCTAGCTGGACCGACTACTCATAGGTTATTTTGCTTTCGATATCTCTACTTCAAACTGCTCTCTATGGTACAATCATCATGTTTTTTCATTTCTAAGTTATGTGAAGCTGGAAATTCATCACATCAACATATTTTAGGTTTTGATACTGAATAAAATGGTCTTAAAGGCTCAGTTTTTCATGTTGAATATAGTGTAAATGTTGGAATTACTGGAGGGAAGCAAACTAGTTGAAATGGAAGATACTCCACAAGCAATTCTTTTGAACTATTTTTTGTAACAGCATGTTAAACTCTTTTGAATGTGTCAAGTACATGTATTTAAATGATGATTTAATTATATACTTCCTCCGTCCCAAAATCTTTGCTTCATTTGTTTTCAGCAATTAATCTAGGATTTTTTATTTTCAACATTTTAATATATAAATGAAAAATCTTTGCATACAAATGATAAATCAAGACATGTAGTTTTTAAATATATTTTTTTAAAATTTTTCTAACAAAAAATAATATGAAAAAAATTAAGTCAAAATACAACAAAAAGTCAAATGGAGCAAAGATTTTGGGACGGAGGGAGTAGTATGTTGAATATTTCATGAACTGGTTATGGATGCAATTTTACTGAATTTTGGTGTTATTATAGGTATATGGTATAAATTGAAAAGCTTGAGACCAAAACAGAAAAACCCAAAACCATAGTTCTGGTTCTGTTCGGTTCTTGGTTCTCGGGTTGGGTAGAAAAAATTTGGAACCAATGCCATTTTTTGTTGGTTCGATTCCACCATAAAACTGAACTAACTCAAACCATGCTTATCCCTACTTAATGCCCATGATATTATCGCTTGTCGGACATCAACCACGACAACAAGTTCACTCTCCTCCCCTTGAATTCCTTATCTAATGATAGGTTTACTCGCCGCACTAAATCCCTAGATTTGGTGGACAACCCACTTAACTTTTCCAACTCAAAATTATCCATAGGTGGGTTGATGTTTCAGTTTAGGATCTTTGTCCATTTTTTTTTTTTCAGAGCCAATTTGTTTTAACTTAAGCTAGCTAATATTATATATATATATATAAACAGAACATAAGGGTGATTCAGTAATTGCAGAATCAATTGATAGGCTAATTAAGTGCCACATCAAACTTTTATATAAAACCCCAATTTTATCCCTTAATTTATCGACTCAATTTTGACCACACAACACATATCTAATCACCAACTTTCACCACAGACATCTAACATAGGAAGGCAGCATATCTTCTTCCTACATAACTTTTGGCCGGATTTATCACATCTTATAATTGGCATGAAAATCTCCCCAAATTAGCCTTAATTGCTTTCCGTGTAAAAGTTTTCTAATTCCATCCAAGCCCTTGAGCTTTTAAAATTGAGCAAAAAAATCCTTACCTTGAGAATTTGAGTAGAGATGTCACCAGGCCGAGTTTGGGGAGAGAAGAGTGATTCCTAAACATTACCCGCAATATAAAAACTCTACCCAAACCCTCTTCACAACCCATAGCAAGTAAGATTTTTTCACTCACTTCCTGCGTTGGGGTGGGTAGGGTCAAGTATTATACCCGCAATATCCACACAAGTGATCATATAATATAAAATTGAAACTAAAGAAAGCATGACATGCTTGAATATACAACATAACTGAAAAAAAGTACCCTAGTCATACGATTGTGAATTTTAGGGTTTATTAGATTAAAATTATATATATATTTGGGTTGTATAGGGCTAGAATTTGGTGTGTGTATAGATAGTATTTGTAATATTTTAGATACTTATATGCTTTGTATAATATGTGGATAGGGTACGAGCTAGGTTCAGGGAAGGTAGACCCCTAAACCCATATCGTCTCCATATCCGGCTAGTACAAAAATAAAAAATACCTGAACTTGGCCCAAACCAGTTCAATTAAAAAAAAAAAAAACCTACCTATCGAGTAGAGTAAGGTGGCATACCTACGAGTAAGGATACAAATTGACATCCCTAAATTTGTGAGTAAGGGTATAAATTGACATCCCTAAATTTAAGACACTATACCCTTTCCATTTTGACCACAAAAACAAATAGCTATATGGCAAATGACAAAATTTTAGATTCTTCCATTTTTTTTTTTTTGCAACTGGTTCCTTAATCATAAAATTTTTTCCAATATAGAATTACCTATACCTAGTTGATTATTTTATATAAAAAAATAACTTATATTATAATATAAATAAATTTTATTATTAATTGTAAATTTCACTCAATATATTAAGTGTAGACTGTAGTCATGAAATTGCAAAAATAAACCTAAGTCAAGTTATTAGGATAACTAAAATAAAATGACGATAATTGCATGACTTTAGTTGTAATTAATTATCTTTTTAAATTAAAGGAATTGAATATATCTCAATAAATGAGTTACATAATGTTAAAATAAGAAAATTATATTTTTTTAATACATGTAGTGAAAAATTATATATTTAAAAAAATTTAATTAATATGATTTTGTAGAAAAAGTACAATAATTTTTTTTTATTAATTTTTGTGAGTAAGAAATTAAAAATTCAACTATTATCTTATTAAAATCAAATGGCTTGATATTTCCTACACGGTTTGCCGCTGTAATAAGAAAAAATGATATTAGAATGAAAAATATTGACAATATCAGTGACCAATCTCTATTTCACATTTCAAATGATGGTTCATATTACCAGTCTTTTAAATGAAGAAATATAATTAGAATGTCATACAAAGTTTTCTAAAATAGTGTTTGCTTAGATTGACCAATTGACATGACCATGATTTGAACACAAACAAGTGAAGTTTTGAAGTTTTCAACCATAATGCCGAACTAGGCTTATGACTATGACTCTATGCATTTGAATATTAAATGTGAATGAGGTTAATGGCTTTCATTTGTATATATGTATATACAATCATAGTGAAGATGATTGCATGAAATGGCATGAAATGATATATATGTGTAGTTTTTTCTTTTGCATTGTTCATATGTTGGAGCCTTGGAGGTATCAATATTCCACCAATTGATTAGACTTTAAATCTCTGAATAAAAAATTATAATTTAAATATATCAGTAATTTTCGTGTGTAAATAAAGAGTAAAAATTAAAATTAACTTTATTTACGCTATTTCAATTCCTGTTTGTAGTGCAATTTTTTTACTTTAATATTTTTTAACCAAAAATTCTATCCATAGAATAGGTATAGAACTAGTTTTCATATATATGGTTGTTGCACAACAGAACTTGAAAAAATAAGGAAAAACATGAAAGGATTCTGTAACATCATATGTTTGAAATGAATTAAGTGAGTTGTTTGGATTTGGACATTGAAATAGTACTTTATTAGTGTGACCTACTTTCTGTACTGTGCATACCCATCAAGTTTGAAAATAGGTTTCTCAGTAATTTGGAATAATTGCTTTTTTTTAAAAATGATATGGTTCCAACACTACTAAAAAAACCTGTTTTTCCAACTGCCTTATTTCCAACGGTCAAGCAGTTGGAAATTTCCAACTGCCAAAACCGTTAGAATGAAGAAAAAATATTTTCCAACTGCCCAGCAGTTGGAAATTTTGAGAGAGGTAATTTAGATAATAGTGTATAATAATTCCAACGGCTTTAGCAGTTGGAAATTGTGGACATTATATATATATAATACTTCCAACGGCTTGAACCGTTGGGAAATGGGTAAATTAATGGGTTTTTTAGCCCAATTTGTATTTATTAGAGTTCCAACTGCTAAGCCGTTGGAAATTTTAAAAACTTATATGTGAAATTGTGTATGAAAATGTCCAACCGCTAGAACCGTTGGATAAAAACATATGTTATTATTAATTTGCAAAGTTTCCAACGGCTTAAGCCGTTGGAAAAGAAAATGGTTCATAGATGTAGCTTCCAACGGCTATAATAGTTGGAAAAAATATATGCGAGCTTCATCATCGCAGTCATCTAACTCAACAGGATCAGCAAGTGCTACTTATGCAGGAGGTTCGGTTTCAATAACTGAATACCGAGAACGAATGGTAAAATTATGATAAACTGTTAATTCAAATTCAACTTATTTACTTTGTGAAAAGATTAATGTTAGTACGTTACCAATGTAGCGTGAAAAAGATCCGGAGAAAAGGGACCCTGGCTTGTTCAAGGTGATGCGGCAAACTTTCAAGAAAAAAAGCGGGGAATACGTTAACAGGCGCACTGAAGAAGTTGCGGTAAGTATCATGCTATAGAATTACAGCCTTAATTTATGATCTTAATACTAATAACTTATTGTTACTCTTTATGTAGGTAATAATAAATGCTGAGATTGAGGAAGCAACGCAGCAGTCGGGTGACGATGGTGGCACACCTGACATAGATGAGGTTGCGATTATGAGTGCAGCTGCGGGGGGCAGGAGAAAAGGCCGTGTATTTGGATTTGGATCAGAACAACATGTTGTGCCTGGACGACGACGACCAGCGCTTACGCATGCAGCACATGTTGATGTCACACAGACTCCGGAGTTCACTCAACAAGTACAGCGAGTCGTAGCGGAGCAAATTGCACAACAAGCATCACATTATGAGCGAAAGCTAGAGCGTCTGAAGAGGAGACAACGGATTGAGCTCGAGTACATATGTAAGTCAATTGGCATTCCACCGTCCGCGCCTCCTATAGATGATGATGATGATGACTCGGGATCGAATTAAGAATATATCAGGTATATCATGCTACTAAGTGTGTTTATTAGCAAACAAACATTTAGTTGGAGACTGCGATCAAGTAATTTCTACTATAAATGCTTATGTGTGGATTTATAAGTACATTTATATAATGACGTAGTAATTTGAATTGTGTATGTTTTTATGTCATTTAATATATATTATTATGTAATTGTAGTAAAAAAATTTGACTACAATGGATATAATTATCTAGAAGGTTCATAGGTTAACGTTTAAAGCAAACAATCAATTCGAATGAACAGTGCAATCAATGAAAAAATAATTTGAAACGGAAAGTAAATATAGCGTAATTTTCAATTTATTTTTCCAACTGCCCAGCCTCATTTCCAACTGTTGAGGCAGTTGGAAAAGTTCCCAAATTTTCCAACTGCTGAACACAAAAAAAAAAAAAAAAAAAAAAAAAAAAAAAAACTACAGCCGTTGGAAATTCTCCTACTGCTTATTTCCAACGGCTGACAGTTGGAAATTCCAACTGCTAAAACCTGGGCCGTTGGAAGTAAAATTTCCAATGCATGGATTTCCAACTGCCTCATTTCCAACTGCTAGCCGTTGGAAATAGGGGTTTTTTTAATAGTGCAAGTATCAGCTAAATGGATTGTTCTTTACTGGTGAGTGGTGAGGCCATATAATGTGTAAACAATTTGTTTACCTCTTCTTAGGTGCCGCATCCATGAGTAGTTGCGAAACATGGTATTGTCGGAGATGGCTTTTTCTCCTAGGTCAGTCGGGTGCAAAATCTGAGAGCTACTTAATTTAAAATAATTTATTTTTATTTTTATATTTTTTTATCTGAAATTAATTTTATTTAAAAATTAATATTATATAAATATAATAATTTATTTAAAATATAATTTTTATATTTTTATAAAATTTTTATATATTTTTTAAATATTTAAAAAATTCATAAAAATTAATAACATTGTAAAAATTTACCTTCAACCACACCCCACGACATGGCACAGTCACTGAACGTCCAGTGGCCGTACCCTGTTCTGCGCGGTGGTAGACTGGTTGGTTTGGTTTGGGCGGCAATCTACAACCACGGCCACCATAAAGATAAATACGTAGCTGCTCTGCTGCGGGAAACAATATCAATTGTATTTAGCAGCAGCAAATCTTCCGGCGATGGCTAGGCTCCCCCACTTAGCTCTCCTCAACCCCCCCCCCCCCCCCCCCCCCCCCCCCCCCCCCCCCCCCCCCCCCCCGCGGCTACCTTGTCACCTGCATCGAGCTTGCCAACCGCCTCGCCACCATCCAAAACGTCAGACTCACCATATTCGTCGCCTCCTTCCTCGAAATGGCCACGCCCGACTAGCTTACCCTCCACTCTGCCGGCTGCAGAAACCTCTACGACGTCGTCCACCTCCCGCCGGCTGATACTCCTACCTCGTAGATCCCGGCGATGGAGGGATTCCTTCCCTGTCCGCTGCAATGTGTGTCGTCAAACGAGTGATATAAAATTAAAAAAGCGAAAATGACAACCCCTACCCCGAGGTATACTCAAATATATAGTTTTGTCCCTTTATTTTCAAATACCTACACTTGCCCCCCTAAGAACTTAAAATAGTTATTCACCGTTAACATAAAAAGGAGAAAACATTTGACTTTGCCCTCCTAACTTTCTTCTATAAAAATTTCGCCCCCTAACTGTTAAAATCCTTTCAAATAAAATCAATTCATTTGAAAAAAAAAAAAGAAAATAATTAGAAAATGATTCTCGTCTGCCTATCGGCCTGGGAATCACGACAGCGTGAATGGGAATCACGAACATCGACGGATTTGACTGGATAGACGGTGATCAGGTGGGTTTTTTTCCCCAGCTATCGAAGAGGAAGCACCCGACACAGGATGCGATTCTGAGCAAGTAACCAGCAAGGAGAAGGGTGAGTCGGTGGTGGGCGTCCGATCAAAGAAAAACTGCGATCGAGAAGAAATGGCGAACTGCCCAACATGATTCGTCGTTCGATTGGCCGTCCGCCAGAGTTCACTACCTATGCTCCATCATCTTCAGATCGAGGTCAACAGAAAGGCATGGATTGGTGCATTTCTGGCTTTCTGTACAAAATTATCCTGAACGGCCTGGGAATCACGATGGCATGAACGGAATCTGGGTGAGCGGCGAGAAGGGAGGGAGACGGAGAGGACGGGACAGGACAGGAGAGGAAAGGAGAAGAGGCCAAGATAGAGAGGAGACGAGCTGAGAGATTGTGGCTGAGGGAAAGACGGAGCAGAGGAGAGGAGGGAGGGAGACGGAGAGGAGAGGAGAGGAAAGGAGAGACAGAGGTGGAGAGGAGATGAGGGAGGGAGATGGAGAGGAGGGGAGAAGAAGGAGATGGAGGCGGAGAGGAGAGGATGGAGGATGGAGGAGCAGTGGCGGATTAAGGATTTTTGGTTTGGGGGGGGAGCCCGGAGGAGAGAGACGACGTTGCAGTTAGGTAAAGCTGTAAATTGGGACTAATTTATACTAATTCAAAGATCAATGAGCAAATCATACGAGTTTGAAACGTTTGAGGACTAATAGTGAATTTTGGCCATTTTAGAATATCGCTTAATGTAAAGGGAATAACTACTCACTGGGTCCCTACTTTCTTGATAACCTACCTTATTGCCCCCCATCTTTATATTTTTCCACAACATTTGGGGGGGCAAAATGCACACACAATCCTTAACTTTTAACAAAATCATCAAATTAATACCCCATATTTGCGTTTTTCCAAAATTCCAGCAACACGTAGCTCCGCCACTGCGGAGGAGGCTGGCGGCTTGGATGCGTGGGTTTGGTTTAGCAAGGGGATGGGTCTAGGTTTTTCTTAAAATGAGGTAAATCTTTAGATGTAAAAGATAAGGGCAAAATTTTCATGGTAAGAAGGTCAGAGGGCCAAAATCAGGTATTTTTCCTTTTTATGGTAACTGATATTAACTGTGTTTCCCAGAGTGGTAAGTGTAGACACTTTAAAATAGAGGATATAACTGTAGGTTTGAGTAAACTCAAGAGAGTTTTAGTCATTTTCCCTTTGAAAAATAACACTTAAAAATATAAATAAATTAAAGTCAAATTTAAGTGGAAAAAATGAAATTGAACAGAAAATTTGGAATAAAAGTAATAGTACTGAAGGAGGGAAATGCTAGCTTGTTCGAAATTCGAAAGGTAACTGAACCAAAACAAATGACATTTTATAGAGTTGGGGAAGGAAGAAGAAAAGTTAAAGTCTGGTCATTACAAGGAAAAATGTCCCTTTTTGCCACTTTACGGAACATTTGGGAACTCTTGTGAGTTATTTGTTAGATTCTTTTTCCTTTTACATTTAATTTATATGCATAAAACAATTGTTATTTTGTTTGTCGTTTATTTTAAGCTGAATATTTAGGTGATCTAAAGGCTAATGCCTTAGATCATCTCTAATAGCTTCATTTTTTAGTTTTTTTTTTATATTTTAGAGAATATTTAATTATTTTTTATTTTTTATTTTTTCATTTCAACAGCTTCTCTATCTTATTCCCCAAAATGGATAATAAGATAAAAGAGAATAATCAATTATCTATCCTTACAGAAATGCTAAAAAATTTTGACAAATGAAAAAACAATATATTTTTTATGCTGCCCACTATCGAACGACTCAAGCGTATCAACTCTTTTGATTCTCCACCATCTTCCATCACTCGCACATACACCGTGGCTCCCTTTCAATTCCAATTCCTCTCCCTCTTCTTCTTTCTCCACTGTTTTTCGCTTTCAATTTACCTATCCTCCGTATCCGTCTTTGCCTTTTGCTACTTTTCTCTCAACGGTTGTCCAAAATTTGCGTGGGGTGCGTGTCTTTCTTGCTCTTATAATTCATCCTCTCATGCTGTTCCCTCTTGCTTTTCTACCATGGATTATATGTGCAATATTTGAGTTGTTTATTTGTTTTACTTATCAACAAATCAATTGGTGTTGTTACTACTTCAGTTGGAAGATTGGTTATGACGACTTCATCATTGAAGTGCTGAAAGTTCGCATCCCTCCTCAAATAGAGTGGGCAATTAAATCAAGTATTGTATGTTTCCTTAAAAGATATCATTTAGTGTTTTATGCAAGTTTTAGTAGGAATTATTGTTTCCATTGCTTAGGCTGTGTTGCCATTGTATGGATTAAATTCACTTTTAACTTTCTGGGCAAAGATATACCTTGGTTAAAATGAGCTATTGGGTTAGCGTGGTTTTTAGTTGATTTGTGGAGGGCATAAGTTGGTTTTCACTCAGTTGATTTTGATGGGGTTTTTTCTATTCTTTAGACTAGTTATTTTGCCCGTACAATGTACGGGTTTATTTTTTTTATATGTTTTAATTGTATATATAATTGTCTAAATATTATTTTTTATAGTAATAATAATATGTAAGAAGTCAAAAATAAATCCATATTTCATACATTTAATAAAGTTTAGATTTTTTTATTTTTTAAAGAAATTAATATAACAATTAACAAATAATTATCTTTTGAAAATCTAAAAAGTGAGTTCAATCTTCAACATTTTTCTTTCTTAAATTCTCCCAAAACTAAATAAATAATAGAATATCAATCCCTAATCATCAAACTTAGAAATAAAAGTTCAATTAATTCTTCAAACTTACAGGGATATAAAATATGTATAGTTAAGATGATATTTTATATTGTTATTTTTATATTAATAATCATTTAATAGAAAAATTACTTAAATTATTTGTCAGCAAGCAAAGAAAATTAAAAGTAAAATGGAAATTGTAAAAATAGATTAATTTTTTAGCTAAACAAAAGAGAAAATAAATATGCAATAGAATTAAAAATAATACAATTAATTGCATCTAACCATATCTCAAACTATTTTATAAAACAATTGAAACTATTATATAGAAAACGTATAATTCCATCACCACTAATGAAAAAAGGATATAAGTATTAGATAGTATGAGAAGTTTCTTTCAATTAAAAAAAATAAAATAAGATAAACAAAAAATTGAAATGATTGTGGATAGAATTAGAATTACCTGAAGTTATATATCCAAAGCATAATCATTTTGGCATCACATAGACTTGAAAGCTTTTTGTTCCTTCCTCTAGCTCAAAAGGTTAGGCTAATTTATACTAATTGTTTTTCTCTAATTACTATGTAATTAATTTTAGTTTAAAAAATTGAATTACACATTTAATGTATAAATTTGACATAATTAGTGGATCAAAATTATTACCTAATAAATGTTAGTAATTGAAACATTAAATAAAATAATATATAATTATAATAGAATTACCACCATAATACTCTAGTTAGTAACAATAACTCGAGAAAAAAATTTGATAAAAGTCCAATTATGTCATTCATTAAATTGACAAGTCATGTAAGTAAATGATTAATTATAAATCTATTGGTGTACTTTAATAGGTAGAATTATGTTTAAGATAGATAGAAATAAAAAATGAGGACCAAATTATGGCTCAACAAATATTCATGAGGATTTCAATACAATAAAAATCCAAATAATAGAGTACAGTTAAAGGGTCCCTAAAGTATTTTGGTATTGAAGAGTGAGTAAAAAAAATTTAAAAAATATCAAAGAAGCTCTATAATTAATTATTCCAATCTATTGTCTATGTTTATTCTTTATATATATATATATATAATATAGATTAGGAACTCAGCTTTCTAATGAATGTTTATTTGGCTTTTTTGGTCAAGTATATAGTTAGAAATTTAATTTCAAGCTCAAAGTGGTCAAACTTATGTTTTGTAGAGGCATCTTGGAGGATTTTCAATTTTTCTTAAAGCATAGTTGTATGGTACTGTGATTTTAAGGGCTTATATGATTCTAATGTTATAGGAGAGTAACATAGTCCATAAATCATGTTAATCGGAAAAACTTTTCATATTGAAATCATTCTTGAAATAGACCTTAAGTTGAACATGCATCCTTGGCAATATAGTATTGGTTTTTTGCTTCTATGAACAAAGCCAAAGTATAATTCTGATTTATTTTCATAAATCTCTTTGATTCTGTCCATTTCCAATTCCACCATAGTTTACCCAAGTGTTCAATTCAAAATATATGACTTATGTGCGAGTAGTTGTTTTTTTTTTCCTTTTGTTTGTCATTGATCATGCTTGACAGTGCATGGAACAATATCCAGCTTCCACTTTCTACAGAATGATTTCTACGTACTAGAGGGATTCTGAATGTTGTAGGATATTTTTGTATAATCTTTTGGATAGAATAACACCGAGTTTCAATATAAATTGGATTGCTGAACTTCAAAATTTGTCATTGGTTCCCTGTACATTTGGCGTATGAGTAGAGCGTTAGGATTTAAAGTCTGGCCCATTAGGTAAAGAACCAGCAGCTCAACCACTAGGTCAAGTCTCTTCATTTGAAAATATTGTGTAGCACTACTGGTAAAGCTTCCAAAGAGACTTCAACATAAGTGTAGAGTCAGCATGCGAACGCATTTTATACTTAAGAGATGTAAACATATTTCACTTTGAAAACTTCAAGCATCTGTTTTTGTTTACACTCTTTTTTATGTTAGCATGTCTAGTGGAACTGGTAATCATTTGTTCAAATTATTTGGTCAATGTGTGTGTGTGTGTGTGTGTGTGTATTTGCATGTTGTGTAGCTCAATGTAGCTGTTTCTGGTTTCATTTCGTTTCTTCACTTTGGAGCTGTAAGGTATGAGTCTTATTAAATTTTGTATTGGAACCAATTATAGTGTACCACTTACATCATCTCTTTTGGCTAAATGATTTTTCCTTTTTACTTAAGCTGCTAGTTGGTGGCAATTATAGTTTTTTTCACTTGGGGATTTAGATCTTGGTTCTTCATTTTGGGGAATGGCTTTGGTTCATGCTTTAACAAATCTTCTCACTACAAGAATAGCTGCCGGTTGTAAACTCTGGAATATTTGAAAAATTGGGCTGTTGGGATATTCATTGTTGCATTTTTTTTTCTCATTTCCCTTTTTTTTATTTATCTGAATCAACATTGTCATTTTTTCATATGGATCCGATACAATTGAGTTACATGAACCTCCTAAGCATTGAATCGTTGTTCACTGATCTTAACAAGTGTCCTCCAAATTACAATTTCTAGGCAAGTCCAAACCATTCTAATAGTTATACTTGTGAATAGGCAACTAATCAAGATTGCACTTAGGAATAGATATTTTGCGATTGGCAACAAGAAGTTGGCAAAAAGGCAAGACAATTGCACAATTAAAGAACACAAACGTCTTGTATCTACATGGCGTAATACTAGCTTAGACACGGTGAAAGGACGTGACCAAAAGAATACACAATTTTGGAAAAGAATTATTACGTACTTGGAAGAAAACAAGACATGATCTGGTGAATCAAGTGAAAAATCCTTAAGTAATCACTGGTAAAAAATCAGTAAGGATGCAAGCAGTTTTGTGGACATTGTACCCAAGTTGACCACTTATGAAAAAATGGTTACACAGAACATGGTAAGGTACGCACGGCGAGCAAAACTAGTTAAATTTTATCTGTTCCTAACTTATGTCATGTGGAGCTTTTCATTTTAAAGTAAGATAGAACAATATTCATACTATTAATACATCCTAGTTATATCTCATAAATTAGACCTTTGATCATGATAAAATTACATTGTTAGGTTGCTGAAGCAAAAGAGAAGTTCAAGAAAGAAGACAAACATGCCTTTGTATGTGACCATTGTTAGGTTATTATGAGGTTCTAGCAAAAATGGATGGATGAACATAAAAAAATCTAGGCTAAGAGAAAGTTCCAGCCTCCCAGTAAGACACTAGATTCAATCAATTGAGAAGATGACATTGAAGAAGCTCCAGAACTCATAGGCTTGAAGAGACCAATGGGAAAGAAAAGCTGCAAAGCAAGTGATCAGGAAACAAAACCCAAACAACAAGTAACTAACAATAAGAAACCTTCAAAAAGCTTTGATCTGTTGGAAGAGTTTAGGTCCGAAAAATTGGAAAGTGAATACAAAATGATCAAACAATTTGAGTTGCTACTTGCTATTGAGCAAAAGCAATAACTCATGTGACAAAACTCAATTATCAATAATGAAAAAATATGACTAAAATATAAATTTGTATTTAATTTATGTTGGTCAATTAACCATTAATTTAATAAAGGTAAAAAGAAAAGGAAAGAAAAAATGTGCCTACAAAGTTTGGGACCAAGAGAGAAAATGGAAAAATCTTAGGTATTAACAATTGACTTAATAAAGGTAAAAAAAATATAGAGAAATGGTTTAGTAAAAAAATAAACATATTATAATGACTAATGTTTTGCTTTAGAAGGTAGTACATAAAAAATAAAAAAAAAATAAAGTTTGAGGACTAAGAGAATAATAATGTTCATTTTATGACCAATTCGTTTTAACTTAAGTCAACTGACTTAATTTTAATTTTATATCTTTTTTGCCTGAAACCAATTTCACTTGAAATTCAATATCATGTAGATACAATAATCCATTTGAATGTAATTCTTCATGATGTTATTAAATTTTTATGAATTTTTCTTTTTTAATGCCTTGAACTAAAAAATTCATAAAATTTTAGTAAGATTACAAAAATTTTATTTTCAATAGATTATTATAACTACATAATATTGGATTTTAATTAATATTATTTTTGAATAAAAAATATATAAAAATAAAAATAATTCATTTTAAAGTCAATTGACTTAAGTTAAAATTAACTGGGTAAATAAAAAGACTTAAGTTAAGTAGTTATTAAGTTTGGAGACTAAAAATCCACACGGATAGAAATTAGGGAGTAAAATGTGAACAAGTAGAAATTCAAGGACTGAAAACAGGTTTTGACCAAAACAAAATGTGAAACAGATTGAAATAGGGAAATAGCAACATAGACCCTCAAAAAAGCGATCACATCACGAGAAGGGATTAAACTTTAAAACAAGAAAAAGCTGATTGCATCTGGAAGGGAGACAAAAAAAAAAAAATGGCACTGCTTATAAACAGTGATTTGCACTATTAATGAAACGAGGCACACTCGTGGCTAGGGGTCCAATGGGATCTGAAGTTTTTACTTTGGTGATTTTTGCTGGTCCTTTGCCTTTGTTTTTTTTTTTCCCTAAAATTGTTCATTAAGTCGAGTTGAGCGCTGTAAATCTAGGTGCAGATGAGGAATTTTCATATCACAAAAAAGAAAAGTAGATTCGAGGAAGGAGACAGGATCACAGACAATATTTAGGAGACAAACACAGTAGTTGATCCATAGCACATACGTATATGGAGCAATTATTTTTTGTTTGGTTTGATTGGAGCATCTGTGGACTAGGGCTTAGGTACTTTTGCTGGATTTTCTCCTTTAGCAAACAAAGATTGACTGTCGAAGTTGTCATTTACTCCTCTAACTTTGAAAATGATGACAATATCATCCCGCCAACTTGAAGTTGGTTCAATTTAATCCTTGAACTTTCATAAGTGCGAAAAAAAATGTTGGACAGCATCTTATAGGTATTGTCATTATTTAAATCTCTGTGTAGAAAACCCATGACCAATTAATTTTAGTTTTAGTTAGATTAATTTGAAATAACTTATTTTTTTTCTGATTTTTATTTGACATCGGTGCCATTTAAGAGTTAATACTATATAAATATAATTATCCATTGAATGATAATTTTTCCTTTAATTAATTTTTTATAAATTTTTTACTTAACTAAGAAAAATAAATTAATAAAAATTCAACTACATTATGAAAAAATGTTATTTAATGAATTATTATATCTTTCCAATTGAAAGGCAATTGCGCAGCTTCACGGTTTCAACCAACGGAGAAACAAACAAGATAATTTCAAAACTCAAGCCAACCCATAATTTTTTGTCTCCTTTAGAATCCGTGAGGAAGAATCAAAACAAACTTTTAAGGAACTACCAACTGGTCTTCAATCCGGTACGTTGAAGGATTAAATTTCCCTATTCGTAGTTAAGGGTTAAATAGTCCAATTTCTTAAAATTGGAGGAGTAAATGGACACTTAGGCCTCTCTTTTGAACTTCCTCCCCTTGCAGAATCTGCGAGACTCTTTTATCCCGTGCCCACGATCTTCCTCATCGCTCGTCGGACATCAACCACGACGACGGGCTCGCGCTCCTTCCCTTGAATTCCTTGCCCAGTGACAGCTTTACTCGCCGCAACGAAGCCCTAGATTTGGAGGACGACCCACTGAGTTTCGCGAGCCTCACAATTATCCATAGGAGGGTTGATTGGCTGAAAGTAATAAATACTACGGTGTGAACTGGTCTGATTGTACACCAGTTTCGTATAAGTTTCAGTTTAGGATCTCTATCTGCCTTCTTTTTAATTTTCATTGCCATGTCTTAGAATCCTTGTTCCTTCGAAAATTCTTGGTGAATTCAGCTGGCCTCGGAACTTTCATATGGTTGTTTTGTTGGAATTTAATTATCAAGAATAATGACTAAATTCTATGGACGCACTAAAATATACTTATTTTATTTCTACTTGGTATAGTTATATTATATGTTGGTATACATGTACACCTTGACATATGGAATAACTATTTAATAACTACCTCATAACTACTCATATTATGAAGGGATATGATCTTTAAATGAAAGGATATGTCTATCTCAACATATATGACCCTTGGAGGAAGGTAGTTATGCACCATAATTACCCTGGTTAATGAAATAACATGACTTTTAGTGAAGGGTCATGTTTTAGGCGAATTTAACAATCTTTAAAATGTGGCTATGGCTTTGATTTAAGGTGACACAACTCTTAAAAGTGTTGTGACTTTATGGCCAAATCAACACATCTCTTTTAAAGGTAGTTATTGCCTTATTTTAAGAGAAGAAGTTATGGATGGATAAAGACATCTCTTGGCGAAGTAGTACACTCTTTTATGAAGGGTTATGACCCTTCATAAGTGCCAATTCATCCTCTATAAATAAAGGGCAATAGAATTTTCAAAGTGAAATTGTAAACACAATTTCTGGAGACTCTACTTATTCTATTTCGTCATACACACTTTTCTATCACAATAAAGAGAATTATGGTCGAGTATTGTGTGTGAACCAACATATTTAATTACTTGTATTTCCAAGTTAATTAAATATCTGATCTTGGGTGTTAACAACAAGTCACATCTTCTGCAAATATGTTCAAAGAGACATTTTTCATCAAGGAGGCTATCACTCGGTTCTTCAGTGATAACCAAGCACGCCTTAATTTTTGCATTAATTTTATATCATGAAAATTAAAGTGTTCATTAGTTGTGCACTAAATTTTCTTCATTGGTATTAGAGCCCATAGGCTCATTATGCATACTCCCTTAGACAGTCTAAGGTTGTTTGAAAACTTTTTACATGTGATATCAATATGATCGACCTTAACTTTAATCTGTGTGCTAGGATTTAGCTTTGGTTACTAAATCTGAAATCAACATGCATGTTTAGACTTACTACATACATTAAGTTAAGCCAAACTTATGTTGATAAACATATAGATTATTTTTTGTGTATTCGGTCTTGTATGTATGCAATATGTGCATTTTTTTTTTACTTTCTGTTTTTTTTTAAAATTGGCATACTGGTAGGTTGAATTGCATATATGGTTTTATTCAATTATATTATTAGCTTCGTGTCAATAATAACTATTTAAAAGTTATAAGGCAATTTAAGACAAGTAAAACGAAAATAATGAAAACTTGTCAAAACAGATTTGATTACATGTGCATGCGCATGTTTTTGGTTTGTTTTGCCATGAATAAGTTATTTTATTTTATTTGTGCTTGAAATTATCTTGTTGTGATAACATATGCATCTATTTAATGTACTAACTATTACATGTTTAGATTGCTAACTTCATAAGTGGAGTTATCAATGAACTAAGATTTGATCTGAAACTTAACAATGACAAAGAAGTCATCACGTACAAAGATGTTTCAGGAAGTGCTAAGTGAAATAAAGTTATTATTCATCATGTTTTAAGTTTTTTTTTTTTGGAAAAAGGCAAATAAAAAAAACAAACTAAGTGTTTGGTTTTTAACTGCAAAGAAATCTAAGCAAAGGGTTGCTTAGTGACTACTGTACAAAGTTTCTCATTCTATTCAAACTTACATTATATGTAGTATATATATTTTGACCGAATCAAAATTATTTGTGAATTGGTGATTCATGGGTTAAAACTCACATTTATTGTAAGAATGATTGTTCAAAAGGACATGTGTGTCTCTAGTTAACAAATCTTCAAGTTTGAAGATGAAGAGTTGGTCATGCGAGACTCTTTAATAAAAAATACATATTAGTTGTGTAATATGTACTTAGTTTAAGAGAATGTGTTCCTCTTAAATTCTTTGTATAAATCTTGCTTACCATGTAAATTTTTCCTATACATGATGGTTTATCTTAGTGATAATAATAATAATTCATTGTTTCTTGAATTATGGCCATATAATCTTAGTGACTAATTTTTTCATAAATTTTAGCAAATTTTTTTTTTAACTTGGATATCAAAAGTGATATTCTGATAATACACATTTAGGCTAAGAAAAAGTATCAAAAGTGATTCACTTAGTTCTTTTTTATAAAGTGGCTTTACAAATGTATTTATTTTGCATATGTACAAAGTAACTATGATCGGCCATGTTTTGAGAATGTTTCAATTAGCATGTCTCTTAAGCAATTTACTTATAATCTTTTGAGATTCAATGAACATCAAGTCTAGATTATGTTCTAGATATAATCATTTAAATTTTACTTCATACTATCAATCATAAAAATGTTCATTGGAAGAGGTTTTGAGTTTATACGATCTAATTCTTAAGGAGCATTGGAAACAACCTATTTTGTATGGGAATTATTAAGGCCGATGGTAAATATGTTGCTACCATCATTTCTTGAACATAAAGAGGTTGGTCATCAAAATTATTGTGATTATGGTTATGGTGGTTAGATTGATGATCTCTATCAGGAAATGGGCATAAAATCTGAGGACTCAATACCCTTCTAATGACAAAGTGATCATGCAAATGTGCAAAATCAAGATGTTTTTCTTATTAGTCTATCTTGAGATGTTCAAGTAGATAACTATATCACAAAGAAAGATGGTTGATATTGGTTGAGAGGGAGGCGCACTTGGTATTGTCTTGATATAGATGAACTAAATAATGTCTAAGATTGACATTATGCATTTTGACGCAATTTTTATGCTTGATTTTCAACATTTCGACAAAATGTGAAATATTAACTTGATTGATCATGTATTCATAATTTGATCATGAGTATGAAGTAATTATCAACAAGATTCAAGTAGTGTATTTATGGTTATCAAGGTAGCCGATTCATGCACACATCTCAACTTAGTTGGAAAGTATTAACAAGAATTATGTATTCTTTATGAACAAGAAATATTCTAATTTGAATATCTTCTATTGTGGAGAATATCTTGTTCATAGTCATTCACAAAGTTAGAATGAAATGTTTTCCAATATTAGTTGAGGTCATACCTACTGTGATATGGTTAAATGACCCATCTTAACAAACTTTAACATCCAAATGGTTGTAAAAGTTTGATTTCAATGTAATTGTCACTCTTGTAGTATGTAAATACCAAGAGGAAGAAAATGTGTCTTCCTAGGCAACAAATTAACATTTAAAGAAGAATGTTAATTGACATGAAATGTGTAGAGGATCATAATAATGAATCTTGAAAAGATGTCATCTTGGTTAAGTTATAAAAGGCTAGTGATTATGAATGTCCATTTTAGTTTTCTTATTTAGACACCTTAATATATGTAGAGCTTATGAATTTCTTCTTTCGAGAAGAATGGTCCAAGGCTCACTAAGACATTTGATTCTTTTATATTCTTGATCATTCAGTATCTTATCAAAACCATGTGTTGGTCAAATTAATAGATTTTGTATCTAGCATAAGTGCAAAATCAAGGTGATCAAGAAATGAGTTTAGGGCATGAGGTTATGTATCTCATATTGAATTCATTGATTTGACATAAGTGCTAAATCAATTGAATTTTCATAAGTGAAAATAACTTTTTAGTTGTCCAAATTAGAAATACAAAATTGTCATAAAGAGATAATCTGCACATTAATGATCTTTCATTAATTTGGCCAAAGAGGCTATATGATAACTATTGGGTTTTAAGTATCATTGGTTGATCTTAAACTTAATAAAAGACTTAATGAGGTTGTATTTAAAAGTTGAAGATCCATAGATGGATAACTTCACACCTTTAATGGAATTTGTATGCATAAGGTTAATTGTAGTAACAATAATTAGATTTGGATATGAGTTTACATTTAGTAGATGATAAGCTCAAACTTTCTTAAATGGTGAGGAAGTTTCCATGAAATTACGTTTGTCATGGCTTTTGGCCTTGAACTCATAAAATAGTCTAAGGACTATATAATAAGCTTCGAGACTAAGGTCTCAAAGTACTGCATATACAATTAATCTTAAACTTGGATTGAGATAAAAAAAATAGCAATTTTGTTCTTGGGCCATACTTAAAGTCTAATTTGTGGTTGTTACTCATAATCCATTGAGTATTTTTTTTGGAATAGAAGAGTTTGGATTAGTTCCTTATTTAAGTCTAATATGTGTCATGCGGTGTACATGATCACATGTTAGCTAAGTTGATCAGGATAATTAGTTCAAATATTCATTTTGAATCTATCCTAAGAACCATATTAATATATAGTATATGTCATATTACATCATTCAGATGTAATTAGACAATGACAATGAATGTTATCAAGGTAACATTACTACATTAAAATATGGTTAAGTTTAGAGATGAATACGCATCTACATTTCATTATATCATTTTGCTTTGTGCAAAAGATATTGCTTTATGTAAACAATCTGTTTACGTGGTATTTGTTTATATACAAAAGACTTTGTTTTCATGAAATATATGAGTCATTCGTGACTCATGTAAGCTAAGTATTATCTTAATAGTGGTTTTGGCATTGAACTGTCTTTGCGATAGTTTATGCATCCTTGGTGTTCATATTTCATGAAAATGTAAAGCCAATGATATAACTATTGAAATGTAATATATGGAAATTAAGTTAGAGTTAGTTTAACTAACTAGTTGGATTAACTTCATTTTTGTCTCATTATTAGTATGAAGATATGATAAGTTGCACTACATATGTGTAGTGCATATACTTATATGAGATACTTGTATTACATGTGTGTCATACATATAATCATATATATAGCTTATACCACAATAAAAATCAAATATATGTCTAGGCATAGGTTGAAGGTTGATTTTCTCACACAAATAGCCTACCTTTGTTCTTGGAGTTTGAACAAGGATGAGACCGCTAAAGTCTTGAATGTAAGTCGTTACTTAAATCAGTCACATGTGACTTAATTAAAACTTACATTCAAGTGGGAGTCACATAATCCAACTTGTGACAACTTTAACATAAAGGTCATCTTGATCTAAATTATTTGTTTAAGATCAAGGTAAGGTTTTAGTCATACCACATTTGTATGCCCACACATACATCCTAACCTATGTGACCAAGTGAATTTCTCATCTATGAGAAGTTTGGCACTTGCATGGTCTGTTAAGGAAATATGCTCCTAGTGGGAATCCATATGGAGTCATACAAACAATGTTTGAGAGGGAGACACCTCCTAAATAGTGGTTGTTAAACATTATGGTTGTATACACTAACATACCATGACACTTGTACAAATCTAGTGTGTCTTTTGACTTGTTGACTATAGAATGAAAATAAGTAAGTTTTCTCTTATCTTACGTATGTGTGAGTTTCTTTTGTTATGCCCTTACTTACTATTGATTACTATTTAGTGATTTAAAATCATAGTATTACTTTGGTGAGCTTCTTATGGCTATGATAATGCGGCTAGATATGTTTCTCATTGGGTAATCACTAGGTTTTAAGTTACTAAATAGTTACTGTAATGGGAAAGATTTTATAATGAGTTTGTAAATTGTTGCAAATTATAATTTGATTACATATGTTGCAAGTTAAGTAGTTGATACAATGTCATCTATACTTGAATATGAGCGCTCATAAGTAGTACTTGATGTAATATTGTATTACTTAGTGTACTACACGATTTAAGTATAAAGTAACTTAAAAATGGATGCATCTCGAGTTTGGTACATGACAAAGAGTTTGTTAGTAAACTCATAAAAGAGATATGTTGTAGCCAAATTATATATCAACAAAGTCTTGAGGCATATGGGCATGATTAATGATACATGTATCATTAATAAACCTTGACTCGTTCAAGGATCTTTGATTAGTTCAAGAATTTATGGTGAAGACAATTCTCGTATGTATGTTTAACCATTACATAATGATGAGATTTGTCGTCATGCCTGGGGTCACACGCCCAAACTTGCATATGTCAATTTCTATTTTGTCATAGTGTGTTCCAGGTGTTCTTTAATCATTATTCATGTGTTCCATCAAGTATATTTAGTGCGAGTGGGAGCTGTTGAAATTTAGTTATTCAAGAATGATGACAAAATTCTATGGACGCACTAAGATATACTTATTTTATTTCTGCTTGATGTAGTCACATCATATGTTAGTGTACATATACACCTTGACACATAGAATAACTATTTAATAACTACCCCATAACTACTCATATTATGAAGGGATATGACCTTTAAATAAAAGGATATGTCTATCTCAACATATATGACCCTTGGGGGAAGGTAGTTATGCACCATAACTACCCTGGTTAGTGAAATAGCATAACTTTTAGTGAATGGTCATGTTTTAGGCGAATTTAACAATCTTTAGAAGGTGGTTATGACTTTGATTTAAGGAGACACAACTCTTAGAAGAGTTGTGACTTTATGGCCGAACCAACACATCTCTTCTAAAAGTAGTTATTGCCTTATTTTAAGGGAAGAAGCTATGGGTGGATAAAGACACCTCTTGGCGAAGTAGAACAACCTTTTTATGAAAAGTTGTGACTCTTTTATGAAGGGTTATTACCCTTCATAAGTGCCAATTCATTCTCTATAAATAGAGGGCAATAGAATTGTCAAGGTAAAATTGTGAACACAATTTCTGGAGGCTCTACTTATTCTATTTCGTCATACACACTTCTCTATCACAATAAAGATAATTATGGTCGAATATTGGGTGTGAACCAACATATTTAATTACTTGTATTTCTAAGTTAATTAAATATCTAATCTTAGGTGTTCACCACAAGTCACGTCTTCCGCAAATATGCTCAAAGAGGCGTTTTTTTTATTAAGGAGCCTATCACTCGGTTCTTCAGTAATAACCAAGTATGCCTTAATTTTTGCATTAATTTTATATCATGGAAATTAAAATGCTCATTAGTTATGCACTAAATTTCCTTCATGTTTTACACTAGAACTTGAAAAAGTAAGGAAAAACATGAAAGAATTTTGTAACGTCATATGTTTGAAATGAATTAAATGAACTGTTTGAATTTGGACCTTGAAATTGTACTTTATCAGTGTGACCTACCTTCTATAGCACTAGTTGGATTACTGTGTTGGCTTTTTCTCCTGGTGTCAGTATTGACATTGGAGTTGGAGGTGCCAATATAAAACATTTAAATTCTTATAATTTTTTTTAAATGATCATATTTTTACAAATGGATTTTTTTTTATAAATATGACATGAACATAAAGATGATGATCTCTAATCAAGAAAAAAATTTCATACAATGTAACCATGTGATGTTTTTAATCTACAAAATTTATTTTGTGATGTTATATCTAATTAGTTTCTCGATTTGTGATATTATATCTAATTTTAAAGGTGAATTTCTAATAATCAAGAGTAACAATTATAAAATACCTAAAATGTATAAAACATGCAATCCATTTGTGATGTTAGATTGTTAGATATAACAACTATCTAAACACCATAAATATATTATACTTGTTAGAAACATTATAACCGTACTAATTCATATTTACAATCAAATTGACTATCAATCTCATTCTCCTACTAATTAATTAAGTGTATAAACCGATTCATAGAATATAAATGTACTGTAAGAACTTTTTTTATTTGAATATTGATTCTAAATGATATTAATGAATTAATTAAACTAGTAATAACAATAAAAGAAATAAAATATATTGATTTAATCGTCCACTCTTAAATGCAAATTTATTGAATTTTACCAAAACTATTAAGAGCATAAGGCTTTGCTCAGGAACAATTAATGGCTCTGCCATTGGCTCCTTATAATGAATTCAGGTGTAAAATCTTATTGAACGGTGTCTTCAACTTATACATGAATCCGAATGAAGTGGTGGAATGGAGGCTCTTTTGACTTAGTCAAAAATAGAACTTGATTTCACATAACTTGGTAACTGATCATTCTACCTCAATATTGACTTGTCATGTTCCTGTGATCTAGTCCAAGTAGCAAAGTGGATACTCGGCCCTACTAATGACTAGGGGTTGAAACCCTTCTCCCTGTTCTAATCCCAAACAATGTTTTTAAATATGGAAAAGTTACAAAAACTCCATGTGGTTTGGTCAAACCTACAGTTTGCCCCCTCTATTTTGAGAAACCTACACTTTACCCCCTATATTTTTTATACTGCCTGATAACAACTTCTGAAACTATATTTAAACCATATGGTAATAATTCTCTAGTAATTTTAAGATTTTTGATATTTTTTTCACAGCAAACCGACCTTTAAAAAATACTGATATATAATTACAGGTGGGAAAGTACATTTACAGAAAGGAAAAAATGATAGTTTAAAATGTCTATTAACTATAAAAAAAATACTAGACAGATTGAAATTACTGGAAGATGATTATCGTAGAGTTTAAATACAGTTTCAGAAGTTGTTATCAGGTAGTATAAAAAACATAGGGGCAAAGTGTAGGTTTCTCAAAATAGATGGGGCAAACTGTAGGTTTGACCAAACCACAAGGGGGTTTTTGTAACTTTCCCTTTTAAATATTAGTTCGGTTGTATTTGAGTCCCAAAAAATCTTAGGGGACAAGTGTAATACCATTTAAAATTTAATAAAACATTATTAAAAACCCAAAACAATAAACACATGCACAATAATTTTTTCAATCTATCTATTACTCTCTCCACCTCATAATAGATGAAACGTTTCTATGGGTACGAAAATTAAGATGTTTGTGTAGCAAAAGTTTAAACAATACATAAAAAAGAAAGAATTATTTTTTAGGTTTTGTGCAGTAAGAGTTTAAATGAAAATTAAAAAAAAATATTTGTTAGGTTTTGTGTAACAGGAGTTTAAATGAAGGTAGTAAAATAAATTAGAAGGTAAAAATTTTCTAAAATGGAAAGTTTCATTCCTTTTAAAACATTAAAAAAAAAACGAATACGTTTCATGTTTTTTTGAACAAAAGGGGTATCAGCTTTTTTTATCCGAAACGGCACACGTAGCAGTCGTATAGCACACTGAAAAAGATGGGAAAATAAAAAAGACTGTTCTGTAACACGCGGCGAGTAACGGGGTTACGTTAGCTGTTCAGTTTTCCAAGATTTTGAATCTGCTCTCTGCTTCACGGTTCGTACCAGTAACTGGGCACTTAATACAACCAGGCCCCACGACATGGCAGGCACAATTATTGACCAGGATCCATGACATGGCAATCTACCACCACAAGTAGCTGATCTTGTCCGGGAAACAATATCAATTGTATAGCAGCAACAATTCTTCCGGCGATGGCTAAGCTCCCCCACCTAGTTCTCCTCACCGCCCCCGCCCACCTTGTCCCTTGCATCGAGCTCGCCAACAGCCTCGCCACCACCCAAAACGTCAAATTGACCATCTTCGTCGCCTCCTTCCTCGAAATGGCCACGCCCGACTCGCGTACCGTCCAGTCTGCCCGCAGCAGAAACCTCTACGGCGTCGTCCACCTCCCGCCGGCTGATATCTCCGCCCTCGTAGATCCCGGCGATAGAGGGATTCCTTCCCTGTCCGCTGCAATGTGTGTCGTCAAACGAGACTTCCGCTCCGCTGTCGCCGCTTTAAACCCTCCGGCCACTGCTCTCATCACTCACGTCTTCGCCGCCGAGTGCCTCGATGTCGCCGACGAGCTCAGGATTCCCAAGTACGTCTTTGTGTCTACTCACGCCGGCTTCCTCGCGCTCATTTTGTACACGGCCGTTCTGGACAAGGAGGTCGAGGGGGAGTTCGTGGATCGGGATGTACCGCTGGTGCTTCCGGGCTGTAGTCCTATCCGACCTGAGGACTTGCCCGACCCGTTGGTTTTCCGGACCAAAAGAAATTACCTCGAGTTCTTAAAGATATCTACCCAGATTTCCAGCGCCGATGGCTTTCTGGTCAACTCGTGGGATGAACTACAGCCGACGGAGCTCGCGGCTTTACGGGACCAAAACTTGATCGGCGGAATCGCCAAGGCTCCCATATTCCCTGTAGGTCCAATAACATCGGAGACGAAACAAGGGAACAAAACAGAATTGTTCGATTGGCTGGACAAACAACCGGAGGCCTCTGTTCTCTATATCTCGTTCGGGAGTGTTGGGGGTTTGTCGCACGAGCAGATGACGGAATTGGCCTGGGGACTAGAGCGGAGCGAGCAGCGGTTCATTTGGGTGGTCCGGAAGCCGACCGCCGTGTCTGGAAGCGGTTCGGGTCCGAATTACCAAAATGAGAACGAAGACGTATTGAGTTACTTGCCGGAGGGATTCGCCAGCGGAACCCAAAACGTGGCAGTGGTGATTCCGCAGTGGGCGCCGCAGGTGGAGATACTTAGCCACAGATCGGTGGGTGGGTTTTTCACGCACTGCGGGTGGAATTCGGCGATCGAGTGTATAACGAACGGGCTGGCGATGATCGCGTGGCCGCTGTACGCGGAGCAGAGAATGAACGCGGCGATCCTGAGCGAGGAGCTGGGCATCGCGGTGAGGTCAAAGGTGAGTCCCTCGAAGGGGGTGGTAGGGAGGGAGGAGATAGAGGCAATGGTGCGAAGGGTGATGGCGGAGGAAGAGGGAAAGAAAATGAGGACTAAAGTGAAACAATTGAAAGTTAGCGGGGAGAAAGCTTGGAGTAAGGGTGGCACTTCCTGGAATGCCTTGGCGGACTTCATCCATCACTGCCACAACTACAAGAGCAAGTAGTTCGTGTGTTTGTCGACTAGGGATTGGCAGTTACGGAAGTAATGGAATAAAAAGATAATTTTTCTTAGTTCTCTCTCTCTCTCTTTTTTCTTTTCTTTATTGTGTGTTAATTTTTTGGTACAATTTACCTCTCAAATTTTGGTGATATTACACATTGGCCCCTATTGTTTTATCAATATACACTTTGTCAAATTCCTTACACTTTATCATCTTAAAGAAAAACTATTCAACATTTACAGAAAAAATTACTTTATCTATCCCAAAAAGAATTAAACATTTTTTTTTTTACTGTCTCAAAAAGAATGAAACATTTCACTTTTTAAAAAGTTTTTAACTTCTAACTTATGTTACTACCATCATTTAAATTTTTACTACACAAAACTAAATAAATAATTTATTTTTAATCTTCATTTAAACTCTCACTGTATAAAACTCAAAAAAATAATTTTTTTAATCATTATTTAAACTTTCACTCCTTAAAATCCAAACATATTTTTTAAAAAACTTTTAGTTTCATGGGCAAAATTAGGAAAAATAATATAAATTACATGCACCTTAATCTCTATGCCCAAAGAAATGTTTCAATTATTTTGGGACGGAGAGAGTAATAATTTAAATTTTTTATTAATTGTAAAAACTATACCATATAAACTGAAATTAGTGGGAAATGACTATCGTACAATTTAAATTAGAATTTAGAAGTTACTATCAGACAGTGTAAAAAGGTATGTGCGAAGTATATATTTCAAAAACATAACAGATAAAATGTAATATTACTTAAACCTTGAGGGGTAAATTGTAATTAGCCTTTATATTTTTTTTAACCCATAATAAGGTATACAAGTGTTCATGGTTTAAGTTGTTCTTTTTTTAATAATCAAAAGCAAGATATAGAGGAAAAATTAGGAGTGCAAGCATTTTAATCAAACTCGAAACTTGACATGTTAGGTTAGGGGTAGAGTCGGTGAGTCAAAAAAGAACCATTCAGGTTTACTCAAACCTGATGGTTCTGAAGAAGCAAAAAATGGGTTGGTTCGGGTTGAACCCCTAATTGACCCAAAATTTCTATTCTCTTCCCAATTCTCAGGCCCAATCAATCTCAGCCCAACACTTAACTATCCCTAACCCTAACTAACTCCCCAACCTACAGTACGCCCACATCTGTTTCCTCTCCCATCCTCATTCTATTTACCAAACCCTCTACTTCACTTGATCCCTCACAGCCATTGCCTTTCTAAATTCCTCTGCTTTTGTGACCTTTTCCTATTCACCTATATCCTCTTTAGTGCTTGCAACTTTTCCTTTTCCTCCACTCGTCCGCTGTCCTTGTAGGCAACAAGACGCCACCACTCCTCACCCTGCCCTTCATCACCCTACGTTCACCGTTGACCTCACTTTTTAGCCTTGCCCTTCATCACCGATACACCTTATTGGCATCGTCAGTTAGAAAAAGGGAGGATATGCACAGTCATTTCAGGTTGAAATAGATCCTGATCCCTTTTTTTTTTGGGTTAGTTGGTTCTAGTTGGAACCTTAATTGTGGTCAGTTTGGGCCATCATTTAAAGGCTGTGAATGGGCCTCATAATTTTGGGTTTGGGCCCGAATCTAACTCGTAACCTAAAACTTTTACACTTAGGGAAAATAATCTAAGGGGGTCACAAGAGAATAGGCGAAAGCTAAGCGATGAGCTGGAGACACACCCTCCTTAGGTACAATAACCAACGAGCAGTGTTGAAACTTTTCCAATAGTGTCATGATATGCTAAGTTGTAGTAGTCAGCTTTGGGGAAGTAGTCTATGAGCCACGCAAGACCGCCAATACTTTAGATCATTCTGATACAATAATGGTAACTTGCAGAATATGAGTACTAGCAAAAGAAGCTGCTCCATGAATAGCCACTAATTTAGCTTTAAGGGCCGACTTGCAATAATGGATGAGTTGTGTCTCATAGATTCAAAGCGGGTTATTAGTGCCCATCTATAGCCATGCTACTATTCCCATTTGCGAATTTATGTGCCATGCTCCTTCCACTATGAAACGGCAAGTATTTGATCAATATTAGCTTTATCAACATGCCTTTAGGAATGGCAGAGAAGGTTTGGTTTGTATTAGTAAAATCTAGTCTGGTAAATGGTATAATCTTTGGCAATAACTATCCGATGAAGGAGGGTATCCCTTTTGGCCATGATGGAAGGGGTATCGAATGTACCATATTGGAAGACAGTTTCATTACATCCTATCTAAGTGGACCATAAAGTTTTTTTTTTCCAGGGGGGAGGGGGGTTGCTAGAGTATTTATTAACCAAGTGTCAAACAAGGGTTGTAGATTGTTTGGTGGCTTATTACAGAAGCCTTTCCAAATTTGGATCAAGATAGGGCAATCCTAAAATAAATGATAGAGGTTTCGTGTGCAATATGACAACGGTTACAAATAGGGTTAGTAAGGCCAACACGTGAGTTAGTTTATATTTATTTGTGACTAATTCTCTGTTTAATTTTATTTTTTTTGTTTAAGTTTGACTTTAATTTATTTATATCATTATTCGATAATATTTTTTTAAAAAAATTTATATGTAAAAAACTATATATATATATAATAGCACTTAAAAATATAAATAACTTTAAGCAAAAGAACTAAAATTGAGTGGAGAATTTGAGACAAAAACAATACTAGTATTTAAGGAGGAGAATGCTGACTTGTTGGGAATTTAGACGTCAACCAAAGCAAAATAAATTACATTTTGACATTTTGTAGAATTTGGGAAGGACGGAAGGTAAGTTGAAGCCCGGTCATTGCTGGGGAAGATGCCCCATCGCAGTATTTTTGCTGGGCGATCAAGATCTCTTGTAAGTTATTGGTTAGATTTTTTTCCCTGTACTTTTAATTTCTATGCATTAAAAAAAATGCTTGTCGTTTATTTTAAGCTGAATATTCAGGCGGTCTGAACGCTAGTGGCTAAAGTGGCCCAAAAGTGTGTAGTTAATGGTGGGGTTGCCGAAATAGTTTTTAGTGGTGCCTCCGACCGAAATGCATTACTCTAGTGGCCTTTTTTTTTTAACCTTTTATCTATATATTACTAATCCAAAAAATAAAATTTAACAACACTGGAAGAATTTAAACAAACTTCTCTTTTATGCAAAAATAACCAGCATGGAAAGATGCCGGCCATTTTTTTTTTTTTTTACAAAATTTTGTTTTGTAATGAAATCTCCCATCAAACAGGCAAATACTATATGTTGAAGCTGCAAGAATAATATTGGGCATTTGGGCATATCCAACTTTTCATTGAAGCATACTATACTATGGATCAGGGAGTACTTGAGTGTGATCTGATCGATGTTATAGACCAAATGGGGAAATCCTGGGCTTTACTGTGGTGGGCCTTTGGTCATTTTGGGCCTAGTCCGTGTAGGCTTCGACGCACTTCAAGCCAGGTCCAATTGTTTTTTAAAGTTTTTAAGCAAATTGGCCAGAGGATCGCTCCTCTCAAAATTGCCTATTAACCTACACTATACCATGTGTTCAATCACACATAAATTCAATAACAAGTTTGGTGCTCACCTGCTCCACGCTATATTCCATGTGTTTTTTTATTAGTTTGTATGTGTTCTTTTACCGGATATATTATGTTTTAAATACTACATGTTTATTTATGTATTACTGTTTGTGCTTTTTCAGTTCTTATATGTTCTTATTGACGTCTAGTTTGTTTTCATCTTTTTTATTGTTCTATCGTCAAATAATATATGTTTTTTTAATTGATTATTATTTACTATTTGTTCAACATACATTCATCTGTAAAAATAATATATGCATAGTTTAAAAAAGAACATATACTTAGCACAAAAAACATACTCATTTTATGTGTTCTTACACTACCGGTTTTCATGCCCTTTTGTTTACGTTTTTTTTTTAATTCTTATATGTTACTTTGTGCGTTGCTATTTGTTCTTTTATAAATATATTTATTTTCACATTCCTATATTATTTTTATTGTTTTTGTTCTTTTCAGTTCGCATATATTCTTTTATGCATTACTATTTTTTTCCATAAATATATTCTTTTTCAATTTATATATGTTTTTTGTTTATATTATTTTTTAGTTCTTATATATTCTTTTACTGTTAGCTATTAGTTTTTTTAGCTCAACTAAAAAAAGTTAGGGAAAAACCTGAAATAGGAAAATTAGATAAAAATGAAATATGAAAAAAAAGGATAATGTATAAAATGAAAATGAGAAAAAGAAGAAGAATAAAACAAAAAAAAATGGAAAAAAAAAAAAGCAAAAGGTGGTGAGACATGTATGAGTGATAAGCTACTTTTGTGAGACTTGTATAAGTGATACAAATATTCCAAACACGTGGTGGAAAAACGGGATAAAGTCCCTTCAATGTGGAATAAAGTCCCTTCAATGTGGAATTAAACACAACCGGTCCAACAATGCAGTAGCCACTCTGCCAAACATGAAGCTGTGTTTAAATTTGACCAAACAAATATTCCTCTATTTCATAAAGGATGATTTTTTTTTAAAGTTTAACTTAAACATATTTATATTAATTTATTTTATAAATTTTTTTAAAAATTATATTTATAAACTAAAGTATTTAAGATACCATTTTTCATATAAAAAGTTTATATTTCTATAAGAAACTTTTAAAAAAAATCATGAATTAATTGTTTTGAATAGTAAAAGGGGCAACCTTTACGAGACGAATGAAGTATAAATAAAAATGTTTGTTCAAGTCCATGTTACACATTGCACACAAGATTTTTCTAGCATAGACATTTTTCAAATATAAAGTATATTGTTAAAGAGAGAATCTTTTTAGCTGCGTGAAAAACACACAGCCTAATTGACAGAGTACTCGAATATCCACCCTGCCAACGAGATTTGAGTTGCATCAGCTGTATTATGCACAATTCTTAGTCAATTTACAGTTTGATGCTTTTCAAATTTTAAGAAGTAGACAAATTTTTCCTCAACTTTTCTTGACATTTTCTAATACCCTATATATATATATTGTACATGGACCAAACTATAATACCCACCCAAGAAAAGGGGGTAATGGTACCCCCCCAATCTTGGCCATTGATTTTGGTTGATGGAACATATGGGAAAGGGATGGACAGGGCAAGCCGGTTAGGGGAGAGAAAAAAAAAAAGACAGAGGAGAGAGGAGAGAGAAGAATATAGAAAGGAAGAGCAGCCGTACGAGGGGAGGGAGAAATAAAAGAAAAAAGAGAGAGGTGAGAGGAGAGAAGAAGATAAAGAGAAAAAAAAAAAAAAGCGTTGAGAGGAGGGAGGAGAGAGAAGAAAAAATAGGAAAAATAAAAAATGGGGAAAGAGGAGAAAATGAGAGGAAAAAAATATAAGAGAATATATGTTATTGGGTACAAATTTTCAAAAAGAAGCAAAAAAATTTTTAAAATATTATCTGTGTAAAAAAATATTAACTGCTAAATAATATACTTAATAAAATAATTTTTTGTACATATGTCAATGATTCTCAAAATATAAAATCTATGTATATTGATCAACTTAGTAAAAAAAATATTTATTGAATTTTAGAATTTGTATCAATTTTTTTTGTTTTTAATTGCCTTTTAAAAATATTTACCATTTTTTAACATTTATCACTTTTTTTTAATATATTTTATGCCTTTTTTTTTTTATATTTAATCACTTTTTGTAGTTTTAATCGATTTTTTGAAAAAATGTTTGTTTTTTTAGTTTTTATCGCTTTTTTATTTAATCAAAATTTTAAATTATTTATTGCATTTTAGAATTATTTATCACTTTTTTTGTTTTTATTTGCCTTTTAAAAATATTTACCAATTTTTTAACATTTATCACATTTTTTTATTTTATCATTTTTTAATACATTTAATCACTTTTTTCCAAAATTTTATCACTTTTTTTTTTACATTTAATTGCTTTTTCTTATATTTTATCGCTGAAAATACCTTCGTTGTGACCAAGTAATGTTGAAGGTAACCTAAAAATGTGACCCAGTCACATTGAAGGTACCTTGGGTGTGACCAGGTCACGTTGAAGGTAACGTTGGGTGTGACCGGGTCACGTTGAAGTAATTTACAAAGTAATAGTAACATAGCAAAGAATTTAAAATTGACATTTATCTACCATGATTATTAAACTTACACCCTACACCTAACGTTAAAATAACCCTAAACCATAACCTTAAACCTTAACAATAATATTAATTGTTGAATAATACAGTTAATAAAATATTATTTTATACACATGCCAATGATACTCAAAATATACAATTTGTGTATACTAATCAACTTAGTAAAACAAATGAAAATTAATTTACAAAGTAATAGTAACATAGCAAAGAATTTTAAATTGAACACCTAATAGTATATATAGTTGATGTACAATATTAAAAAAATTATCAATAAAATTATAATTTGGTTATTAAAATTATCAATATATAGTTGATTTCACATATTTAGTTACTAAAATTTTCTCTTTTGATTATTACTATTGGATTCTTTTAAAGTTTCATATTTATGCTTCTCATGAATTATTTCAAACTATTAGTTTTTTGTTATCTAGCCCAATCTTTGTTATTTCAAATTTTTCGTAAACCAGCAAAAAATGCAGTTTTCTTTGCTTGGCTTTGACACAATTTGGGTGTTTTTATTCAGATAAAAACAAAAAAAAAATGAATATATTGTTTAAAACATATTATGTTAATTATTTTTGGGCTATCTTGGGCCAAGTCCATTTTACATTTTTTTTTGTATAATTTTACAAATTTTTCATCATATCAAAACTTTTTTTTTTTGTAAAATAGTTATTTTTTAAATTAAATGGCTCATTGTTTTGTGTTAAATATTTATTTTTAATTTTAAAATGTTTTTTATTTGGGCTGATTTGGCCAACTTCCTTTAATAATTTTTCTTATCTAGCCCAATGTTTGTTATTTTAAATATGAGATAAGTCATAAATTCAAGGATCTAATAGTTTGTGTGAATTTCAATCTCGGTTAGTTTTGGGCCGAATTGAAGTTGAGAATCGGGTTTACTCGAGTTACTAGCTTAAATGACTGGATAGATTCTATTTTTTGTATCATTTTTAAAAAAATTTAAATTAAAGAATTCAAATTTATGTGATTTATTTTATGTTAATTTTCCTTCTTTTAGTATGTTTAACTAAAAAAAATTCATTAAAAAATCATAATTATGTTTCCATAAATTTCTACAATTTGCAACTTTTACTATGAAACATAAGTCCAATTGACTGTTGTCTATAGTACTAAATTTTTGAATTACAAAAATTTGGGTGAAAATGTCAAAATTATATATTTTTTAAAATTTATGTATTTTATTGCATGACACATAAAAGTTTGGATATCAATATTATAATATTGACATTTGCTTATCAAAATCATTAAAGTTCCTACATATGGAAGGTTACTTGTTTTGGAAGAACTCATAAATTCAAAACTTCACCTTATCACTATACCCAACCCTAACCGTCAAATGAGGAAAATTTTAAAAAAAATTTCAATACTTTTTATAAGAATAAATATTTTTTATTAATTTTTATCCTTTTGGGTTAGTTAAGTTAAAAAAACGTACAAAAAAACTATTTTTGACAAACATATGTTAAAATTAGTTTTTAGACTTCTTGATGTGTGAATTATCAATAAAACTATAATTTAGGTGAATAATCACTTCATATAAGAATAATATGAAATAATATACTAAAACCCTTAACCCTTAACCTTAACCCTAACTATCAATAAAACTATAATTTGGGTGAATAATCACTTTATATAATAATAATAATATGCAATAATATACTAAAATCCTTAACTCTTAACCTTAACTTTAACCCTAACTATGAATAAAACTATAATTTGGGTGAACAATCATTTCATATAAGAATAATATGCAATAATATGCTAAAACCCTTTAACCCTTAACCTTAACCCTAACCTTAAATCCTAACAATAATATTACACCTAGTCCGTTTTAACTTAAGTCAATTAAATTTCAAATGATTTATTTTTATTCTTACATTTTTTTGACCCAAAATTAATTTTAATTAAAATTCAACATTATCTAGGTGCAATAATCTATTGAAAATATAATTTTTGTAATCTTGTTAAATTTTTATGAAATTTTCTAGTTTTAGACATTAAAAATAAAAATTCATAAAAGTTTAACAATATTATGAAATTGCAACTAGTGAACAATTTTGTAATTTTTTGTGATGTAAAAAAATCAATAATTTAGATAAGTTACCTAAATCTGAGCCATTTTGAAAATTCAAGTATTTAACTGTCACCAAAAGTAAGACATATTTAAATTTCTTTAAAATTTTAGAATAGTCACAAAAATGTGACTTATGATTCTACAATATATTGTTTAGCATAAATTAGAGATGATAGTTGGGTGGGTCAGGTCATCAGGTTTAGGCCGTACTATTCAAGTTCAAGTTTAATTGGCTTAACATGAATTCGGATCTATGTCAGGTTATTTACAAAGTAAGGAATTTACAAAGTACTAGTGACATAGTAAGGAATTGTTCACAAGTTGATTCTGTCATTTTTTGTTCACCAATTATGTCATTTTTTGTTCAGACAATTTTACATGTTTATTTAGACATTTTACAATATTCAATCAGAAACTTATGAGTTATTTATAGGGAATTAGAGCTAGATTAGTATGTCTAATTAGGCATATGTATACAATATAATAACTATAACCTAAACCCTAACCCTAACCTTAAGCCTTAAATGTAACCTAAAGCTTAACCCATACAATGTTTTAATGTGGTCATGTCACCCAAAAATTTTCCTTTAATTATTTATTTTAAAATTAATAATCTTGTTGTTAAGGGCCCTTTTTTAAAAGTAATTTTTCTTCTTTTAGTATGTTTAATTAAAATATTCATAAAATTTTTCAACTTTTACTGTGAAATTTAGGTATTTTATTGCACTACACCTAAAATTTTAGATGCAAAGGTTGTAATATTGACATTTACTTACCAAGATCATTAAACTTGGACCCTAAACCTTGCCTTCATATTATATAAAAGCAATTAGGTAGTGAGTTGGTTTTTGGGTTTAAAGAGACTTGAACTTTGGCCTGAGTACCAGATGTAACCCTAGTGTACTTTGAAGTGATTATTAACAAAAATAAATCAATTTATTCATATTTTAAACTTAAACAACTCCAAAAAGTTACTTTCGACATAAAATATAAGAATAACATACAATATTATACTAAATTAATGCTAAACATCTTAAACCCTACATTGAGTACTAGTAGTAACCCTAAATCCCATAACCAAACCCAACCTCAAACCTTAAGTCAAACAACAATCCTAAATCCCATACACTAAACTATAACCTGAAACCCTAAACCCTAAACCATTAACCCTAACTTTAAAATAACCCTCAACCCTAAATCTCATACACTAAACATAGTCTTTAAAGCCTAAAACGTAAACTTAAACCCACAATTTGTGTATTCTAATCAACTTAGTAAAGCAAATGAAAAGTAACTTACAAAGAAATAGTAACATAGCAAAGAATTTAAAAATGAGCACCTAATAGTATATATAGTTGATGTACAATGTTAAAAAAATTCAAAATTTTACTAGTGACCAATTTTTATATGTGATGTAAAAAAATCAATAATTTACAAAAGATCGGGTACCTAAATCTGAGACATGTTGAAAATTCAAGTATATAACTGTCACCAAAATAAGACACATTTATATTTCTTTAAACTTTTTAGAATACTGAAAAAAATGCCAGTAAAATGTTAAAAATAAAGTTTAGCAAAAATTAGATATGACAATTGGGTGGGTTAGGTCAGGTTTAGGTCAGACTATTCAAGTTTAGTTATAATCGGGGTTGACATGAATTCGGATCCAGGTCAAGTTATGTTCCTTCTTTTAGTATATTTAATTAAAAAATTTATAAAAATATTCTTTAGTATGTTTCGGCAAGATTCAGGTTGACAGTCAGGTTGATTCGAGTTACTGGTACATAAGTTAGAATAACTAGATCGATCCTATTTTATATATGATTTTTCTAAAAATTAACCTTAAAGAATTAAAATTTTATGCGATTTTATTCTGGTTAGTTTTCCTTCTTTTAGTTTGTTTAATTAAAAAATTCAATAAAAAATTTCTTAATTATGTGCCAATAAATTTACTACAATTTCTAACTTTTCCTAAGAAATATAAGTCCAATTCATTGTGGTCTATGGTACCAAAGTTTTAAATTTCAAAATTTTTAGGTGAAATGTAAAAAGTTTCAAAGAACCCATAAACCTAAAACTTAGAACTTTAGGTATCAATGTTATAATATTGACATTTTCCCTTCAATATTATTAAACTTAACAAAATCATCAATGTTTTCAAGGAACCCATAAACCTAAAACTTAACCTTGTCCCTAAACCCAACCTTAACCTTAAAATTGGGAAAGTCCAAAAAATTTTGTGAATACTTTTTATGGGAGTAAAATATTTTTTACTAATTTTTATCCTTTTCGGTTAGTTAAGTTGAAACATTTACAAAAAAAGAATATATACTTTGGACAAAAAATATCTTAAAATTACTTTTTACACTTCTTGCATTGTGAATTACCAAGAAAACTATAATTTGGGCAAATAATCACTTTATATAATTTAAAGACTAAATTATTAGTACCCTTAGTTTAAAAATTTGAAACCTAAACCCTAAACTTAGTCTTAACCTTAAAAAGTAAACTTAGCCTTACTGCTAAACCTATCCTTAACACTAACCCTAAACCTCATACCCTAACCCTAACCTCTAACCCCTAAACATTATACCCTAACAAAAAACTCTACCCCTAGACCCTAAACCTATCTTAAACCTTAAACCTAACTTAAACTTGAAGATTAAAACTTAACCATAACATAAACCCTAACCTTAACCCTAAGCCTTAAACATAATTTAAACCCTAACGTCAAACCTTAAACCCTAAACCCTAACTAAACCTTCAACCTGTCATAAACTTTAAACCCCAAACCTAACAAGAACCATAAGCTTAAACCTTATCCATAACCTAAACCCTAACCCTGGAGCTTTCTATAATACTCACCCAAAAAAGGGGGTAAAGTATCCCCCCCAATCTCCACCGTTAATCAAGCATGATGGAAGCAATTGGGATGGGACAGATAAGCGTAGTCGGTGGGAGAGGAGAGAGGAAAGAAAAAGACAGAGAAAACGTGGAGAGAGAGAGAATGAAACAAAGGAAAAAAATAAGAAAAGATGGGGCAGAGAGAGAGATAAAATAGAGAAAAAAAAATATTAAAACAGAGGAGGAGGGAGGCGAGAGAAGAAAATAAAAAAAACAAGAAAAAGTAATGAGGGAGTGAAGAGGAAATGGAACAATATATCTTAATTTGAAAAAAAAAATAGTTAAAATTTTAGAAAAATAGTTTATGTAAGTAAGAATGATAATTTTTCATGAAAAAATCTAAATGATTTTTATTAAACTATATTTTTTAGAATCATAAATGATATTTTAGTGACTATAATGAATATTTAAATAAGTATAGAAGTGTCTTATTTTATTGAAACTCAGACATATGAATCTAAAATTTGTCTTCAATTTAGGTATTTGATCATTAAATTGTTAATCATTTTATGTGACAAAAGTTACAAAACTGACCACTCATAAAATTTATTATTACTTGCTATTAGATGGTAAATTTTAAATTTGTTGCTATGTTGCTTTTTATTTGTTGTATAATTTGATCATTATACACAAACTTATATGAATGTTGCACAAAAATAAAATTTAATGTAATAGGAATTGATTAAATGTAAAAAAGGTACACATATTTTTCCAACTGTAAATTAAATTATAACAAGGAGGAAAGAGAAGGAAATAGAAAAAAAATTGGGGAGAAATGAGAAAATTAGAGAATGTATTTTGTTGGGAGAAAATTATAATTGAAAATAATATTAAAATATTATTCAAATGGAAAAAGGTCAAAAAAATTGAGACGAAAGGACAAGGCAACAACAATATTATTTTTCCACCTACACTTAACAACTATGATGAATGGCAGGATGAGGCAGTAGTAGAATCATAGTTTGAGCACGATTAATGTAACGCTGGCTAGTTTGAGAACAATTAATGCAATAATATCATACTTAAATTTGAGTTTACGATTAGGTTTACTTGAGTTACTGGTACATAGGCTGAAATGACTAGATTAGTCCAATTGACTGTTGTCCATAGTACTAAATTATTTGATTTCAAAATTTTGGGTGAAAATGTAAAAAATTTTAAAATTTTCAAAATTTAGGTATTTTATTGTTATTGCACATAAAATTTTTTATATCAATGTTATAATATTGACATTTGACTATCAAAATCATTAAAATTCCTACATATGGAAGGATACTTGTTTTGGAAGAACTAATAAATCCAAAATTTAACCTTATCCCTATACCTAAACCTAACCTTAAAATGGGGACAGTCCAAAAAAATTTGTCAACACTTTTTATCCATACTAATTTTTAGCCAAAAAAAAAATTACTTACTAATTTCTATCCTTTTCGGTTAGTTAAGTTAAAAAACTTACCAAAACTTTCGACAAAAATATCATAAAATTACTTTTAAGGCATCTTGAGATGCAAATTATTAAAAAAAATATAATTTAGGTGAATAATCACCTTCTATAAAAAAAAATACAATAATAGACTAAATTAATGATAAATGTCGAAAACCATAACTCAGTAATAGTAGTAAAAGTGTGACCGGCCCACATTGAAGATAACATAAAAAGGTAATGGGGTCACGTTAAAGGTATCTTAAGTGTGAGCGGATCACATTGAAGATAACCTAAAAACATATGACCGTGGTCCACGTTGTGAATGTACCTTAAGTGTAACCAGGTCACATTGAAGGTAACCTAAAAAGTGTGACCGGGTCACGTTGAAGGTACATCTAAAATTGTGACCGGGTCACATTGAAGGTACCTTCGTTGTGACCGGGTCACGTTGAAAGTAACCTAAAAAGTTACAAGTGTCACATTGAAGGTAACCTAAAAAGTTAACCAAGGAAGTCACCTTGAAGGTAACCTAAAACTTCATGTGACCAGGTCACGTTGAAGGTAACCTAACCTGAAAATGTGACCGGGTCTACCTTGAAGGTGGTAACTCTAAAAATGTGACCTGGTCACGTTGAAGGTAACCTCTAAAAATGTGACCGGGGTCACATTGAAGGTAACCTTGATAACTTCGCTTGTGACCGGGTCACCTTGAAGGTACCTAAAAATGTGATCGGATCACATTGAAGGTAACCTAAAAAGGTGACCGGGTCACGTTGAAGGTAACCTAAAAGGGTGACCGGGTCACGTTGAAGGTAACCTAAAATGGTGACCGGGTCACTTTGAAGGTACCTTTGTTGTGACCGAGTCACGTTGAAGTTACCTTCGTCGTGACCGGGTCACGTTGAAGGTAACCTAAAAAATGTGACAGGGTCACCTTGAAGGTACCTTCGTTGTGACTAGGTCACATTTTTTTATGTGGGTTACCTTCAAAGCTGACCCGGTCACAACGAAGGTATCATTAAAAGGTGACCCGGTCACATTTTTAGGCTATCTTTAACGTGACCCGGTCACAAACGAAAGGTAACCTTGCAAGGTGACTCGTACACATTTTTAGGTTACCTTCAAGTGTGACCGGGTCACATTTTAGGTACCTAAAAGTGCACCAGGTCACCAAACGAAGGTAACCTAAAAAAGTGACCGGGTCACACTGAAGGTACCTTCAACATGACCCGGTCACATTTTTAGGTTACCTTTCAAAGTGACCCGGTCACAACGAAGAGAAGAAGACACCTTCAACGTGACCCGGTCACGTTTTTAGGTTACCTTCAAAGTAAACCCAGGTCACCAACAAATGTACCTTCAACGTGAACCGGGCGACATTTTTCGGTTACCTTCAGACTGACCCGATTACAACGAAGGTATCTTCAACGTGACCCAGTCACAACGAAAGTACCTTCAAGGTGAACTGGTCACATTTTTAGGTCCCTTTTTCAAAGTGACCCGAGGATCACAAAGAAGGTACCTCCAACGTGACCTGGTCACATTTTTAAGTTACCTAAAAAGTGATCCAGTCACACTTAAGATACCTGGAAGGAACCCCGGGGTCACCTTTTTAGATAACCTTCAAAGTGACCGGGTCACAACAAAGGTACTTTCAATGCGACCCGATCACCTTTTTAGGTTACCTTCAAAGTGACCTGGTCACAACGAAGGTACCTTCAAAGTGACCCGGTCATAACGAAGGTATCTTTGATGTGACCCGGTCACATTTTTAGATTGCCTTCAACGTGACCCGGTCATATTTTTTAGTGCTTTTGAAGTTAATATTATAGCCTTTTCTTGCTTTTTTATTGTTTAACTTTTATA